>OX333077.1:5621853-6821853 GCA_946863875.1 Alloplasta piceator | reverse complement strand
CTTTAGTCCTTAAAATTTGAGGACTTTTTCGGTGGAAAATTATAGCCAATGATGAAAATTAAATTTCTCATATTATAAAAATTGATAAAAAGAATAATTTTATTAATAATAATAATTAATGGATAGACAAAGTTAAGTCAATAGTAAATAACGAACAATAAATTTGTAAATGTATTATTTACAAAATGTGAATGTAAGTTAAAACAAACAATTTATTTTATTGATAGGTAGACAAAATTAATTTAAATAAGGGATTCATTTAAATTTAATAAGGAATAATAAATTTGCGAATAATAATTATCTCGTTTAGTTAATTGAAAGAATATTATGTTTAATTAATTATGTTAATAAATCGTTAAAAATAAATTGTAAATTGTATGTTTATTAATTATGTTTAATAAACTATGTTTATATTAATTGAAAAAAAAATATGTTTTAGAACAAAAAATGATTGCCTTCATGAAACATGTGTTAATCATTGAAAGAATTTTTTTTTGTTTTTAATTAAATTGTTTGCACTTACCCATCTTCGGTATTGAGAACACGGTAAGCGGTGATCATGTAGGATGAGCCGCGATTTTTTTTATGCTTCATTTCCAGACTTCGATAGAGCCTGAGCTCGGCGCTGATTATGTTTTCACCAGCTGGAACCTCGGAAACATCGAACCAAAGTCTCTTTCCCCGTTCGTGTCTCACTCCTGGAACATGATGATCTGAAACAAACAGAGAAATACACGAAATTGAGCAATTTCAAATTACACATTGCTTCTTCAAAGTACTCCACTTTTTTTTTGCGTCAACGTTTGGATGCGTTAAAAAAAGTGGCACGATTTTTCAAAAAGTGCTCTCAAAAAAGATTTTTGGAAAAATTAGAAAATTGAATAAAAATTCAACGATTTTTCTCGATTAAAAAATTTAATTAATACAATAATTTTCGATCTGATTTGACCGATTAAAAATTAAAATTTTTAATTCATCGATCGATTGTTAATAATAAAATACAAATATTATCCGAGATTTTGACAAAAGTATTCCGGCATCTTTCAGAGTATAAACTTAATAAACTTAATATTTCACGCCGATTAATTTGAAGAAAATTAAGTTTTTGGCCGTTTCAGACGCAAAAGCATTTTGGCGGGAAAATTCAAATTTCGCAATCTGTGGAGAAAGAAGAACCCTGTTGAAGCTGCACAAAAATAAAACAACCCCTCAGAGATTTCGTTTATCTCTTCGAGGCAACATTGGCGTCATTAATAATGATACGAAATTGAGGAGAAAAAAACGAGCAAATAGAAGTGAAAGAAAAAAAATGCTTGATTCTATAACGAGCCATGGAAGATTCGCAGCGTGAAATCGTTCTTTTCTTCCTTCTTAACTGAACGCTGCTACCTATATAGTAAATATATAGCTGTACGATATAGACACAGCGCTATATATTATCCCTCTTAGTCCTTTGCTCCTCTTTGCTCCGTCCTTCCCGTCTTTCCCATCCTCTAAGCATATATATCTTCAAAGTCTGGTGGATATATATACGTATATATCTATGGAGAGAGAAGTCGGGGCCTTTTCGGCTCGCTAAGTAATGCCTAATGTTCTCCTTCGGGTTGGATAAGGGCATAAAAATTTGTTTTGTTTCTCGTTTCTCTCTTTCACTTTTCGGCCTTACCGCGACGTTTATCCCTCTCTCTCTCTCTCTCTCTCTCTCTGGCTCTGTCTCACTAATTTTTTTTTCAACCTTTTTTTGGAAGGTCGCATTCCAAAGGCACCTGATTGCCCCGAGCGAGAAAGAGAAGGAGAGAGCGAGAAGCCACCACGGTTGAAAAGGAGAGAGAAGAGGGCCCGACTCGGGGTGGTCCGAATAGCTCTTTGGGGCCTCCTCGGGAACCGTTTCTGGGACCCCCGAGCGCCATCATCAAGACTTTTGTTTTTTATCCCCACTCTTCTCATTCTCTGTCGCTCACGACTCTTCCTTTTCCATTTTTTCTTGCTTTTTCTTCTACTTCTTCTTCTTCTTCTTCTTCTTCTTCTTCTTCTTCTTCTTCTTCTTCTTCTTCTTCTCTTCTTTGTCTTTCTTTGCTCATCGCATTTCTTCGCTTCGCTTCGTTAATCTCATTGATTCTGCGCGCAATCGAAATACATCTCGTTTCGTTGATCTCTATTATTTATCAATCTCTGAATCCGACCACGATTGTGAACTGTGGGCACAATTTTTCATACGGATGAATTTTTTCTTCGATTATTTTTGAGGATGATAATTCAGCTGAGAAGCTTGAAATTTGCTTTCATGGAGAAAAAATTTGATTCGATTTGCCACGGATACTTTTTTTTTAAATTCTTACCTTAACTAAAAATTAAAATTTTAATCATTTTGCAGATGAGACTTTTTAAAATAATGCATAATGTGACATGGTGCGTATTAAATTTAGTGAAAAGCGATTAAAACTTTTCCATTTTCAGAAATTTTCAAATTTCCAAAAAATGGTTGAAAATATTGATTTTCGAGAGATCCATTGACATCAATTTTCATAAAATATTGAAATTGTCCAAAAATTATTTTAAAAACGGTGCTAATTAAAGACATGATAGGTTTCTCATTTCTTCTGGCTTTCGTTGATCGTGAGCCTTCTTTATAAGAAATCTAAAATCCATCAACATTCACAAAGAAGGGGCTTAATGAGAGAGTAAAAAAAAAAGAAGTGCAGATTTCCAATTTTTATGATTATTTTTGAAAATTTGTTTCTTGCATTTGTCTTCATGGGCAGTTTTTGGAATTTAGCGGGAAAAAAACTACGAATTTTATCGTTTGTCGATCGTCAAGCGAGGGGAGAGGCAAAGTGTAGGGGAAGAAAAAGACCCACAACAAGAAATTGGGCAAGTTGAGACATTTTTACCTGTGAGAGCCTCCCGGCTATTCTCTTAAACTATACATATACAGAGAGAGAAAGATATTGTCTCGTCTTTCTCGTTTCCCCATGGCACGAAGAGACTTTTTGGGACGGATATAAATGAGTCATTCCATGTCAAATCGACCACTTTCGAACCCGACCCCTTTCGATTTGGCTGAAATTTTGTTTTCCTTTTCTACCCCATTAAAAACATTTTTCAGAAAATTTTAAAATCTTTTTACCCCACCCAAAAGAAAAGGCTTTTTTTTAAATGGCTATAACTTCTTCAAAAATTGACTAATTGGGACGTTTTTTTTTCAAAATTTTCGTTTTTAAATTTACCGTCCGAAAAAAATACAAAAAAATTTTAAGATATTAAAATCTATGAAATTTTTCACTTTATGAAAAAAAATAATTTTCTTTTCAACGATTACCACTTCTCAATTTTTCAAACTCCGAGGTCCGTTATTTCCTCCAAAATTTCCAGAGTGGTGTTTTGTGAAATAAGCCCAACCCAGGTAATTTTTTTTTTTCAATCGATAAAAAAAAATAGAAGGAAATGTCGACCCACTCCAGGTTGGGCGGCATTTTTTTCGGAATTGATCAAAGTATTATATTTTTTGAGTGAAAATAAAAATAAAAAAAATGGCGAGCTTCGATAAAAAGATGATTTTTCTCGAAATAGTAAAAAATGTCATAGATTTTAATATCTTAAAATTTTTTTGTATTTTTTTTCGGAAAGTGTACATTTAAAAACGAAAATTTTGGAAAAAAACGTCCCAATTAGTCAGTTTTTGACGAAGTTATAGCAATTTAGAAAAAAACATTTATAAAAGAAAAATGTTTTCAATGGGGTAGAAAAGGAGAACAAAATTTCAGCCAAATCGAAAGGGGTCGGGTTTTAAAGTGGTTGATTTGACATGGAATGCCCCATATATGTATATTGGTATTTATATATATGTATATATTCAGTTTAAAACGTTTGTATCCTCGGACTCCGACGCAGAAACTGCGGATAATATATGGGGCGAGTTTTGGGACCTCGGGGCCCGTCCTGAGGTTCGCCAAAGCCGATCCCTCCCTCTCTCTCTCTCTCTCTCTCTCTCTCTCTCTCTCTAGCTCGTCCAGGGTGCAGGCGAGGTGCCCTGAGCACTCTTGAATAGCTCAATTTTCGCGTGCGTGTGCGATTCTCAAGGAATCATCGTGAAACCACAAAGGAGCGGTCATCGACGATCCTCGATATCGACAAATTGGTCAAAACTCGATCGATCGATTGGTAAGTTTTATCCGACCCTCTATAAAATATACCGACAATCAGGAGTAACCAGAGCATTAATTTCGCCGAGATAGTCACTTCCGGTCCCATTATTTTCAATTTTTAACAATGATTTTTCGAATGGATTTCCAGGAACGTTCAGTTGAAACGAATATACGGGGATATAATTTGATATAAATTGATAAATATGATATGAATGTCAATTTAAATAAGAATTTCGAAAAAGAATCGATATTTTCGAATTTTCGCGGGACTTGAACATGTTTTTTCGAATGGATTCCCCGCAATTAAATTAAAACTAATTAACGGGGATTTAATTTGCTATAAATTGATAAACACGATAATAAATTGAAATAAATCTGAGAAGGAACCTTTTCACGGAATGGCGGGAGGAATAAATAATGAGCGAAGTGCTGAGGGAAAAATTACTGGAATCGACGACGAGTCCTCGAATATAAAATATATATAAAAAAACACGAGGAAACGAGAAACCGCGCGAGTTGCAAAAGACGCGCATTGAATATCAAAGTTTCAGAGAGGTTATCTATAAAAAAAAAAGAAAAACCCCACAAAGTATAGATATAGACGTTTCAATCGTCGCGCATCTCCAAAACCGACGCCATATTTATTATCGATATAAAAGAAGATTAAAGGAAATTAAGGAAATAAAAAAAATTGTGGCCATTAGAGAAGCCACGGAAATCGGTTTCCTAGTGCTGGAATATCGCGGGTGATTTGAAAATATCAGAATTGGCAAATAAAAAAATACTAATTCGCAAATTTTCGACACCGTGCAATTTTATGGCGGCTGTCTGAACAAAAAAGGCGTTTATCGACTCTTTTTTGCATAGTTTATAGCTTTTTTGCAATAGTAAAAAAAAAAAAAAAAATTTTGACATAAAAGTAGTAGGGGCAATACAAAATTATGCATTGAAGTTTGATAACAAGTTTGAGGTATCATGTCAACATTGTTGGGAAAAGTAATTTTGAGAAAAGCGTCTATATGTAGTCCCTAAACTTTAAGAATATGCAAAAAAAAATTGATTTTTTTAAATTTCTAGACCAGAATACCCCCTTAATATGATATAATTTATAAATCTATATATTTATACATCTCATGCACTTGAGATTTTCCTGCTGCCTTCATCGAGCGTTCATTCACTCGATGAGACGCGTCCGTGGGTTTACCTTTAAGGAGAATAAAAGGACAAAGACAGAGAGAGAAGAAAAAAAGAGTTTTCGCTTTTCTTGCACGATGGACGTTGTCGTTTTCGACATCGTTACATCACGCAGGATTATACGCGCCAGCTTCTCGTATGCTCGTGATTTATTACCGTTTCTTGTATATTCCAATGTAATATATCTATATATATATACACACACATGCATTTGCGTAAATACATTGGGACAAGATGTGAAATCTTTGAGTGGAAATTTCTCCTTTTGGTGTGTCGAGATCGAGACGAGATTTTACACACATACGGAGGAATAAACGAGAAGAAGAAGAAGAAGAAGAAGGAAGGATTACTCCACGTGCAACGATCGGACGCGCGCACTCTCGAGAATTCACCGCGAAGAGGAGTGCAACAGGTCATCAGCCAAGACATGTCCTACCCACGACTTTATCAAAGTTTTTTTTTTACAAATTAATCTTTCCCACGAATTATCGGAAAATTTAATCACCTCAAGTACATTAGAAATCAAAAGTGCACATCATTTTGGAAGAGAGAAGAAAGAAGGGCTGCAAATCCTGATATTTCGTGGGAAGTTGCCTGGCAAAATTACTGGAGTAGCTCGTGAATTCTAATCACGAAGTTTGCATCGTTTAATTTCAACGGGAATAATTTACCTTCTAATGAAATTCGTTTTTTTTTTTAAATTTCGAAGTGCAAAATTGTCGAAATGTATTTTGGGCTCTTTTGACTTTGCATCCTAAATGCATGTGCGATTATCACTGAAAATAAATTTGAAAAAAACTTATTTTATCGTCACAAACTTCAAGATCATGAACTCTAAGCGGGAAATAATTCGTTGATGAATAAACAGGACACTTTGCTGCCCCAGTCCAGTGGTTTTTGCTGACTACTGCACTGAGAAAAAAGTTCAGTTAAAACAACTAAATCCATTTAGTTGAAAAAAATTTAGTTGATTCAATATTAATTTGTTTGAAATAATGAAACTATAATTAATTCAACAAATGGAATTGGTTAACCATAAGATATGAGGTGAACGAAATTATTTGGTCAATTTCCAGATACAGTTTAGTCCAATTTACACGTTACTGAGTTGCTGTACAGAAATATTTCTGTGATTTCTAGTATATTTTAACTAAATAAATTTCGCTGTAACAAAAAACCAATTCGTATTTTTAATCACACAATTTATTTGGTACAAAGATATTTATTTGATTGATTTGAAACTTTGCCCGTTCAAGCAACGGTTTAACCGATTTAACTAAAACTTCCACTGTATCTTTGTTGAATTACCAAAATGATTTCGTTGAACGCTGGAAACAAATATTTGGTTGAGTCAAACAAATTTTTACATTTTCAACAAAAAAAATTTCTCAGTGTGACTATGGTAGAAATTGAGGGGTAACACCACTCTAAGATTTAAGAAAAATCGATTTTTTACCCTTAAACGATGCTTTAAGGTCATAACAAAAACAATATCCAGTTGGTCCTGAAGTGAAAATTTTTTTAATTGGTTCAATTTTCAATTTTGCACAGCGTCAATAAATAATTTGACATTTACAGAATTTGCATATACCGGGTGTTCCAGAAATGAAGGGCAATAGCGTGAGGGTATGTTCGTGACGTAGTATCGAGTAGAAAAGTCCTTTGCCATTTTTTGATATTTCGAACCACTGAATTATTATTAAATAATTAAATTAATAACAATTCAGGGGTTAAAAATATCAAAAAATGGCAAAGGACTTGTCTACTCAATATCACGTTGATAATTAATTAAATTAATAACAATTCAAGGGTTTAAGGATGTTGAGTCCCTATGAAATGTTTTAATATTAATTGTTCAATAAATAGCTTCTTAATCATCGTGAAATTTTTACACGACCTCCTGAATACTTCATGTAAAAACATATTAAGTTTTCAGAATTCTATCATCATTACTTCAACCTCCTTAAGGGTTAAAATGAAAAATGATGAGAAAATTCTGAAAATCTGGTATGTTTTTGTATGAATTATGAATTATTTGAGAGGTCGTGTAAAAATTTCACGACGTTTAGGAAGCTCGTTATTAAAATATTAACATTTTGTTGAGAACGATTTTTTAAACAGAAAAAAAAATATTTATCAATAAACTTCGTTGTGTTTCCGTTGCTTTCGATATATTGTACATATTAAAAAATTGAGAGGTCGAAAAAAAAACTTATCGCAAAGTTATTTCACTTTTCATAGAACTATATTTAATTTAATTTAATTTGTTAATGTTAATTGTTCGATAACGAGCTTCCTAATCGTCGTGAAATTTTTACACGACCTCTTAAATAATTCATTCAAAAACATACCAATTTTTCAGAATTTTCTCATCATTTGCGATTTGGGACTCAACATTCTTAAAATATCAAAAAATGGCAAAGGACTATTCTACTCCATATTACGTTAATTATTTATTAAATTAATAACAATTTCGGGGGAACAAAATATCAAAAAATGGCAATGGACTTTTCTACTCGATATTACGTCACGAATCTACCCCCACGGTATTGCCCTTCATTTCTGGGACATCCATTGCCACGATTTGTGTAAACAATTTTTGGTGACGAACGGATCATTGACGATTCTTAAGCGATCGAAATTTAAACTGAAGCAAAAATTACCGCAAATATGAAACAATAAATCCATAAACATAAATAATGAATATTTGCTTAAGGAAATTGCAATTTTTGCACATAAACATTGTATCAGGGAAATAAAATCATGGAAATTTCAGATGTACGATTATTCGGGATAAGATACAGCAAGAAATGTGTGGAAATTGGACTCACTGTGAGCGGCAAAAGTCATGATAACGTCGCTCTGATCGATGGCCTTGAGATCCTGACCGGTAAGATCAAATTCGTCGTTATCGCCGTCTCGACGATTATGCTTGCCGTTAACGATGAACGATTTATCATCGTTCTCGCCGAGCGCATTTTCGTATATATCGAGAAGAAATTTCGGCGCCGATCTTCTAACTTGGGGCACTTTGCCAAAGCTGCTTCTCGGCCGATCGGGCAAACCGAGAAGATTCAGTATCTCGTCCTCGACCTCGCGCCTTTCGCGATGCGAAACGATTCTGTGAATGACCGTTTGATCGCGGCCGTTGTCGACGTAGAGACCGCTCATACGTGAAGAAAAAGCGACGTTCGTGAGATCGAGGAACGTAACGACGAAAACAACGATACCGATCGCCCGACCGCAGAAACTTCTCGGTCTTCCAGCGCCGATCGACGCGCGATCGAAACCGTACATCGTCTCGATAGATCGTTGTAAGCCGATCGATACTTTTTTCGCTGCCCCCCGCCCCAAACGTTTTCTTTCGTCTCTTCTTTCTCGTAATTTTCAAGTTTTTCACGATCGACGCCGACGGGACTTTACGGCGATCGGCAACGGTTAGACCGATTTTTCTTTCTCGTTCGAGTCTTGATCCTTCGTCATCGTGACCTCGCACCTTCCACCCCGTCAATTACCACTCGTTGGTCCACTTCGCCAATTTTCTCACTCGCGCGCCGATTTTTCTTACCGATTTTCCGCGTTTCAGCGAATTTCACGCTCGAACCAATCACCGCATCGACGATCGTCGATTCGACAACTTTGCGATCCAGTTCGTCGACTTTTCTCCAACGATCGGCCGCGGTTTTCGGCCTATCTCGAGAGTGATAACGATTTTTCGTCGGTTCTGACTATTATTCGTGACGATTCTATCAAATCCACCCAAAAACTTTGGGATAACGATTTTTCTGATCTTGTCTGAATTTCAGTACCGATTTTCACGATTTCGGAGCTCGTGAGCTTCGCCAAACTTCGTGATAACGATTTTTCAATTTCCCAAAATTTTCAGTACCGATTGTTCTGTATTTGAGGGATTACATTCTCCGAGAAACTTTCTGATTACGATTTTTCGATTTTCTTCGATTTTTGATACCGATTTTTACATTTTTGAGATTTCGTGAGATTCAGTGGACTTAGCACTAACGATTTTCATCAATTTTTCGTACCGATTATTCTGTTTCTAGACTACTTTAATCACCAAATCGTTAACGATTTCACAGTATCGATTCTCATCGACTTTCCGTATCGAATATTCTCTATTCCTCGTCTCCCGATTTCTCTAACCGATCTCCTCGTTTCTCTCGTTATCCTAACTTCTTGTGCTAAGTTTCAAGTATCTTCCTCCTTCGACTTTTCCTGCCGATTTTCTCATCGTCGCAACTTCGACGACACTTCACGATAACGATTCGTAAGAATTTTCCAACGATCCTCGATCAATCGTCCGTCTTGATGATCATGAACTTCCGGCACACTTTGCGCCGGATTTATTCAGCGCGATAAATCGATAACCGGTCACCAATAGCGAAAGATCGAAATATCGCCAGACAGACTTTACATTCTGATCGGGCAATGAAAAAATTTACACGGAATTACACGGAGGTCAACCGATCAACGACGATTTGTGTTTGTAATGTCCATTTAAGGGCGATCGGAGATCGGGGGAAAATTGAAAAAGAGAAAAAGAAGAAAAAGGAAAACAACAACGATTTATAAAGGCGCGCGCGCGCAACGCCACCGTTCGACACGACTCCTCTCGTTGACCACACTGGACTCTGAGAGCTGGCAGGCCGCAATGAACAGGAGAGCCGAGAGTCTGTTTGTCTGGGACGAGTCGCACGCGCGCGTACCGTATTACACTCATGCTACACGCACACAGACGCAAAGACACACGCACACGCACACGCACGCACGCATACACTTGTCCGCTCTTGTTGCTTTGCCACTGCTGCTGGGCTCTCCTTTACGGACTCTATGGAGTGCTCTCCACGAGTCTCGGACAAGTCCTCGTCTTTGGGCTCACGGCCTCACCACCGCCGCCTCTCAGGAGCGTACGAAGTATCGCAAGCCATCTCCCCCTCCCGCGAAGGGGCCGCAAGCACCATTTTTTTTCCTCCAAACCGGTGAAGAAATCGATGGAGATGGGAGATGGAGCGCGAGAGAGATTGGTCCGTTTGGTTTACTCAGAGAGTTACGGGAAGATCGAAGTGGAGTGAAGAAATTGTGGAAGCTATCAATGGAGGAGGAGTAGGCATCGTTGCAGTTGAAGCGAAGAAGCGATAGGAAGAAGAAGGGATTATAGGGACGAAGAAATGAAGATTATGAAGTGGATGATGGAAATAAAGAGGAGCTGAGGAGTAAGGAGGAAGAATGGAGATGCGAAGAAGCGAAAAGGGAGGGAAGTGGTCGAGGAACAGAACGTAGAGAAGTTTCATCGCTTGGAAGAAGGGAAGAAGATGGTGGAGTAATGGGAAAAAAGGAGATGAGGAGTGGAGGTGAAGAATGGAGATGCAAATAAGCGAAAAGGGAGGGGAGAGAAACGAAGTAATGGAAATAAAGAGGAGTTGAGGAGTGAGGGAGAATAATGAAGATGGAAAGAAGCGAAAAGGGAGGAAAGTGATCGAGGAACAGATCGTAGAGGCGTTTTATCACTTGGAAGAACAAAAGAAGATGGTGAAGTAATGGAAAAAAGGAGCTGAGGAGTGGAGATGAAGAATGAAGATGCAAAGAGGCGAAAAGGGAAGGGAGTGGTGGAGTAACAGATCGTAAAAGAGTTTTATCACTTGGAAGAAGAAAAGAAGATGGTGGAGTAATGGAAAAAAAGAAGATGAGGAGTGGAGATGAAGAATGGAGATGCAAATAAGCGAAAAGGGAGCGGAGAGAAGCGAAGTAATGGGAAAAAAGAAGCTGAGTAAGGAAGAAGAATGAAGATGGAAAGAAGCGGAAAGGAAGGGAGGTGGTGGAGGAACAGATCGTAGAAGAGTTTATCACTTGGAAGAAGACAAGAAAATGGCGGGGTAATGGAAAAAAAGGAGCTGGGGAGAGGAGATGAAGAATGAAGATGCAAAGAAGCGAAAAGGGGGGGGGAGTGGTGGAGGAACAGATCGTAGAGGATTTTTATCACTTGGAAGAAGAAAAGAAGATCGCGAAGTAATGAAAGAAAAAGAGATGAAGAGTGGAGATGAAGAATGAAGATGCAAAGTATGCAAATATGCAAATGTATCACTCGGCTGGCATTTTTTTTTCATTGGAGTTGGAGATGCTGATGGCAATCAAGAAAAGAAGATAATAAGAGAAGCAAAGGAGGATTTCGAGGATAAAAAGGAGTAAAAAGCTCGCGGAGCAATGAAGGAAAAGGAGATAGAGCCATATTACTCCTCTGGTTCCTGTTGTCGAAGTCGGAAGTAGGAGATAAAAGTGAAGAATAGAAGCTGAGGAGTAAGGTTAAGGAAGGGAGAGATGAAGAGTGAAAAGATCGGGGAGCAAGGAAGGAGAGAAGGTGACGAAGCCATATTAATCCTCTGGCTTGGTTTCCTCCACTGGAGATGAAGCAGATAAGGAGACGAAGCTAATGATGGAATACGCCTGAATTGGCGCCTGAATCAAATTGAAACAAGCGATTGGAAACAGTGACGACACGATGATCTCTAAATTGCGCAAACTTGGAAAAACCTCGAAAGAAGTGCTCAAAAAGGTGAAATAATGAAGGGAGGGAGATCCTGAAGAAAGAGAGATCGGACTCCCCATCGTGAGGATCGTTTCATAGCTTCAAATCCTCTGCCAAGATCTTGCAGGGCCCACTTTGAAAACCGCAGGGAGTCCATCCACTTTTGTTTCCAGGAATATAAGCACTTAAAAACGTGCACTTGCGCCCCGCGATTTTACGATTCACTTCTTTTCTCGCCGAGATATACATCTCTTTGTACGAGGCATGGTATTTATGTGTCCATGGGCAAGTGCATAAATAAGGGAGACATTTTTCTTTTTTTTTCTTTTTCTTACTCGTTTATGGATTGTAATAAAGATTGAGAAAAAAAATGTCGATTATATACGCTCCTGACTCATAGAGATATAGGACCCGCCTCTGAACCAAGAAGTAGGCGGTTACAGAGAGAGGAAAGAGAGAGGAGAGAGATCTAAAGTGGATTCAAACCGATCCCATGAGAGAGGACCTCGTTGGAATTATATCACGATCGCGATGGCGACTCATCGAGCGATCATCGTCGTTTGTACATCAATTCTTTCGCATCGTTCGTGATTTTATCACGCTTTTCTTCGAATTATCGAGAAAAAAAAATTTGCCATAGGGCATCTTACACGTCTCTCGTATATCTATATATATACATTTCGATGGAATTCTCTCTGTATTCCGATAACTTCCGGTGATGGTTGAACTCTAAAATGCCTCCCACCAATCTCACGAGCTTTTTGGATTTTTTTTCTCTGACTCCATTTGAAAAAAAAGACTTGCACCTTTTTTTAAACATACCAACCCAATCTTGAGATTTTCTTCTTTTGTTTCACCATGATATTAACAATTAACCCCTGAGTGGTTTTTGAATATGATGTTCAACTTTGCAACGTTGAAATGCAACGATAATAGGTTTCATTTTCAATTAACAACCCTTGAGGATGTGTTTTCAAAGTGAAAAATTGTGTAAATATTTTTTGGAGTCTCTATCAACGATTTAGGTTTCCGAATAGACCAAGAAACAGGTAAACAATACTTAAGACGAAGAAGAAAACTGATTTTCGTTGCGTTTCAACGATGTAAACTTCAACATCATTTTTGGAATTTCTAAAAACGCTTCAACGTATTTTGCTTTTGAAGGGTGCAATATTTTGGTTTGATGAAAGTTGGAAAAAAATTTATTTCAGATGGACCTTATTCATGGAAAAAATTTTCAATTTTCATTTTTCTCAAGATGCACTTCATTGCCTCTTCTATTCTGCTATTTCTTCTTCTGCAGCGTAAGAAATGGAAGATAATTCCTCAATAATTTATCAAGATCAGAAGTAACGAAATAAAATATTTGATATTTTTTGTAAGTAAGTAGTGAGTAATATAATAATAAAAAATAATAATCAATTGGTAATAAATATACTTTCTCCAGAGGATATAAGAGAAACTCTTAATCGAAATTAAGTTTTAAGGAGGCTTTGCCCGCACCGTCCCAGCCAAAAATGTTATCTGATTGAAATTTCCGTACTTCGTGATACAATAAAAATCTGAAAAAAATCAACATTTGGCATGCCATAAACAACAATTATCAATAATAATATATCCCAAAAGTTATTAATAAATTGTTTAAACAAATAATTATTCAACAATTTTTCGGTAAGTTCTTTTTTTTCTTAAACAAATCGAATGCGTTAATTTTTCCGAACGCATATGAATTTTTTTAGAATTTTTTCTTTTTTCAAATTCCCGTTTTGAAATTTTTAGAATGGCTGTATCTATGTATTTTTTGGTCTAGTGTCATTGAAACTTTTCAAAGCTCACGAAAAACCTGTGTGCAAAAACATATTTTTTTGTTTGTATTTTAGAATGTTTTTAATAATATTTCAAAATAGAGAGAAAATTGTAAAAAAAAAGTCATATGCGTTCAGAAAATTGGCGTATTCGATTTGTTCAAAAAAAGGAACTTACTGAAAAATTGTTGACTAATTATTTGTTGGAACAATTTATTTATAACTTTTGGGCAATATTATTATTGATAATTGCTGTTCATCGCATACCAAATTTTGGATGAGATAAATTTAAAACCAAAATGATATAAATTTAAAACCAAAATGATAATCATATAAAAGAAAACATTATCACTCTTATATGAAAATATAATATAGGAGGCATTCCACGTCAAGTCGGCCACCCCATTTTTTGCAATCGAGAGACATGAGTAGCCTTTGACTTTAATTTGAATAGACTTTATCGGTGTACATGGGTCCATTGATAAAGTTTATTAAAATGTACAAAAAGATGTTGAAAGAAATAAAATGAAAAAGTTTAAAAAATTGAAAAAGTACAAAAAATAAACAAAAATGCGGGCTTTAGAAAATATCTATAGATAGTATCAACCCTGTTAATGCACAGAGAAATTTGTGTATTCATTTGGAATGAAAAACGCATGGGAAGGAATGGATTCTCCACGAAGCCAATTTTTTTATAGTCTGTAAATATATCAAGTAAAAAACTGTTTCAACTACAGGCAAATCGAAGATGTCAATTCTGAGAAAAAAAATATCAAAACATTATTTGCTCCGAAAATGGCTTATAGAGCTTTTGGAGGAGTTCGTAAAAAATTTCAGTGAAAAGTCGTTGAAAATCCTAAATTTCATGTTGTACTTTTTTCGTACGATGAATAATTTTCGAGTTACAAAATGGAACAAGAAAATTTTTTGTATTTTTTTCCGGCTAAAATGTGTAATATAAAAATCTGAAAAAATCACGAATTTTCATGACAGTTAGAACTAAGCTTTATAAAAATTTGTATGCGATTTTTGGTGATTTCAAAAAATAGAGTGGCCGACTTGACGTGGAATGCCTCATACGCAAAAATATGTTTCCAGTAAGCATTCGGCTTATTTGAAATAGATTTTTCGCCTATACTAACGTACATTCCAGAATAGCCAAAAACTTTCAAAACCAAATATATTCATTTTATTCAATTAATCCAATGCAAATTAAATTCACTGAAATTATTAAAAATATATTCCAGATATATTTTATACATTCCCATCCATATTTTCAATTCCCAAACGGGGAAGGAAGGGCAGAATATAGTGAAATGCATCCGCGAATAATCCAAGCGTGTAAAAAAAATAATATTGACGCCGTTGGAATAAGGAAACAAGAAAAAAAAGAGATGTTAAAAGCTGGATTGCTGTATGAATAAATTGCTGGAAAGAGCGAGAGAGAGTTTAAGAGTGAAGAGAAAAAAAAAGAGGCTTGGAAAGAAGGATAAGAGGGCGGTAATGGCCCCGGAGGCGAATTCTCAGCGAGCATAGAATATCTCAGCAGATCCCCGCGGGTCAAAACCAACGAGAAAGACAGAGAGAGAGGGAGAAGGAAAGAGAAAAAAATCACCGAGAGATATCTACGCGCGATCGACTCCTCCTCGTGGCTACCTTATACCAACTTCTGTCCACGTCGTCTTCAACGCGTCTCTTTCGCCGTCTTGTCGCGTCCTTCGTCTTCCCAAGTACACATAAACTGCCTATAAATCTCTCTCTCTCTCTCTCTCTCTCTCTCTCTCTCTCTCTCTCTCCCTCTCTCTTTCTCACTCTCTCTCATACATCATGCTTTTGTAACTCGCCTGCCGACTTGATTTCTTCGCAGGTGCCACCAAGTCTACCGCGTATATGCGCAAACTCTTCAGTGAGATCTTACCTCAAGCTGTGTGCACGATTTTATATATATAAATGTGCATACATGTATCTATATATGTATGATGAGGAGCGAGAGAGAGAGAGAGAGAGAGAGAGAGAGAGAGAGAGAGAGAGAGAGAGAGAGAGAGAGAGAGAGAGAGAGAGAGAGAGAGAGAGAGAGAGAGAGAGAGAGAGAGAGAGAGAGAGAGAGCGAGAGAGAGAGAGAGAGAGAGAAAGAAGACAGCAGAGAGAGGCTTTCGGCGAGAAAAGGCTTCACCTCGTGTTTATAGTACTCGTCTGACGAGATAATATATATCTGCACAAGCTGCCTGCAGGGAAATATGTATATATGGGGCATTCCACGTCAAATCACGCGGTCATCGGCCCGACCCCCTCGGATTTTGATGTCCAATTAATTGTGGGTTTCGTTTGACCCAAAATATGACCTCAAATTTTTAGAAATTTTTATTTCATTTTTTAGAGGTTGCCTGAGCTAAAAAATCATTAAATTGAGGGAAAAAGTAAAGAGGGGCCTTTTTTAAGTTGATGAAATTTTTGCACAGAAACTAGGGCCCAAAACAGGTATTTTCGTCATAGTTTGATAATGGGCCAGAAATAATTACTTTTTTTTGTATTTCAATTTTTTTTTTAATTTCTTATTTTGATTATTTCTTATAGTGAGAATAACAACAACAAAAATATTTTTCCAGTGAAACTAGATTTTTTTTCTTGGTTTAAGAGTGAAACGACAACATTTTTCGAAAATTTATTAGCCTCGACGACCTGAAATAAAATGGATGATTCAAACACAATTAAAAAATTTAAAAAAAAATAGTAATTATTTTTGGACCATTATCGAAAAAAATTTCTTGCTCATTTTCGACCCCATTTTCGAAAACCACAAAATAGTGAAATTTCAAGCGCTCATAACTTCATTTTGGTTCAACCGATTTCAAAATTTCTTTTTCGTGCGCAAAACTTGTTACCAAACTTAGAGAATGCCGTTTGGTTCATCCCGATAACTACATTTTTGTAGAAATGAGAGGAGTTTGAAAATCGCCGGAAAAAAGTGGAAAGGGGTATGTTTGGAAAAATTTGCAAAACTCCATAGTTGAACTTTAAAAATCTGCCAAAAATCGAAAAATCATCGGAATCGGATGAACCAAGTGAGGTTTTGAAGCTTCAACGATTACAGAAAGAATGAGCTCATGTTCAAGCGCCACTTCTATCTAGAAAATAAATTACAGTCATCTGAGTGAAGAGATTCAATTTCGACCAAAATGCGAAAAAAAATATTTTTAAATTTATTTTGTTAAGCCTTAGATCGATGTACTTTTTCCCCCTGAACACGAATCTACCAATATTTTTCCAAAAAAATCAAAATGTTAATGAATTTTTATCAAAAACAGTTTTTGCTCAATTTTGGCTCCATTCTCAGAAACCTCAATATAGCGAAATTCATTATTCAAAACGAAAAATGATTTGAAGCGGATGAACCAAACGGTGTTTCGGAAGCTTCAACGATCACGAAGAAAATAAGCGAATGTAGAAACGAAAATTCGATCTAGAAAGTAAATTGCAGTCATTTCAGTGAACCAATCCAATTTTGGCCATAATGCGGAACAAATTTTTTTAAAATCAATTTTTTTCCCTTACATCGATGTATTTTTCCCCCTGAACACGAATCTACCAGTAGTTTTCCCAAAATATCAAAATTTGCATGTATTTTCATTTAAAAACATGTTTTGTTCAATTTTGGTCCTATTTTCAAAAACCTCAAAATAGCCTAATTTCAAGCGCTCATAAATTCACTTCGATTTGGCAGAGTCGAAAATTTATTTTTCGTAAGTAAACCTTGAGATACTTCGAGATATATTTATCGTTACTGGACCGAAGAAGGGACGGGAGTAAAAAGAGCGAAGGAGAATTAAAGAGAAAGAGCGAGAGAAAAAAAGTGTGTTGCAGCATATATTTAACAGCATTTGGTGCCAAGGAGTCTACCGCGAGATAAGCGGGTCTCCGGCGAGCCCTGAGGCAAATTCCTATCAAACATTGCGTATACTCGTTAACCTGTATAGTACGTGTTCAAACATACATGCATGAATCTATATATCACGTGAATAAGGATGAAACTGACGAATTTACCGCACAGCCAATGTATAGTGAGTGCGCAGCTTCTCCGCTTCAATTTATAATATATTTATATCGTCCTAAGTTATGCTTATACAGATCTCTCCAACGTGTTTACACACGACTGGGCGCACCTTGGATTGTGTATTTCATTCGTTTCTCACGTCGCCTCGTGTTTTTCTCATATGCGCGAAAGAGGGGGTAATGTGTTTTTTATTCTACTCGAACGAACACTGCAAGACATAACCATGTAAACATTCTCACAGGTCACAAATATACCATCGACAAAGCCGAATTTCATTGATAACATCATTAAATTGAAGAAAACACGATTTTCCATAATTTCTCATGTTATATCTGTATTTTCAGGATTTTATGAGACTCTTACGCTTTTGACGTTATCCGGAGAATTTCCGAGCCAGAAAAACGTCTCGTTAAGGATCGAAAACATTTTTTTTCATTGAATATTTCGACATATTTCGAATCAGCAAACTCAAATACCTTTTATGAAGATTTCAGCGGTTTTGCCACGCCATCGATGACTCTCTCGTTCCGTTTGTCGGCTTTGTGAACTTTTGACACTTCGATTTTACGTTTTACCGGCACTCGCGTCACGTGAAGGATTACTGAAATATGCGGGAAGATTTTGCCATTTTTATTACCCAAGCGTCGCTGCGCGTACTGCGGTAGTCATTCGAGTTCCTCTGTCTCATATCCGGCACTTCCGGAAGACGACATCTGTTGGGCGGAAGCTCCGCGAGTGATTGCACTGATCACTCAACGCGGGGCGCGAGAACGACGAGGGAAGCTGCCCTCACTTCACCTTTTAACTTTCTATTTTACAATTTGTGAAAACATTATTTCGTCATGTGCACTTACTCCGTGTCCGGAAATATCTCACTGGTAATTGATTGAAATTTATTTCGTTGCGAGGGAAATTGTATTCGCTGACACGTATTCTTTTTTAAATAGCGGCAAATTCCTCCCAAAGCGGTAGCATTCGCATTTATCACGGAATGGCTGGGTGAAAGAAAGAAGCCATCAAGTAGTGAGTCCTTTTTAACCCATTTCTTTTTTTTCGATGAAAAATTTAATCGAAACAATATCAAAGCATCAATTCGCATTTGAAACTGAGGCGTATCATATTTCTATCGAATTCTCGGAGTTATAAGTAAGTTCTAAAGAGAGAAGCTTATATTTCCCTTTGCAAAAAATCAGGCGTTTTTCCACAATATTTCTGACCGGCGTTTCTCGTACCGATGTACACAGCAAGATTCCCTTTCTCGACAAAGTTCGCCGGCGATATTTTCATCCCCGCGCTTTTAGGATCTAATCCCCACTCCTTGGAATAACATTCGAGCGACATAACCTCTTTGACGTTGGCGCCGGTGAAATCCTCTAATCGTAAACAATTCAACGAGGTTAGGTTTACGAACAATCATAAAGTGCTTATTAATTTTAATGGAGAATCGAACATAATTTTTGGTCACTCGAACACGAATCGTGAAGAAAACTATCGAAAAAAATGTCAGTGGTCGTGGAAACTACTATCGGTGATTTCACCGTTGATTTATACACCGAGCAACGTCCACAAAGTAAGTCAATTATTTTACATCTCAATTATCTCCACGATGATACATTTTCGATCGCTGAAATGCAACAAACAACATTTTTAAAATCTTTTTCGTACTTTCAAAACTTCTCCGGAGGAATTAAATTCATCAAATAAAATACCTTCCATCGCATTTCGACGATGAACACTTCAATGTTCGTTCATCGATTCTAATTTTCCTGAAATTTATGCAGCTTGTCGAAACTTCCTGAAGCTGTGCAAAGTCAAGTACTACAATTGGAACCTCTTTCATACCGTTCAGAGCAATTTCATAGCGCAAACGGGCGATCCGACTGGCACTGGAAAAGGGGGCGAGAGCATATACGGCGCTCTTTTGGGTGAAAAGGCACGTTATTACGAAGCCGAACAAATGCCAAGAATAAAGCACGATAAGGTTGGACTGCTGTCTATGGTGAATTGCGGCAATAATATGCTAGGTTCTCAATTTTTCGTTACCCTGGACAGAGATCTAAGATCTCTGGACGGAGAGCATTGCGTTTTTGGCGAAATAGCCGAGGGACTCGACGTTATATTGAAATTCAACGAGGCTATTTGCGACGGCGATCACAGACCCTATCAGGACATCAGAATTTCCCATACGGTCATTCTGGAAGATCCTTACGACGATCCTGAGACTCTCGTTGTTCCGGATCAAAGTCCCGAACCCACGAGGGAGGCTTTAACGGTAATCACCGTTGACTGATAGTTTCCGAATAAAAATAGAAGGCCCTTCGATGTAACTAATCCGTTCCTTGTAATATTTTTCGCAGAGCGATCGAATAGGAGCCGACGAAGCTATCGACGACACGGCCGGTTTGAGCATGGACCAAGTAACTGAATTGAGAAAGGAAAAGGAGGCAAAAGCTCGTGCTACCATATTGGAGATCGTCGGTGATATACCGGATGCTGAGATGGCACCGCCGGAAAACGTACTCTTTGTCTGCAAGCTCAATCCCGTGACCAACGACGACGATCTTGAAATTATTTTCAGTAGATTTGGCAAGATCATTGGGTAAGCGTTTATTCTCTTGGCAACGATAACACAGCAGTGATCGGTTAAAAAATATCTGTCTATTTTTATTATCCAATTTTTTCGAGAAATTAATAATTAGCAAAAAAATATTACTAATTTTTCTGAAAATTAGTAATGAGTGACAAAATATTTTTTATTGAAAAAAAAAGTAATTAACGATAAAATATTACTAACGTTTTCCAAGAATTAGAAATATTTTAGAAGAATTAGAAATATTTTGTCACGAATTACTAATTTTTTTGGAAAAATTGAAAATATTTTCTTACAAATCACTAATTTTTTCGAAAAATTACTAATATTTTTCCACTAATTTTCAATTTTTATTAAAAATTAATACTATTTTACAAGCTTTTATTTACTTTCACCTGTCCCGGTTTCTGTCTGTGTAATCAAATCTTGCAAGTTAAATTTAACCCACTTCCCGGTGTCCGAATGAGTAAAAATTTTGCATGCATATGTAAATCGGATGACAATACAATATTATCACAAAAAATTGCAAATTTTGCAAAAAGTTGTTTCGCAAAATTTTTTATTAAAAATTTGCTTGAAAATTCTTTTGCAACAAAAAATGTTTCGCAAAATTATTTGCAAAAAAATTGTTTTGCAAAATTTTGTTCACAAAATGGTTTAAAGTAATTGATTTGCAATATTTCTCTACGAAAAATTTGCGCAACAGTCTCTTTCTAAAAAATGTGGTGAAAAAATTTGTTTGCATAAATTACGCAGAAAAATGTTGCAAATTAATTGTGAAAGAATTTTGTCTAATAAATTTTGCAAAATAATTTTTGTGCAAAAAATTATGCGGAACTAGATAGAAACTACTAATCTAGTTATTTAACATCATAAATACTAAAAAGTTAAAAGTAAATAAACCAAAAAATAAAAAAATTTTTAACAAGCTTTTATGTTAACAAAAAATAACTAAAAAGTTAAAAATAATTTTATTCCGATTGGAAATAAGTTTTGAAATAAAAGCGTGTTACATTTTAACAGCACAAGAAAAAAGAGGGTGTAACACGCTTCTATTTGAAAATTTATTTACAATCGGAATAAAATTGTTTTTAACTTTTTATTTACTTTTCATTAACAACTAATGAAAGCTTGTTTAAAAAAAAAATTCTTTTTCGTTTATTTTTTTTCTAATTGTTAATTTTTCGAAAAAATGAAATATATAATCAATACCGTTGACGAAAAAATCGATACTGCCGATCACTGTAACACAGTAAAAATGAAGTTGAAGTTCTGAAAGTTGAGCTCATCGAAAATCGAATCAGTTCGAATTTTCAGGTACACAAAAAAACGAATTTTTGAAAAGATGATAATTCGTTAGCACGAAAAATATTTCTTCATTTTCTGTGTCTATTCGATGAGTTTTTCCACGATTAATCACCATTTTCTCTTCAGTTGCGAGGTAATAAGGGATCGTCAGAGCGGTGATTCTCTTCAGTACGCATTCATCGAATTCGGCGATCGCAAGAGTTGCGAGGAGGCATATTTCAAAATGGACAACGTATTGATCGATGATCGTCGTATCCACGTTGATTTCTCGCAATCTGTGTCGAAAATGCGATGGCGCGGCAAGGGCAAGGGTATAATGTACAACGATGAGAAACGCGGCGATAAGAAGAAAAATCAGGAGGATCATGAAACAGGCCGTGGAACGAGAGATCGTCGGAGAAATTCCAAAGACCGTCAACGTGAGACGAGATACGAGGATAGAAACAGCGAGGTTCACGAAGAGAGGCAAAGAGCACAGAAACACGAACGTCGACGAGACGAGAGACATCGTCGGGATAACGACGAGAGATACGATAAAAAACGAGACGACGGTGAGATGGAACGTTACGGCGAAAAGCGAAGAGATCGTGCGAAAGAGAGTAAGAACAATCGAATCGACGAGAGAGGACGACGCAGGAGTCGCAGTAGAAGTCGCGAGAGACGCGGTGAGGAGAAAAAAACGAATGAACGTGGCCATAGACGAGACGAGGATAAAAGAAGAAATTATCACGATAGAAACGAAAAGTTCAGTCGTCCGAGACAGAGGGAACGTTCGGAGGAGCGATACTCCAGAAAAAAGGACAATAGACACGATAGATACAAATAAACGCTGACCATCATCCAGACCCTCGAAAATGTACAAACTCCATATTGTTCTCGTTCAACATCGACGAACGATTCAGCATAGAGCAAAAGAGAGAGAGAGAGAGAGAGAGAGAGAGAGAGAGAGAGAGAGAGAGAGAGAGAGAGAGAGAGAGAGTAACTGATAATAAATTTGGACTAATCGAAAACGGAAGTTGATATTTTTTTACCATCTAAAATCATCGATTTACAAGATTACCGATGAGAAAAACAAAACTCGAGTTTCGATATCGATTTTTTATGTTTGTCATAACGTAAATTAATCGATGATCGATGGCAAATCGATTTTTGATCGTTACAAAATCGCTGGATCTACGAGACTTCCGTTGAATCATTCTCCGTAGAATCCAATCGATCCTCGATCAGACGAACGATATTGAGATGTCGAAAATTCAGTGCAACTTGCATAGGCGTTTGTTTGGCACGATTTTTCGCCGTTAAATCGGCGCCTCGATCGATGAGAAATCTACGTTTCGCGTTCGAAGAATAAAAAGGAAATTGCCTTGATTATTCTCGTGAAATTATGAAAAGATAACTCACTCTGCCAAAGCGTAATATCCGGTCATCGCGACAACGTGCAAAGGCGTTCTTCGACCTATCGAATCCGATAAATTCACGACGTCGTCACCTCCGTGATGAATTATCATGCCGATTATCTCAATGTCGTACTCGTCACGGGCGCTAAGTATTGCCTGGAGAAGGAGACATTGAGCGTCCTGCGGAAGAAAAGGTGATCGTCTGCGAAGAAAATGTGATAAATATTATCGAATCGTGGAAATTCGATAATACGCGCTTCTCTTTCGATCACGATGTCCGTGCAATAATGGCGAAAAACATCCAATTATTTCGTTGGATACGAAACAAAAAGAAAGGAATTTCATTAAATTTATAATTTTCCACATTGCCCTCTTATCGTTTCCGCTGTTCTCGATTTTGACTTTAAGGGGTATACGCAGTCAGGACGTCAGGACCAGCTGCTCCTTCCTCGAGATTATATATTATGTAAAATAAAAAGGTTAAACAGGGTGTATTATATGAAAGAAGTTCAAAAAAAATGTTCAAATGAGAAGAATGGCGAAATTAAAAAAAAAAATTTCAATACCTTTTCATGCTGTAACTTCTTAATTTTATGTTACAATGCACCACGCGAAAGGTGGACTCTGACAGTCAACTTGAAGATATTTTGTACATTTTTGTACATTTTTTTTTTAAATGACTGAATTTTTTCACTTTTTCATTGTTTAAAAAAATTAAGTTATAAAAAAAAAATCGTGCCAAATATGATCTTGAGGTCGATTGAGTCACCTCTTCAAGTTGACTATCAGAGTCCAGCTTTCGCATGGTGCATCGTAACATAAAATTAAGTAGTTACAGCATAAAAAAGTATTGAAAAAAAATATAAAAAATTTCGCCATTCTTCTCATTTGAACTTTTTTTTTTGAGCTTGTTTCATACAATACACCCTGTTTAACCTTTTTATTTTACATAATATATAATCTCGAGGAAGGAGCAGCCGGTCAGTCAACCCTAAGAGGTGACTCGTCAATGTGACCTTAAACCCGATTGAGAGACCTCTAAATATTTTTTGCCAGCGTGTTCCTTGCGCGAAACACCATATTACACTTAAATCCCTAAACTTTTGATGCGTAAGATGAAAAATTGAAAAAAAGCCGAAAATGAAACAGTCTAATGTACATATTTTGGTAACTTTTAACTTAATTTTGAATTTTTTTTTTTAAATAATGATTTTTGAAGCCATTGCGAAAATGAAATCTAAAAAAATAGATTTTTTTAAAATCCTGACTGCGTATAATCGTTTAACATAGCGGAAATTCTGATTCGAACGAATTTTTTTTCTCCCTTATGGCACGACGAATACAATTCTTGTTGTATTTTCGAAAGAGAAGCGATATCACGTTAATCTTTTTAGATATCTCGATATCTTCTCAACGAACTTCAATTTGTAATACAGCAGAAGTTTGATCATACGGAGATTCTTTGTTTTCAAGACGCTTATGTGCAAGGGACTCTCCTCAAAAGCGTCGTAGGGATGTAACAATGATCCTGCTTGAACGAGATATCTCGCACAATCGACGTTTCTCTGCAGCGCAGCGTAATGAATCGGACAACGCTCGAGATTATCCTCGCAGGATATCGACGCTCCGATTTTTTGTAATTCGTACATAACGGCAATGTGACCGAGAAGAGCCGCCGTGTGCATCGGTGTCAAGCCTTTGAATGTAAATTCCAAGAGCGTTTTTTCAAATATTTTTCAATGTTGGAATTGAAAAATTCTTCTGCTCTTCGAAAACCGATTAATTCTCAAAGATGTTGTATCCAGAGATGTTAACCCTCGTTACTTTTAAAAACGCGTTCTTTTTTAATTTTCTCTATTACTTGGTACCAATCATGTTACAAAAATAACCTTCAGTATTTGTACCTGGTTATGTTAGCTCTTTAGTTTATATAATAAATTACCTTTTTTACTGCATTTCTGGAAAAAATCATAAAAAAGCAATGTAACACAGTTACTTTATCAGTTACTTGTTTCGTTACATTCCTTGTTTATGTTTTTTTTTTCAGCAACGCAGCAAAAACATGGTAATTTACGATATGAAGTGCAGAGTTAACATCTGCAGTTACAAATACTGTGGCTTACTTTAGTAAAATAATTGGTTATTAACAAGTAATAGAGAAAATAAAAAAAGAGCTTGTTTTCAAATGTAACGGGGGTGGACTTCTCTGGTTGTATCTGGCATTGTCAATTTTAGAAATCAAGATTACACGCGATTTTTAACCAGGAAGAGCCAGGAGACCTTTTTTGTTAAAGTACAAGTCTACTTTGGAAGGCCAAAAAAAGCAAATTTTTAAGATTTTTTTTCTCAGCTCCTTTATCAGATATGGCTATAAAACGGTTATTACAACATTGTTTAATCCTTGGAAAGAAAAAACAAAAATTTATTTTTCATTTTGATCTTTTGAATGATTTCTAGAAGGCGCCAAAGTCGAAAATGTTTTGTCCCATGGCCGTTAATCTCAGGATTTGCAAGTCTCAAAAAAAAAAGTATTTTAAAAAGGAAGGTTTCCTACACAACAATTTACCACCGTTAATGCAAAATCGATTTTTAAAAAATGGCGGATGTTCGAAATGAAAATTATAGATTGAATTATTCACAATTTATTTCAAACATCCGCCATTTATTTTTTTTAATCGATTTTTCATTAATGGTGGTAAATTGTTGTGTAAGAGACTTTCCCCTTTAAAAGGCTTTTTTTTTTTACAGACTTGCTAATCCTGAAATTAACTGTCGGCCATGGGATAAGACATTTTCGACTTTGGCGCCGTCTATAAATTATTCAAAGAATCAAAATAGCAAATAATTTTTTTTAAATATTTTCGAAGGATGGAAGAATGTCGTAACAACAGTTTCATAGCCATGTTTGATAAAGGAGGTGAGAAAAAAAATCGGTAAATATTCGGAAGTGTAACGTCCGCTAAAAAGAGGCTCTAAATTTTTTTATCAATTCTTTATGATTATAAAACCTTATATTAAGTTATATTTAAATGGCGCATCATGTTTTTACCCAACTTAATTTTTTTTTCTTCAATAAATTTTTTTTTAACAAAATAAAATGAAGGAATTTCAGCTACTAGAATAGATTTTGTTGGGTTTGACAAAAAAAAATTTTTTAATGATAAAAACTTGGTTTTTTATCAAACCCAAATAAAACAACAGAAACTCTGCAACGTAATATCTATTCTAGTTCCTTAATTTTATTTTATTTAAAAAAAACAAATTTTAAATTAATAAGTTGGGTAAAAACTTGCGCCGCCATAATAACATTAAATGTAATGTTTTTGAACTGTAAGAAACTACACAAAAAAAATCAGCTCGATTCTGACGGGAGTTACACTTTCGAATATTTACCAAAAAATCTTAAAAATTTGCTTTTTTTTGGCCTTCTAAAGTAGACGAGTACCTCAATTAAGGCAGCGTCTATTCGCATCTAAACGCCGATTAAAAGGGAAGTCAATATGATTTCCAAGTCTTTTTGACACATTTTTCCTGAAGCAAAAGTTTTTCCATGGGAATAATTCAGGAAAAAACATTTTTTTTCTTATTCATGCATTTTCTGTTTTTTTTTAGTGCAAATATCCATCAGAGATCCTATCTTTTAGATGCGAATAGACGCGGTCTCTCATTTTTTTTATTTTTTATATTTTTTAATAACCATGCATGGTTTTTGCCTCTCGTTTCACGTCCAAACTTTTACCGAGCAATCGCGTCATTTCAACGTCGCCATGCTCGGCAGCGATGTGAAGAGGTGTCATGTAATCGGATCTTCGACAATTTACATCGGCCTTGTGCTTTATCGCTTTTGCCGCTGTTCTGACATCGCGAATCGTGCACGCCAACAAAAGTTTTGCGTTCAATTCGGACGCAGTTAGAGACTTCCAGTCCAGGGAATCGGTCACGACTACGACACGTTTTTCCGGCATTTTTATTTTTCTATTTTTTTTCTTTCATTCGCTCCACCAATGAGCAATTTTTTTTTTCAACGCCTCTCTTGTCAATCCTTTGAGGGGTTAACTTTTTTTTTACAGTTCTCTTTTTTATCATGTTCATTTTTTTTTTTGCTATTTGGAGAAAATTTGATTGTCACTGCGCAGAGGATTTCTCAATGGGATAATTTTTTTAAATTAAAAATAATCCACGCTGGGAATGAAGGTAAAAAGGTCCAGAGATGAAATCAGATTATTTAATTATCATATATTTTTCGATGACGAATTTGCGACGTCGCTGAAGAAAAGAAAAAAGAAAATCGACAACTCCGGCCGGTGTTTGTCTTTTTTTCGCAGTTTCTGTAAAATTAAATCCCTAATATATAAGTCACATAGATTTTCATCGTTTTGGAAAAGGAAAATATTCGTTTGTTCTTTGTTTTTTTTTCTTTTTTTTGCTGATATGTCACGAGTCATAACATTCACATTGACGGCAGATTATTAATACATTACATATCATATCGTATATCATATATCTGTATATTAAAAAATTCATCACCAACGAATAATACACAGCTTCGAGTTTATACCGTAATATCATTCCCCATTTGTGAATCTCAATATTCATTTTAAATCGTTTAAAAAAATACTATTGAATTCATAAAAAAAATATATCGTTACGCCAAAGAAAAAAATATATATATCATGTTTTTCTCTTTTTCTTTCTCTCTTAAATGTTACATTATCTTGACCCTTTCTACCCCGCTTATCCGATTGTTCATCAATCGAGAATCAATTTTTTTTGTGAATCTCCAATTTGAAAAAACTTTTTTTTTCTCATCGCTCTCAGCGAAATACAAAATGCTTGGATGATGAAAATTTCTCTGCTGATTATGATAATCTGCTATTAAAAAATCTTAATCTTCGCCAAGACGCATTAAAACAATGAAAAATTATTGAGCTGTGCAATGAAAAACATACTACGGTAAATTGTGAGGAAAAAAAACTTTAAATTAAATAATGCAAAATTTGGGAGGGTCACTTTACCTCGGATAAACGAGGTACTACTTTTTTTTCTCACTTGTTGACCATCTTTGACTCTCGAATTTTTTTTTTTCAAGTATACTTTGAAATTACAGGATAAAATTTGCAAAATTTAAATCTAATAGTTTTACGATAAATCCCGTTGAGAATTTGTGGAAGCTTTTTTTTGTTGGTTTTTTTTTCTATCTTTAGTAAAAATGTCTCCGCGTAGGTCGATCAGAGTCGGGGGATTTGAAGACAGAAAAAAAAAATTCTTCAGAATTGTTATTTTGCAAACTCGAATTTGAAATGTAAATTTTTTTTTTCCCCCCGACAATTTGGACAACGGCGACAGACGTCGAAGAACCGGTTGAAAATATTTTCCGGACTCATCGTTTATAATATATGCAGTTGTTTAATTGACAGAGAATGCATCGCGTTTTTCATACTTATTTTTCTTTCATTGTTTAATTTTTTTTTTTAATTATCGCGAATGAATAAGCGTTTTGCAAAAAGCAAGAAGTAGATTCGGTTGTAGAGTGTGAAGTTATTTTTTTTTTTTCAATCCAGTTCAAAAATTTATAATAAATCTCGAGGGACGCAGTAAAATATTTTAGTACACTATAATTACGTTTATTTTCTGATTTTCAGATTTCACTATTAATCTTTTTCTCCCTCTTATCGTTCACGATTTTTTTTTTATCAGCTCATATTTCCGTCGCGAAAAAAACGCTATTCAACGTGAAATCAACGAGAAATCTGAAGATTTTGAGTCAGGATTTATTTTGACCAAGTTTTCATTAACTCTTGTCTGTGCGTTCAGATGGAGTTTTTTCATCGATTTTAAACCAATTTTCCGATGAGTCAGAAACTCAAAATTACAAACATAGCTCATAATTTGCACGATGATGCAATTTTGACTCACTAACCCAAACCTAAACCTCCATTGAGTCTTATATTTAAAATCGTTAACTGAGAAGGATCTCGTATTACTTTGTTTTCATATTTAAATATTCATAATCTGAGTAATAATTTTTTTGGTTGCTGCTTTATTTTATTTATGAAAAAAATAACAATTAACAATATTCGAATGTGAACAGCCGAAGATAAAAATTGATTGCAAAATTTTACACGCAAAAAGTTTTCAATAATTTCTTTTAATCCTTTAGATTTTCAACCCCATGCAAATTCTCCTGAAAATTTAGCCATGATTTTTATTAGCCATGAAAATACTTGTAAGATTCAAAACGAAAAAGGTGGGTCACATTAGATTGATAATCGTTGCATAACTATTAACGATCTTCTCAATTTTTTTTAAATTTACTTAAAACTTAAATTACCTGTATCTTAAAAGTATTTTCATAGTCAATAAAAATCCGCAATCATAAATTTTCAGAACAATCTGTACAAGGGTAGAAACTTTTTATTCCATTTAAAAAAAACACTATAAATCAAAAATTTTATTTTTATTTAATCAATTATTTACTATTGAGACACTATGAAAAATCGTCGAATTTTCCAAATAATATTTTCTCGCAGACTCCTGATTGATAATAATTTTTTTGCATTTTTTTTTAAATCGTTTAAACGTTGTGAAAAATTGAAATCTCGTTGATTCGACGTCAAATGTCTCACTCATCATCCCCATCTCCCTCAAAATCTATCCGATAGTTTTAAGAAAAAATATATATACCCGTGCATATATTACATATATATATGGCGCATTCCATACCAAGTCGACCTGAGTGTGACCCTCGACCTCGCTGATTTCGTTTAGGATTTTTCATATGATTCTTCCAACTCAAATAGCGTTCAGAATTTTTTTCAGATTTTTAAAACCAAATTTGAGTACGTTATGATTTTTTGACCATTTTTTTCGAAAACCTCGAGGACCATAATTTTAAAATCTGAAAAAGTTCTCAAAAATTCGGTGTCAAAAATTAAAATTTTGACCCAAAATTCATGATGTCCAGAATTTCCCTTCCACCTCGATTCTAGGTTTTTACAGAAGAAAACGTAAAAAAAAAATAGATGCAGAAATTGATCGACCGCGAAAAGTTTTTATCGTTAACCAACTATTTTTGGAAATTTGTTCACTTTTTTCAAAAAATAGTTGGTTAATTTCTGCATCTATTTTTTTTACGTTTTCTTCATAAAAACCTAAAATTGAGGTGGAAGCGAAAGCGTGGACATCATGAATTTTGGGTCCGAAATTTTCATTTTTGACACCGGATTTTTGAGAATCTTTTCAGATTTTTAAATCACGGCCCTCGAGGTTTTCGAAAAAAATGTTGAAAAAATCATAACGTACTCAAATTTGGTTTTAAAAATCTGAAAAAAATTCTGAATGCTATTTTTAATTGGAAGAATCATATAAAAAATCGTAAACGATATCAGCAAGGTCGAGGGTCACACTCAGGTCGACTTGGTATGGAATGCCCCATATGTACATTATGTATTTTTTTGAGGGAACAATATAGCGACGAGGAACTTTACGCGTAATTCTTTTTTTCAAATATTTTTCCTTCCGAGCAAATCTGCTCGTTCTCGATCATTTTTCTTCCCATAATCGAAATTGAGTCTTGTTTTCTTTTCTTGTTTTTTTTTTCTTTTCGTTAATATTAATAACGAAACTATAAATTTGCGTGAATGATTGATTTTTTTTTCTTTTAATATACAAGTTCATATTTTGATAGAATGAACGACAAACCCGCTCATCAGCGCGTTTCACGAGCCAAAAAAAAGTTATAAACAAAGACAATCGTCATCATTCGCGTGTTTGATTTTCCAATCATGTTTTTCTCGGAGTTCGAGCAGACAAATTTATTCTCTCTCTCTCGCTTTCCCTTTCTCTGACCCATCTCGATAGCTTTTGCGATCAGCCTCGCTCGATCCGTCGATTTTTGATCTCTCATGATCACGTCCTTTAATAAATTAGACGATGGGGATAATTCGGATAGACCTGCGGCTGCGAGCCCATCAATCTTGAAAGACTTGCCAGATCGTTTCGACCCGAATAAGAATCGTAGGCCTGAAATAAAAAAAAAAATTATTTCCCGTTTCCGCAATGCAATAAATTATCATCAGAAACAATGAAGAAATCCGAAAAAGAATAGCAAAGATCTAATGCATAAATAAAGCAAGATGTCTCCACGTAAATTTATGCAGTTAAAATATATGTGGGTCATTCCATGTCAAATCGACCAAGAGTTGGAATCGACCCCTTTCAATTTCGATGAAATTTGGTCAGAAGTTTTCGTTTTCAACAAAACGAAGGGAGATATTAGATTTAAAAAAATTGAACCAAAAATTTAATGCAGAACTTGGATTTTCACGATTTTTGAAAATTCAAAATTCTCCAATTCATCATTTATCAATTTTTTTTTCGGATTATATTTTTTTGCATAGCCCCAAGTATACTCTTTAAGACGAATTCAGAACGATTTTCCGTAACTATAATAGTTTCCGAGATATTTAAATAATAAACTTGAAAGATTTGGACAATTGAGAAATTTTGAATTTTTGATAACTTTCGAAAAAAAAAAATTTTATTCTTTTTCTTTGGTAGAACTTCGTTATGCCAAAAACGAAAACTTCTGACCAAATTTCATCGAAATTGAAAGGGGGGTCGATTCCAACTCTTGGTCGATTTGACATGGAATGACTCATGTGTAATATCAGAAAAGATTTTGACGCAATATATCATGTATGTTTTTAATTTGCGTTATATTTTCCATATATTTTGCCGATATAAAAATTATACATTCTTCCCATGTATTATTTTATTTTTTCTGATGTGTAGAATTTATATGAAAATATAACATAAACAAATACAAATGTATTTAACGCAAATTAATTTTTATGGCGAATTTTGAATTTTGGAGGAATAGCTCAAGAGAATTAAATTTTATAAACACTTAACGTAAAAACAAACATTTTAAAATTTAAAAACAAAGCCGTGAATCTCACAATTTTGCTAGGAACATTAATTTTTTAAGTTTCAGAGATCAAATGATCAATCGCTTATAAATTCTGATCCATCGACTCCAAATATTGAGAAAATACTATTAAATTTAGAATTTAGGAATTTAGAATTGTTACAATTAATTAAAATTATTTTAAGCATGTTTCTTAAGAATGGTGAGTCCCAAATCGCAAATGATGAGAAAATTCTGAAAATTTGGTATGTTTTCGGATGAATTATTTAAGAGGTCGAACAATTAACATTAACAAATTAAATTAAATTAAATGTAGTCCTATATGGAAACTGATATAACTTTGCGATAAGTTTTTTTTTTTGACCTCTCAATTTTCTAATATCTACACTATATTGAAAGCAACGGAAACAAAACGAAGTTCATCGATAAATATTTTTTTAAAATTTGTTTAAAAAATTGTTCTTAACAAAATGTTAATATTTTAATAACGAGCTTCCTAATCGTCGTGAAAGTTTTACACGACCTCTTAAATACTTTATACAAAAACATACCAGATTTTCAGAATTTTCTCATCATTTTTCATTTTAACCCTTAAGGAGGTCGAAGTAATGATGATAGAATTCTGAAAATTTAATATGTTTTTACCTGAAGTATGCAGGAGGTCGTGTAAAAATTTCACGACGATTAAGATGCTTTTTATTGAACAATTAACATTAAAAGCTTTCATAGGGACTCAACATCCTTAAAATAGAAATACTTTACTGAATAAAATTTTTCATTGGTAGATTTTTTTTTTTTAATCTGGGCTTCTTCAATTTTTATGTGATTTTTTGCGTGTCGCAATAATTGGTGATTGATGTGAAATTTTTTATATTCATTTTCAACGTACCTGTGAGCGTTTTCGTACCAAAAATCTCTTTTCCGGTTGATAATACGATTGCGAGGGATAAAGAGCGCCGTACTGAGCCCCACCGTATTGCGTGCTTTCGTAGGGGCTCGGATATTGCGGCTGCTCGTACTGATCGTAAGAATTCACCGGATGGGTCCGTGGAATTCCAATGTCGAATGCCGAAATTGCCTGAGGTGCGTGGACCGGTGTGTTAAAGTGTCGAGGCGGTTCGACCATCCACGCTCCGTCTATAAAAAGCGCATTAAAATGAGCATTATTAACAATTAATCCACAATTAACTAGGAAAAATACTAGGATAATGATGTCCAAAATGATCCTCACGAGGAAAATGATTTCTACTGATTTTATCGAATCTACAAGCTTTACCTAACATGTCAGTCATAAGCTGAGATTCTATCAGCTGAACTAAAGTACATTTTGCAAATTCAAAATATTTGTATTTTCATTGTTTTCAGTATTTGGCTGTCATTGACACATATTATAGTTCCTCTAATTAAATAATTAAATAATTATATATATAAATCAATAATTATAAAATAAAATATAATTATAAAATTTAATTATATATAATTATCAAATAATTATAGTTTCACTAAATATTGATATTCACTAAATATTCTTCATCCTGAAAAAACATTTTTTTTGGACATCATTCCCTCTATAGAAGCCGTTAAAAAGCGAGGTATTTATCGATTAAGTCAGAAAAATATAGAAATTAAATTCGACATCAATAAAAACGATATTTATTTTATATGCATAATATGTTTAACAAAATTTACAAGAACTCCTTTTTTTCGCAGACAGTAATAATCTTATTCATCTTCCCACAATTTACGTAAAATTACATTCATAAATTAACCAAATCCTACTGATATAAATTAAAATAATAGAATGATTAATTTTGCTTCCTCATAAAGGAAGCTTTGCTTTCGCGAAAAAAATTTTTTTCGCAATTTTCATGTCAGTAAAAAAAGCCCGGACGTATGTATGTGAGTGTGTGTGTACGCTTTGTGCTTTCCTCAAAATGAATATATCTGGAGAACGTTTTGGGCGATCGGCTTGAAATTCGGTCTCAGTGCAAATTTTTTTGAAATTGCAAAATAATTGTCTATTTGGCTGGTTTTTGTATTTTCTGTAATTTGCTTGTTAGTCGTCTAACTTTCGTAATTTTGCAGATACCACCCTAAAATTTTATGTGCAGATACACTTTATAATAACGACGGTTGGGATTGAATTTGGAAAAAATCGTTCAAGAGGTTCGGTTAAAAAAAAAATTTGTAAGTAATATTTGTAATTTTGCATCTATCGAGCTGAATGTTTTTGTGACAATACATTCAATGACAATAAGAAATCATACTGAATTTCATAAAAATCGCGAGAGAGGTTCGGTTAAAATTTTTTTTTTTTCATAAAAATTTTGTTAACGCTCTAACATTCGCATTTTAAAAAGTATCGAGCTAAAATTTTTTGCACAAATACACTAGATGATAAGAATGGTTAGGGTTGAATTTGGTGAAAAACGGTAAAGTTGTTCCCAAAATTTTTTCGAAATTTTAGAAAAATACTTATTAACACACTAACTTTCCTAGTTTAGCAGCTATCGAGTTCACTTCTTTAGCACCAATACACTGGACGACAAAAACAATTAATAACGTAATTGAACGGAATTGCTAAAAAATCATGCAAATTTGAAATTTGCACATAGCTTCTTTGTTTGTATCCGTCGTTCGTGAAGCTTCCTTTATGAGGAAGCAATGGTAATAAACATACATGTCGTAAAGGTGGTCAAAGATATCCTTATAAAGGCGAGTCGACGAAAAAAAATGAGGAAGCTATGTGCAAATTTCAAATTTGCATGATTTTTTTGTCCAACTAACCGTTTCTCGGATCCTGATCGTCGTCCAATCCAACAACTCCGCTATCGTCTTCAACATTCTCGTAATCGTCGTTTCCGTAATTGCGCCAATTCCTGAAAAATTGAAAATATTTTTTCCCCACTTTTGCTTGACAATTGGAAAAACAAAAAAAAATCAACTTTGTTCTGGAAACGTCTGTACATTTCTATCGAGGAATTCGGTAAACAATTTTTTTTCGACATAATGAAACCACGTTTTTCAATCACAAAAATTAATTAAATGCAATTTTTCATATCATACTACAAAGCAACTATTACCGATTGCGCGGGGAATTTTCCCAGAGTGAAAGAAGCGTCAAGAATTCTTCACGATCGAGGGCTCGTTTGTATCTGGGCTCTTGATAAATGGGAATGCTGAAAAGAAAAGGACGACAAACATTGAGCCACGAATAATTACGAACAATTAATTAACGAGAAAATAATTCAAAGCTCCTCGTTAAGGATTCAGTAATTAATTCTCGAAGTTTTCCTCCCTTTTGTATAACGGATTTCAGTCCATTAATTAAGGGAAACATGAGCCAAGGAGCGAACCTCGTGATTTTCCGTGCAGACACGAATATAAGGCATTTCCGGTCGGATCCTAAAATCTTTAAAACCTACCCTTATTTATTCAAAGCATGATTTTTCCATACTTCCCAATATTTCTCTGAATAACCAATTAGCATATATAAATATTTAATTTTAAAGTTAGACCAATTCTGCGTGGAATCTATCATGAACTGCTTCCTCCCCTTTAATTCTTAGCTGCGCACCGAAAGTTGTGCGCTTGTTCAACGCGGGGGCGTTATTATCATTTGTCTGCATATATATATGAACGGGCGAAAGGGCAAATGAGGGAGGGAAATTCGGAGCGTATATATATATATATATATTACCCGCCGAAATTGACCCCAACGATGACCCAGTTTCCCCGGTTGGCACCGAGCTCCATTCAGCTTTTCCGCGATTTCCACTAAAACCCAACATCCCAGTCAACTGTCCCTCTCTGCACTGCAAAAGCTTCCCTCTTGCGTCACGAGTATCGAACGCCCGAGAGTCCGCCTCACCACCTCCACATATCACCCCACTTTATACATGGGTCAGCATTCATTAACATATATATGGGTCAAAACGCCAATTATGGACTTCGGATCCAGCCTCGCCCCCTCAGATCTTATCGTATTTTTTTTAGCTGAAAGTCCTCATTGAAACATACATTCCCAAATTTTTTAAGATTTTTTCCCCTTTAACTTTCGCAGTTATTACATGGGGTAGTTGGTATAGTTGTACAATTTTTGTTTTATTCATTATGACCTGCCATCTTCCACCACAATAAAAAAAAAATTCAAAAAATATGTTTTTTGCGTGAAAAAGTCTTAGCTTTTCGAAAAAAATATTGTTTTTTTGTTTATGCACTTGGAAAGCTCTTAAAATTGAGCTTAAAGTCTAAAAAGCTGTCTTTTGGCTATTGCCCAAATTTTGAAAAATTTCTAAATATTTTTTTCGAAAAGCCGAGACAATTTTACATGGAGTATGTATTTTCCGAGATGGGTTCTCCATAAACATACGAGAAATGAATGAATGAACAAAAATTGATTTTATTCATTTTTTTTTTGCCATCTTCCGTTATGATAATTTTTTTTTTTTTTAATACGTTTCACGAGTAAAAAATCCTCAGCTTTGCAAAAATAATATTGCTTTTCCGATAATGCCTGTGAAAAGCTCGCAAAATCGAGTTTTAAATTGAAAAAGCTGTTTTTTAGCTACGGCCCATATTTTGAATTTTTTTTTCCATGTTTTTTTCGAAAAGCTGAAAAAATTTTACATAACATGTGTCATTTTCAAGGTGGGTTCTAAATAAACACACGAGAAATGAATTAATAAACACTTTTCAATTGATTTTCTCGTATGTTTTTCGTATGTTTATTTAGAACCGACCTTGTAAATGACATATGTTATGTAAAATTTTCTCAGCTTTTCGAAAAAAGTGGAAAAAAACGGGCAATGGCTAAAAAACAGCTTTTTAGATTTAAAACTCGATTTTGAGAGCTTTTCATAGGCATTATCGGAAAAGCAATATTTTTGTTGGAAAGCTGAGACTTTTTTACTCATAAGCGTATTTTTCCAAAAAAAATTCATTGTAACGGAAGATGGCAGAAAAAATGAATAAAATCAATTTTTGTTCATTCATTCATTTCTCGTATGTTTATGGAGAACCCGTCTCGGAAAATACATATTCCATGTAAAATTGTCTCAGCTTTTCGAAAAAAATATTGAAAAAGTTTTCAAAATTTGGGCAACGGCCAAAAAACAGCTTTTTAGACTTTAAACTCAATTTTAAGAGCTTTTCAAGTGCATAAACAAAAAAACATTTTTTTTTGAAAAGCTGAGACTTTTTCACGCAAAAAACCTGTTTTTTAGAAATTTTTTTATTGTGGTGGAAGATGGTCATAATGAATAAAACGAAAATTGTAAAACTAAAGAGGAAAAAATCTTAAAAAATTTGGGAATGTGTTTTTCAATGAGCACTTTCAGCTAAAAAAAATGCGTAAAGATCTGAGGGGGTGAGGCCGGATCCGGCGTCCATAATTGGCGTTCTGACCCATATATATATAAATAAAAATTGAGGCGATAAAAAAAGTTCTTCTTATTCGGATTACCCTTTTCATCGACACTTTTATGCCTTTCCTCTAGAAGAACATATTTCGCAAGGACATTTTTTTTACTACCGCCCCATCAACATTGAATGAATTTTGTTAAACAGGGATGTTTTCTCAGAATTCCAACATTCGAAAACGAATTCTCGGTTATCAATTTAATTTTTCGATTTTAAATTTGTTGTTGTTTTTTTTTTAATTTTTTTTTACTATTTGGTTCAGCTCCAGCAATCGATAAATCAGACGAAAATTAAGGAATTCTATAGCATTTAGTAGAATTATTTATTCATCATTATTTATTATTATTATTCTTACTTGTTAATAAATTGAAATGCAAAACTTTCTCTCCAAAAAAATTATATGACACCTCGTGCGACATTTATTTTTAGGGAAAAGCTACGAAAATCTTCAGGAAGATGAGAATTTAAAAAAAACATGTTTTTTTTAAATCTTTCTTGTCCATGCAGGCTTAAGTATTTACGTTTGTCGGCAGAAGAAATGAAAGCGGTGAATCCGGATGATTTGAAATTCAATGTGACGCGTTTTGAGCAGTTTTTCTTGCAACCAGTGAAAAATCGTTTGTGCAGAGCAGGGAGTTACTCAGGATGATGTTTTTTTCCCTATTTACTTCGAGGGACTTGGGGTCACCCAGTTCAATTTACCAGGCACGTATTCCCTACACCGTCAGCAGTGTCTCTCGTCACGGTGTTTATTAGCCTTTTCTGTCTCCTCGGGCTCGTGTAACTATCGATATTCCCTTCGTTTGTTCAATCGATCAACTTCACCGTGAAAAGAAACAGGAAAAAGTGTCACACGTTGGACTCACTGAATATACATTGGAAAATGTAGCCTCAGTCGATCTTTGGGATGGAATAATAAAATATGGGTCGCTGACAAATTTTTTAAATTCTTTTCAGTCATTTTTCTTTCTGTGATTAAGTTGAGTGATTCACTTCATTTATTGTATCGAATTGTCGACTAAAGCTAGAAATTTTTTATGGAAATACGGTAAAAGTGGATATCTGACCAATATTGAATGGACTTTTTGTTATTATATTATTTTTAAAAAAATTATTACATCATGAAAAATATATTATTTACCTTCACCTCTATTCGGCCACTTTTCAATTGAAATAATGAAGGTACCAATTCATAATTCATTAAACATTAAATAAGATATAAATATAAGATTTTAACATTTTTTCAATTTATTTTTCGAACTGTCTCTACAGCTGTTGCGATAATCAAAGCTTCAATGAGACATTAAAAAAATGCAATTATTGTGTCCAACTGATCTTGACTGGTTTATTAATCCCAATATTGATATTTCTACTTGAGGTCCGTGTAACATTAATTTTCGTTGTCTCGGATCAATCAACTCTGGGCATTTCGCGCCCTTTGGCTATGAATAATTTCCAAGCGGTTGAGCGACTTTTTAATCGCGCTAAACTTCGTTGAGCTCCCGATTTTCGACATTCATCATCATTCCTCGTTATTTATCATCGCGTGTCGATAATTTATTATCGTGTATCGATAGGAGGAACAACGCCCTTTGCCGTTTGGGACGCAATTCGTCGATCGCGTGGGCCGAAAAAAGACCAGCACGAGCGCCAGCATCGAAAATAAGGGTGGCAAAAATAGAACGATACACGGCAGCGAGGAGGGTGCGACAAAAGTGAAAGGGAGGGTTACGGAAAAACAGATCGATGATCGTGTCGCGTTCCCGGTAGGCGCCTGGGTAAATCAATCTACAGGTGGGCTCCGATGGATACAAACAGCCCTAAACCAGAAGCGTATCTTTTTTTCCGACCACCAAACTCTCGAGCCTATATTTAAATATTTTTTGGGGACCGTATTTTTCAATCTAATCAACGAATTACTCTGTTTATCAACATTGCAACTTAATCCAATTCATTAAAGTATGGTCTTGATTGGATTTATTTTGAATTACTAATATATAACAATTTTCAAAATAACTAAGAGACGAGAGTAATTGAAAAATTGGAAAGAGTGCGAGAAATTCTTTCAAAGGAAATTTGAAAACTTGACTTTTCAATCTTGCTACACAAATCATCCCCTAAATCTATCGTCCTATGTCTCTCTAAATCATCCCCTTAAAAATGCGTTTTCTGCTCGCGATTTTTATCGTCATTACAATTTTGTTTTTATACTGGATTTCATAAACGATTTTTTTTACAATTAATTTCTTTTCGAAATGGACTTACCTTCGTTTTGCCTGGGAAACGGGCTCCTGCGTGGCCTGAGTCGTAGCGGGCGAGGGGGATGATGACGGTGACACGGTCGTCGACGTGGTGCTTATCGTTGATTTTTCCGAACGCTTGCGACGATCCTCCTCGCCGATGCTATAGTAACGGGGATAATAGGGCGGAACGTCCCAGTTTCTCGGTGAAATATCGTTGGACAAAACTTTGCCGTATCTGATTAACAAAAAAACGCACACACACACAGAGTTCAATATCGACATGAAAAAGCGGTATTTCGTTTGAATGAGAGGGAAAAAAAATCGTCAATCTTACTCGTAGGTTTTTTCATATGGAGAAATTTCGTCCCTGTCGAACATAGAGTTGCCCGGCTGTTTCGAACGACCGAAAGTTTCACCCTCAGCGAGAGCGGCCTTCACGTCCTCCAGACCCGAAGTACCAAGTGTCCCTGGATTCATTAAAGATCAAATGAATTTTTTTCTCCCATTCCACCTTTTCCAATTCTCTGGATTATACAATTTTCTTCGTGAGACGAACGAAAAGAAAAACTAACTTTTCTCCGAATTCGGTGCGTAGGCGTTTGAACTCGCAGCTGGGACATTTTCAGCCCGACGATTTTGCTGATTGCCAAACATCAAAAGTTCTTGGACGCGTTTTGCTGAGACACAAAGTAAAGCGTCTTTTCGTTTCTCGATTGGATTTTTGCGGAGGAAATTTTGTTGATTTACAGGGGATTAAGCCAGGTTTTAGAGGGTTTTTGGTAAATGGGGATGAAAATTCTGGGGTACCTTTTGGTCGCATTGCTTGATCAGCCTTTGAGACGTCCTCCATCAGACCAGTCGTCAGAGAATCGGCCATTACGACCATAATTCCAAGCAGCAACATCCATGAGCAACCGTGAACCATCTGGGACATATGTCGGGTCCAAAATGTACAGTTTTGAAAGGGGTTGAAATTTCGCAAATAAAGATATGGTGAAAAATGAAATTTATTTTTCTGGATTATTTTATTGTAATTAATTAAAAAATTCACAATAATGCAGGATTATTACGATTTATATGGATTTAAAAAAAATTTCCCATATCGAAATGCTATGATTGGAAAGATATATTTCTAATGTACTTTGGATGTATTCAAAATCTATTTTCTGCCCACTTTAAAGTGTGTAGTAGGGCGATTTTTTTTCGACTTATTTTTTTTCTCACTCCCCACCTGAAATTTTGTTGGATATGTCAAAACAGAAATTCCCTGAAATTATAGCCCTTAATATTAAGTACTTTCCCATAGCGTGAAAAGATTTTCCATCTAAAATACACGTAAATCAATTTTTTTTTTCAAAATTCCATAACTCAGCGGCATTTTATGCTATTACATTGTTCTTGGTCGCAATTTACGCAGAATTGAACAATCTTCAAAAGTGTTCTTAATAGCGTAAGTGTAACTTACACTGGTGAGATGGTACAGGTCACTAAAGTTGATTTTTACCCAAAACTCTCGTTTTTTTGCTGTTATCTCCGAAGTGATTACCTTTACTAAAAAAATGTAAAGGAAAATTTTGTTGGAAATTTAATTTTCTATAAAAATGGTCCTGTAGACCTAATTGTTAAAATTAATATTTCTTGAGATATTAACAATTTAAAACGTCTGGCTAATAAACCATAAAAATTTTATACCACAAATAAGTTAATCTTCAATATCTTAAGAAATATTAATTTTGGCAATTAGGTCCAAACGACTTTTTTTGTAGAAAATTAAATTTCCAACAAAATTTTCTTTTACATTTTTTCGATGAAGTTGATCATTTCGGAGATAACAGCAAAAAAACGAGAATTTCGGGTATAAATCAACTTTCGTGACCCGTATCATCTCACCAGTGTGAGTTACACTTACGCTGTTCAGGACACTTGAAGATCGTTTAATTTGGCCTAAATTGCGATCAAGAACAATGTGATAGCATAAAGTGCCGTTGAGTTATAGAATTTAAAAAAAAAAAATTGATTTACGTGTATTTTAGATGGAAAATCGTTTCACGCTATGGAAAAGTACTTAATATTAATATTAAGGGCTGTAACTTTCAGGGAATTTTATTTCAAACATATCCGACAAAATTTCAGGTGGGGAGTGAGAAAAAAAAATTAGTCGAAAAAAAATTGCCGTAGCGAAAAATTTATACGAAAAATTGAACCCTTCAAATTGCATTTTGAGTTTATACCCGCTTAGGACTTTGAATTATGGTTTTTATACGTCGCACTAAATTTATGTACATAAGGGTTGATATCGTAGATTGTTTCGCAATAGGCACAAGAGTCTTATCTGATAAGAGGATTAACGAGAATTTATGGGGTGCGTATCGCGGAGTTGCCCAAACAGGACACTTGTTGCAGCGACTTCGAGCTTTACACGACCCCATAAAGGGTGCCAAACGTGACGAGACGTTTCATTGAGCATTTCAAATCGATTTTACATTCCTGAATTTCGTCTCACTCCAAATGAACAATTTTTTTTCTCTTCACTAATTAATTTGATCAATCAATTAATTGAATCGTCGATCAATTTTGACTTCGATAGAGAATTCAATGAAGGCGAGGAACAATATTTATAAATCATAAAAATTCGTGATTGAAAAGAGAATAGAATTTCAAAAAAAAATTATTTACCTTTGAACGACGTCTGGATCGATGCTGGAGAAAAATCGGTCTCTCGTTCTCGCGAACTTTCCCTTCGATCTACTTTAATGTGGGAAAATTTCTTTTCTTTCTCAATCTATCGTGAACAATCTTGAGCGCGATCCTCGCAGAGAGACTGGCCGGGTGCGAATGGATGTTTTCGGAGGGTCGCGCGAGGTACCCGAGGCGGAAACCTCCCTCTTCGGAGGGGTAGCAAACGGTCGATCAACCAACCCCACCCGGGTAAGAAAGACTCATATCTATACATTATCATACCCCTACTACAGATAAACCCCTTTTCTCGAGAGGACGATGAGGGTGGGAGAATGTCGGAGTGGCTCGGAGGATCACAAAGAGAGGGGAGAAAAGGAGGGAGAATGAGTGAGAGGGAAGAAAACGATCCCGGATACAGGAGCGAGAGGAGGGCGAAGGGGAAGGGAGGGATTTACGACGCAGGAAAAATACTCAAATTACCAAAGGTTACGTAAATTCATCGAAACATGAAATTCCAACACGTCGCAATAACCTTCCAAACGATAAGCTCGATTTTAGGGGAGGAAAGGGATTATTTTTCCCAAATTGTTTTTTTCTAATCCAAAATTAAGAATATTTATGGAATATATTTGTTCTTCCTTTTTCAAAGTAGGCACCTTAGTTAAATAAGAAATAATAAAAAATAGTAAAATATTGATATTTGGGGGTCCATTTTACCAAAGATTATGAGAAACGATATTCTTCGAACGAAGGGACTGATTAACATTTTAACGTTGCAGCTGAAAAGTTAACGGGTTATACGTAGTCGAAAAAAGCGATTTTTCATGAATTTTTTATAAAAATTTATATGAATAATTTATAGGAATTTGATAAGAATTTTTACATGAATTTATACGTGGTCGAAAAAAGCGATTTTTCAAGAATTTTTTCTGGAAAGACATTTTAATTTATCAACGTAAACATTTATATACGTATTTCTGTAACTTTTAACTTTATTTTGAAATTTTTCTTTTGAAAAAATATTTATTCTCAAAGTCGCTGCAGCGCTACCTTTGGGAGATCCTCTAAAAAAAGACGTCTTGTGGTGACCACGATATCTCTGGATTGGATCAACCAAAATAAAAAAACAAAAAAGATTTCGTTAAAATAAGGTATAATCTAGTATCTGATCGAAGGAATTAAGCAAAGTATCAATTTTTAACGAAATGGCGGCTGCCAAAAAAAAGTTCGATTTTCGATGAAAATTGTTGCCTTAAATCGTTTGTAAAAAGAAAAATATCTACCGATAGAAAAAAACCTTTCGTCAATTACTAAAAAATATATTTATAAAACTTGTCTAAAAGTTTGAGACTGATCGGTTATGCCATTTCTCCGAAATCTTGGTCACCGACTCAAAAAACACATTTTTGAGAAAAACGCGTTCAAAGTTTCAAAAGCACTTCACACATAGTAATTATACGGGTTTACAAAATATGCCTATAACTTCCAAAAATATTTGTCATATTGACCTGAAATTTTCTGTGTATGAATATATGCACATTACAAACAAAAAAAAATTATAATCGATTTTTTGAAAATCCTGACTGCGTATAACCACTTAATCAGCAATATCGTCGGGTTTTTCCCCTCATTAATCACTGTCCAAAGTTTCTGCGAAATGAGGAAGATTGCCCATTTCTTCTCGGTGATGAGTTAACGATTGAAGCGTTAAGGGTAGTTTGATAGTTTCCGGGGCACCGATGTTTCAGGTGCCCAATATATGCACGTTTTTTTTAAATCAGAATCAGGAGTAACTGAGAACTTTATGTGCACCTTCTATTTCAGAAAAAGGAAGAAAAATATCGGTAAAACGAGAAAGAGGGAGATTGTGAGAGGGGGACGATAATGGGGTGGGTTATCGCAACCCGGCAACCGCGGCCTACGCAACAGACTAAACGCCCACGTGATTCTAACACAAATCAAACGCCCACGTAGTTACCATCCCTTCATCGAGATACCGATGGATGTGAGTGTGTAGGTCCGCATGCGTACATGCCCGAGTTGATTTACGTATGTAACGAAGCCTCGTTGGAAAAGGGGCCAATTCGAGTCTCTCAATAATTAAAATGACCCAATTTGTGCCCTTTTGTCCATCGTGATTCGACAAAAGGAATACCCTTGGCCACTCTCGTCGTGTATCAAATGGCCAATAGATCTCGGATGGCCCAGTCAGAATGAATGAATTTCCCCTCTTCCAGTCACGTAAAAGTTCCGAGCGTTTACGATTTCTCGTTCTCAGGAATTTTTAGAGATCGAATATTCGAAGTCGAGAAAACACTTTATTTTTAGTAAAGAAATAAATTTAAATGGCACATACTTTAAATATTCCTTAACCGTTACAAAATTTGTTGGTCGTTAAGAAATATTTTAATTGCATCCAAATAATTTATTAACCGTTAAAAAATATTTATTCAATTTATTAACGGTTAAAAAATTATTGACTTCGCCATATTCAACTTTACGTTTGTTGACAGTTAACAAATCCTGGTACGTTGTTTGACAGTCGAGTCGATCGAAGATGGAAATTGAAAAATTTTTTTGCACGTTTTTGGAAGTGAAACTATTGCAAACAAAAATTCATTCAAACAGTTTGTACTTAAGGGTGGATGCTGCTGTGAGGAGTGGAAAGATTGACAATAAGAATTTTTTTCGATGACTAATTATTGAAGAATTATCGTTATTCTATTGAGTATGTATTCAACTTATTTCATGGCAATTTTTATTGAAAAATCTGAAAAATTGACAAAGATACAGATATTATTTTGACGACAAAAAAAAATTAAATCTCCTCTCAATTGTCCCATTGTTATCTAACATAAATGGTGAAGGATAAATGGTGAAAAAAAAAATTAATATCCACAAAGATTTGGTATCGTTATCTCCAGCGGTTTTTTCTTTCTTTTATTATTTACAAAATGGCGACGAATTGAAACGTGTCCCATTTTTAAGGCTCTCTTTTATTGAAGCAGATTTTAGAAATCATTATTGTTAAGACTTTAGAAATCATTATTGTTAAATCATTATTGTTATTTCTGGAATCAGCAATCGAAAAAAATTATTTTGAGAAATAATATTTTTTTTAAATTCTATTTTTTTATACTGGCTTTCCCCTTTAATGTAGAACAGAATATAAAACGATTACTTTATTTAAATATTTTTAACCAATAGTTTAAACAATAGTCGAATTAAAATAGTTAGAATCAATAAATGGACGGATATACATTTCTCAATAAATATTCTATCAATTCACTGAAAGATGCTCATGATAATTATTATGGTTTACAAATTGGAGCAATTTGTTTATGAAAAAAAAGAGCCAGGAAGTTAACTAAACTCTTCTGTCAATTGAGAATCTGATGAACAAAAGAACTCTTGTGAATTAGTTGAATATTCTTCGATAAACAAAATGAAAAACGAAATGAAATTGTGAGTTAAGCTACGTAATATATAATATTAATATATAGATGATAATAATAATAATAACAATAACAATAATAATATTAATAATAATAAAAATATCTAAAATGTGAAAACTCAATTGGTTTAACGGTACCACAAGGATTACCTTAAAGAAATTGTTCTTTTTATTGTTTTTTGTCACTTTCAGTCCTCCAAAACTCGCTCGATTCGAGAATTGAATTTACATTCCATCGATGGAAACTTATAATGATGTTAAAGAATAAAAAATCAAAAATTCAGGCTTCTCTCTCCGTTACAACTTGAATTTAATATCAAATACGCGATAAATCGAGATGAATTCGACAATGGAAAAAAGCATTGTGTCGCGCGATAATGCCTCGGGGAATTTTCATTCTTTGTCCCGACGACGATCGTACAAAAGATTTAACGCATAAAGCACGCTCGAGCATGCATAATGTACGTTGAGAGGAATTCAAATTGCCGAATAAAATTTCTCCTTTGAATTTGAAAATTGAATCGATGACAGTGCGAAATATAATCGACGTTGTTGGATTTTTACGACAAGCATAGATTTATTATCAATGAAAAAAAATCATATTTTTTTATTAAAAAATAAATTGTTGAATCAAAGTTTCTCAAAAGTTTCGTCGAGGTTTACTAAACGTTACATATAATTGCACAGAAATTTGTTTAAAAAACTCTGGAACTTGTCAACGATAATGACAATAATAATAATAATAATAATAATAATAATAATAATAATAATAATAATAATAATAATAATAATAATAATAATAATAATAATAATAATAATAATAATAATAATGATTAAGGTTTACTAAACGTTACATAATTATACAGAAATTTATTTTCAAAAAATCTGAAACCTGGTAATAGTAATGGTATTAATAATAAACAAAATTATCGAGGGTTACTAAACGTTACATAATTCGAGAAATTCATTTTAGAAAATTGTAAATCATAAAGTAATTGAAATAATAATAACCATGAGCAAAATTATTGTGGTTTAGTAAACGCGTTACGTAATTATACAGAAATTTATTTTGAAAAATCTAGATCAAAAATATCAAGTTGTACTAAACGTTACATAATCCCAGAGATTCATTTTAGAAAAATCTGCTACATAGTAATGATGATGATAATAATAATAATAATGAGCAAAATGATTAAGGTTTACTAAACGATACGTAATTACACAGAAATTTAGTTTTTAAGATCTAAAACATAATAACTGTAGTAATAATAATAATAATAATAATAATAATAATAATAATAATAATAATAATAATAATAATAATAATAATAATAACAATGAGCAAAATAATTGCAGAGAGATTTATCGAAAAATGATTCGGAACATGATAATGAGCTTGTTCTCCCATCGCGATCTAATCATTAATTATGCAGGAGGGAAGAATTTCCCAACCCTCTTGTTCGTCACTGAAGCGTGTGTATGATTGTCACCGAAGCATGCATATCGTTTCGGATAAGGACAATGAGGGAGAGAAGTGGTGCAAAGTGGTGGACGCGAGAGAGATGATAGTGAGAGAGGGGGAACCACTCTCTCTCGAAGTTAATGGAGGCTTTGAGGTGTACCATTGACGTCACGAAACTGTTAGATTGCTTTGGGACATGGCTTGTTGCGCGTATAACCGCGTGCGCATAACAAAGTTTGAATGACGAAGGGAGGGGAAAGTAGTCTACGTGCAGGGTAGATTGATATCGCCAGGGGATGAAGTTGAGCCACTCGAGAGACTCTTACGTCATCGCGATTTCTCCCTATGTTGCTATAAACACACATATCATTTTCCAGTGAAGATATATGAATCACTTAAGTTCATCACTTAAGTTCATCAGTCAGGAGTTCGAAAACGGACGATTTTTGAAGATTTTTTTCTGGAAAGCCATTTTAATTTATCAACGTAAAAATTTATACACATTTTTGTAACTTTTGACTTCAGCTTTGAGTTAACAAAAATTAGCGTTCCTTTTTTGTTTCCACAGACGCATCGTTCGGGTCCCTGAATTTTGGGCTATTTTTGGGCTCTTAAATACCGTTGAAAAAAAAATCTTAGCTCTTTTCGTTTCGAAGAAAATCGAATTTTTAATGTCGTGTTGCTACTAAATTTTTCTTTCAAAAAAATAACAATTCTCGAAGCCGCTGTAGCCGATCTTCGGGCGATACTCTAAAAAAAGGCGTCTCGCGGTAAGAGCACGATATCTCTGGATTGGATCATCCAAATTAAAAAAATTAAACAAAATTCGTTAATATAAGGTATGATCTAGTATTCAGTCGAAGGCATAGGCAAAATATCTGTTTTTAACAAAATGGCGGCTTCTAAAAAAAAATCGATTTTTGATGACAATTTTTGTCTATAAAATGGAAAATATTGGACGGTAAAAAAAACCTTTGATTAATTATTAAAAATTTCATTCATAAAGCTTGTGTGAAAATTTGAAATTTGAAAAATCGATTCCTAGAACATCCCGACTGCGTATAACCTCTTAAGGATGTATTGCGTATAAATAAAAAAAACCAAACCTTCCAGCCAAAAATTGTATCTGACTGAAATTTCCGTATTTCGTGGTACAATAAAAATCTGAAAAAATTCAGCAACATTTCGCTTGCCATAAACAATAATTATCAATAATAATAATATCGTCCAAAAGTTATTAATGAATTGTTTAAACAAATAATTATTCAACAATTTTTCGGTAAGTTCTTTTTTTTCTTAAACAAATCGAATGGCGTCAATGTTTCTGATGGTATATGAATTTTTTCAGAATTTTCTCTCTATTTTTGAATTCCCGTTTCAACATTTTTAGAATGGCTGTATTTATGTATTTTTTCGCCCAGTGTTTTGAAACTTTTCCAAGCTGACGATAAATCTATATACAAAAACATAAACAAAATTGGCTAAATTAGCTCTTTGTTTGTATTTCAGAATAATTTTATAAAATTTCAAAATAGAGAGAAAATTTTGAAAAATATTATGTGTTAAGAAATTACCGAAAAATTGTTGAATAATTATTTGCTTGAACAATTTATTAATAACTTTTGGACAATATTATCATTGATAATTATTATGGCTGAATTTTTTCAGATTTTTATCGTATCACGAAGTACGGAAATTTCAATCGGATACAATTTTTGGCTGGGAAGCCAAACATCCTTAATTTGCGGAATTTTTCAATGAAACTTTCAGGCAACGTAGCTATAAACGCTGATACTATGAAATGGAAAGATTTTTTTTGGAAAATGCAATTTTTTTTTGGATCCACCTGGGTAGATTTTAATTCACTCCTTTTGAGCATATGGCTGCTTTGACAGGAAATTGTTGGGAAAAAATAGACGTGGGAGTTTCAGAGGTACGCATGAGCAAACGCGATATCAATCTCTGAATGGTTTCAGGATGAGCTTTTCTGGGCTGTGGAAAAATTTCTCCAGAGTCAGAAATTGTGAAAGAGAGTCAGAGGGGAAAAGAATAAGAGAGGACGTCCCAGAGCTTTGCCAGATCGATGCATCGGCTTTTGGCGTTGCGCAGTGAAACGTGCGGCAGCAGCCTGTTGATATTGCTTGAGGGTGAGAATTCGACGTTTTCATTCATAAAACGAGAAGCTCGTCGAGCGAGATTTTCCTCAATGCCACCAATGACCGAGTATATTTGCTGCGAAGAAAAATGAATTCTGATAATTGACTTAGAAAAAAAAACAAATTTTTAGCCGGATATAAATTTCAGACAAAGGGGAAAAATTGAAATGACTTTCCACTTGCCCTGACATTGAGATTCCTATTGGTGGAAATTTTTTCCATAAACGTGGAAGTTTTTCCCAGAAAAAGTTAAACAATAAAAACGGTTGAATGTATTTAAAAAATGTGTGCAATAAGGAAGATATTTTTTTTGCCTCCATTTCTTCTTTATCACACATCATTTTTATTCACCCTCACATATATCATTTTTCTATGTGAGAAATACAGCAGAGAGGAAGAATTTATTTGTATACATTTATTTTTGTTGCCAATTTCTCCTTGTATATTTTACATTTTTAGATTTTGTGAACGTACTTTTTTATGAGCGCATTTTTTTTTAGCTATAATGTTCGTTTATAATAATTTATCCGTAATCCATTTTTGAAACGTGAAACCTTCGTTCGCCATCGAGCTTGAGCCGAAATAATGGCCTTCTCGAATTTCTAGGAGGGATAATGGCATTTCATATTACCTCGGAGCAATATTGAAGCATTGTGCGAAACACGTGCGACTAAAGAAATAGTATTTGGCCATTATTTAGTATTGATTTGAAATGACAATCTCGGGGGAAATACCATTTTTTTTAAATGGCTTTTTTCACATCAATTTATTTAGCACCTAAAGATCAATTTTTTAGTGGCCGATATTAAAAAAAAAAATTGTAACTCCTCTGAAAAGAGAAGAAGATGACGAAGGTTACACGGGTCATGCTAACAACTTGGGAGAAGCTACTTCATTTTTTTATTAGCATTCCGTTAAGGCAATTTATCGCATTTAAACTATATTTCAGTGTATCGAAAAAAAATCTATTCGTGAGCAAAAGCAAGGAAAATCTGGAAAAAATGGGTTTTTAATGAAAATTCATACAAATTTTGAGTTTTTGCGGAAATTATTGGTGAATTCATGTTCAGGGAGAAAGAATACATCAATTTAAGGTTTCAAAAAAATAAATAATTTTTTTTTTTTTTTGCATTCCGGCCAGAATCGAATCTGTTCATTCAAGTAGCTGTAGTTTTTTTTTCTAGAAGAAATTTCGGTTCATTCCCTTCGGGATCGATCAAGTTTCAAAACCCCGTTTGGTTGATCCGAATCCGACTATTTTTCAATTTTTTGCAGATTTTTAAATTTCGACCATCTATTTTTGCAAATTTTTGCATACTATCCATTGTTTCGGCGATTTTCAAACTGCTCTCGTTTCTACAAAAAAATTAGTTATCGTGATGAACCAAACGGCATTCTCTAAGTTCAGTCACAAGCTTTGAGTACGAAAAAGAAATTTTGAAATCGGCTGAACCGAAGTGGAGTTATGAGCACTTGAAATTTCGCTATTTTGAGGTTTCCGAAAAGTCGTCCAAAAATGAAGAAAATATTTTATTTTTATTTTTATCGTTTTCGTATCATATTTCAATGGGAAATTCACCGCTTATTGCAAATCACGCAGAGTTTCTGTCGAAAAAAAAAATTCTTCATGAGAAAAGCAAGGAAAGGCTAAACAATTTTTTTTTTAATGAATTTAAAGGTTCATGAATATTCATCTCCGAGTTCATAGCTCAACAGATACGGTTTGCTATTTAAATCAATATTCCCGAAAAAACTTTTCCAACGAATTCTCATGTAAAAAACTGGACAAAGTGAAGAAAAAAATTAATTAAGAATAAATCCCTAGTATTACAGTTTCAGAGTGATATTCTAATAAATCATTGATACGAAAAAACCACCCTTTAATTTGGAATTTTTTAATTTTCTAAAAATATCGGCTACTAGAAAATTGAGAGAGGAGAAAGAAATGTTCATAGGGTTTTTTTCTCCACGCCATAGTTGAAAAGTTAGTCTAAACCGAAATAAAAAAATGCACATGCAAAAGTAGATTTCTGCATCTGCTTTTTAAAAATTAAATTGATGCCCTTCTCTAGAAGGACATGAATTTAATTCTCATATTATTATTCTCAATTTTTTTTTATCAACGAAAATATTTTTTTAAATTATTTTTGATTAAGTATTATTAAAAATACACATTAAACTTTTGAAATAATGAGTAAATATATATTAATGATTGACATTCATATATTATTGTAATATATTTTAATTATAATAATATATAACGCTGCGAGACAATGGAAAAAGTGAGGATTTTGTTCTTTGAATTATCTTCAAATTTGAATTAAGAACGAAATGCGATCTCTGACGTCGTAGCAAGTGAGTTTCCTTTGTTAATCTCATCCCCATTGATGATATTTTCCGAGTAAACTCGAGACACGTGCCAGCGGTCAAGCGAGCAGACAAGATACATGATATATTAGGGTGTGCCGAATATTTTTTTTTTTTTGCACATCGGATTTTATAGTTTTTATATACCTTAAACCTCATTAGAAATCTTCTCAGAGTAGAAACAATTATGCGTCTGTTTTTCTTAGTTTTTGCGAAATTTCGAGTACACACAGATTGCAATTACAACTATTGGACAACAATTAGATTTCATCAAGGAAGAGAAAAAAAAGAACTACTCATTCAATTTAACGTGGCGCCTAAAAAATTAAGGATTTATCATCTGAGCAGAATTTTTTTTTGTCCACCCTAATATATATACGGATATATGTACACACGACGTAGTGAAATATATACATATATTGTGCCGGCGTCGTGATTGTGTTTGCCAAGCCAAGAGAAAGAGGGCTTTCATTCTTCAATTTGTGGTCGCGCGAACGTGCAGGAAAAAGTCAGCGAAATCGAACTCGAGAACAAAGGAAAAAGAAGAACAAGGAGAAAATGACCGATCCTTATGTACCAGATCGTCCAGTGATTTGCCCGTACGATGAGAATCACGTAATCGCCGGTTCGAGACTTCAAAAACACTTGATAAAATGCGCGAAGGTGAGTGTTATTTTTTTTGTTTTTTATGTATCGTTTTTCGCCTCTTCAAACTGAATTTACAGCATGGTTTTTTCTCTCTTGAAGAATTATCCACCGGATTACATGGTGACATGTCCGTACAACGCGACTCACCGTTTTTTCAAGATCGAGTTAGAAAATCATATTCTCACTTGCCCCGATGTTAAACACGTCGATCCGAGTATTTATGAATGTGAGTTTGGTTTTTTCTGATTTTTTTTATTTTCTGATTGATCCTTGGAATGGAGAGAATTTGAATCCTTGAAACGGAGAGAATTTTTTATTTTTGTACTTCCGTTCTTCTTCAGTTAATCATCAGCACGGATCGTTCATATCCAGTAAGGATATGGATGATCGAAGCTCGATTGACCATTACGAGAGTTGGGACGGGAAAGATGATTCTGCTAATGCAATATCCATCCCCTCGCTGTGCCAATCGACGCATCTAATGGCACCTGTACGCAATAACAATGGTGTAACAAGGTACCCATTATCAATTACATTCAATTTTCATTGTTCCTTCAAATCTGCCAAAATCCAGCCATTTTTTGCGGATATTAAAATAGTAGCGCTGCAACAAAATGGTATTGAAAATATGAAATCATTGGTAACGAGGTATTCATTGGCAAAATACTCTGTAATGATTCCAAGACAATTACGAAGTTATTGAAAAATTGTAATTTCAAAATATTAGAATAACATTCTGTCTTACGGGATGTAAAGTGTTTTCGTTGAACTACTAAGTGTTTTCCTACCATTGAAACAAATAACGAAAGATGGGAGCAAATGTTGTTTTTTAATGTTTTAATTAAGTTTTTTCACTGACGAGCTTCGTCATCGTCTTGGAATTTTTACTGAGAATTTGCCATGAATCGTCCGTGGTACCGATAATTTCATAGTTTTAACGTGTTTTTGGTATAATGACTCTAATGCAGTGTTGCCAGGTCTGCAAAATGAAAATCCTCAATCCGATTGCATGAATTCCTCAAATTTCTTCAAATTCTGATGAAATTTCTTCAAAATATCTTCAGTTTTTTTTTTCTTAAAATTCAATGTTCGAGACTGATTTGGTGCTCTATTTATTAACACATTATGCGTTGACATATTAACAGATGCAGTGCACAAAAAAAATGGTATTCAAAGAAACAAAAATATATCCCAAAAAAGTGTGATAATAAGATAAGGAAAGATACGTGAAAAAAAATGTGATAATCTTCAAATCTTCACAATTTTCTTTAATTTTTATGTAATTTCTTCAAATCTTCAATATTTTCTCAGTATTTTGGGTATATTCTTCAAATCTTCAAAATTTTCTCACATTTTTATGTAATTTCCTTGAATCTTCAAAATTTTCTCAGACTTTTATGTAATTTCTTGAAATCTTCAAAATTTCCTCCGGGTCTCACTAATTTCTTTAAATTTGGGGTCATTTCCCTAGACCTGGCAACACTGCTCTAATGATGTATCAGTTGTTCGAAGTTTATATTGTTTTTTCATCTATGTTCAGAGGCGTGGACTTGCAAAGTATACCCATTCGAATGCGAGAGCCTTCAAGACCGCCGAGAGGATTGCCAGAAGCCATGTTGAGAGAAGAATCCGAAGATTTGCTCATCGACGAAACAGGATCAGCAGGAAGTTTCATGTGGATCGGTCGTGGAAAGCCTTTCATGGAAACGCGCAACGAGAATCTCATAAAAATTGGCCGTGGACGAGGATCAGGTCAATCAAAATCATAAAACGAACATTCCCTTGATGATTCTTGCAGATTTCAAGCGATGAATAACCAGACCAAAGATCTTCGTAAACGTTCCTCGCAAAAATCATGCTTCAGTACAAATAAGAAGTTAATTCAGTATTAATTACTGATTACCATAAAGTTACGATTAATCATATTTTTCTATTCCTTTATCGGCCTTTCTTTAAATTCCTTTATTAAATTAAGTATATGAATCTTAAGATGTGACTTAATAGAATCTCCTATGTATCGTATAACAAATGAAACGAATATAATTTTCTTTACGTTTTCTGATAATTTGTGATATTTATTTTTAACGGCATTTTTTGAAACAAGACTTTCCACTTTAAATCTGGTAGACATCAGCTTCTCATTGAAATTCGTGAAAAGTGGTTTCCAAATAATTTAATTGAAGCAATGAATATATTCAAATTTTAAAGTAAAATTATGAGTTTCACGTGAGTTTATTGAGAGCCTGGGGATTATGTGTTTGACTGTTTCGGTATTTTTGTTTCTTAGATTTCGTTTTAAACGTTTTAATAAAACGTTTTAAACGTAACGGTTTAAACGTTTTGAACGTAACGGTTTAAACGTTTTAATAAAAATGTAAAAATAATTAATCGAAATTAGAAAAATCTAATTTCCTTTGGATCGAAACATTGAGTTTGAGATAATAAAACGGATTTTAGTGGTTTTGGGAATGATTAGTTTTCCAATGATATTGCATGGAAAAAATGGATCCGTAGATTAAATAATCTCTCATCGTGGTATAAAACCTGACGATTTATATTATCTCGTAGCATATATAGGCAATCTATACGGTACATCACTATCAGATTCATGTTACTTTTAATATAAAACCAAACATGACCTTATAGTGTAAAATAAGTACATTTTAACATGTCAGAAACGTTTCCTTTGAGTTTCTCCTTTCGCGTTGATCTCGCATCAATTTTTTTTCTCTCGTTCGTAGCACGAGTAGAAAAAAAAGCACATCGTAAGATCATTCGCTCATTTCCCGGTGTACATTTTTCCAAAGTCACGATGGATTATGAAATGTCGTTAATGGGGAAAAAAAAAAAACAAATCAACGAAACAAAAGAGCTGCTCGATACAAAAAAAAAATGTCCTTACAAGATAATTTCGAACACACGTTACACGATCGTACAAAAAACCACAACTCTCGTTGGCGTAGAAAATTCGACGGGTGATAAATTTCCGATGAGCTCCGTCATTATTATCGATTCAATGGACCATTTCAATTTTTTCATCAATTTTTCGTGTTAATAAAAAATGAACAATATATTTCCCCTCCACGCGTTGATCGCGCTTGAGAAACTTTTTTTCTCTTGATGACAAAAAAAAACATAACGTATGAAAAGAACGAGCGTAGAATTATGCATAGAGCTCGTGGATTCGCCGAGCTGCCGAATTGCGTGGAAACTTTATTCATTCTCATCGTATTTCGATTCGTCGTTGAGAATTATCTTTTGTTTTTAGCAGCTTGATCATTTTTCTCCTCTCCCGTTTTTTTTTTCGTCCGTTCGACTCGTCCGTTTCGAATTCGTCCGTTATAAATTAGAGATAGGGTAGAGGTTCTGCGAGAAGACAAGAAAATACGTACAAAATACCGAGAAACATGTTCAATCTCGCCGTTTGTTTGGGCACGTTCTGTATCATGTCGGGATTGCGAAATTCTTTTTCAATTTTAAACGCCGTTGGCAATGTAACAACCGGCAGGAGGAACCAGACGGAATACCTCAGTGCGATTACGACGAGAGTGATGTAAGGCGCGAATAGCAAAAAAGCGTACAATACGTGAGACGCGGTGTGTCCAATGAGAATCGCCAGTGTAACGATACCGGCTCTTCTGTCGCTCTCCAAATCACGGGTATTGTTGCTGTGCAATATAGCCTCGGTATTTAGTGCCAACGGTATCGCGTAGTAAATCGTGCCCCATTGGACAAAACCGGTTTGCGACATGAAAGCAAAGAGCACGGATATCGGACCGAATATAACGAGTATGAGAACGTCACCGAGGGCAATGTATTTAAGGCCAATTCCGCCGGTGTAGAGAAACGACGATGACAAACCGCCGAAATAAACGAGAGCGAGATGTTCCATTTTAGCGGGTGATATTGCGGTTAGCAATACGAAACCGAGACATCCGGCGGCGTACAACAACGCTCCCAACGAAACGAGCTCGTCCTTTGACAATAATTGATCTACCAGTATTCGATCGTCGCTCTTTCGGCTATCGACGCCCTTTATGTAATCGAAATACGTATTAACGACGTTTCCCGCGCCGTGCACCGATATTATCGTGTACAACGTGAGAACGAACGTTACAAGGCTGAAACTCTCGAGACCCGTTAATCTGTACGCCAGCGCCGAGCCGAGCAACGTCGGCATCAGCGACGCGCTCAAAGACCACGGTCTCACCGCCAGAAAATACGACGACAGCTTCATCAACGGTGAATTCAAGGTCGTCGATGTCGCGGATGCTCCGTTCGCGCTGTCGGACGATTCTTGCGATTTGCCCTGATGTAGGGGACTCATAGTTCCGTTTGACAACATGATTCCTCCTGATTTTTCCTTCTTCAAGTCTGAAACATCAGAATTTAACTTTTCATCGTTTCTTATTTTCCTTTCTATTGTTTTGAGGCAAAAATAGATGTCTTCCGTAATAGATGACTTTGAATTTCGCTAGCATGAATTATCGTAATCGTGTCTTACGAATACCCGATTCGTTCATTTTATTTTAGGCCATTGATAACTCAAAGATCTTCTTCGATGGATAAAATGAAATTTACAGGCTTTGATGATAATAAATAATAACTGAAGTAAAAATAAACGAAAAACGTTGCAAGTAAATCCTATTGGAAATATGGATATTTAAAGAGCGGTATTAGAAAAATTTTCTATGTGGTTAAAAATCGTAAGAATAAAAATTGCGCGAACAAAATAAAAATCACACTGACATTATCTAAAGAACAAGGAATGAATATACACAATATTGAAAGAGAACATATTTACCTTTCGATTCTTCAAGGAGTGAGATTTGGGATTTATAGGTTAAGAAAGTTTCCAAACTTTACGTGCGTTCATTTTCGTATCCAATACACGCCATTATCGACCAAACGATAGAGTGATAATGGATTTTTTTTAAAAGATTTTCGTTCTTCACTGGACAATCGTCAATTGAACGACATTTTTCAAGTCAAAATTCCCAGTCACACTAATTTCTCCTTCAATCGAATCGGGATTCGGGAAATCAAATATGTTGATGACGTGTTTTTGTGGGGCAAAGCCCGTCAGTTCCGACTAACGACTCCAGGCGGAGCCACCTTCCGAGCGCTCGCAGCGCGCTCGAACGGCGACCTTCGGAAACAAAGTATTCATCCCCGAAAAAAGACGCGCGAGACGTCATCTTGATACTTTTATATACTCGTCTTTGTTTTTTCCATCCTTTGTATATTGTTATCGTATTTTCTATATTAAATCAATAAATATAAATTTTGTTGAATCTTAACACAACTTGGTGTGCGTTGTCATTAAATCTGACAAATCATTCGCATTTTTCTTGGCGGAGATCTGTATAGTATAGCGAGAGGCGAGAGCTCGGAGCTCCCCTCGAGAACTGTTAGACGGCGCCATCTGTCGGATTTATCCGGTCTCATCGAGACAGTGAGTTCACACTGTGGCCTACAGAGAGCGCGTCTTCGCTGTGCTGTTTGCGAAATTTTTTTTTTCTCATTGGGAAGAAAACATTCGTCACCTTCACACCCGTGTAAACGCACCTTTAATTAACAATCTTTCGAGTCTCTCCGCACATCATTCGATACAGTTCAACAGTGAATAAGTGTAACTTTAATTTTAATCAGTCAAAGCGATCGATATGCGCGTTCGTATCCTGAAATTATCATCGTCTTCATCGTCGTCGGGGCTCAACATTCTTCGGGCCCTCGTACGTGTTTACTCCGCCATTAGGAAAACTCGCGATAGTGGGAGAACATGAATTCGCAACGATAAACTCTCAACTCTCTCTCTATATGTATATATATATATATGTGTATATGTATATATTTATCGTCCACGAGGACGCACGAAAACGGTATCTCTCATAAGAACTCTGTTCGCGAAACACGCGGCGCGGGTCGGAGGGAGGGGGGCCAGACGCAGAGAATCGAAAAAGGGTGAGAGAAAGGAGAGTAGACAGTGGATGATACATATATATATCACGGACGAGTAGAAAAATATATACAGACTTCGGACGGAGCGAAAGAAGGGAGAGAGAGAGAGAGCCTATCACGTAAAAGCATATCTATATATATGAATATATATATACATATACGACGATCGAGAAGAGCGTCAAGTGGGGGGAGAAGGGAGAAGAAAAATTAACGTTTTGTCAAGCTAGAGAGAGCTCTCTCGCGAGGTGCGTTTGTGTGTGTGCGTGTGCGTGTGTGCGTGAGTGTTTTTTTCATGTTCGATGCTGTGAAAGAATAATCATCGAGGTAAAAGCCCCTTCCAGCGTGTCTCGCTGTTTGCCACCCCCTTAAATTTCCGTGGCATTGTGTTTTCTAAGTGGGAAAACGCGATTTACGAACTCGAAGGATGGAAACCTGACCCCGCAAATAATGGAACACTGTGCTCAACGGTAAAGTATATAAATTTTACTGTCTCACTCTCTCTCTCTCTCTCTCTCTCTCTCTCTCTCTCTCTCTCTCTCTCTCTCTCTCTCTCTTTCTCTCCCCGATCGCGAATCCAGCTTTACGTCGCATTTGTGTCGAGAAAAACCATCGGGCAATCTTTAAAAAAATGAAAATGTCTCTTTATTACTCAATTTTTCCACTCCTCAGAAATTTTACAATTTTTCATCATCTCCCACATTACATTCCATAATTTCGCGTTTGTACACGTCAATGGAAACATCTCAACTTGTCGCGAAGCGAAACAATTTTTTTAATTCTCTCTGGATTTTTTTTCTTTTTTTTCCTTTATTTTTTGTCTTGTTTGCACGAGACGCCCGCAGACGAGTCGAGCGATTCTATTTGCACCTGGATTGACAAAGAGCGTTGGCTTTGAAAACCTCACAAAAATAGAGTACGCGCATTGATACATCACATTTTATTGCGACACGCGAAAAAAATTTTTGTACGCTCCGACACTGTTGAAAAATAATCCCTGGCATGATTTTTTTTCTGTTTTTTTCAAAATTTAACTCGGACTCTCTGCATCGGACAATGTTTCTCGCGCTGTTTGGTCATTTTTTAGTGTTTTATTCTCGATAGACAGTGCCTGAGCCTCGTCTTGTCTTTTTCAGAATATTGACTTGAGATCAGACTTATCGGTGCTGAAACAATTGATTAAACTTTAAAGTGAGTATGCAAAACTTTGCGCCTTCGAGGAAAGTCGATTTTTTCTAATAACTCAATGTTCAGATGGCGGACGTGGATCCGGAAACGCTGCTGGAATGGCTGAGCATGGGCCAAGGAGACGAACGTGATATGCAGCTCATCGCACTGGAACAACTTTGCATGCTGCTGCTCATGTCAGACAATGTTGATCGATGCTTTGAAATGTACGTATAAATCGACATCAACGACTTTGAACAGCTTCTTTCGGACGGGCCAGAGATTCATGGTTGCGCCGGGTCTAATGCACCGAACTTTCGAATTTTGGGCCAAATATCTAAAACGGACTGGCCAAGGATTTGGGTGTAACCTGGAGAAACTGGGAATATGCAAGGGAATTGAAAAAACCCTGCAAATTGAAATTTGCACATTGCTTCCTCATCTTTATCAAATTTGGCTTCCTCATAAATCAAGCTTCGTTAGCTATTGAAAAATATTAGTAATCAATGTGCAAATTCGATCGATTTTCACCAAATTTGATAGTGAACAACCTTGATAGCCATACAAGTTATGTACAAAGTTTCAGTGCAATATATTGAAAATTTTGAAAGTTAGAGCACTTGTGCTATTTTTCAAGAATTTCAAGATGTCATAACATTTTAATCCTTGGATAGATTTTTGCAAAATTCAATGGCGAATAACTTTTATAGCCGTACTAGCTCTGCACAAAATTTCAGTGCAATATCTCAAAAATTGCAAAAGCTTTTACGCTATTTTTCGACAAATTCAAAATTTGATAAAAATGTAATCTTCCGATCGACTTTTGTTAAATTTAATACCGAACAACCTCAATAGCTATATTAATTCTGTACAAGGATTGAGTGCAATATTTTGAAAATTGCAGAAGTTGGAGCTTTTACGCCATTGTTGCAAAAACGAAAAAAGTCGATAAAATCTGAACACCCGTTAAAATTAAAATAAAAAATTTTCATAATGAGAGGCAATTCGTGCTGGGACGTTTTGGGATACTTTGAACACATTGGCATAAAAATCTCGAACAAAAAAATTTTACGAAACCAAAGCTTCCTTTATGAGGAAGGAATTGATCAGTAAAATCGGCGACGAGTCAGGGAATTTTTTAATTCGTCCAAGAAAATATGTGGAAATACAAACCAAAAGAGAACAAAGTTTCTTCCGCGACGACAAAAATTTATGAACTACATTTTTTTTGCACACGATCAAACTAAAGCAGCGAACTTTGAAGTATATTGAAATCGATAAATTTTATAGCACACACCAGCAGCATTTTTATGCTGCTAATTTTTTAAGAGTGTATACATTCTACAAAGGTGGGAATAGTTGGCTGCATTTCATCTTAAAGTTTCAAAATCCATTGAGAAATGTTTGCTGTAAACCTTCCTACGTTGATTACATTATAATTGTTTAATTTGTTCCAGTGTGACTGTGAAATATTGAAATTACATTGATAGGGTCGGGTGTAGGGATGTTCGATTCTTTGAAAAGAATCGATTTCATAATAGATTTTTAAAAATCGCAGAAAAAATTAATTGCTGATTAAAACTTACGCAAGTGTTGATTAAGTTTTTGCTATGGAAAATGATTGAATTGGATTAATTTATTTTTAATACAAAATAACAAATATAAAGCAGTTTCATTCTGGCTAAACATAGTTTGATTTTTTTACACATTTGTACTTTTTAATATATTGTTAAAAACATTATGAATATATTTAACAAATCAGACTTTTTTCTATTACATAAGTTTTCATTGTTTTACGATATTTTGTATATTTACACTTTCGATTATTTTTTTCGTTCGATAATGTTTTCAATATTTTAACTTTTAATTTTTTTTACTCTTTTTCTCAAGCTTTCACATTTTCACATACTTTTTTTTCTTCTAACATTGACGTTGATGTTTCATAGCCTTTTGTCAATCGTTATTCAATTGCCAATCTTTAATAGATAATGAATTGAATTAAAAAATCGAATTATCGATTTTTACGGTCAAGAATCGATTCATAAGATCGATTTTTTTTTAAAACAAAAGAATCGATTCTGAATCGGACATGCCTAGTCCTGTGATCTTGGAAATGCTGAGTGCGCCGAGAATATCTGAAATAAATAAACGCAATTTTTACTTTTTCAACAAGCTTTTAGTAGTTGTTCATAAAAAATAAAAGCTTGTTTTTTTTCGTGTATTTATTTTTTACTTTTTAGTATTTATGATGTTAAATAACTAGTTTAGTAATTTATATCTAGTTTCGCTAATTTTTTTCAAAAAAAATGTTTCGCAACATTTTTTGCACAAAAAATATTTTGCAAAATTTGTTAGACAAAATTATTTCACACAATTAATTTGGAACATTTTTCTGCAAAATTTATGCAAAAAAATTTGTTCTCAAAATTTTTTGGAAAAGGACTTGCGCAAATTTTTCGTAGAGAAATGTTGCAAATCAATTGCTCAAAATCATTTTGTGAATAAAATTTTGCGAAACATTTTTTGTTGCAAAACAATTTTCAACCAAATTTTTTATAAAAATTTTGTGAAACCATTTTTTTGCAAACAATTTGCAATTTTTTTGTGACAATTGATTGTCACAAAATTGTCATCCGATTAACATGTGCATGACAAATTTTAACTCAATTGGAAACCGGGAAGTGGGTCAAATTTAACTTGCAAGATTCGATTACAGACAGACAGACAGACAGACAGACAGACAGACAGACAGACAGACAGACACCAGGACAGGTGAAACTAAATAAAAGCTTGTAGAAAATCATAATGAATTTCCAATTTCAGATGCCCACCTCGTACCTTTTTGCCGGCATTGTGCCGAATTTTCTTGGACGAGCACGCGCCCGACAGCGTTTTGGAGGTAACAGCAAGAGCGATCACGTATTATCTCGATGTCTCGGCGGAATGTACCCGCCGGGTCGTCGCTATGGAGGGTGCGGTCAAAGCGATATGCGGTCGTTTATCGGGTGCTGGACTTGGTTCACGGGCGAGTCGAGATCTCGCTGAACAGTGCATAAAGGTTTGTCAATTGATTGGACTTTGATGTTCTATGAAGAGGCAAGAAATGAGAAATGCAATCGAATCCTTCAGGTTTTGGAGTTGGTTTGCGCGCGAGAAGCTGGCGCAGTTTTCGAGGCCGGTGGTCTTCCCTGCGCTCTTTGCTTCATTGGAGAACACGGTGCGAGGGTTCATCGTGACACGTTGCACTCGGCGATGGCGGTTGTATCGCGTTTATGCGGCAAAGTCGAGCCCCAGGACAAGGCATTGCCCGATTGCGTCGAGGCACTCTCTGCATTGCTGAGGCACGAAGACGCTCACGTTGCCGACGGGGCACTTCGCTGTTTCGCCTCGTTGGCCGATAGATTTTCACGTCGTGGCACGGATCCCGCGCCTCTCGCTCTAAATGGCCTGGTCGCTGAACTCTTGTATAGGTAAAGATTCGCGAATACTTTTTTTTCCCTCCAAATATCCCAAAAATGTTCCGCACTCATTTATTTTGCAATAACTTGCACAATAGTTCATGCCGAAAACATTTTTCACGGTTATTCTACGCATGGTTAACGTTGAAGAAAGAAATTAATTTTCCGATATTTTTCAAATATACTTTTTCGTACTTTCGCGGTTTCTGATGATCTTTACCATTATTTTCTTTGATTCAATTATCGCAATCTTTGTATGAGAAAAATTGAAATGAATAAAATCAATCAATTCCTTTTGAGTTGTATGAAAACTGTTTTTTTTTTTTTTTGTAAATTTGTGGCTTTCCGGCAGAACGAGTCAAGTCCATTTTTCGAAAAATGAGTTAACCACGGAAATCAGTCAATTATTAGGTCTACTTTCATCTCAGACATTTTTTACCCAGGTTTGTTTGATTTGATTAAAGATACAGCCATATTGCATAATCCGTTCAATTCAAAAATCCCGGCATAACGAGTCAAGTCCAAAGATCCAGGTATGACAAGTTAACGCCACATATGGAGTATGATAATTAGTGATACATTTGAACAATGGTTATAGTTTCACTAATTTTTTGTGCAGTTTTTTCTTATTGATTAAAACTCTAAACCGTTCATAAAATAGTAATCAGCGATTTTGCTGTTTTCAACACAAGTATTGATTTCAAATTGTCTTGAAGGTATCGAAAAACGTATTAAAACGACCTTAAATTAAAAATATCAAACAACGACAGCAATAAACAATTTTTACAGAGAAAAATGCTAAAATTAGTTCATAAAAAGGTTTAGGAACGTGAAAAATAAAAAAAAAAACGAAAAATACCGAAAAGTCGAAATTATAATTTCAACTTTTCATTTTTATTTTATTTTTCACATTCCTAAACTTTTTCATCAACTGATTTTACCATTTTTCTCTTTCAAAATTGTTTATCTGTTTGAACAATTTGTTATTGATTAAAATTGCAAGTAGTTCATAAAATAGTAATCAGCAAATTTGCTGTTTTCAACACAACTATTGATTTCATATTCAAACGATCCTAAATGAAAAATATCAAACAAGGATATCAATGAACAATTTTTAAAGAACAAAATCTTTGAATTCGTTGATGACAAATTTTAGGAACGTGAAAAATAAGCTATTTCGTTTATAAACAATATTTATAAATATTTTTTAAAGAGGAAAATGTTAAAATTAGTTGATAAAAAAAGTTTAGGAACGTGAAAAAAAAACGAAAAGTTGAAATTATAATATCAACTTTTCGTTTTTTGATTATCTTCATGATTTCATCTATATGCCGTTTTAATCAATAACAAATTAATAAAACAGCACAACAAATTAGTGAAACTACAACGATTGTTTAAATGTATCACCAATTATCATTCTTCATATGCGGAGTTAACTTGTTATACCGAAATCTTTGGACTTAACTCATTATGCCGGGATATTTGGACTTAACATGAATATTCAATTATTATAAACAATTAGAATTATTAGAATTTGTAATTTTATGGTCAGATATAATTGAATACAGAAGTATTTCTCCTGTATCGACGTGCTATTGAAAATCAATTCCGTCAAAACAGAAACAGCGATTTCTCGGAATTCTTGTTAGTGGACTTGACTCGTTATGCTGGAAATCCACAGAAATCATTCTCAAGATAATCAGCCAACCCACATCCGCATTTTAATTGATTAGAAATTCAGCAGAAAATTATATTTGAATGACGTTGAAGTTTGCATCGTTGCAATGCAACGAAAATAATTATTTTCAATTCATTTTCAATGAGATTTACATTTGGCTTGTGCATGAAAGGTACCAAATTCTTACCAGAGACCTCAAAATACATTTTGATGATTTTTCACTTCGAAAATTCTCCCAGAAAAATAAATTTCAGTAAAAAATAAGCTATTACCGTTGCATTAAAACGATGCAAACTTTAGCATCATATATTAGACCGGATAAACGACGATTTGATTCTTTTTATCAGTCAACATGAACGAACCACATCTAAACTAAGGCTATCTCATTCCAAGCGACGAAAAATCGACACTGACGGAGAGAACATTGAAGTGAAAAAGCGGAAAATTGATTTTTTTTGCATGAACGCAGGTTATCGAACGCCGCGGGTCCGGGCACGTCGGTCTCCGCTTCATCGGGAAATCCAAAAACTCCACCGCCGTCGAGCGCCTCGTCAACGATGCCGGTACCCGAGCCAAAATCATGCGCCTCCGTATCGACGATAATCAGTCTCTTATCGACGCTGTGTCGCGGCTCACCGTCGATAACGCATAATCTATTGCGCTCGGAATTACCAGACGCGATTGAAAAGGCATTGAAGGGCGACGAGAGATGCGCCCTCGATTCCATGAGACTGGTGGATCTTTTGTTGGTTCTACTTTTCGAGGGTAGATCGGCACTTGGTCGTGGTAATGCCGGTGGATCAGCCGGACCATTATTGCCGAGATTACGACGTCTCGATAGCGCCGGTGAAAAATCCCACCGACAATTGATCGATTGTATAAGATCGAAGGACACCGACGCTCTCATCGAGGCGATCGATTCGGGCGGTATAGAGGTCAATTTCATGGACGACGTTGGACAAACTCTTCTCAATTGGGCATCGGCATTCGGTACCCAAGAGATGGTGGAATTTTTGTGCGACAGAGGCGCCGATGTCAACAAAGGTCAGCGCTCGTCGAGTTTACATTACGCCGCTTGCTTCGGCAGACCCGCGATAGCCAAAGTTTTACTGAGACACGGTGCAAATCCGGATTTGAGGGACGAGGATGGCAAAACGCCGCTCGACAAGGCTCGCGAACGCGTCGACGAGGGACATCGCGAAGTCGCCGCGATATTGCAGTCACCTGGTGAATGGATGTTACCGCCCAATCAAGAGCACAGAAAACCCGACGCCGAACTCGAGGATTTCACCGAGCCAAAGGGCGATCCGGAAATGGCGCCGGTATATCTGCGCAGATTGTTGCCAGTTTTCTGCGCAACTTTTCAATCGACGATGTTGCCGAGCGTGAGAAAAGCCAGCCTGAGTCTCATTAGAAAAATGGTACACTACATACAACCGGAATTGCTCGTCGAAACCTGCGGCTCCGACAAGACTTCCGGTTGCGGTGCAATGCTCGTCGAAGTTATCGCGAATGTCCTCGACAACGAGGTGAGTCGATGACGTTCGAATTCAATTATTTCAGGATATTTTCATTAAAAACTCTCCTTTTTTTATTCTTCATTTTTTAAAAATCGTCTCTTCGCGTCCGGAGACAAAGTGAAAATGGAGGAAAACAGATAGATTGAGAATTAAAAAAAAAAAAATGGAGGAAGAGAGATATCGACGCAGGCAGACAGCGCTTTTTATGACTTAGCCCAAGATTGTTCGCAGGAAATTGAGATAAAGGCATCGCCGCCACCGCCTCCGCCTCTCAAGTCGATCGTTGGCCCCAAATTGCCCTGCCTTACGTCTCGCAAGTCTTCCAGTTCCCAGAACTACATTATCGAAAAAACGGTAAAATCCGTTGTTATTTCACTATTGCACCTCGCTAGCTCAAGACCCGATTATCATTTTTTTTGTCTTCATACTTTATTCATATTTATATATATTTTACATCTTTTTTCAATGCCATCCCTATTGATCCCCCTGACCCTGGATTCCATTCGTTGTATTTCGCGTTGTTAATCGTACAAACTTATTAATAATCAACATGGATGAGATCGAACGAATATTTAACAAATGAGTTTCTTTTCATTCTCTTACATGACTGATACCTCGGAATATCAGCGTGAATTTTGAATCACAGAGATCCAAACTCACGCTTTTTTTTTTTTTTTTTTTAATTTTTTTACGTCCTATCGGCCATTCATACATAATCGACTATTCACGAAGCGTGAAGAGCTAACAGAACGAAACTTGCGCATGTCTTCTTTAACAGCGGTAACTGTGGGAGCATATTTTTTTTTCTAATTCCTCTTTGTGACTCTTAAAAGGGCGAAGGAGCATTTTTTTTTCGCTTCCAGAGACCGCATTGCCGAATGAATACTCGACACGTTTTATTTTTCACGACTTTGACGACAATGCCAGTGACACGAAAGAGAAAACATCCTTGGAGAATATGGTAGAGAACAAAAAAAGGGAGAGACAATTTCGCCCGTTTTTGAGTCCTTCAAAATTGACACGAATCCTCAAACTTGGTAGCCGGAGGTGGATTCAGGCCTGATGGAAAATGTTATTTATCTATACTTGGCAAATACACGCTTAATAACATTTTTCGTTTGTTTTTCGTACACGTACATCCCACGACTGAAGTGCGAATGGAAGAAACGACAAAACAAAACATCGATCCCGTATAACAATTTTGGGACGACGAATTTTTGAATTTAGATTGTGCTACTTATAAACTGTCTGCCTGCTGCTAGCAACTTATTTATTTGAATATTCTTTGGATCAACATTATTAGAGGCTGAGCTTCCGGAAGTGCCGCGAATGTTCTCTGCCTGTGAGCCTGGATCACGTAGACGAATGATATCTCAAAATACAGTTGAATCACGTGATGAGATTATTCCAGAGAATTATTTTTAAAAAAACCACATTTTTTTTTTAATCGGTCCAATTGATCCAAATGTGAGAAATAACATTCCCCTTAACGACATTACGATCCAGCATAACGTGCTGGAGTCTTCTATTTTTTTTTTAACGTTTGGCTTGCTTGCGCAGTCGTATTTTTTTTTTTTTTGAAAAAGATAATTCCTCTTATTTTGTGAATTTAATCAGCACACGAGGCGCTCTTGTTCTTTTTTCTTTCTTTCTTTCGACGTCTCGCCAACAGGAGGACGAAGATGGCCATCTGATAGTCTTGCAGATGATACAGGATCTAATGATGAAGGGAAAGGACGAATTTTTGGAGCACTTTGCGCGTTTGGGAGTATTTTCCAAGGTCGCTGCTCTCGCTGGACCGCAAGAAATTGTGCCGGAACCCGAACAAGAGCCGAGTCAAACTGGCGAGGAGCATCGCATGGAGGACGCGAGGGAATTGCTCGTTGGACGGGCTTATCACTGGCGCGAGTGGTGCATTTGCCGGGGACGCGATTGTCTCTACGTTTGGTCGGATGCAGCGGCTTTGGAATTGTCAAATGGTAGTAACGGATGGTTCAGATTTATTCTCGATGGGAAATTGGCGACCATGTACTCGAGTGGTAGTCCCGAGGGTGGAAGCGACTCGACGGGTAAGAATCCGATCGTCGTATGTTCCAATCGTCAATATATATTTATTAATTCTTTTCTTTCACAATCGTCAATCGTTCATTGAAATTTCGCACATGACCCTCAAGATTTCTGCATCTGCATCCTTCGACTTCGGCTCACCATAATTTCTCAACTATGGCGCGAAGAAAAAAAAACACCTATTAAAATTTGTTGTCCCACATTCGATTCGCTGATGGCCGATTTGTTCTAAAAAAAAAAATCGCATCTACGATTGAGGTTGTTTCGGCCCTTTTACATATTTGTCACGGGTAAAGTTAAAGACAGGGTTGCGAAATTTTTAATGTAAAAGTAATGCATTATTCATTACTTTTAGAATGTGTAATGGAAAAAATTACCATTACCCATTACAATGTAGTGTGTAATGAAAAAGAAATCCATTACCCATTACAATGTAGTATGTAATAGAAAACATTTTCATTACCCATTACAATGTAGTGTGTAATAGAAAAAAATTCCATTACCCATTGCAATGTAATGTGTAATGGACAAAACTTTGATTGCAATTTTGGGAATGGAAAAATATAGATGAATAAATCATTGCAATTTTGCATTTTTAATGACTTCGGTACTCTAAATTCCAAAAAGCATCTATATGCATACAAAAAGTTGATTATAAAGAATAGGAAAGAATAAGAATACAAGTGTGGTGCACTAAGCATGAAATTTTTCTTGCCGTTCTAAATGATCACGCGACCACTTCATTACTAGTTTTGGCTCATTTTAACCCAGTCCAAAAAACTACTACGATATAATAAAAAATGTCTAAATTTTCCATTACACATTAAGTTGTAATGAACAAGCAAAATGTTGTCGATTACACACTACATTGTAATGGGTAATGAATTTTTTCTCCCATTACATACTACATTGTAATGGGTAATGGATTTTTTTTTTCATTGCACACTACATTGTAATAGGCAATGGATTTTTTTTCATTACACACTACATTGTAATGGGTAATGGAAATTTTTTCCATTATACACTACATTGTAATGGGTAATGAATTGTTTTTCCATTATACACTACATTGTAATGGGTGATGGAAATGGCAATGCATTACAAAAAGTAATGCATTACTTGCAAACCAGGTTCAAGACCCTTTCTCTTTCTCCCTTAACTTTCTAGTAGCCGATAGTTTTCGAAAATTCTTGAATTTCAAATCATGGGTGATTTTTTCGTATAAAAGATTTGTTGGAATATCACTCCGAAACTGTAATATTACGGATTTGTTGTTAATGAACTTTTTTCTTCATTTTTTTTTTTTGGAATATTGGTCTAATAGCAAACCGTATTTGTCGAGCTATGAATTCTGAGAGATGAATATTTATGAACCTTTAAATTCATTTAAACGATTTTTTTCAGTTTTTCTTTTGTTGACAAAAAACGTGAATAGGTTTTTTTTCTCCGCGCTATAGTTAAAAAGTTATGCGGAGCCAAATTTAAAAAATGCAGATGCAGAAATTTGTAGAGTCATATTTCGCACAGAGATACATTTCGTTAGATTTATTTATTCGCGATTCAATTTCATCGTTTATTTTTCTTTTGTATTTTCAATTTTCCTTGCATTCATCTGTGATTAACGGCAGTGTGGGGATTAGTTTAGAGAATAACTTGTTTCTTTATTTTATTTTACTAACTGCCGACAGGAAAGGGGAGGAACACAGAATCGCTCACTACCGAAGGTAGGTTTCGTTCATCAATAGGATTAATAGGTACTGTTTTTTTTAGTTTCCTCACATTGGGCAATTTGACAAAAAAACATTAAAAAAAAAATAGTATGCGATAATTACTGAAAAATGTTTGTTGAGTAGAATCATAATCATTCGTATCACTCAATGCCTCGCTAATTCATGCTTTTCATTTGTATAATAGAACATTCGAATTGCAACTCGTTCTAACGTAAACTTGGATATGGGATTGAAGAATTTTGCATTTTTTAAATTGATGCTGTGCTTTGCAGAAAACCGTGGTGAATTTTTGGAAAAATTGCAACGAGCACGGAGTCAGGTTAAACCAAATTCGGTCAGTCAACCGGTACTCTCGCGTCCTGGTACGACGAGACTCGTTGTTGGCAATTGGGCACTCTCGAGTCGAAAAGAGAGCGAGCTGTGCATACACAACAGCGACGGACAACAACAGGCTACGATACTGAGGGAAGACTTGCCTGGTTTTATCTTCGAGTCGAATCGCGGAACGAAACACTCTTTTACAGCGGAAACGAGCTTGGGTACGCTGATCTTGAATCGTAATATTTTATATCGTTATTTCAGGATTTTGTTGAATCTTTTTTAGGACGAGATTTTGCGTTTGGGGAAAAATGTATCATTTTTGGAATAAGACATCCGATCATCCTCTCGAATCTTTTTCGCATTCAAGTGGATTTTAAATCGATGATAAATTTTAAAATTTTTAAAAAGCTCAAAAAATTTTGTTTTTCTTTTCATAATGATTATGACGTGTTTAGGGGCAATAAACATAAATCTTTGAATTTTTCTGAAAAAAAAAATTGCAAAAAAATTTAAACGCTGTTTGCGATAAAAATGGGGGGAATGCACGAAAAAAATTTCTTTTTTCATTTTAATAATGATCATGAAGTGTTAAGGGGCAATAAACATGATCCTTTAATTTTTTTCAAAAATTTTATTGCTTAAAACATAAAAACTGCTCGATAGATCAAATTGAAACTTTACAGGGAGTTTGTGGGTATATTGAGCTGTAAAAGTCACGCTCAACATTAGTCCTTTTTTCAATATTTTTAATTTGGCTGTTGATTTTCGAAAAACCTATAAATAGCCCTTTTTCTCCTGTTTTTTTAAAGTTATGGCAAGGATGAAAAAAAATTTGTTATTCAAAAAACCATCGTCAATCCTTGTAGAGCATTAATTCAAGTTTGTGATACGCCCCTTCTGATTTCTGTGCGATCATTGGTTGCTGAGATATCAATGGTCAAACACAAAAAGTTCTTTTTTTATTAAGGATGTTGAGTCCCTATGAAATCTTTTAATGTTAATTGTTCAATAAATAGCTTCTTAATCGTCGTGAAATTTTTACACGACCTCCTGAATACTTCATGTAAAACCATATTAAATTTTCAGAATTCTATCTCCTTAAGGGTTAAAATGAAAAATGATGAGGAAATTCTGAAAATTTGGTATGTTTTTGTATGAAGTATTTAAGAGGTCGTGTAAAAATTTCACGCCGATTAGGAAGCTCGTTATTAAAATATTAACATTTTGTTAAGAACAATTTTTTAATCAAATTAAAAAAAATATTTATCGATAAACTTCGTTTTGTTTCCGTTGCTTTCAATATAGTGTAGATATTAAAAAATTGAGAGGTCAAAAAAAAAACTTATCGCAAAGTTATATCAGTTTCCATAAGACTACATTTAATTTAATTTAATTTGTTAATGTTAAATATTCGATAACGACATTCCTAATCGTCGTGACATTTTTACACGACCTCTTGAATAATTCATCCAAAAACATACCAAATTTTCAGCATTTTCTCATCATTTGCGATTTGGGACTCAACATCCTTAAAAGTCCGATATCTCAGCGAAAAACGGTCGCAGCGAGGGCTCAAAAAAAGCAAATTGAAGATAAATAAACAAGCTATCCGGTCCATGTAATTGTTTAGCTGGAAACAATTTTTCCAAGTAATTGCAGCAAAAATAAAAGTGATACAAATTTGCCACATTTTTTTTTCTCGGTATTTCTCAGGATTGCATGAAACTTGTGGCTTCGCAATTTTTTTTTGCTGAAAGATCTGAAAACTAGAAACTTGAAGCTTCAAAATGCTTTTCTTTAGACCTCGATACGACCATTTTTGTCTGAGATACAGCATTGTTAAAAACCACTAAAAATTTAGGAAATTTTTTTGTTCCTTTAATTTTGTCCAGTAGTGTATTTTTCGAGACATTCACATCCAGTAATTTCCTACGAAGTGCATATAATTTTAATAGTAACGTGCATGATTTTCACCGCTTATATGTAACTTACATCCGTATGTTGATGGTTAATGAAAAAAATTCTACATGGTTCGATGCATTTGTTCTTCAGGTCCCGATTTTGCTGCTGGTTGGGCGGGAAAACGAGGCAAACGTTTGAGATCGAAGATCGAGGCGATAAAGCAAAAAGTAAAAGCACAGGCGCAAGAGATATACGAGACTTATTTCAAGGCGGCGCAGGCACAGCCGCGCGGTGTAGTCGCTAAATTGAGCGCTATCGTGAATCAAGTGGAGAAAGCTTGTCAAAAGCAACAATCGGGCAATCGTGAATGGCGTACAGTTCTGCAAAGTGCCCTCGAAGAACTTAAAATGTTGCTCAACGAGGAGGGACGAGTTTCGGCATACGAGTTGCATTCCAGCGGTCTCGTTCAAGCATTGTTGGCACTTCTCGCGGGTCCGCCGGTCTCATCGCAGCCGCCCTCATTGCGCACGACGAAATTACGAATGCAAAGAATAGCCGTTTTTAAAAATTGCTTCAAATCAAAGGACACATCTAACGAGGGTAATTCCGCCAAGATATTGGTACAAAAGCTCGTGTCGGTGCTCGAGTCGATAGAAAAATTGCCGGTTTACTTGTACGACACACCTGGCTCAGGATATGGACTCCAGGTAAGATCATCTATGTATGGGTGATTTTCCCAAAATACTCATTTTCGAGGGTACCAATTTTTTTTAAAAATCATTTTGGCTTCTAAAAGTGTTGATGTTGCAAATTAATTGTGCGAAATAATTTTGCGAAACATTTTTTATGCAAAAAATTATGCGAAACTAGATATACATTACTACACTAGTTATTTAACATTATAAATACTAAAAAGTGAAAAATAAACAAACGGAAAAAAATTTTTTTTAAACAAGCTTTTATTAGTTGTTAATAAAAAATAACTAAAAAGTTAAAAATAAAGCTATTCCGATTGGAAATAAGTTTTCAAATAAAAGCGTGTTACATTTTAACAGCAAGAGAAAAAAGAGGGTGTAACACGCTTTTATTTGAAAACTTATTTCCAATCGGAATAGCTTTATTTTTAACTTTTTAGTTATTTTTTATTAACAACTAATATAGGCTTGTTTTTAATTTATTTTTTTTCGTTTCTTTTTCAATTCTGAGGATTTGTAGTCATCTCGGATTTTCCAAAATTGTACTGCAATAAGATATCATTAATCGGCACAATATTGCAGATTCTCACGAGAAGATTGCGTTTTCGTTTGGAAAAAGCACCGGGCGAGAGTGCACTGATCGACAGATCTGGAAGAAGCCTGAAAATCGAGCCTCTCAGCACGATTCAACAGTTGGAAAATCATCTGCTGAAAATGATTGCAAAACAGTGGCACGATCACGACAGATCGACGTTTACGTATGTGAAGAAATTGAAGGAAGGCAGTCGTCTGACTTTTCAGTATCAGCACGATTTTGACGAGAACGGTGTGCTCTATTGGATAGGAACGAATGCCAAGTGAGTGAAATTAATTTTCCGAAAAATCAAAATTCCCAAGAAATGGAGTGTTATTTTTTTTTTTTGCCTTTTTTTTTTTACAGAACATCTGGAGAATGGGTGAATCCCGGACAGTATGGATTAGTCGTCGTAACGTCGAGCGACGGTCGCAGTTTGCCGTACGGTCATCTCGAGGATATTTTGAGTCGCGATCAATCAGCATTGAATTGTCACACGAATGACGATAAACGAGCCTGGTTCTCGATCGATTTGGGCGTTTGGCTACTTCCGAGCGCTTACACACTTAGACACGCGAGAGGATACGGTCGAAGTGCATTGAGGAATTGGATGTTTCAGGTAAGTCACTATAGATTATTCATCTATTCGACAACATAAACGAGCACATTCCATTCAGGCTTGATGCTTCGTTCTGAGGTTAGAAATTAATCCTGCTCGATCTTGTATTTGGTGAGTTTCTATCGACCGTATCTGTCAATTCATCGTTTTCCGTCACTGGCTATGTTTGAACCACGCAGATACGTCTGTTGTCAGCATTTCCATGCCAAAATTGTTTCTCGATCAGCGTAAGAAAATTATATTCGAAGCCTTTCTCGCTATTTCATCGACCGTCGAATTCGCCAGTTGAAATTCTTTCACAGCAGCAGCAAGAGGCACATTGGCTTGGCCCAATGTCCTCAAGACTACTTTTCCGCTTACACTGGACAGTTTTGCTGTTCGTTGTGGAACTCGTAGTTTTTGTTTATTTTGCGATTTCCTCAGCGTTGACTCGGTGTATCTGAGTGTAACTTGCAATCGGGCAAACTCTCCGTGGCTTGAATTTTTCAAGAACGTGTGTATTTTCAATTTTTTGCACGTTCCGCGATAACATGCGGAATCTATGTTCGAGATTATCAACGTTGCTCGGAATTATATCGAGTCATGTTAGTATATTAAGAAACGTGACTTTGGCTGACAAAATTGTGTACCATCATCGCAGTCCGCATCAATTCCCAACGAATGTCGCCGCTTCGAGGCGGAAACGGTGCATGTCGTTCGGTCCTACCAATACGCGATTTTTTTGCAAAGCACGTCACTGCCTTGAGATTCGCGTGCAGTTTCCTTCGACCAGCTCTATTACGACTGCTGTACACGAATCGACGTTGCGGCTTCATGCTTCTGCGGATATCGTACTTTGGTGTCGTTGTGTGTCGCGTCAATTGAAGTTAAAACCGAATATTCGCTCAGAGCGAATTCCAACATTGTCCGTTGAATTGCCGCTAATTGTGCATTCAGCCATTGTTCCAGGAAATTTTGGTTTTTACTACCAATTCCGAAGATTTTCCGAACGGTCCGATTGCACTGCTGTTCGAGAATGAAACGCCAATCGGGAACGTGAAATGTACTTTATGAGAGAAGAACTATCGACGTGCCGTGAGATCGAATTCCGAAAGTTCACGTCGATTAACACATTGCCCTCAACAAGGAACAACCTGTCGAAGACCATATTTCACTGATACATCGTAATCCGGGGACAATCTAGTCATAGTGCGGATTACATGGGAAATCAATGTGCAATACGTTTGGTCTAAAATGATTTGTCACAAAAAAAAAACCCAAACAGTTTGAAATTTTTATACATTCGGGGCAACGATACCGCGTTTTATGCAAACTTAATCTTGCATGGCTTCATCATTACTCGTGACCTCTGTTACTATTGCCTAAGACGGCTTGTCGTCCGCGAATTCTGACTTTGGCACGTTTGCCATATTGGTCAGTTCGGGCCTTTTCACGTCGAGCTTAAGCTTGTTTTTGTTTTTCATGGCTTCTCTCTGCGATTCTTTTATCTCATCTTTCAGAATACGTACTTCTTTTTTACTCAATCGGCAATTCGGTCCGTAACTCCCTTGTGGAATTCCCTTAAATTTTGAAGATGGGCTGATATATTCAACGCTTTGTATCGCCAAATGCTCACCAGAAGAACTTTGGCCTGATAGATCATCACCCTCATAATGATTTATCTGCCGTTGTCCTTGATTGGGTTGCAAACTTTCGATGTTTGGCAATGCCTCTTGCGCACCATAGATTGGTTGACGCGCGATCAGTTGATTCACTGTGTTATGTTGGATGTAGTACGTGGGACGAGATCTTTCGCTCTCAAACATCTGGAACATGAGTTTAAAATTATCGTCACTCTGCTTCCGTGTCTGTAATTCATTGAGGTGTATCGACATCGCTTGCTGGTATCTGGCTTCATAACCAACCCCCTGTTGTAGCTTCTCGTGTATTGAATTCAACAGTTCTCTTGTGATTGCTCGAACATCGACATGTTCGCCTAACGGTTCAGGTTCTCTACCCGCCAAATGGTTAAGTGATTTCCACACGTCATCGATATACCGATAGGCTTCTGTAAGTTCCTTGCTCATTTTTGAACTCTCCGGCTGCATCAGCCCACTTTCAGTTTTCACCGCATCCATCTCTGAGGTATCTAATTCCTTTTCCACCCGGCTCCTGGACATTGCGTCGACGAATAGTTTGCATATATCTGCGTCGTTCGACGCTACCGTCCCGATGATCGGTCGATCGATTCCATCCTTTTTAATAATTGAGCATGACGTCTTCCACAAGCTGTCGAAACACTTGTACCATATGTACGATAATAAGATCGACCATTCGGTATCGACTGTGAATTTTTCAATTACTCCTTTTGGTATTTCATTTTGACTGTTGAACACCAATCGAAAGACACCGCCGATCGCGGAAACCAATTTTTCGCTATTGATTTGAACATAATTGTCCACCGCCGTTGCACTTTCATTTTGATACAATAATCTTACAAGCTCTTCGATGGATCTGGTCGTTTCTGAGGGTTCCTCGAGCTTAATTTTCGGCGTAAGTAGAAATGGTGCGAAATTTCGGAAGAACCATCTGTCACTTTTCGAAATGATAAGCATGATTGTTGATATGACACACCAATATTGAGGGATTAAAGGTACGTTCCGTACAAAAAAAAAAGGTTTAAACAAAATAAATTTTGCTAGTTTTGAGATAGCGAGTGAATGAATTCGACAAAACCATCGTTCTTGTTCGTGTCACTTGAAATTACGATAGAACGAGAGTTTTACGTATTGCGTCTTAATATAATGGTCATGCTCTACGCAGGCACCAGATTGATTCCATAACATTATCAGCAAGCGTTCAGAATAAATCACAGTTAATGCGTGAATAATGTATCGAACTTCCACGACGTTACATCGGTAAAGGCCGCTGTGGTCAGACGTAAATCTGCTAAGAATGAACAAAAATAATGAATCTGGATCATGTTCATATCGAATGGACATTAGAGAATTCTGGGTAAAAATCGACTTAGTGACTTCGTACCATCTCACCAGTGTGAGTTACAGTTACGCTGTTGAGGACACTTCCAAAGATCGATCAATTCCACGTAAATTGCGATCAAAATCAATGTGATAGCCTAAAAAACCGCGGAGTGGTAAAATTTTGACGAAAAAAGTTTTCCATTTACGTGTATTTTAGATGGAAAAACTTATCACCCGAAGGGAAAGTACTTAATATTAATATTAAGGGCTGCAACTTTCAGGGAATTTTCTTTCAGACATATACAACAAAATTTCGGGTGAGGAGTGTAAGAAGAAAAAATAAGTCGAAAAAAAATCGCCCTAATGTACATGAGGCATTCCACACCAACTCAATGGTGTTTTTCCCTGACCCCCTGCGATTTGTCCCATTATTTTTTACATTATTCAACTTATCAAAAAACGTACTCCCAATTTTTTTCAAATTTTTTGGACCAGCCGCCATCTCAAAAAAAATTGACGAAAAAAACGCCCATTTTTAAAAATCCCAAAAAAATCACAAAAATTCTGTGTCACAAAACAAAACTTTTGGGCCATAAAACATAGTGGAAGTATTTTTTTTCTGGGTTTTATTTCATTTTACAAGTTTGATCAAATTATTTTTTTATTTCGCACATTGACAACGTCACTCTTGGTAGCTTATGAACGTTGAAAAATTAAGTTTTTTTTCAGAATCTTATGACTTGTGTAGATAGATAAGAATAACTAATTAAGAATTTTTAAACTCAAATCACAAATCTAAATCGAATCTATATGATATTGTTGGTCTGAAGAAGAGCGCTTTATTTTGCAAAACTGGAAGAGATTAAATGTTAAGAGTATTTTCAGTCCTGAATAGGGTCACAGTGCATTTCAAGTCGGAGACTTATGCTGCAGTTTTATACACAAAGGCTTATGCACAAAGGTTTTGCCGTGTCAAAGTTTCGTACTGCAAAAAATGGCCGGTAAAAGCAAGTTCGACGAGGCATTGTCGGTCACAATGTAACACAACAGGTTCGGTGTACTCAAGTTTTTATATGAAATACTTTAAAATACCAGTGTGACAGAGTATTTAGAATTACTATGTCATTACCCATACATGCCTCACGTAAAAATTCAAAGAATACAAAAATGTCGATCTACTTTTTTCTGCGTAAACCTAGAAAAAAAAATACTTCCACTATGTTTTATGGCCCAAAATTTTTGTTTTGTGACAATGAGATTAAGTCAATTTTTTTTAGATGGCGGATGGTCCAAAAAAATTGAAAAAAATTGGGAGTACGTTTTTTTATAGGTTGAATAACATAAAAAATAATTGAACAAATCGCAGGGGGTCAGGGAAAAACATCATGGAGTTGGTGTGGAATGCCTCACGTATATTCGCAAAATTATGTCTTTCGAATTTTCTCATGTGTAATATTTTTATTTATTAATTCAGGCGTCAAAAGATGGTATAAATTGGACGACTCTGTACACTCACGTGGACGATTGTTCATTGAACGAGCCCGGAAGTACAGGTACGTGGACACTGGAGCCACCGGGCGATGAGACACAGGGCTGGCGACATTTGCGTTTGCAGCAAACCGGTAAAAATGCTTCGGGACAAACGCACTATTTGTCGGTATCGGGTTTCGAAGTTTACGGCGAGGTTACCGGTGTCTGCGAGGATCTGGGTCGCGCGGCGCGTGAAGCCGAGGCCGGTGTCAGGCGTCAACGACGTTTAATAAGAACCCAAGTTCTTCGACATCTCGTGGCGGGTGCCCGAGTCGCGAGGGGTCTCGATTGGAAGTGGAAAGATCAGGATGGCGTACCCGCAGGTTTGTCGATACTTTTAAATCCCCCTTTCTCTCTCGCGAACGTAGTTCAAATATTCATAGATCCAATCATAATATAATAGTATCACTTGAAGAAAACAAACAAAAAATGACATATTTCTTCAGGCGAAGGTTCTGTGACTGGTGATCTTCACAATGGATGGATCGACGTTACGTGGGATCACGGTGGTTCGAATTCCTATCGAATGGGAGCTGAGGGAAAATACGATTTGAAGCTTATTGGCACGGGCATCGATTCCGAGACATCGACGAAGACCAAAAACTGCGCCGGTGTACTGACTGGACGAAAATCCAGCAGCACGCCGAGTTTGCCGGACTGCACGGACGCGGGAATGCGAGGTTCAGTCGCGTCCACCGAACAAGCAGCCAGCGCTGATAATCTCGCGGCAAAGGTAAGGCAATAAGAAAATTAAAAAACGTTTTGTTTTTGCATATTAACAATCGTTGTGGCGTGCTAATACGTAAAACTGAATGAATATTGGCGTATCAACACGGAGAAGCGATGTATCGTTAAGGCGTTAAAGATAAGAGGGAAAAAAAATGAAAAACAATGTAGCAGGCAGCCGAATCGATAGCCGAGAGCGTTTTGTCGGTCGCACGTGCCGAGGCAGTCGTCGCTGTAACCGGCGAAGGTGGCGCTAGCAGTACCGGCGAATTATCGGTCGTTTTACATCCGAGACCGGAGACTGCGGTAACGAGCGAGCTCGCCACGATCGTCGAGAGTCTGACTCTGAATACCGATTGTTCGGCAAACAGCAATAGCAATCGTGCGTCCAGCAGTTCAAGACCATTTTTCACGACAGTACGAGGAAATAAGGTAGAGAAGTAATTAATAAGAGGGATAACAAAAAATAGAGAAAATGCAGAGAGTGGAGGGATCCCGGATATCATTCTTGACGTAGTCAACGACGAGACAACGTGAGCCCATAATCTAGCAGGGATATTCCGCGATACCTCGATCAAAATGTTACCTCGATATTTTCTTTCGACTTTCGTTATTTACGTTCGAAAAATATCAAGATGAGAACTTGATCGCCGTGGAATGTCCCAATCAATGTCAGTCCTCTCTAACATTTGTGTTTTGCAGCCTGCCAGTGGTTTATTGAGTTTCGAGGCAGCCGAGGTCATAGATCGTCTTCGCGAGGGTGCCGACAGATTGCGTAATAACACTAACAGTTTCTTAAGCGGCGAAATACTCGGTCTGGTGCCAGTGAGAATCAGTGTTTCCGGCGAGAGCGAGGACAGCTCACTGAGAATAAGGCCCGTACCGAGGCATCATCCAACAGCGACCGATGGTATGTCTCCAAATGTCTTGTGTGCTTTTTCCTCATTAAAAAAAAAAAGAACAGTCATTCCCAGACACTTGACGCCAATGAAAATAATTTTCGACATAAAACCCGAGTGTCTTTACCTCACCTAAAAAAAAATCATTACCAGCCACTAAAGAATGCGGCAGGGACAAAGATGCTAGTTCATCCTCGCAAAATCCGAGCGGAGGATGTCCCGTTGTCGTAACAAATCCCATGTCCGTCTCCGTGCCCAATCTCGCATGTACCGATGCTAATCAGACCTCGGAACCGGCAACGGCAACGGGTTTACTGGAAACCTTCGCTGCAATGGCTCGAAGACGTACACTAGGTCAGTTCCTCGAAAGAAAGAAAAAAAACGACAACAGCGGTTTTCCTTCGATTCTTCAACATTTTTATCCTCTCATCTACTCTCTACTATTTCCTTTGCCAAACGACGAAAATTGTTTGATCACACGTCGGCGCCGCTCCTTCCACATTCCCATGTTCGTTTTCTCCGATTAACTCAGTAGAAAATTACTTGTGATCATTCTAGGACCATCCGTCGGACAACACATTGCACCGAATTCGAATTCGGGCTCAAATCCGCGAGGACTAAATTCCGTCTCCAGCCTTGTCAGGTTAGCCCTTAGTTCGAACTTTCCTGGTGGCTTGCTAAGTACAGCTCAGAGCTATCCTAGTTTGACCAGTAGCGGTCAAGTCACCGGAAGCGGCGTCACAACGACCACGGGACCTGGATTAGGACAGGCACTCACAATGTCACTAACGAGCACAAGTAGCGACAGTGAACAGGTGAGAAATCGTTTGTTACCAATAAATAACGAAGGCAAACCGAAAATAATATTCGGAACGTTCACGTTAGCGAGATTACGAAATAACTTGTGAAATTTGTGTGAGAGGTGCAGAGTGAAAAATAAAATTAAAAAAAAAAAAGAACTAAAAGGCGAAAGTCGCGCGAGAATTATTTGTGGACGGTGGAGGCTTCATTTTAATGTAATGAGAAGTTGTGGCTGCAGATTAGTCTCGAGGACTTCTTGGAGTCGTGCGGTGGTGTCCCTGGCTCGTCCGTCGGTGGCGTTCGAACAGCCGGTGGACCGACCCTCCTCGGCGAACTCGAGGACGACGAGGACGGTGTACTCGCCGAGGAGGACGATGACAACGACGAGAATGATCAGGAAGTACGTACATTTTTTCATTTTTTTTTTTTTTTTTCAAAATCCATTCCTCTTTTCCTCCGTCTCGTGAAATGTTAGACTTTTCTCGGTTTGATATCAGGAAGACGACGAGGAGAACGAGGAGGAGGGCGAGGGTGGCGAGGTTGATTACGAAGAAGTGATGGTTAGTCGAAATCTTTTGGCGGCTTTCATGGACGAGGAAGCACCTCAGAGCAGCAAGAGACGAGCTTGGGACGACGAATTTGTCTTGAAACGTCAATTTTCAGCTCTCATACCGGCATTCGATCCTCGACCAGGCCGGACTAATATCAATCAAGTACGTGTACTTGTTTTATTTTATCCTATCGTCAAAAAGTATTCTTATTCCCTGGACAGAAGTTTCCGCAATAGGAAGAAAAAAAAAATTCCTTATAAATATCTTTTTCGCAAATATTAGGCTTTTTTTTTAATGTTTGAGAATATCCGACAATTCGATAATTGCGGTTCTATTGTATCAAACTACAATTTCGTACACACCTAATAGTTTTTCAATGGATTTTCAATTTTTTTTTTTTAATTGTAGACAACGGATCTTGAAGTACCACCACCGGGCAGTGAGACACCATCGAGCGTGCGAGTTGGTGCTGCTCCAATGCCAAGACTGTCGTTATCCATAAAAGGACCTGGACTTCCGGAAGTACCGGACGTCGAGTTGCCGCTGTCGGACCCACATTCGAGTATTTTCCAAGCCGTACAGGAACTCATGCAAATGACGGAACTCGGCAGTCGACAGGAGAAACTTCGAAGAATATGGGAACCAACGTACACGTGAGTCAAAATCAGGGTTGCAAGTAATGCATTGCCATTTTCATTACCCATTACAATGTAGTGTGTAGTGGAAAAAAATTCCATCGCCCATTACAATGTAGTGTGTAATGGAAAAAATCTCCATTACTCATGACAATGTAGTGTGTAATGGAAAAAAATTTCATTACCCATTACAATGTAGTGTATAATGGAAAAAATATCCATTACCCATTATAATGTAGTGTGTAATGAAAAAAAAAAATTCATTACCCATTACAATGTAGTATGTAATGGAAAAAAATTTCATGACCCATTACAATGTAGTGTGTAATAGAAAAAATTTCCATTACCCATTGCAATGTAATGTGGGTCATGAAATTTTCTTCCATTACACACTACATTGTAATGAGTAATGAAAAATATTTCCATTTCCCACTACATTTTAATGGGTAACGGATTTTTTTTTCATTACCTACTACATTGTAATGAGTAATGTGAATTTTTTCCATTGCACACTACATTGTAATGGGTAATGAACATTTTTTCCAGTGCACATTTCATTGTAATGGGTAAAGAAAATTTGTTCCATTACACACTACATTTTAATGGGTAATGCAAATTTTTTCCATTCCACACTACATTTTAATGGGTAATGAAATTGTTTTCCATTACACATTCTAAAAAGAATTAATAATGCATTACTTTTACATTACAAATTTCGCACCCCTGGTCAAAATAAATGTGAAAAATTCTGGATTCCTCGCAAATATTCCTCAATTATGATACTGCTTCACACGACTAAGCAGTATTCTTAAATTTTCTTTATCTGGGAATTCTGTAAACCGATCGTACCTTTGGAGTTAAACCGTTGAAGATTATGAAGATTCGGCGATAGTCCGACGAGATCTTCTACTAAATTTCTGAAGAGGATCCAAACTAGGATCGAAACGTTATAAAAATAAATAATTAAGATCTCTTGGATCCACCGATTTCGTGGCTGAATTACAGCCGAATCTTCAAAAAACCATCAGTCAACACGATCGCAGTCCTCAACTAATTTTTAATCGTTTTTTTTCTTACAAAAGGATAATTTACAAAGAGGCCAAAGACGAAGAGTCGTCGGGTCGTGCGACACCGATCGTGACTCTCTACTCGCGAAATTCTGCTCCAAATACAAATGCTTGCACCGTCGAGGACGTGCTGCAGCTATTGCGACACGTATTCGTGCTGAGTACAGCGCGAGATGAGCGTAACGACAGTTTCACCGAGAACGAAGAGTTGGAGGAAGCTTGCTGGGTCGATCCGGATGATTTTACGTCGAAAAAAATAACGAACAAAGTCGTACAACAGATACAAGATCCATTGGCACTGGCGGCCGGTGCATTGCCAACGTGGTGCGAGGAACTCGCGCGCAGCTGTCCCTTTCTCTTGCCGTTTGAAACGCGAAGATTGTACTTTAGTTGCACGGCTTTCGGTGCATCGCGATCAATCGTATGGCTACAGACGCAGCGCGACGCTGTTCTTGAGAGACAGAGAGCACCGGGTCTCAGTCCGAGACGCGACGATAGTCACGAGTTTCGGGTTGGCAGACTCAAACACGAAAGAGTCAGCGTACCGAGAGGAGATAAATTATTGGATTGGGCCGAGCAGGTTTTGAAGGTAAAATATTTCCACCTAGGAACTGTCTCGAGGTTTTTCGAAATGTTCAAAAACATTTGGAAAATTTTTTGTTTTTATTCAAAACATTATAATTCGACTATTATTTAACATACCACATTAAGAACCGTAGAAACGCAAAAACATGATTTTTTCACTGCGAAGAAAATAATTAAATACGTAAAATCGTAAAAACACCAAAATATGGTTTTTCAAAAAATATTTTTACCTAGAAACTGTCTTGCGTTCAGAGTTGTGAAAATAGTAATGTAAAAGTAATGCATTATCCATTACTTTGAACAATGTGTATTGGATAAGTTTTCCATTACAAATTACAAAAGTAACGTGTAATGGATGCGTGTTCCATTACAAATAAATAAAGTAATGTGTAATGGATGCATGTTTCATTACAAATAATAAAAGTAATGTGTAATGGATGCATGTACCATTACAAATAAAGAAAATAACGTATAATGAATGAGTGCTCCATTACAAATTACAATTGAAAAAAAGTAATTTGTAGTGCAGAATATTCCATTACAAATTAGGGTGTTTCTTTGAACCACAATTTGGAGCAGGTACTATTTTGCTCAAAGGTAAGTCTATTAATTTTTCAACGAAAATAATTTGTGTATATCAAGTTTTTTGTAACTTTACTATCGCAGTGGTAAATGTAAAAATTGCAATTCAAGAATGGAGTAAAAATTACTTCAAAAAATCACTGTTCATACCGTTACCACGACGATAGTAAAGTTAATAAAAACTTGATGCACACAAATTTTGTTAATAAAAAAATTAATACCTTTTAGCAAAATAGTACCTGATCCAAATTGTAGTAGAGACTTGCTTTTCTTTCATCTCAATTTGTTTCGAGCGAAATAAAACAATGAAACAGCAATGTGCAAGTTTCTAACGCGAGCACAGCAATTTTGCTATTTGTAATGGAATATTCTCCACGAAAAATTACTGTTTTTCAATAGTAATTTGTAATTAAGCATTCATCCATAACATATTACTTTTTTATTTGTAATGGCTCATGAATCCATTACACATAACTTTTTTATTTGCAATGCCACATGCATCCATTACACATTACTTTTTTTATTTGTAATGGTACATGCATCTATTATACATTACTTTTTTTTATTTGTAATGTCACATGCATCCATTACACATTATTTTTGTATTTTGTAATGGTACACTTGTCCATTTCACATTATGCAGTGTAATGGGTAAAGAATACCGTAATGCATTATCAAAATAATGCATTATTTACAACTCTGCTTGCGTTATTCCGCAACCTCTGCAAACATTTGGAAAATGTGTTTTTTGTTTGTTTTTCAACTCAAAACGTTTGAACTCAAGAGTTCGAGTTGTTCGTTTGAAATTGAATGAACGATTCTTTCTCAATTACACGATTGTTTCATTTTCTTTCAGGTACACGCCAGTCGAAAGAGCATACTCGAGGTCGAGTTCGTGGGTGAGGAGGGCACGGGTCTCGGTCCGACACTTGAATTTTTCGCTCTCGTCGCCGCCGAGTTGCAACGAAAAGATTTGGGCCTGTGGCTCTGCGACGACGAGGACCAAATCGAGGAGCATCACGCGTGTCCGTCGGACGAGGGAATGCGTCCGCCGGGTTATTACGTTTCACGTCCGTCGGGCTTGTTTCCAGCGCCGTTGCCGCAAGATTCCGCCGCCTGTAATCGGGCATCGAGATACTTTTGGTTCTTGGGTGTATTTCTCGCTAAAGTATTGCAGGACAATAGACTCGTTGATTTGCCATTGTCGAGACCTTTTCTCAAGCTAATGTGTCGCGGTGATATAACGAACAACGTTAACGAGCGCATTGGCTTGACGGGTATGACACAGGAGAGCATTTCGTCGAGTATGGCCTCAAGTTTTATCTCCGAGGAGGGTGAAAACGACGGTCCCTATTCGTCACTCGAGCCGATACCCTGGTACGAGGGTATACTCGATCTCGACGATCTCGTTCAGGTTGACAGCGTGAGAGGTGAATTTTTACGTGAAATACAGGCTTTAACTTCTAGACGCGACAGAACGATATCCGACGGTTGTAATGTCTCCATCGACGAGGATACACTGCGCATCAATCATCCGTCCGGTGCTCAAGTTACGATTGAGGATCTAGCATTAACGATGACTTATTCACCGGGCTCGAAGATATTCGATCACGAGCACGTCGAATTGCGCGACGACGGCGCCGATATTCCTGTTACCATTGACAATGCCCGTGAATACGCCGATTCGACGATTAATTATTGTCTCGATCGTGGTATCGCCAAACAGATGGAAGCCTTTCGCTCGGGCTTCTCGAAAGTCTTTCCAATGGAAAAACTTCATGCGTTCAGTCCGGAAGAGGTCAGGGCCATGCTGTGCGGTGAGCAGAATCCACAATGGACCAGAGAGGATTTGCTCAATTATACGGAACCCAAGCTCGGTTATACCAGGGAAAGGTGAATCTCTTCACGATTTATATTATGATTAATAATGTTTCAACAATCGTTGACCATTGACATAATCTGTATAGATCATTCTAATTCGTTATTCATGCATTCTCATTGGGAAAACTCTGTTTTCGAGAAATATTTGAACTCATTTTCATGTCGGTATTTTTTGTATCCCGAAATTTTTGGGAATTTTCTTGAAGACAGTTTCAAAAGCAGTTAAGGATCAACGCATGTGCGAGCGTCCAAGTACTAACAATTATGATTATTTTACTTCCACATAAAGGAAGATTTGTTTTCATGATTTTTATGAAAATGTGTTCAAAAGGTCCCAAAACATCGAGATGTATGTATGTGTGTATGTATCCTGAGTTTCTGATGTAAATAATTAATAACTCAAGAACGGTTAGAGATATCGAGCTGAAATTTGGCGCACTTTCCGAGCACGAATTGGACTTTATTATGAATTTTTGTTTGTTTTAATTCTAACGGGTGTTCGGATTTTATCGACTTTTTTCGTTTTTGCAAGAATAGCGCAAACGCTCTGATTTATGCAATTTTCAAGATATCGCACTCAAACTTTGTACAGAATTGGTACAGCTATTAAGGTTGTTTGGTATTGAATTTGGCGAAAATCCATCGAGGGATTAAAATATTATGAAATTTTGAATTTTTTCAAAAATGGCGTAAACGCTCTGACTTGTGCAATTTTTAAGATATTGCACTAAAATTTTACACAGAGCTAATATAGCTATCGAGGATGTTCGTTATTAAATTTGGCAAAAATCGATCGAATGATTAAAATTTTATCAATTTTTTTTTTTTTTTTTTTTTAAATAGTGTACTCTAACTTCGGCTACTTGCGAGATGTTGTACTGAAATTTTGTACACATTCAAAATAGTGATCAAGGTTGTTCGCTATTGAATTTGGCAAAAATCAAATTTAGCAAGAAGTAAATTTGAAAGAATTTGGCAAATTTGCACGTTGATTACTCATATTTTTAGACGGTTAATAAAGCTTCCTTTGTGAGGAAGCCAAATTTGATTGCCATACTTTGTGATAAAGGAAGCTATGTGATCACGATGAGGAAGCAATGTGCAAATGTCCAATTTGCAGGTTTTTTTTTTGTTGAGTTGCTCTTCGCAAATTTTACACCTCATCGATGTGAACATGTCAAGTCAGCGGCTGGTTTTGCAAATTACCAATTCTGGATATCCCGAAAGACTTTGGTGTGCTCTGGTGCTGTTCAAAATTGCGCTACGTATTCCTCAATATGTAAAAAATGAATTTTCTGAAACCCGAGACGCGTTTGATATTAGTATTGCCTCATTGACATGTTCATATTTTTCGAACCGCGCAATTTATAGATTCAAAAATTCATTCTTTTCAACGATGAAAAGTCTTCTATCTTTCCATTGAAATAAATCAAACATCCGGTTTTTGGTCGTCCATGCGATGAATCATAAAAATAGAAAAATTTAGGAACTTTGAGAATGGAAAATTCGTCAACAACGAACTGCGAAAATTCTGTTAATAGAGTTTTTACAATAAGGAACCCAGAAGCCAGAACAGTTCTCATGAATAGGAAAATCTGCAAATAGTCCATGCAATATAGACTCCAATTTGCAGAATTTAAAAAAAAACTTATTTTAACAAATTTCGTTTGTTTCACTTTTTCAGTCCTGGATTCCAGAGATTCGTCAACGTTCTTGTATCTCTGACGGGACCTGAGCGCAAGGCTTTCCTGCAATTCGCCACCGGTTGTTCCGCACTTCCACCCGGTGGTTTATGCAATTTGCATCCAAGACTGACGGTCGTGCGCAAAGTCGACGCTGGCTCCGGTGGTTATCCATCGGTCAATACCTGCGTTCATTATTTGAAATTGCCCGAATATCCTACCGAAGATATTTTAAAGGAGAGACTACTCGCCGCTACGCGAGAGAGAGGTTTTCATCTCAATTAGAAAACAAAGCTGCGATTACGAGCGAAATTTGACGATTGTAGACGAGAGGAATAAGTAGAAAAATGGAAAGAAAGATGAAACCGAAGAACGCGAGTGATCACGGTAATCGTTTTAAAACGGACGAAAAATATTCAAGCACTTCGAATAATCCCGCAACGAAGAGAGAAAATCATGTTTAAGAATGGGAGTTTGAGCGTCGACGATATATATATACATACATATGTATTACAAGTAACGCATGTGAACAATTTCAAGTACACCGGCCTTCAGTGCTCTATATGAATTTTAAAGGAACAAAAATGAGAGCAGTCACGTGAGAATCCTTTGACATGACTCAGTGGTATCGGCACTAGACGACCAAATTTCTCAAATTCACCCCCACCCCTATGTCCATGTTTAATGAAAAAATGGGGTTTCGCGGGGCTGAAAAGTTGAGGCTTGGCTTAAAAATGAGGAAAATTCCGTTTTTCCCGGGTTCCCGAATTGTTTTAGAACTAGGTTCTCGGGATTTATATATATATATATATAGATGTATGTTTAAAAAAAGAAGAAAAATCTTTCATCGTATTTCCGTACGAAAGAGTGTAAGAAGAAACGTAATTTCTTTGGTTTTTCTTAAATCAATCCAGGGAGATGTAATCGTAAGTTCAGCTTCAATTCTTTTTAGGTGCTTGAAACTTGAATTTCACATGCTCTCTCTCTCTCTCTCTCTCTCTGCCACTCTTCTCAGCTCTAGATTTTCGATCGCTCACTATACACAAATACATTTAATTTTTGCGCGCCAGTGTTATTGTGGGAGCTTCGCAGACTATTTTTCTTTTTGTTTTTCCCTCTTTTTATATACATACATATATATAATTCGAATAGTCAGAACCATGCGATTTTCAATGTTTTCATAATTTTTGCCCCCCCCCCCCCCCCATCATATTTTTTTATTTGTCTCAAATTCAACCGTCGCGTATTTCCGCAGAGATCTGCTCGTTACGAGTCACGCACATAAGCGATATAGATTCGAATGTTGATAAATGGCACAGTCGATAATTGATGAAGAAAATTTTTGGTTTTTTTGGTTTTACTAAACGGTCGTTGATCATAGTGGCAGAGATTAGTGAAAAAGAATGTCGTTCAATTAAAATTGATCGGATATGTGCCGATGTACACACCAGAGCTAATTTTTGAATCAGTAGAAAAATAATAATAATAATAGGGACTCGAGAGAGACGTCCAAATGAAAATCCGGCGAAATTCAATTTTTATCCCGGAGAAGGCGTGTCCTCGTAGAAATTTATCATGGTGATACCGATCGAGACTTTTCAAATGAAAATAATAAAAATAAAAAAGATCTCGAGTACAATTATATTTTTAATGCCGGAATGCCTCCATCGTGAAGCAGCTACGCAGTCGATATCGCAACGTAAGGCGCGTTGAATGATTGGTACGCCGGATGTAGGAGAAAATTTGAAAAAAAAAGACAACCAAAAAATTGTTCGATTAATAAAAATTGTCGGGTTGATGTAGTAAAAACGCTGAAAAATTGTTATCACTCGTAAACTAATCATGATATTGCTTTGGCGTCTGTGACCAATCCATCGTGATCTCGGGGACGAGGGAATAAACAAACCGTTCTGTGAGTGTCCTCTTGCACTTGTAATTTTTTTGTTCTTTTTATTTGTGGATAGATAGAATGCGCGTCATTGAGGCTTGATGAAAAACTGGAGATGAAATTGTCGAAGAAACGAGAATCATAATTTTATTTTGCTCCATAGCAAATGCGGAAGGAGAAAAAAAAAGTGAAAATGATGAAAAAAAAGCGGGAGGAGACTCGATGAGTCCGGCACTATGCATATTTGTACGATACGCTACTTAATGCTCACAGGATAATTATAATTATAGACAAACGAGAAAAAAAAACATTAAAATAAATTCAGTATACCTGTAATAGTGTTTAGAGAAGAGATATAAAAAAAATAATATAAATGTGAGAGAGGATTAATAACGATATCGAGAAGGAAAATGCGAAGAATAGTTACTATTACTGTATTATAAATTATTATTGATTCTTGGGGAGAAGAATAAAAGGAAAGATTAAAAAATCACATCAAGTTAGAGGCGCATTGCTAATGGACGAGGAATTTTGTTCAGACGAATAACACGGACGTTTCTTTTGCGTGTGTAGTGTAACTTTTTTTTTTTTAAATTTCTGATAACAAAAACGACGTCGCTAGCGTCGTACTATATACAGGTGTGCCTATGCCCAAATACACCTCGGATTATATATATCTATATATATATATATCTGTATTGTATAACAAGTGCAATATTTTACAGTCTAGCTGTAACGAGCGGTCGTATATGACGATTACGTTCATCACCGTTGTCCAGTCACTGCTGAAGAACGGTGTTGGCCTCGGCGCCTTCTTCCTCCAATTCTTTGGCAGTGAGGTTCAATTTCGACCTCGCAAAATCGTTTATCGGCAGTCCCTGAAACGTAAATAATTACCCAAAAATAATGCCGATGTATAATATCCATAAAATTTTATTGTGTGCTTTGAAACATTCTCTACCAATTGCCAACGTAATTTTTCAACCGTAGTTATCAATTGAAAGTAATAACCATTGTTTAACGAAAAGAGTCGAGGTATTCATTTTTTCATAACGATAATTTATTGACAATAGTTTATGGAGAATCTTTAAAAGACCGAACGAACCTCGTCGGAAATTGGTTTAGAACGGTCGAGAAAAAGAAACCCAATTTATTGTACCTGAACAATCTTGAATTGTTTGTCCTTGATGGTAACGGGAAATGAGAAGACAATGTCGTTTGGAATTCCGTAGCTACCGTCCGATACGACACCCATGCTGACCCACTGACCGGGCTTAGTGCCGATCCACCAATCTCTCATGTGATCACCAGCTGCCTTTGCCGCTGACATCGCCGACGACATTTGTCTCGCTGCGATAACGGCGGCGCCTCGCTTTTGTATTGTTTCCAAAAACGAACCGTTCAACCATTCCTCGTCGTTGACGACAACCGGCACCGCTTTCGTACCACTTGCTAGTACGGCCGTTGCATGCGCTGCATCCGGATATTGCGTCGAGCTGTGATTGCCCCAGATGATCACGTTTTGAACTTTGTCAACCTGTTCGCGATGACAAATATGCACGAGTGATTAATGAATCAAACGATAAAATCTTACGGGATTGCTTCGCGCTGACGCTGAAGTTTGCATCGTTAAAATCGATGGAAAGTAGTTTATTTTTCAATAAATTTCTCTCCGCCCAACGATTTTTCTAAGTGAAGTATCATTAAAACGTCTTTTGCGTTCATCATTCAGGGTTTGGGATCTTAAATGCGCAAGAAGAGACTTGAAAGAATCGTTTCCTCTCCAACGATGCAAACTTCATCGTCGTATTATGAATAATAGCAAAATTTGTGACCTGGACGCCCAAACGCGAAGCCAACGCTGCTTGAGCGCGATTCTGATCGAGCCTCGTCATTGCCGTGAAATTTTCCTTTGGAATCGATGGAGCGTAATGGGAGCATATTAGCGCATTGGTATTGGCAGGATTTCCTACCACCAATACCTTTACGTCTTTGCGGGCAAATTTGTCAATCGCCTCGCCCTGGACCTTGAAGATTTTAACGTTCGCAGCGAGAAGATCCTTGCGCTCCATTCCTTGCTTTCGCGGCATCGCGCCAACGAGAAACACCGAAGCTGCGTCCTTGAACGCCGCTGCCGGATCGGCTGTTGGCAAAACATCTGGAAAAAAAAAACATTAGAAGTTCAGTTAAGAAATCATTAGTGGAGGTTTAAGGCATCGAAGTTTGCACTTTATCAGGTGTGTAAGCCCCCAAAAAATACTCTCAGAACTTAATCTGCTATAATATCGCTTATTTTACACAAATTTTCTACTAGGTGAAGAATTACTTTTCTGCAGTCATTGTTATGCATTTTTATTTTACACGAAAGGTTTTTAAATTCAGACCTACTTTACATTGAACGACTTTCTTAAAAGTGAAACTGGTACAAGCAACTTTGAAAATTTTAGTAATCCAGTCGACTCGATTCTGTTGCAACAATTACTTTAAAATGATGAGGAATCAACATGCTTCTTCATCGGTGTATCTGATACATCTGGTTTTTTCTCAGAAATGTAAAGAAAAATCGTGCGATTCGTAATATCAAAACTTTTATATCACATCGCTCGTGAAGCCAGATTCTGGATTTACCTCGAAGAAGCGGAAGTGCCAGATCTTCGAGCTCCATTACAACACCCTTGAGAACTCCCATCATAGGCGGAATGTCCAAGAGTCTGAGGTTTATCGGTTGCTCGGGTCCGAAGACAGTACCAGCTGCCAGCTGGTATAAAAGAGAATAGGCGATTTGACCAGCTGCGCCGGTGACGACTACATTGATGGGCTCAGTCTGAAAATTAAACGACCTTGAGAATACGAGAACTGAGAGAATTGATTATCGACGTTAGTTTCTATCTTGCAATCCTCATTGATAATTCTCGATCGGATAGTTAACAAGTGGAAATTTAGAAAATTTAATTTCAGCTATTCGAAAAAATTGAAAAAATTCGGTCAAGCAAGTTTGTGGAGTGCGCATAATTATGAGTAGGTAATGATCCGATAAAAGACAGTAAACAAAAGAAAAGAGCATTAATCTTGGGAGAACAAAAACGGTTTAATTAGGAACACTTTATTGTTAGAAGCGAAATAAATTGAGATCAATTTAGCGATTTTCAGAGTGAAGGTCAAATGTAGGTTACATTGATAACGAATGACGATAACTCGATAACGATAAGCCGAAATGTCTCGAAATTTTCGTGTAATTGAGCGATGTATACGTATTTTACATTGAAAAACTTACCATTTTTTAAATATATTGATTAATTCGGTTTTCCGATGGAATTGACACGCTGAAAATTGGAGTATTTGCGGATTCGGAATTTTGCAACACCGCCCAACGTTGCAAAGTCTATGAGGTCAGTTTGCGACAGCGATCAGCAAAGGAATGTTCTCAACCTGGAAAAATTCATCGTCTCGATGGATCAGCCCGGCTGGAGCGTGGTTTATCATCATTGAGAATTTTCATCTCGAAGATCCCGTTCTTATCGTGAGAAGGTAACAACGGAATGCGTTCAAGTTGTTCGTTTTGCCACCAGATGGCGTTAGTTGAAGGTGAAAGCGCGCGCGTGCATGCCGGGAAAACCAGGATGGCGACGACGCCAGTGCGGAATTTTGTTGACCAGCTGAGAGTACAAACTTTTGCTTAGTTGCGTGCGGTTACGATCAGTTTCAAAGGTATTCTCGTTGTCTACGAGTTTCTTTCTATCCGTAAATCGGCACAATGAACAAAAGTTTCACCGCATTCGTGTGATGAGTGAAAAACCAAGTGCATCCGTGTGAAAAATCATCGCTGAATTACATCCGACGCGCGGACGCGCCTGCTAAAATCGTCCATGGATGCAGAAGTTCGACGGCTCTACTTCCGGTTTATCGAAGATTCGAGCAGCAATGAGTAAATACCATTCAAATCCTTGACTCATTCTTACGATAATTAATAGCACAATAAAAACTTGTTGCATCCGATAGTTGCACCGAGACGCTTTGTAATTTGAGAGAAAAACAAGCGCCAAGAGTTTGCGTTCTATCGACGATTATTCCGAATTAGAGCAATTTTCTTTCGAAACAAAAAAAGCTTTGTCCCCGTGGCAATACTTTCGCGAGAATCTTATACGAGCATGTTCGACGTATCTCGAAACATTGTGGAATAGCATTTTCACAAAATGTGCCAAAGTAGGTGTGTGTGTGTGTGTGTGTGTGTGTGTGTGTGTGTGTGTGTGTGTGTGTGTGTGTGTGTGTGTGTGTGTTGTTTGACCTTGAAATTTTCACATAGATGAATCTGGAGAATGCCTTCAGCGAACGAATCGAAATTTGGTAAACCAGCAGACCATTCGTTCGCCTTCATTTTTTACTTCATAAGATAATTGTCAGTTTGGCGTCCTTAATTTTTTAGATACTGATCTGAATTTTTTTGCACAAATGCAGTAAATACCAAGAAATATCAGTACTGAATTTGGGAAAAAAGTTATCCAAGAATTCAATTGAAGAAAAAACCTTGAAATATGGTGATTTTTTATCAAAGATAACGACGAGAGAGGGCGCTTTGAACGGTCAGTGAAAAACGTAGACATCAGTCGTTTCTCGACAAAACAAGTCGTATTACATACTGACTAGCTATACAAAACCCTGATAAAGTCGGGAACGCGCATTTTTGGTTTCTTTTCAATGTAACGATTTTCGTTTTTCGAGGAAAAACACAAGGAAATTCATGGCCTTTCGCCGTGAATTTTATCTTTAATTTAAAACGAATTTTTCTCTTTTGAGGTTCAAAAAAGAAAAATGGTACAGAAAGTAATATCCCAGATAGAAATGAAACGCCACGGTAGCGGCACGGTGGCGTTACGTGGCGGCACGCCGTGGCGCCACCGTGGCGTTATGTGCGTCCGAATGTGACGCCACCGTGGCGGTACGGCGTACTGGTACGTCGTGGCGATACTGGAACTGCCCAGTAGCGGCACGGCGTGCAGTCGGTTATTCCTGCCGTGGTGCCACTGTAGCGACACAGGGACTGCACGCCGTGCTGTTCGCGTCAACGTGTAACGCCACCGTAGCGGTACAGAGGCGACACGCCGTGCTGTTCGCATCAAGGCGTAACGCCACCGTAGGGGTTCAGAGACGACACGCCGTGCTGTTCACGTCAACGCGTAGCGCGACCGTAGCGGTACAGAGGCGACGGGCCGTGCACCTTCGATTGTCCGGGACGCCACAGTGGCGGCACGAAGGCGACACGCCGTGCACTTCACTGCACAGTTTCAAAAATCAATATATTAACGTCATCATTATACGCATCCGCTTCTCGAGAAACTTTCCTATATGCTGTTCGTGGCATTTAATCGCATTTGAGAAGGATAGCGAGAGGGTCTGCGACATCTTGCGGCAGCTAGTGAACTACTTCGGGTGCACGCCGTGCCGTGTTTGTACCGCCACGGTGGCGTCCCGAAGCCGCGACAAGGAGCACGGCGTACCGTCTCCGTGGCGCTACCGTGTCGCCACAGCGTTCTTCGGCACGGCGTACCGCCACAGAGGTGTCACAAACGGACGCACATAACGCCGAGGTGGTGACACGGCGCGCAGTTGCGTACCGCAACCGTGTCGCTACCGTAACGTTACGCTCCGATTTGACGGCACGATTTTCTATCTGGGATACCAAGGGAAGGGAAGTGCAACATTATAAAGAGGAAGAATTTGCGATCATGGTGTTGATGCGTAATGTTGGACGTGTAATGTTTAATCGTAACAATTTCATCGATTTGGAAAATGGTAAGTGTTCAAATTAAATTCTATTATGACCTAAAAAATTATATAAAAAAGAATTACCTGAAAAATGAGTTACACTCCATATTTCGAGTTTTTTCAAATCGAGTTAAGAAAAATTATTATGAAAAAGATGTTAAAGTTTGCGTACTTTGAGCGCAACGGAAATAGTTTGTTTTGAATACAATTCATGCTTCGTATGAAGTTATCAAAATAAAAAATCATCGAAATATATGTTGCAGTCTTTGTTATAAGGACTTGAGTCAAAAAATGCACAAGCAAACCGTGAAAGTTAGTAAAAGTGGGTTTAAAAACTTATTTTCGTTGTGTTGCAATGATGCAGACTTCAACTTTACTAACTTCAAATCTAGTAAAAAATATCTAAGAAGTTCACGATCAGTTTCATGCTTATTTTCGAAAGGAAAAAATTCTAAAGACCGAAAAAAATTGCCTAATATTTCGAAAAACAGTACATTTTTGGAATTCAATTCGAAAAATTATCTACGCGTACCATCAATTCTTTCTCTATATTCATTCATTCATTAGTCAAGAAAAATTTCATATAATAAAAAAAGGAGTTTTCAGAAAATTACACTAAAATTTGGCAAAAGGTGACTAAAAATCTATGCAAATTGAATATTAATTTCAAATCTACTTTTGAAGAAAACCAAAATTTAATCCACTTACGACAATTTGATATCGCATTACCAAGAACAAGTAAGTACAAAATGTGAAAAATTAAAGTAATAAGTAAATCATTTAATAAATAACATTCTGATAAATAAATAACGAAAAAAGAAGATTAAAATAAACTAATTTAGTTTTTTTCTTCAATTTTGCATGCTACTTTTGTTACATTAATCAGGATTTCATTGTAAACAGGGGAATACGATGGTACAGCATTGACGTTTGTCTTTGGGCAGATTTTCAAAGTTCTCGAGGAACGAGACAGCAAACTGATACTCGGTTTGATCACGTACAACATTGTGATTGTATACCATCTATGCAACTGGGTAACTTCGACAAACAGTTTAGGTCAGTAAATTCATTGGTCAAGTTTCGTTGCAACATTTCTCTGGTCCAGAGATGAAAATCTCGAAACGTTTAGGAAATGGAAAATAACTCGCTCACAGATATCGTATTATTTTATCCAGAACAGAAAAGTCAAAAAAGTTCAAATTACATTAACATAAATTACCTAATTTTTCAAGAATCGACCAACAGTAGTTCACACATATTTAGTCCAATATACATAAATATTAGACCGTAAATAACTTTTGAAGGAGTGAGTTTATCGAAAAATTATAAGAGACGTTTTCTCTAGAGCGTTTAATTCCCTCCAAGAATATGTACCGCTCATTTCGGTACATTGACTTGCAACCGAGGTATATCATTTCAAAGTTTGCAATTTTTTTTCCCTTTGTCATTTAAATGGGAAATAGAAATATGCGACGAGAGACCGCTAAATATTAATATTAAGAGTTCTGCTTTTAACAGGCATCTTTTCTCACCTCTCCGAAAGTATTTAATAGGGGATTTCGAAAAAAAATAGTAGCTTTTTTTGAATCATACTAATGCGCATGTATAGATAATGATGAGATAAGAAAGATGGAGTTTTGGAAAGAGGAGAGAGAGAGAGAGAGAGAGAGAGAGAGAGAGAGAGAGAGAGAGAGAGAGAGAGAGAGAGAGAGAGAGAGAGAGAGAGAGAGAGAGGGAGAGAGAGAGAGAGAGAGAGAAAGGGAGATGAGATCTTCGTCCTTTCGGTTAGCTAGGCAGAGTTCAGAATGTGCGGAATGGAGAGAGCGAATTTTTGTGGCAAAGAGAGGAAAATATGTAAATGCGGGGGTTGGTAAAAGGGGAAAATATATTGCCGCGGCGAAACGCGACCGCGATAAAAATGGCAAAACTTTATGCATCACCGGTGGTGGGCGCTCACGGTTTACCCGTTTTCTTTTTTTTCCTCTCCATCTCTCTCTTCGGTCTCATATAAACTTTTCGGGATGAGAGAAGAGAGGTCGACCCAATTTCCCACCGAGATCGACGAGCTCGCGGGTCTCTCGCTCGCTTCAGACGCTAAAGTTTTCGTGTAATGAGCTTCCCGAGTACGCGTTTGCCTACGCTTCCGGTATTTTCCCCTTCATTCCGAAAATCCATTTTTTTAAAACACCGACGAGGAATATCGATGGCTCGAGGTTGTCGAATTTCCCTTCGGCAAATTCCATCCATCATCGGATTTCTCATTTCGTGGATAAAACGATTTAAAAGGATTTAATTCTCAATGAATTAGAAAATTTGTCTCCAATAACGAATATTCCTTCTTTGAAATTTAGAAATTAAGATTTTTCTTCCTGTCACAGAAAGCTCAATGATTGGTATTGGAGAAAATCATTTTTGCTGAGCAATAGATGAATTAACCGATGACTATTTTGCCAGATTTACTTGTGTCGATTTTGATCATCGTAACGGAATAAAAATAATACGTGGATAATCAATGTGCGACACGTTTGTTTGGTCAAAAATGAGATGTCATTGTTAAAAAAAAAAAAATCTCAAGCATTTTGACATTTGTCATAGGACGAGAGCATACATCTTTCATTTCATCTTTCGTCTTGCTTCTCTCAAACAATTTTATATCACTCAGTACAATAATGGACGCTTTTACGTCCGCAAGCGGACGTAAAAACGTCCATATTGCACCTCGTGATATAAAATATCGTACATCACTCGTCAGAAAATGTTTTTACGTCCTCGTGATATAATGTACTATAATGACGTTGAAGTTTCCATCGTTCGAATGCAACGGGAATAGTTTGTTTTTGAATAAAATCCTTCCTAAAAAGTTTTCAAAGTGAAATAATCGTTGAAATATATTTTGCGGTTTTTATTTAAGGACTTGGGATGCTGAATGCACGAGTAAAGCGTGAATCTAGCTAAAAATGAATTTACAAAAAAAATTATTTTCGTCACGCTGCGATGATGCAAACTTCAACGTCATGCAATTGAGCTGCAGCTATAAATCTGAATCGGAATCCAGCGAGGGCATGTTCTCGTCATCCGTGGAAGTTGACGTTACTTGCGGCGTCCCTTCGGACCGCTGTCGCAATTTTTTCGGCGGTTGGGATTTTTTCGAAGATAGCTGCGTGGACTCTTCATTCAAACTCGCCTCTGCCTCAACGTCGTCGGATGATGATGCCTTTCGTTTTGTTGATCTCTTCGACTCGACAACAACATGCTGTCCACCTGATTGATCTCCGCTCGTCGACGGAAGACCCTGCTCGTCGACGGAATGTTGCTGTTGTATAGTCGGCTCGTTTGCTTGAATCGGCAAATGGTCAGGCGGACTTTCGTCCGGATTCGAATCACTACGAGCATTCTCTATTGGAGGCTGGCTCACTTGACTTTTCCCAATTTTTTTACCGTGCTCTTGTAACAGGTCGGACGCGCCCAGCGTTCTTTTTCTTCTAGCATTCTGTTTTTTATTCGCAAAATGGGAAAGCGGAATCCGAACGTTGGCCAAATTCGAATTATCACCAACACTCTTATTTGACGGCCTGCTCACTTGATCGCTTCTCGTGCCATCCGTAATAATCTTTTTTATCATTGGCGAGCGGACTATCTTATGTTTGTAAGTTTTCGTTACTAGAGGCTTAGTTTTTTCACCTTGCATTTTCTTGAGATGCGATATAAATTTTTTTTGGCGCCGTTGGCACAAACTCAATTTTTTCTCGCACGGCTTCAATTTGTTCTCGGATTCCTCATGAGCCGCTTTGAGCTTTGCTAGATCGTTCGTCATTGACTTTAACTTTTCCAAGATATTCTCCATCTCTTTTCCTTCCATGTTCACAAGTACCGCCACCTCATGCGCAAATTTACTATAATTCTGCAGCCTCTCTTCCATATCTGTTTTCTCGATCTTGAGATCTTTATTTTCAATTTTAATATTCTTGTACGATTGTTTAAGCTGCTCGGATTCTTGGTTGACTGTATTTGGTCGATGATTTAATGACTTTTCATCTGTTTCTAAATCTTTCGACCGTGACGGAGTCTCTTTGTTGCTTTTTATAATTCTTACCTTTTTCTGTAGTTTCTGTTCAAACCCAGCCGCGTTATGCACGATAGATTTTGTTATCGGAGGCGTGCGGATTATCTGATGTTTGGAAGTTCTCGTTGCTGGAGACTTCGTTTTTGCATCTTGCATTTCCTTGAGATGGGCTTCTCCGTGCTGTTGGCACAAAGCCAAATTTTGCTCGCACAATTTCAATTCGTTCATGGATTTCTCATGATCCGCTCTGCACTGTGCTAGATCATTCTTCATTGACTCTAACGAGGCGAAGATGTTGTTCATCTCTTCTCCTTCCTTCCCCATAAGTTGCGCAACAGAATTCTTAAATTTCTCGTATACACTATAACTCTGCACCCTCTCTGCCAGCGCTGTTATCTCGCTGTTGAGAGCTTTCTTTTCAACTTCAATATTCGCGTACAATTGTTTAAACTGCTCGAGTTCATGGTTGACTCTTTTTAGTTCATGCTCCAAAGACTTATTGTCGTTCAATTGTTCCAACAATGCCTTGTTTTCACGGGAAACGGTTTCCACGTTTGCAACCTCGTTCGGTTGAATCGTCAAAAGGCCAGACGAACCTTTCGAATGACTACCAACACTCTTGTTTAACGACTTTTTTATCAGCGGCGTGTGGACTATCTGACGTTTGATAGTTCTCGTTGCTGGAGACTTCGTTTTTGCATTTTGCATTTTCTTAAGACACGATTCACATTCTGCTTCGCGCTTTCTGCACAAGTCCAAATTTTGATTGTACGATGTCGCTTGTTCCATGGGCTCGCCATAAGCCTCTTTGTACCACATTCGATCAGCCCTCAGTAACTTTATCGACTCCAAGATGTCTGTCGTGTCTCCTCTTTGCAACCCAAAGATTACTTCCACATCTTTCACAAATCGCTCGTATTTATCACGAGACTTCATGCACTCATACTGTTCCTTCCACATTGAAGTCAATTCCTGTGATATGTACTCGTTCACGTCATCAAACGATGGTTCTGATTTTTCGAACGGTGAACGCCGAATTTCTGCAAGTTTCTCCATCACGTTCTGCACAATGGTCTTATATTTAGTTAACTGCTGTTTCAGGGATTCTATCTTCGTGTTTCCATCCTTGAGCACAGAGCTCTGAGTTTCCTCGCAAAATTTCAATTTTTTCTCCAGTGTTAGATTTTTCGTTTCGACTGATGCTATCTTCGCCCCCGCTGACTCTATTTCATCCAACATTTTGCTAGTTTCTGTTGCTTCCATATCCAAAACTTTTGCCACGTCCTTCGCGAATTGCTCGTAATGATTAATATCCTGCTTACAGTTTTCCATCTCACAATCAGTGCTTTTGCTCATGACAACTTTATTTCGATCATCAATTTCCTCGTTCGATTGTTCAAGTTGCTGGAATTTTTTGTCATTTCGATCATTCTTCGATAACTTTATCTTGCGATTCAATCGTTCCAACTCTGACTGGTTTGCACGGAAAACGGTTTCCACTTTTGCGACTAAGTCATTTATTGAGTTGGACTCGTTCTGTCCATCTTGTAGCATTTGAGTATCTTCGTTTGGTTCAGAGAGCATGTCCAGAAGTTTTTTTGCCGTACTTTGCAATTTTTTTCTAATCTCCTCATTTTCCGTGTTGAGATATTCGAGCTGTTTTTTATTATTTTCGAGGTTCCGTTTACATTCCTCTTTTTCTGCCTCGCTCGACTTCAATTGTCCTGTGAGTGAAGCCACATTCTCATCCTTAGTGTTACACAAATCTATGTATTCATGCCGGCTCTCGTCAATTAAATTAAGTTCCTGCAATATGTACTTTTTCTTGCCATCGGATGTCAGATCTTCTGGTGACGTTAGAGGTCGCCTCTTTACAAGTTCTCCTATCACCTCATCCACAATTTTCTTACATTCAGTTAACTCTTCAAACTGGGATTCCATCGCCGTGTTTTGTTCCCTGAGTATTTCGCTACTCCTCAAAATTTCCCGGCTCGAACCATGAGGTGCCTGTAAAGCTGGGTTATTTGCAGCTCTGCTTATGACTCTGGTTTGCTGTGACGATTCTGTTTCCATTTCTTCCGAAGCCAGATTCAACACTATCTTATGGAATCTGTCCCATATTTCCTTCAGGTTTTCCGCTGTCGTCTTTGGTCCATCTGCACGCAAGGCCAATGGAAGCCCGGAGTTCGACCGGTAGATTCCAGAATCGTTTATTGAGTATGATATCTTCCACAAGCTGTCGAAACACTTGTTCCATATGTACGATGATAAGATCGACCATTTGGAAACGACTGTGACGTTTTTAATGACTTCTTCTTGCATTTCACTTTGACTGTTGAACATCGATCGAAAGAGACGATCGATCGTGTCAACCAGTTCCTCGTTATCGACGTAAATATAATTGTCCATCTCCGGTACATCGTCTCCCGAATGCAGTAATTCTATAAGCTTCTTGATGAATTTGGGCCTTCCCTTGGATTCCTCGGTCTTAATTTTCGGTAGAAGTAGATATTCTGCGAAATTTCGGAAGAACCATCTATCTTCTTTCGAAATGACGAGCATGATTGCTGATATTAGACAACAGTGTAGATGTATTGAGGGTAGACCTTGCACAAAAAAATGGTTTTTTCAAGCACTTTTAGAAGGATGCTACAGTGAAATGCTACTACACCATGCGCAATATATTCCACTTTGTCACGATGCCGGGAGGGAAATGGGCCGCACTGATGAATGGCATGAATGTCAATGGCAGTTTTCGACGATTGATTCCATTCGATGTTTGATTCAACGAGTACCAGTTGTAATTTGAAAATCTTAATCATCGTAACTCAAAACAAACAAAAAAACCTGTAAAAAGCGAATCTGAGTGCGAAGAAGAGAATCGTCAAGACGGCCATTTTGAAAGTAAACAGAATCGAATCCCGTATAAAGCTGTTTGCCCTCTTCTTCTTCGGGCTGTTAAGGGTTTTGATAATGTTTTGAAATTTTGTAATTTGAACATTTGTGTTGTTCATTTATCTGCTCTGACACTGAAACCTGTTGGCAAACGATAAGAAATGCAAAATCGAATCTTTCGAATGTCAAAGATAATTTTCCACTAAAAAAGCGATGAATCGAACTGACAATCATTTTGTCAGATTCATTTGCGTCGACTTTGCTAATTCTAGCTGTATGTAAAGTAATTCTGTTCTGTTCTCTGCTGATTATTGATGTTCACAAATAGTACTGGCGCAAATTCAAAGGTTGATTTTGGAGCAACAAGTGCATTTTGTCAGCCCTCAAGATTTAACGAGTTGTAAAGAAACTTTGAAATTTGAGTAATTGATGAACGCTCCGAAATTGAATGAAAGGTCCGTAGCATGAAATGGGACAAAAAAGTCCTTTAGCTCTTTCGTTTCTCAATCTTAAGGTAGAATGTTATACTTTTCTGAAAAGAATCTCCACACAGTTGTATCGACAGCCCGAGACAAAAACTGAATTTGAACGAAAAACCATAAATTCTACATGAATTCCGTTTCTCTATTTTATTTTAGCATTGAGAGCTTACGCAAATACGATATATTTCAACGTTTTTGCTCTCTTGGTGTGCCTTATTTCTATTTGGGTCGAAAATAACGGTCCGGCGAATCGAAACTTTTGCAAAGGGCCACGACGAACCACGATTTCCGGAAGTTCGAGATTGCCAAATATCTTCTCCCGGATATGCACGTTATGCGGAAAAACTTTTTCTCTGCGTTCCTCACGAGTCGTGAAACACCCTGGAAATGAAAAAATTGCGAGTGACAAGCGGCAAAGGAACGATACGAGTGTCAGCAACTATGAGTGCAATGATGGCTCTTGGAATGAAAATAAGAGAGGCGAAACTCACGATGCAAAATCGTCGATCGATTTACTGGGTCTTGAAAAATACGAAGTTCTTGCACTTCTCGTTTCTTCATGTTTTTCGCTTATTGCCAGTTTTCTCATCTCTCTCGAAGTCGTCGCACGTTTGAACGATCAGCCAAACGTACATACGTGAGTAACGTATCAATAAAAATAATCAATTAAATTATTATCGGTAAAAAAAATTAATATTTCCATTTAACTTGTCGCCAATGTTATTTTTCTATCAACAGATGAATCATAAGTAATTTTTTAGTGCAGCTTTCACTTTACGTCCCAAATCGCAAATTTATAAAATTAAATTTCAATTACAAAGTTCACTCAGCATTTATTTAAATTCTAAAATATTTTGAAATCTGAACCGAAAAATAACTAAAGTTAATATACAAGTTTATTGAATTTTCTTGACTTAAGAGGAAGCTAAATACCATTTTTATTTAATCCCTACATTATCGACGCATCATCGTCGTCCAGTTTTTCTCCGGCAACCGTGGATGAAAATTAATTACATTTTGACAATTAAGAGGGGGATAAATTAATTAACAATTAATTGTCAATTGAGAGACTAAAATGCGTTACAGCTAATGTCAACGAACTCATTCGAGCCCCCTAAATATTATAGGTTACTCGTCAGAATCCATGGTGCTGCCCTCACTCGCACGTCTGTGAACTACATTTCGCCATTTCGTTTTTCAATAAAACTAAAATTTATCGATATTTATCTCTTGATGCGCCATCCAAACTTACGGCGTGTCATTTTGATAAAATAATGTCGAAAACGTCTCGATATTTGTATCGTGGCGTTCTTCATGGAGCCTCACTCTTGGTTTTACCCGAAATGCAGTAAAAGTTTAATAATTTGAGTTTTTCAATTACAGTTGCTTGGTGGTAAATGAATCTGTAAATTTTTTTTTTGTTTTTCGAAAAAATTTTAGTGAGGTTCCATTCCTGCCATTGTTCTGACGATGTTGTTAAAATTTTATTCAATTCCATCCATTTGTATAAGAGCAAGTTTGGATGGCAATTTCGAGGTTTAGTGTCGGTATTTAGCCTCCTCTTAAGGGGGTATTCTGGTATAGAATTTTGAAATAATCAATTTTTTTTTCATATTCTTGAAGTTTAGACCTTTAAGAATATATCCTTGAAAGGAAATTTTTTAATTTCAATAATTTACGGAGTTATTGCTATTTTAGTGACGCAGCAACTGCCCGTCACGTAGGAACAAATCGGACTATCGACGTTTTTTCAAAACTACTTTTCTCAACACGGTTGAAAACATGATATCGCAAGTTCTACTCAACCGATTTACTTCAAATTTTTTACCGATCTTCAATGTATAACTCTCTATGGCCCCCACCACTGTCGTATCAAAATTATTATTTTTTACTATTTAAAAAAAATTAAAAGCTATAAAAAAACACTCAAAATACGTCTTTTTTGTTCAGACAGCCGCTATTTTGCAAAATTTTTTTTTTTCGTTTTTCGCTGAGATAGGGGCTATGACGACCTCCTTACTAATTAAGAATCTTTTCTTAAATTTTGTATCGGATTACTAGAAAGGTTGCAATCGCCAGCACAATCCTTTTTTTAGCCCCAACTTTACTAACTCATAATTTATTTCATTTTCATTTTTTTGTCAATAATTTTTATGTTTATTGTCAAAATATTAATAAACATGTTGTAAAAAAAAAAGAATGGTAAAACTATACATGAATGATTCTCCCAAAATACGAGGGTACAAAAAATGTTTTTGTTTAAATTATCATTTTGGCTTCTAAAAGTGTTGATGGCCTTAGTATGAGATATTTAAACCACACTTTCCAACGCAACTACTGGACCAATCCTTTTCAACTTTGGAGGCTATTTTATTGTACATTCGAAGACTTGAAAAACATTTTTTTTAAATCGAAAATAAGTATTCATCAGCAGCCTGCAACCAATCGTTGCTGAACGAATTTTTCCCGCTATGTCGAATTGCGGCAGCTGTATTCTTTTTGTTTTTCATTAGGAACAAAAAAATCAGAAACCATTACATTCTATATAAAAGTAGGTTGTCGATAAACCAAGAAAAAGTTTCAAAAGTTAAATATTGTAATAATAGCGGCACTCAGAGAAAAAAGGTAGAATTTTCACCGAACATTTTTATGCAAAAAATGATTGTTAAATTAATTTTTTTTTTGAAAATAGAGGTTTATCGACGAGGGTTTGCGATTATGAGTCTAAAAATATTTGGTTGAAATGAATCGGATGAATAGTTTATTTTTTATCCCTGCCGCAAATTGCAAAAATGTAGTTTCGAGTAAATCGCGTTTAAAAGTTAATCATAGTCTCTGGTACCTTAAAAAAATGTTTTTCAAGTCTTCGAATGTACAATAAAATAGCCTCCAAAGTTGAAAACGATTGGTCCCGTAGTTGCGTTGAAAAAAAATCCCGAAATTCCTCGTCATCTTCGACCATTTATATGGGTTTCTCCCCTTAAGGGACAAACTCGGGAAAAAACGATTAAAATGATGTTTTTTTTTTAATCTATCCCGAAACCCTGTTTCAAAACATCATGATCTAATATGTTCTGATAGAAAAATCTAAGAAATTAGAGGGATTATGGAAAATCAACTATAGCAAAAATGAGTATTTTCGGAGAATCACCCATATATTTTTTATTGAGCTTGACAAAACGCTCAAAATGTATGTCTCTAGATCAGAATACCGCTTTAAATTTCATTTCTAATCCAAAAGTCGTAAATTATGAAACTTTGGGAAAAATTGAGGTGAATTTTGTGATGAATTTTCTTAACTTGGCTCGAACGAGCGGTCGTAAAATTCATGATTTTTTTTTCTTACTATATAAATTCGTGCTCTCCGAGCTCGGATAGCTGTGAGCAGAGTGAGAAAGAGGGCAAAAGAGAGAACAAAGTATGCGCTAGTGCCATGAACCCTCGTACATGAGATAAGGCCATATAATTATGGGGGTCGTAGGTCGTACATTTGCTTTCAACAATTTTCTGCGTAACATTACATATTTGTGTCCCATATCGTACAACAGAGAAATACGAGAACGTGTTCCTTATCTTACTCAACTATTACTATATTCCTCGTATAATTCTTTGGCTATTTTTTTATATTATTTTTCGTTCCAAACGCAGTCCCCGTAAAAAATTAAATCTCAATAAAGTATTAAAAAGACAATTTATCGAACCACAAACTCGCAATTATTCCAAATTATCCCCAACTCTAATTCTTGAATATTAATCTAATAAATTCTCCAATAATTGCATTTTTTTTAAGTTTATTCAATCGCGATATCTTCTTGAATTATCCATGAATAATTCATTCGTCATTTTAGCAAATCATCGGCTATCAAAAGTCCATCCGGTTCATCGATATTTTCAATTACCGAAATAAATAAAATCACGATTCTATTGAATTAATTACCAAGAAAAAACTGAGTAATTTGCTCCGTGCATGAATTACTTATCCAAAGGTTACATTTTTTCGTTTATTATTTTTGATGTTTTTCTTGCCAATCACAAATTCTTGGTAAAAAATACAATCTCAATAAAGTGGTAAAATAATATAAATAATATTGAAAATTAATATTTAAAAATATTGTTTAAAAAATGTTATCTAATAAATTCATAAATTATGATAAATGGAATAATCTGTGATTGATTTCATGTTCGTTCGGTGATATTCATTTGGATTGTATTTTCGAGGGAATCTATGAATTAGTTATCGCGTTCAATTAATTTATGTTGGAGAATTTGATATTCGCGTTGGAATGGGTGTTCATTAGAAATGTTCCATTAGTGAAATCTTTTATTCAGCGGACGTCTCGGCCTTGGTGCTCTTCTCGGATTCCTCGCTCATCTCGGCACAATTATCGGCTATCCCGACGCCGGATTGAACCACGTCGTTTGCAAAGCTCTGCCATGTCCGACATTAAGAGGATGCAATCCGATACTCGGTGGAAATATGATAAGCGCGCTAATTCTCACCGGTACTCACCTCGTCATACTTTTTTGGTAAAGTTGATATAATCTTCAGGGATGCGCATTTCAAGAAAAAAAATTATAATGCTCTTTTTTTAATACAAAAGCTATTTCTTTAAGGGGGTCGTCTACTGTGAAACCTGTTTTTTTAATGTTTTTTTCGGGAATTTTTTTTTGACAAACCATTAAAATAAAATAATTTATCAATTGTGTATCATTTTTATTAACATTTGAACAAACTTTGTGAATTTTTTGAAGTGAATGTATTAAATATTACCGGAGATACACCGCCCAACAGGAACACATATAAAAAAAAAAGGTGCTCCACTGCTGCCATGATTCCGGCCGTTCTGCTTATCTGAAATCAAAAAACCAAACGCCGTTTCAATTGTGAGACTTGAGGCTCTACCGTGAACCAAGATGAAGTTAGATTTTCAAAAAAATCATTTTTTTTACGCTTTAGAAAAAAAAATTCATTTTTTCGCATTGAATTTTTTTTCTAAAGCGTTAAAAAAAATTATTTTTTTGGAATTCCGACTTTATCTTGGTTCAAGGTAGAGCCACAAGTCTCACAATTGAAATGGCGTTTGGCTTTTTGATTTCGGATTAGCAGAACGGCCGGAATCATGGCAGCAGTGAAGCACCTTTTTTTTTTATATGTGTTCCTGTTGGGCGGTGTATCTCCAATTATATTTAATACATACACTTCAAAAAATTCACAAGGTTTGTTCAAATGTTAATAAAAATGATACACAATTGATAAATTATTTTATTTTAATGGTTTGTCAAAAAAAAATTCCCGAAAAAAAAACATTAAAAAACAGGTTTCACACTAGACGACCCCTTTAATTATATTGAAGCATCGAGAGACGTGGCAGCGTCTCGACGGTTTTTCTTAACGGGTTATACTCAGTCAGGAGGCCAAAAAAGCGATTTTTCAAGATTTTTTTCTGGAAAGACATTTTAATTTATTAACGTAAAAATTTATATACATATTTCTGTAACTTTTAACCTTATTTAAAATTTGTTAGGTTCTCTAAAAAAGGCGTCTTGCAGTGAGCACGAAATCTCTGAATTAGATCATTCAAAATAAAAAAATAAAAAAGATCTCGTTGATAATCTAATATTTGATCGAAGGAATAAGCAAAATATCAATTTTTTATAAGATGGCGGCGTCTTCAAAAATATTTGTCGTTGGATTTACATGAAATTTCCTGTTTATATACTTAAATTACGAACATTACGGAAATGAAGTTTTTAAAAAAATCGATTTTTCGAAAATCCTGATTGCGTATAATTTTCCGATGGACTTTTATCGCATTTTTGATTATTTTTTTTTTACAGGGAAATTCACATGACCGATACTGTAGCAGCTTTTGCAGTTGTCGGACTCATAGCAATGTCAATGCTACCTCTAGCTTTCTATACGTCGAACATCATTTTTGAGGTATCACTCGAAAATTGTAAAAATAAATAATGGCGCAGGAATGTAGCTTCCTTATTGATAAAACTTTGTTTTCATGTTGGATGGAATATTCGGCCAAGAACTTTTTACATAAGCACGAGGTGTGGTGGAGATTTTGAATTTCCAAGGAATCGCACGATGGATTCAGGTTTTAGAAAGTTCAAAAACAGTTGCAAAATGTTGGATAATGCTTTTACTTCGATAATTTTGCAGTTATTGAATTTTTACACGCAAACGTGATTCGATAACTAGCCTTAAATATGGAATTTGTGAAGAGAATGTTTTGAGAAATTCAGATTTAATGGAACTTTTAGTTTTCCAAAAAAAAGCTTGAATAAGGATCGAGATTTGATAAAATTTCGAAATCTCCAATAAACAATTCTGATTAGCTATTTGCACGTAGTTTTTTAAAAATATTTTTGGCGTTAGGGAAGCTTTCTTTCCAAAATGCTGTTTAAAAATTTCTAAACTGAACAATTTTTTGAATGTTAAGGGCTTAGGCCGCTAAAAAAAGGGGCATTTTTTTTCAGCGAAACCATAAAATAAATCGGATTTACAAAAAAGGTGTTTTATTATACATTTAATTGGCAATACAAAATTATTTTTTCATGGCGATAAATGTCAAAATGGCGACATTTTTTTTTATTTTTCCGATTTTTCCGATGACGCCTTTATTTCTGGAAGGTCCACGGCCGAACCTTCAGCTCCTACAATTTCTGGGTTACGATGAAGCAACAAATTTTTTTGGATTATATATAAGAATAGCTATAGAAGTGCTACGATTTTTTTGATATGTCGTTTTTTGTAAAAATGGCGCATCGCTAAATCAAAAAGTATAAAATATAAAATCTTCTATGTACTGTGAAATTTTCAACTTGATCCATTTGGTGCAACATAGTAAAAAAAAATAAAATCGATTTTTTTCACATTTTCCTCAAATATTATTTGCTATTTACTTGTAAATTTTTTTTTTGTTCATTTCAAAATATACAGAAAATTTGATTTTATTTCTCATACTATTGGGGACAATTATTCAGTAATATAATAATATCAAAATTTCTTATTTTATAAATTATGTTATATTATTAATATTGTTCAACAAAAGTTTTAATCAATTATTTATATTGAAGAAAATAATTTCATAAAAAGATATCGATTTTTCTTCAATACAAGTAGGGAAGCGTGGGGCTAGTTGTAACAGTAGCCTGTAACACCTAAAATATGTATGCTTTTAAGATTGTGAGTAAGAAGGTTTGTAAAGTATATATCTGAGCACTAATTCCAATTGAAAAATAATTTTTAATCTTTTCCCATCTCTTACACCAGATGTTTTTTGAAAAAATGGGAGCTGTTACAACTTACCCCATGTAACAGACTCGGGGCAAGTTGTAACAATGAAAAGACTGGCAACATTTATAAGAAATAACACGTTTTTATTGGTTCACAGTCTTGTATTATTCGTCGTGGTTCATTCTTGTGATGATTATAATCTTTGGTAGTCTTTCATGCTAAAAAAAAATACAATACAATAACTTGGCATATTTTTCTGGACAATATTAGAGTAAAGAAGAGTAAAAAAATGCACAAAAAGCCGCAAATAATTTGTAAGTTCTAGCATGTTACAACTTGCCCCATAGGCTCATTATGTCTACTTAATGAAATATCTCAAAAACTACAAACTTTAGAATAATTAAAAAAAAGTAAATGAAAGTCAGTTAAATTTACGCTGTAACAAGGAAAAAACAATAAGCAATCAATTTGATCGTAATAGTCAAAATCAAAATTTTCGTAAGTATTTTTTTCGAAACCTGACCGAAATAGAGCTCGTGTGCATATCCTCTTATTTTGATGTCTCATCGCGGGGTATTAGCGGTGTTTACGTTATGCTGCGAGTTATAAGAAGCACATTCAGCAAAAAAATTAAATCGAAATATTTTAACTAGCTCCACGCTCCTTTACGCTTACCACTGGCACAATCACAACAATATCGTTTAATGCCAGAAATTTTATTATAATCAAACCTTTCAATCGATGAAACAATCAATGAAAGTACCTTAGAAAAATGATTTTTTTTTAAATCCTAAAGTGGCCTAACCCCTCAAATCCTTTTTTTTTGTTATTTTGTAGAAATTGCCACTACACATGAGCAAACAATTGAACGAGTGTCTTCGCGAGGCCCTGATAATCGACGGCGTACTCGAATTCAGGAATGAGAGATTCTGGACAAAGTCATTTGGAAAACTGGTGAGTTTTTACTTCTCGCTCTCTAGATTCGAATTTTTCTTATCCGTACTCTTATTTCAATCTATAAATACAGCTTTGATTTCTCGTATATCGTGCTTTGTCCTTTTCATAAGATTAAATTGATCGGTCGATCGAATTTCCAACGATGAATTAATTTTATGTTGATTTTCACGCGGAAAAACAGGCTGGAACGTTGCAAGTTCGCGTGCGAAGCAACGCAAATGAGAGTGACGTTCTTGAGAGTGTAATGAGACGTCTCTCGAGAATCGTGACGTCATTAACGATACAGAAATTTCGTGAAACTCAGGAAAATGACGTTACCAATTTTCGCTCGATCGAGAATTATGTAAACGAAATTTTGTCATCGAGCGGTGGGAATATCGATGATGCGTCGGATCGTAAAAAAAATTGTGACTTTCGTCGGAAGATGAATCAGGATGCTGGAATTATTAGGATCCAGGATATAATCGGTAGCGAGGATCGAATCGAGACTTTTGCCAATTGGGAACAATTGGGAAGACGCAACAATTATTTCATCGACGAAAAAATCGTTGATAAATCGATTAGGCCACTGAGGATTTATAAAAATGATAATGTCATTGTGACGGATCGTCTCTGGAGAGGTGATCCGACGAAGAAAAATGCTCTTTTATTCGGTACGAAAATGGAGCTTGAAAGATTTGACATTTTTTTCGTCGCTTCACGAAATTGCAATTACAACGACGAAATGATCAAGTGCTGATTCATTTTTTGCATCGTCATTTTGTGAATTTTGTGTCGCCGATTATTCCCAAAGTTCCTAACCTAAAAAAACAATCTTGTGCAAAATTACAGCTTTCTTCATCGATACCGAGGGGTCTTCCTGCTAAAAAAAAAATTGTTTTTTTTTCGATTTTTCTATATTTTAAATATCAAGGGGCAACCGAAAAATCTTGAAAAATTCTGCAAAATCAAAAACATGTCAACGTTGATGGAACATTTTTTTCTTTTTTTTAATGTTACACTTTATTTTTAATCATAGAATCTTTATTTAAAAACATTATTTTGTAGCGAAGCGATTTTTCTATTATTATGACAGAAATTGACATGATTTTACTTTTCATTCCCTACATTTCAAAAAAAAAAAAATCCCAAAATTCGACCTGCAACACATTGAAAAAAAAAATAAAAACGACAAAATTTCTCATTTTTCATTGGAAATCCATAAATAAATCATTCTTTCGGTTTAATTAATTGGTGCTCATGGCTGGAAAATAGGTAGCAATATAGATAGTAGGGGTGAATAAACTAAAATTAGCAATACAATCGTATTGTTTACATCTATTTGTTATGTCTTGCAACTACTCCAGCCATGAAGCTTTGTTTTCGTGGAAATTTTTTTTTCGCGATTTTTATGCCAATATGTTCAAAACGTCCTAAAACATCGAGAAATCATATTTAGAAAAAATGTCCGGATGGATGTGTGTGTGTATCCTGAGTTTCAGATGTAAATAATTAATAACTCGAAAGTGCTTCGAGATATCAAGCTAAAATTTGGCACACTTGTCGAGCACGAATTGCTCTTCATTATGAAAAAAAATTTGTTTTAATTACAACGGGTGTTCAGATTTTATCGACCTTTTTCGTTTTTGCAAGAATGGCGTAAACGTTCTAACCTCTGCAATTTTCAAGATATTGCACTCAAACTTTGTACAGAATGAGTATAGCTATTAAGGTTGTTTGGTATTGAATTTAGCGAAAATCCATCGAGGGATTAAAATTTTATGAAATTTTGAATTTTTTGAAAAATAGCCTAAACGCTCTAACTTGTGCAATTTTTGAAATATCCTACCGAAACTTTGCACAGAGCTAATATAGCTATCGAGGTTGTTCGCTATTAAATTTGGCAAAAATCCATCGAGGGATTAAAATTTTATGAAATTTTCAATTTTTTGAAAAATAGCGTAAACGCTCTGGCTTGTGCAATTTTTAAGGTATTGCACTGAAACTTTACACACAGCTAATATAGCTATCGAGGATGTTCGTTATTAAATTTGGCGAAAATCGATCGAATGATTAAATTTTTATCAAATTTTTAATTTTTATAAAAGAAGCGTAAACGCTATAACTTTTGAAATTTTTTAGATATTGCAATGAAATTTTGTGAAGAGCCAGTATAGCTATCAATGTTATTCGTTATCAAATTTGGCGAAAATCGATTGAATTTGCACATTGATTACTAAAATTTTTCAATAGTTAACAAAGGAAGCTATGTAAACTATGGATAAAGATGAGGAAGCAATGTGTAAATTTCAATTTGCAGGGTTTTTATTTTTTTTCAATGTGTTGCAGGTCGAATTTTGGGTTTTTTTTTCTTTTAATGTAGGGAATAAAAAGTCAAATCATGTCAATTTTCGTCATAATAGTAGAAAAATCTCTTCGTTACAAAATAATGTTTTTAAAGGAAGATTCGATGATTAAAAATAGAATTGAGCATTAAAAGAAAAAAAAATGCCATCAACTTTGACTTGTTTTTGATTTTTCAGAATTTTTAAAGATTTTTTATCGAAAAAAAAAACACTTTTTTTAGCAGGAAGAACCCTCGGCATCGATGTAGAAAGCTGTAACTTTGGTACAAAATTGTTTTTTTAGGTTAGAAACTTTGGGAAATATCGACAACGTAAAATTCGCTGGGGGCCGATTCACCATTCTTATCCGACTACACACTTTGTTTAATTACATTATTCGGAACTTCCATATCCTTGATATCGTTATTGGGAATGAATTTATCGCGATAAAAAAGTAGAAATAACAACGAACCGAAGGCAAAGAGACAGCGGACAGTGCAGTTTGCGATTTCCTGCGTTTAAACTGGACGAAGAAAAACGTAAATGCATCGATACCCTCGAGCGGATACTCTTTTTCTCGGTTCAACGACCGGACAGTAAAAATAGAAATATAAAAAGGATCAACATCGGTATGGTTTCCGGCAGCGTGGACAATCACGATGCGAAATCATCGTGATTGCAATAAAAGTGCATAAAAGTATGTTCAGTGTACAGCCATTTTATTTTTTTTATCACTGACAATCAATGGAACGTTAAAAAAAAATTGACCAGCCAGGAAACGGTTTAATTCCACGATTCAAAAGAGATCTGATGTGTTATTAAAATCTTTTTGTTGAAAATTCAACTTGTTTACCGTTCTTGAACCACGATTTCATAGACGCGAAAAAAATGGCCGAATTTTTAACGCAAATTTTAAAGAAATTTTTTATAATTTTTTCAAAATAATCCTCTAACGAAAAGGTTCAAGGATCCGCCATGCCGATTAACCCGAGAAACTCGTTTTTATTATTTGAAACAATTAATCATTGATTAATTGAAAATAATTAATTTAAAAAATTAATTTTAAGGCTGCCTGAGTTCAGGGAATAACAGTTGTCGGTAGGAACGATCTCTGACTTACCATCAAAAGTGATTATTTTCCAATTTTCTTGATGTAATACATTATTTTAGGTATAATTTTACCAGCATCGCTATGGTAGCATAATTTTGCACTGATTGTCGAAATTTCATTGATTGCCAATCAGCTGCGTCTGTTTGGACGAAAAAAAAGTTTGAACCAAAAGTTTCATGTGAGAATGTCGATATTTAGCCATTGCTTGAGTCTTTTTCAAGAAAAATGTGTGGAAATTTGTAGCTGAATTTCTCCCGCACTCACAAACTCGCAAATATCACGTTAGAGAGCCAATTTTTGGCTTAAGGGGTTGTACGCAGTCAGGATTTTCAAAAAATCAATTTGATTGAATTCCGTTTTCGTAATGAACATATATTTAAGTATATGCGCAGAAAACTTTATGTCAATCTGGTAAATATTTTCAAAGTTACAGGCATATTTGTAAACCCGTAATTACTATGTGTAAAGTGCTTTTGAAACTTTGAACGCGTTTTTATTTTCTAAACAATTTGAGTCAAAATCTTCATAAAAAATCAAAATTTTTTTTTTGACGAGCCACCATTTTGTGAAAAATTCATACTTTGTCTTTACAGAAAAAAATCTTGAAAAATCGCGTTTTTTCGGTCTCCTGATTGCGTATAACTCGTTAGGAAAAATACATTTGTCAATTTTTCGTTCAAATGAACGTTCGAAACATTACCTACATTTTGTTAAAATCATCAATTAAATCCAAAGAGTCGAGGATCAGATCAGATCAGTAAAATTGAGTTCACGTGAAATACCCCATATATATTGTGCCTCTGGTAAATCTTGTGGATCCGTGGTGCAATAGCAAAAGCAGAAGGAAGTCCATCGAAAGTAACGATCGATTTCAGTTCTCCTGAGCAGATGTTACTCAGTGCACATGGGGCAAAAGTTGCAATCACACACATGTATATATGGAGCATTCCATACCACGTCGACCTGAGTGTGACCCTCGACCTCGTTAATTTCGTTTACGATTTTTCATATGATTCTTCCAACTCAAAATATCATTCAGATTTTTTTTTCAGTTTTTTAAAACCAAATTTGAGTACGTTTTGATTTTTTGAACAATTTTTTCGAAAACCTCGAGGGCCGTAATTTAAAAATCTGAAAAAATTCTCAAAAATCCGGTGTCAAAAATGAAAATTTTCGACTCAAAATTCATTATGTCCAGGCTATCGCTTCCACCTCGATTTTAGGTTTTTATGAAAAAAAAGGTAAAAAAATAGATGCAGAAATTAACCAATTATTTTTGGTAATAGTTGGTTAACGACAAAAATATTCAAGCCACTTTTCACGGTAGATCAATTTCTGCAATTATTTTTTTTAGGTTTTCTTCATAAAAACCTAAAATCAAGGTGGAAGGGAAATCCTGGACATCATGAATTGTGGGTCAAAGATTTTTATTCTTGACATCGGATTTTTGAGAATTTTTTCAGATTTTTAAATTACGGCCCTTGAGGTTTTCGAAAAAAATGTTCAAAAAATCATAACCTACTCAAATTTGGTTTTAAAAATCTGAAAAAATTCTGAATGATAATTTGAGTTAGAAGAATCATATAAAAAATCGTAAACGAAATCAGCGAGGTCGAGGCTCACATTCAGGTCGACTTGGTATGGAATGCCCCATATACACTAGTCTGTCGTTGGACGTTATCCTCGAAACCTTCCATCGTGGGTTTGGCTATATATCTGTTCGTGACACACACGCGGTTTGACCACCGATCGAATCAGAGAGAAGGAAAAATCGGTGAAAGTCCCTTCTCTCTCTTCCTCTCTCTCTCTCTCTTGTCGGCGTCGTCGTCGTCTCTTGGAAATTGTCGGAATTTATTCGTCCCGATTGTCCCTCACCTTATAAGAGTCAGACGGCCCTCGACGTATGTAATTCCAATCAATTCTCACACATATCCAACTATCCAGTCAATTATACAGCTCAAAAGTAACGACAATTAAAAAATTATCAATTAAATTCATCGATACATCAATTACATTAATTTCAATATTATCGTGGATATTATTTTATTTTTTCCAATTATTTTGTCGAATTATGATTATTACAGTCAAATGACTGAATGATCATTGAAATTTTTGCCCCTTAAAAATTCTAAATTACTGGGAGAAAAAAAATTTACAAAAATCAGATTTTTTATTGGTTTAAAAAAAAAAAAAAATTGTATGTTAAAAAATTCTGAATCGGCGGGAATGAAAATTTCTACACTGAAAAAAAAGATGGTTGAATCAACAAAATCTTTTGTCAAATACGTTCAACTAGATAATTTAGTTAGTACAATTCAACATTTTTTTGCCTGAATAATATTTTAGTCAACCGAAGCGCAGAATTGTTCAAAACACTAAATATTTAGTTAGACCAGATAAATATCTAGTTGAACGTATTTGACAAAACGTTTTGTTGATTCACACAAATTTTTTTTTCAGTGTACGTAAATTATATTATTGTCGATATTACCGTGAAAATTATCAGATTTTCCAATTACTTTATTGAATTATAATAACGCAGACGAATTACTAAATAAATATTCAAATTATAAAAATTATTTTTTAAAAAATGCGAAACTGCAGATAAAATGTTTCAAAAAAAATGTGTCGATGTATTTTGAAGAATCCATTGAATCACTTTTTCCAATTATTTAACAAAGAATAATTATTTCAAATGAATAACCAAACCAATATGAAAACGATCAGAATTCGGTGTTTGAAAAATCCTGAACTCCTTTTTTTTTTAATTTTTGGAAAGTCGCGGGTTGATGCTATCTTGAAAAATTTGGAAGATCAAAAATCTTTAGTGGAGGATGAAACGAGATTTTCCTGTTTTTTGAATTCTCACGGCAAGTCCATTCGTTACAATGGACATTGATAGCAATTAAAATCGATTACATTGCCGGCGTCGAGAGCTCTATAGTGTTGGATGTCGAAGTACGTTAAAGCGAGAAATAGAAAAAAAACATAATCGATTAACTTGCACTCTTCTTTTATGTGTTTCCTCCACAATGGAGCTAAAAGTGCGGGGTTTACGCTTCCTCGATCACGCGTTCGATTGTATCACTCACAGACTTTGTTTATACATTAGGGAGGTTCGATAAAAAAGCCTAATTTTACGATCGCCCTCTTAAGGTACTATTCTACTTTAGAAGGCTAAAAAGCAAATTTTTAAGATTTTTTTTCTCAGTTCCTTTATCAAATATGGCTATAAAACTGTTTTTACAACATTGTTTCATCCTTCGAAAATACAAAAAAAAAATCTATTTTTTATTTTGATTCTTTGAATAATTTATAGAAGGCGCCAAAGTCGAAAATGTCTTGTCCCAAAAATCAAAAAGCATTTTAAAGGAGAAGGTTTCTTACACAACAATTTACCACCGTTGATGAAAAAGCGATTTAAAATTGCGGATGTTTGAAATGAAAATGAAAAATCGATTTTTTCACAATTTATTTCAAACATCCGCCATTTTTTTTTCAAACTCGATTTTTCATTAAGTCTGTTAAATTGTTGTGTAAGAAAACTTCCTCTTTAAAATACTTCTTTATTTTTTAGTTTCAGACTTGGGACAAGAAATTTTCGAAGACACGATTTTGGCGCCTTCGATAAATTATTCAAAGAATCAAAATAAAAAATGATTTTTTTTTGTATTTTTGAAGGATGAAACAATGTTGTAAAAACAGTTGTATAGCCAAAAATTTATTTTGGACACGGTTTATCAGTTTCGAGATTGTGACAATTTTAATATTTCAATTTTTAAACATCTAATTATTTTATAATGATCTTTGATCCTTATCGCAGCTTCTGTAAATCTGAGAAAATTAAGAAATCATTCTGGGAAGTGCTAAATTTTCTATACTAAAAAAATTAAGAATAAAATGGGTACTCGAAAATTTCCACTTGAAATGTATTCATTAAAATTGATACAATTTTTGAATTCTTAATTTTTCAGAAAATTCTTTTTTTTCCACATTTCAACGCCGCAGTGGAAAAAAATGGATATAGTTGGCTTGTGCGAGGTATTTTTTTTTTAAACAAAAATAGATGCGAAAATCTGTCTCTGTGAACCGCCCTAATATATATTATAACGTCAAGTACCGTCAAGAACGATGAGAATTCCTCGCAAAATCGAAAGCGAGAAAAACTGTGATTAAATTCAGAGCCAGAGATGTACGGCCGTTCGATTTCACTTCTGATTTATATATACATATATATACGTGTATGTGTTGATCTCGCGAAAGAAAGCCAATGTTTTGCCGATCGCAATTCCATATGTGGCATAATCGTGCCTCTTGCAAATGGAAAAATAAGGAAAAAAATGAATTTTAATTTTCTTCACGATTATACTTTCCGCCTCGCATTTTGACACATTTCAATGTTCGAAATCCATTTATAAAATCGTCCATCTTGCAAGTCGATAAAAAAAAAGCTCTTGATTGCTTTTACGAAAAAATCCGATGGAGAGAGATTTTTAATGTAAAGAGGGAAGTCATTGTAAAGAGTGAAACAATTGTCAATTTTTGATAATTTTTTTTCACAGACATAAATAATTATTAAAGGATATTGTTATATTTAACTTATTTTATAGGAATTTTTATTGAAAAAACTTGAAAATTAATAGAAATATAGCTATTATCTTAATGACAAAAAAAAATTCCTATCCATTTTCCCATTGATACCTTGGGAAAAGCTTGTCTTAAAATTACCAAAAAATATTAATATCTTTACATTTTGACAAACAAAAAGACACGTTTAGAAAAAGACATTTTGCGAATAACGCTTTTAATGTTTTTAATTTTCTCTCACTATAAAGTGAATGTAACTTCGTTAATTTTCAGAATTTAAACTCAACATTTTAAGCACATTTATTTAAATATATATGCTTTGAAGAGATACGCAGAAAAAAAAATTATAATTTTTACTATCATAAATAAATAAAACTACTTTTTTTCCTGCTAAAGCTCGATACAGAAAATACGCGTCGAATTTTTCATGTATATTCATACGATGCAGACTCGTGCAGGATGAAAAAAAAAAATGTATATTTTTTCATCCTCTTATCGCGTCGAAAGTTCGGTTGAATTTTTCATTACACGTTTTTTTTCGCCGACGATAAAAATTGATCGAAAAAAAAGTTCACGTTGCGGAAACGAAATTTGTTCCATCATTTTGATCATTTACCAAACTCACATGGGACACGAAGCAATTTAATTATGAACATCACATGACGCGTGTATAGGGCATTTTATGCAAAATCCAACTTCCGCAAAAAATTCGCCCAATTCCCGATTCGCTTCATAATCCTCTCGTTCAATTTTTTATATCATATATCCCAGCAACGAAAGTCCGTATATTCAAAGAAAATGGATTTTTGCCATAATTATTGCACTAGCATACGAATTTCCAAAAGAAAATAATTTTTCGTTGGAATTATAATAAAATATCAATATTATATATTAATATTAACAATATATTTATGATATGGAATTATAGATTAAAATTATTAATTCGATTCAATTGTCCTCTCTCAATCGCTTATAATAAATGAATCAAGGATCTGAACTTCCGGAAACTTGTAAGACAAAAAAAATTAGGTCTCCAAAATGGTTAAAATCTTGAAAAATTAGAGTACGCGCCTCATGACGTTGAAATATTTACCCTCGAAATAAACTTAAAATTGCAAAAACAAATAAATTATAATTTCAGCATAGATTCGCATCAAAAGAACTACAAAAAAATCAGGAGACTCTTTAACGATAAAAAAAAATTATGAAAAATTGTGGATTTGCTGAAAATAGAAAAATCAGAATCACGACTTTGAAATAATTGCTACAAAAAAAATCTCTAAAAATCGACCGTATTTTCGGGGGATTAAGGGATGTTAAAAAATATCGGTGGAATTGAAAGTCGCGAGATTTCCAAGCAGAATGATTTTGAACGGGATTTCCGGTGTCGAATCGCACGTAGCGAAACTGAATCAAGACGATATATTATTCAATCCACGACTGCAAATGTGTACTCTCTGTCACAGTACAGAGAGCGTAGATTCGTACTGCGTGGATTTTGTTTTTTTTCCTACCTTCGTTATCCTCCCCCTCCCACTCTTTTTCCTCTGACCATAACGACGACGCGACGTCATCGCTTGGGAAATCAACAAATTTGCATGCCTCCCCCCCCCCCTCCCCGTCCTTTCTCTTTGGTGTATGCGCTCAGGGAATGCAAGTTGCGAGGGCAAACAGAAAAAAAAAACATCGCTCATTTAGTGTCGAGTTACTGTGAACAGAAAAAAAAAACCGAAAAAAATAGAGTCACGTCGCAAATTGACGCAGGAACGTCGACGATATTTCATTTCAACGTGAATATTCATACATCATGTTACGAATACAGCAGCGTATCGTTTTCCGTCCTCGGGCTGTTATACAAAATTTGTGATTCCAAAATTTTTTCAGAATACACAAAACGTGAAAAGTTCCATGCGGAAAAGTTTGATTAATTTTTCCTCGCAGTATATTTTTTTAAAGTATCGTCAATAATTGAATTGCCTGAAAATGGTAAATAATGGGGATTCAAAAAAAATTGTATGCGGATAAATGATGATAAATTTCAGATGCTGCAGGAACCATTACGAATTTTTCATTATTCATTATGATATTTGCACATATTTCCGTTGAATTCTCTGGTTTATGGACGTCAAAATTAACGTCAAGCTGTGTCAAAAAATTATTTCCAAAAAGCACCGAACGTGAAAAATTTAATGCGAAGGAAAATTATTAATTTTCCCTTGCTATTTTTTTTGAAGTATTTCCAATTATTGAATTGCCGGAAAGTAATAAACCTTAAATGTAAAACAAAAATTGCATGTAGATGAATAATGATAAATTCGAAATGATTCAATAGCTGGGTGTTAATTTATTTTCAATAATTTTTATTTATTCATGTGCTGATCAAAGCTGATCAAAAATCATTGTGTAATAATTGAGCTTTTCCAAGCTCATTCCTATCAGTTAGCTGCAATTTTTCCCATCGTATGATATACAGTTGAAAATAATAAAAAACAAGTGGAATTAAATTTTTAACCATTTTTTACAAATTTTTTACAAATTTTTAACCTGACGATTAAGTTATTAATTAGTTCAATAATTCGTTTTTTTTTAATTTCATTTCTGCAATACGTTTAAGTATATGCACAGAAAATTTCACGTCAATCCGACAAATATTTTTGAAGTTGTAAGCATATTTGTAAAGTGCTTTTGAAACTTATTGAACGTGTTTTTCTTAAAACTGGGTTTTTAAAGTCCGAGAGCAAGATTCTCAGAAACTGATCAGTCTCAAATTTTTATACAAGCTTTATAAATATATTTGTTAGTAATTAATCGAACGTTTTTTCTACCGATAAATATTTTTCATTTTATAAACAATTTAAGGCAAAAAATTTCATCAAAAATCGAATTTTTCTTTCGAGAAGCCGCCATTTTGTTAAGAATTGATATTTTACTTATTCCTTCCATCAAATACTAGATTATACCTCATATTAACAAAAACTTTTTTATTTTTTATTTTATTTGAGATGATGCGATCGAATTTCAAAATGAGTTAAAAGTTACAAAAATATATATATCATTTTTTCGTTAATAAATAAAAATGTCTTTCCAGAAAAAAATCTTGAAAAATCGCCTTTTTTCAACCTCCTGACTGCGTATAACCCCTTAATTAACAGTGAAATGGTGGGGATTGTCTAGTCCCGGAGCTCTGGTTATTCTGCGTCATAAACTATAAAGTCCCGAACGTCCTCGGCCAAGTGATCAGAGTCCTTGAGAAAAAAAAATCGTCCATTCGCTTTCGGAGAATCTCCGCGAGAGTCGACTGCGAAGTTTGCCAGGGGAACTACGAAATTCATCGTTCTGCATGTTCGTAAAATCGCCCCATGTATATCCTCATATATATGAGGAGTGACTTAACTTATGCGAGGTCAGGAGCAATGAAATTACTCAATGAGAAGTCGCATGACTTTTGTGGGAGGATTTAACTAATGAGGGGTCCCTTAACTTTTGAAAGTCGATTTAATTTTTTAGGGGTCAATTAACTCATGAGAGATCAGGATTCCTGGACTTAAATTATGGGGGTTCGCTCTATTCTTGATGCCAACTGGAGTGGCGCTGACAAGTGTGATATATATATATATTACACATTTATATATGGGTCAAAACGCCAATTATGGACGTTGGGTCCGGCCTCACCCCCTCAGATCTTTTCGCATTTTTTTAGCTGGAAGTGCTCATTGAAAAACCCATTCCCAAATTTTTTCAGATTTTTTCCCCTTTAACTTTCGCAGTTATTACATGGAGTATTCCGTCTGGTTTTACAATCCGCGAAGGGAGAGCACTTAATATTAATATTAAGGGCTGTAACTTTTAGGGAATTTTCTTTTAGACATATACATCAAAACAAAATTTCGCGTGGGGATTGAAAAGAAAAAAATAAGTCGAAAAAAAATCGCTCTGATATACATATGTCTATAATATTCATATGTATACTGACAAAAGAGAGAGTACCATATTTTTGTTTTCTACTCTCTCGCTCCGGCCGCTCAGTGAAAGAAAAGTGGGGCCAGCATGGCGAGAGGGGTTGCCCTCTGTCCGAATGCGAGGGAGATAAAACCGCGAACGTCGCTGTCACTCGGACTGCGCGCGCAGCCGGTCGCTCTCCCTACCGCGCGCCTTTTTCTCCCTCTCACGCACACTACACGCGCAGAGCTCGCTGCCAGTCGAGGAGTCTCTCCCTACCACAGCGCGTGTAGTGCGGAGCGTGAGCGGCGCCACGGCGGCTGTAGCATCCTCTCTGCTCTCTCCTGCCGCTTATTCACTCGTATCTTCGTGTCTGCGGCACTCGTGCCGGGGAAAGCTTTCTCCCTCGCTCTCTCTCTCCATCTCTCTTGTTTTCTTCCTGTGTCCCTGTGTGCAACGTGTGTGTGCTCAATGTGCTCTCGCAATCAGTATGGCACGAGTTGCCGGCAGGTGAACGTCGCTGATGATCGCGGTCGTTACTCGCAAAATCGGCATAACCTCATGGAACTTAACAACGTGGCGCGCTCGTGAAATATTTTCATTCTTTTTTTCTTTTCAATTCTCCATTCTTTCCGAACGCCCGTCGCGTGCTCAATGTCGTATTTCAATGCCAATTTCTCTTCGAAATGTAAAAAGAACGGCGCCATGATAATTGACCGGCTACAACGCAAAGGAGCGATATATATATATATTCGGCCGTGATAGTATTACGCGAGAAAGAGAATACAGAGTTCCTCGAGCTTTTACCGACAGGGTCGATAAACGGGGTACGGGCGAGGGGGCGCGGGGGCGCCAGTGTACGAAAAGGACCTCGCGGATATATACACAGAGTAGAAGTGGTGAAGCGAGAAAACGTGCTATCGTTCGGCTCAAATAAGCTCGCGAAAAAAAAAAGTGTCTCTAGTTCCATCGTTGGACACGTACGTCGTTTAATATGTCGTAACGCAACGTTTATTGCTGTTTATTCGGGAAAATCATTGCGGTATTATGGGAATTTAAAAAAAACGTAGATGAGAGGAAAAAAAACGTCGCGTTTGAGAGAGAAAAGTGCGCGTAACGTTTGCGAATACTTTTGAGAGAGATAACGAGGTAAATAAAAAATTCGTAAAATGCGTCGTAATGTGAAAATAGTGCTGGTACTCTCCTGCGCGTGGATGTTCGTCTTTGTTTACTATTATCACACGTCGAGGGATCCTAAGGTGAGCGAAGTTTGCCGCCAATTGTACACACATTTCTCAACATCTGTATATATATATATATATATATATATATGGGTCATTCCATGTTAAATCGACCAAGAGTTGGAATCGACCCCTCTCAATTTCGATGAAATTTGGTCAGAAGTTTTCGTTTTCAATAAAACGGAGTGCTATCAAAGGAACAAAATTAAAACATTTTGTTTCAAAAGTTATTCAAAATTTAAAATGTCACAGTTTTTCAAATCTTTAAAGTTTATTTTTCAAATATCTCGAAAACTATTATAGTTACGAAAAATCGTTATAAATTCGTTTTGAAGAGTATATTTGGGGCTACGAAAAAAAAAAATTATTCCGAAAATTTTGGTTGAAAAATGATGAATTTGGAGAATTTTGAATTTTCAAAAATCGTAAAAATCCAAGTTCCATGTTTTTATTTTTGGTTTAATTTTTTTTATAAAATACTTTGTACTGATCTTAAAAGATCCTGAAATTTTCAGGATGGTGTGTTTTTGTTTCAAAAATAAAACATTTTGAATTTTGGTAAACATTTTTTTTTCCCTCTAAGTTAAGTAAAGTTGAGCATTTATGTAATTCTGTAATTTTGAGCAGAACAAATTTGAATTAATGACAATTTAAACAAAAAATTTTTTTTTACTAAAATTCAAAAATTTATATTTTTGAAAAAAAAACACCTCTCTGAAAATTTCAGGATCTTTTAAGATCGGTACAAGGTATTATATTTAAAAAATTGAACAAAAAATAAAATATGGAACTTGGATTTTCACGATTTTTGAAAATTCAAAATTCTCCAAATTCATCATTTTTCAAACAAAAATTCGGGATATATTTTTTTTCGTAGCCCCAAGTATACTCTTTAAAACGAATTCAAAACGATTTTTCGTAACTATAATAGTTTTCAAGATATTTAAAAAATAAACTTGAAAGATTTGAAAAAATGTGAAATTTTGAATTTTGCATAACTTTCGAAAAAAAAAATTATTTTTTTTCCTTTGGTAGAACTTCGTTTTACTGAAAATGAAAACTTCTGACCAAATTTCATCGAAATTGAAAGAGGTCGATTCCAACTCTTGGTCGATTTGACATGGAATGACCCATATGTATACATGTGCAGACGATTTGAAGCGTCATACCGATATTTACTTATATTGACGCACGTTGTACGTGGATAAATATCGATATCACACGTGCGTTATTTTTTTGTTAGATTGGCGTTTATACGAATAAACGTCGAGAGACATATTAGACAGATATTTTCCTCGATGATATTCTTGTTTTGTGGAGTTTGTCGACTTTTTGATAAAGCTTTTAAAATAGCTGCGTCGCAGTAGGTTTTTTCTCAGGAAGAAAACGGCGTATTGTCGATTGTTACATAGAAATTCATTAGCGGAAGGCAAAAAGAAAAGAGTTTTTTTTTTGACAAATCTTAATATGCTTATACAAGCCACACGTGACTTTGTGTTGCTTTTTCTCAAGGTCATCAATGTCTCTCGTTGTAGGAAAAAAAAATAGAGTCGCTTCTTGACACGTTTATGAGCTTATTGCAAAAATACCTTTGAAAATTTTGTAATGAATAATTCATGGAATCCTGAAATTTCTTGCATTATTCATTTGCCTCAAGACAGTTTATTTTTCCTGAGGTTACGATTTCGCATTTTTGTGGTCGATGTGACAATAAAGATGTCGCAATCGATAAACTTCAGTGTCGATGAATTTCATCTCGAAAGAGAAGGAAAAAAAATCTTTTCTAGTAGACATATTTTTATTAATTTGAAGCCTGGACATTCCGCGTGTGGGTTTTCAGTGATTTCACTATTTATTTGAACGTGGGTGTCACAGAATTGTTTATGACGCAAGCAATTGTCACCGAGGAGATACAAATTTATTACATCTAATGAGATGTAATAAAATTTTAAAATGTAAAAATTAAAATTTTAAAATTAATTTATTTTATATTTATTTATTTAAAAATTAAAAAATTTTAAATTTATTATAATGATAATACTGGAAGAGACAGGATTGTTCTTTTACTTTGCACCGCATAATCTTAGAACTTCCTGGAAATTCATCTTCTTCAATCATATGGATGATTTTAAGACTTTTTTTTTAAATAAGTATCACGTAGTGCATATGAGAAAAAATATCTCAAATATCTGAAGATACTGCTCTACTTTAAAAGTCTAAAAAAAAAGCAAATTGTTGAGTTTTTTTTCAGCTCCTTTATCAGATATGGCTATAAAACTGTTTTTACAACTTCGTTTCATCCTTCAAAAATACAAAAAAAAATTTTTCTCATTTTGATTCTTTGAATAATTTATAGAAGGCGCCAAAGTCGAAAATGTCTTGCCCCATGGCCGACGGTTAATCTCGGGATTGGCAAGTCTGAAACAAAAAAATCAAAAATCATTTTAAAGAGGAAGGTTTCTTACACAACAATTTACCACCGTTAATGAAAAATCGTTAAAAAAAAATGGCGGATGTTTGAAATCAATTGTAAAAAATTCAATTCTTCATTTTCATTTCAAACATCCGCTATTTTTTTAAATCGATTTTTCATTAACAGCGGTAAGTTGTTGTGTAAGAAACCTTCCTCTTTAAAATGCTTTTTTTTTTTAGCCTTGCCAATCCTGAGATTAACCTTCGGCCATGGGAAAAGACATTTTCGACTTTGGCCTCTTCTATAAATTATTCAAAAAATCGAAATAAAAAACAAATTTTTATTTTGTACTTTCGAAGGATGAAACAATGTTGTTATAATAATTTTATAGTCATATCGGATAAAGGCGATGAGAAAAAAATCATAAAAATTTGCTTTTTTTTGGCCTTCTAAAGTGGACTAGTATCTTAAACATACTCCAAAAGTTGGATATACAGGCGAAAAATATATTTTAGTTACATCCAAAGTATAATGGTTTTTCTTTTTCATATATTGCGCTTGAAAAATTATTCAGTTGAAATTTTGAATGAGTCACCTAATCGAAAAATCGACGCATGTATTTTTTAAATGAAAAAAATAAATTCCCTCCAATAATTTTTTCAAACAATGGTAAAACCTTTGAGAATTAATTATGAAGTTTCAGCACATCTTAAATTTTTCGATTAAAAAAGTGTCGATTAAAAAAGTCGATTTATGGGCGACGATAATTTTCTATTTTGGTCTCCAGAGAAATCAAATTTCACTGAAACTCTCGAGATATTATAGAAATTTCTCGTATCGCCCATTTATTCTTCATAAATTTTGGATAAAAACAAAATTTCGTCATCGGAATACCGATTAAATCGGGAAAGTTATTTTCTCTTTACATTTTTTAATCGATTCCAAGAGAGTACGAATCTTCTTGATGTCTTTTTAATTACAACTCGGCTTCGCAATTGCTGTTGCAGTCTTAATTAGTCGACAAGTCGGAATTACCGATAATTTAAACTTTAAACTGATGTTTATATGGAAGAGTGGGGCACAACGGCCCTCAAAAATTTAGTCAACATTTTTTTTCGGTTTCTTGTCAAAAATTATCATAAATTTGGTGTATCGAATCTTTTTTAGGCGGATCCGCGTTAACTGGGGCATAATGGACCACCCTAAACATTAGGTCAAAACATTTTTGTTTTTTTTCAAATTATGACGAATTTGATGTATTCATCCATTTATAGGCCGATCCACCACATCCGGGGTAAAATAGACCATCAAAAAGAAAAACATTTTTAACGTTGAAGACAATTTTTTAAGACAAATTTCTTTTTAAATCATTTTTTAGAGGGGGTCGTGCCCAACGCCCTTTTGGGACTTTTGGAAGGAATCGACAAATCTCTGGCACACATTTGTTTTCGTAGTTGGAGAATTTTATTTAGGTTTTTAGAAAAACGGCTGCCAGAAAGATTTAAAAACAAAATCAGGCACTTTTGACCCTCGGTGAAGTTGTAAAAATGCAACCCAATTTTAATTTAATTATAATTTAACAATTATACGTTCGTTGAGTTGACTCGCAATATCTTTCACATACACGGGCATTCTTAAACAGAGCTTTTAAAATCATCTCGACGAATTTGCATTCTTCTCGTTCTAATGTTGCTTCATTTTGCATTATTTATATGCACATTGATTGATTCCCTCGGGCCGATTCCTCGCCTTTGTCCGTGGGCGAATAAAATTTTCTCTCGATTGTTTCGTTGGAAAAAAAAGGTGTGCTTCACCATTTCGCAATTTAAAAGTTCGACGCAGAGTTTAACAAAAAAAAAAACAAAAGCTGCCTTAAAGGATGAAACAGCTTTTGTTCGAAAGCAGCTCACGAATTAACACTCCATTTAGTTTATAAATGGAACATTTTTGCTTCGATTGAAAATCACTTATCCTTTCTCAATCTCAATATTTTTAATGGGATGAATTTTTTGAAATTATCTACAAAATAAACAAATGTATCCTGAAATAAACAAAAAGTAAATTGTTGAATATCATTTTTGAACAGTTTATCATTTGAGCTAATAGAAAAAAACGAAAAAAATGAATATTTCTGAGTAGAAATAACCCCATAAGTTTTTCTTTGAAAGTAGCTAAGATTTTGAATTTATTTTTCTTGAAAATTCATAAATTGTCATCGACTTTGATTTTTATCTTCTTTTATTGGTAAAAAATCGACCTTATTGTTTGTTGCAAATGCGATTGCTTTTTCAATGATGCAAACTTCAGTATCGTCGGAAATCGCTCGACATAAAAATGCTTGGACAGTCGTTTTCTCGCGGATTTTTCTATCCGCAAAAGTATATCCTCGGGAGAGCTGAAACGCCCGTTAACTAAATTAACGCACGTGCGATAAAGTTAACGCGATTAGGATATAACGAGAACGTTCACCGTTGCCCCAATATATACCTATATATGGGGCATTCCATACCAAGTCGACCTGAGTGTGACCCTCGACCTCGCTGATTTCGTTTACGATTTTTTACATGATTCTTCCAAATCAAAATAGCATTCAGAATTTTTTTCAGATTTTTAAAACCAAATTTGAGTACGTTATGATTTTTTGAACATTTTTTTAGAAAACCTCGAGAGTCGCAATTTAAAAATCTAAAAAATTTCTCAAAAATCCGGTGTCAAAAATGAAATTTTTTTACCCAAAATTCATGATGTCCAGGATTTCCCTTCCACCTTGATTTTCTAAAATCGGGGTGGAAGCGAAAGCCTGGACATAATGAATTTGTGTCAAAAATTTTCATTTTTGACACCAGATTGTTGAGCATTTTTTCAGATTTTTAAATTACGGCCATCGAGGTTTTCGAAAAGAATGTTCAAAAAATCGTAACGTACTCAAATATGGTTTTAAAAATCTGAAAAAAATGCTGAATGCTATTTTGAGTTAGAAGAATCATATAAAAAATCGTAAACGAAATCAGCGAGGTCGAGGGTCACACCCTGGTCGACTTGGTATGGAATGTCCCATATATATACAATATAGAATAATAATATACTAGCTTCAGAGTTTACCCTCAGGGCATTGTCCCTTCGACAGACTAGACTTGGTCTCCGATTCTCGTCGTATCTGTGTTGGTTTCTACTTACTTAAGGTTGTTTAGAAGCTATGAAACCTTTGAATGTTGATTGTTCAATAAATAGCTTCTCAATCTTAGTGCAATTTTTACACGACGTCCTGAATACTTCATGTAAGAACATACCAAATTTTCAGAATTCTATCATCATTACTTCAACCTCCTTAAGGGTTAAAATAACGAACAATGAGAAAATTCTGAAAATTTGGTATGTTTTTGTATGAGGTATTTAAGGATTATTTGTATTTGTACGTGATTATTTGTATGAGGATTTGTATGAGGATTTAAGAGGTCGTGTAAAAATTTCACGACGATTTGGAAGCTCGTTATTAAGATATTAACGTTTTGTTGAAAACAATTTTTTAAACAAATAGAAAAAAAAATATTTATCAATAAACTTTCCGTTGCTCTCAGTATATTGTGGATATTAAAAAATTGAGAAGTCAAAAAAAAACTTACCGCAAAGTTATATCAGTTTCCATAAGACTACATTTTATTTTATTCGATTTGTTAATCTCAATTATTCGATAACGTGCTTCCAAATCGTCGTGAAATTTTTACACGACCTCTTAAATACTTCATTGCAAAACATACAGAATTTTCAGAATTTTCTCATTAAACGTGATTTGCTTCTAAACAACCTTAAGGGGTTACACGCAGTCAGAAGGTCGAAAAAAGTGATAAAAAAAACTGCAAAAAAATTGTAATTTATCAACGTAAAAATTTATATACATATTTTTGTAACTTTTAACTTTATTTTGATTTTTTTTAAGGTAGTAGCCCACTGTTACGACCGAAATTTCGACGTTTTTTCATTAATTTTGATAAACAACAAAATAAAATGCGATCGTTTTGAAATGTTTACATGCTGTTGTTTGTATCTTGAAGAGTACAAAAAAAATTTTCTTTGCTTAATTGTACATGAATTTGTTTATGATTTTGTATATCAAAGTGGAGTCCTCGAAAAAAAGGTGACTTGTTTCGGGGAAGCACACAGCCTCTTCCGTAATCATCTGAAATAAAAAATCCAAAGAGATTATTGTTTTGTAGGCTTAATTCTAATGAACTAACCTATAATATGCATATTTTAAGAAAAAAAAACGAAATGGCGGACTTGTGAACAAAAAGGTCTTCGAAATCGATTTTTTTTTGATAAATTGTTTAAAAAAATTCATTTATTATTAAAAACTGGAATGTTTTAGAGGTTAGGTGCTAAAAAGCTATGTGTCTAAAATAACGGGTACATTTTTTAGCCAAACCGGTTGAATAGCTTTTAGTCAGAGCTTCCCCGAAATTTCGAAAACGTGATTTCGAGAAAAACGCATTCAAAGTTTTGACAACAGATATTGTATACCAAAATTATACTTACATGGCTCAGCTGTGCCTGGTGGGTAGAGCAATCCTTCCGTTTCCTCAAAGTTATCGCAAAACTCTTTTAATTTCTTCGAGAGATTTACAGTTTCTGGTGATTGCCAAACCGTAGTAATTAGTCATTTTTAACAATAACTTATTAGTTAATTGCTATCTTCTTTTGGCATTAACTTTAAAAATATTTTTTATTTCGGTCTGAAACCTTAAGGGTATATTTTTAAGATATTTTTCTTGCGAAAAATGTAATTAAAAATCGATTTTTTGAAAATCCTGGCTGCGTATAACCCCTTAATGAGAGTTCCTCGAACCCGTGAATATATTACTAAAAGTCACACGTACAAATTTGTGGGGTCGCTCGATCGTGTGTTTCCTCAACGATTCCTGATATACATGAACATATAGATATATATTTTAAATATATATATATATTTAGACATGCTCTAAATCGCGATAGTTTAATTGATTAAACAATTCCCTCGAGTCAAGTGGCCCTCGCGGTCGTTTGAAATCGGTTTGTCCATCGGTTTTTCCATACGAATGATCGTTCTTTCATATATTTCTATGCACATATCTATTCCATACCTCGAAAAATCGCGCATATTCACAAATTAATTACTTTTTATCGATCATAGTAATTAAAAGGGTTCAAACACTTGAAATTCCGACCATTCAGCCGAATTAAAATTCGACAAAAATATTTTTTCAAGAGTTGTTGAAATACCCGCATTTTAAAATTCGTTAAATAATTTCTTCCTGTAATTAATTAATAAACCTTGAAAATTAAATGTCAAGTTCCAGCAGGATATTTCAATTTTTTGCTAAAAGATTACATTTGTCAATTTTTTGCTTTCTTATGAAGTTAACGTCAAGTCCATCAGAAATCACTAAAAAACGCGCTGAATTTAAAAAACTCGTTTGGTAGAGATTTTTGCATCTCCATTAAATAAAACGACACGTACTGTAACATGTCCACATATCCTCAAGGAAGGTTAATCTCATCACGGAATTAACAAACAGATGTCGATTAAAAATTCTGAAGATAATCACACAGCCACACAAAATTTAAAAAAAATTTCGGCCTGGGAGTCTGACTATGAATACTGTATGTTTTTGGGGTCGCTGAATCGGAATCCGAGGTTGGTTTAATCCCAGCACGTCAGGGTTTAGCTATAACCTCAAAAAATAACACTCCAAAATCAAGATTATTTTTTCAATATTTCGAAAACTATTATAGCTATGAAACAATCGTTCTGGGTTCGTCTTGAAGAGTATACTTGTGGCTACGAAAAAAAAAATATTCCGAAATTTTTTTTTGAGAAATGATGAATTTGGAGAATTTTAAATTTTTAAAAATAGTGCAAATCTACGATCAACATTAAATTTTTGGTTCAATTTTTTTAATATAATACCTTGTACTGATCTTAAAAGATCCTGAAATTTTCAGAAAGGTGTTTCTTGTTTTTTCAAAAATATAAATTTTTGAATTTGTAAAAAAGTTGTAAATCCACGATGAACATTAAATTTTTTGGTAATTTTTTTAAATATAATACCTTGGGCTGATCTTGAAAAATCCTGGAATCTTCAAGATCTTTTAATTTTTGAAACAAAAAAACACCATCTTGAACACTTCAGGATCTTTTAAGATCAGTCCAAGGTATTATAATATAGTAAAAATTTAAGCAAAAATTTAATGTTGAGCGTGGATTTATACGATTTTTTTAAATTTAAAAATTCATGGTTTTGAAAAAACAAAAAACACCTTTCTGGAAATTTCAGAATCTTCTAAGATCAGTACAAGGTAATATATTAAAAAAAAGATTTATAAAAATTCAAAATTCTCCACATTTGTCATTTTTGAAAAAAAAATTTCGGTATATTTTTTTTTTAGTAGCCACAAGTATACTCATCAGGACGAACCCCGAACGATTTTTTCGTAACTATAATAGTTTTCGAGATATTTAAAAAACAACTTAATTTTGGAGTGTTTTTTGAGGTTTCCGCTAAACCCTGACGTGCTGGGGTTAAACCAACCTCGTATTCGGATTCAGCGACCCCAAAAAACATACAGTGTACATAGTCAGACCCCCAGACCGAAATTTTTTTTTTGTGTAGCTGTGTTATGAGTATCTAAGAGTCAAAAAGTTTTAATTCTTAAGGGCAAGGGGCGTCGAGGGGTTGAAAATTTGGGTTTGCATCGAGTATAGCTTAAAGTCAGAAAAATGGCCATAAAATTTGATTCTTAATAAAATTTATCTTTCCAAAAATTTTTGAAGTCCAAAATCGTTGAAAAATATTTTGCGTTCTTCATCGAGGATTTCGAATGCTAAATGCAGAAGCAAATCCTAAATCTCACGAAAAATAAATTTAAAAAACTGATTTTTCTTGCAACGAAACGTCAACGTCGTTAAAAAAAAATTACAATGCATCGCTCGTGAACCTTCATTCTCTCGTAATTGCACACACTTATAAGTCCTGTCAAATTCACGTACAAAGTGTATTCGGAGCAGAACGTGAATTAACTTTCTATCCTCACGTTTGTACAGATTCACGGATATATAAAGCGTTCTTGAGCGGGTGGGCTACTTTTTTCAGTGACCCCGTGCCCCTAAAATTGTCGAAAATATATTTCACCTGAAGTTTGCATCGTTGCAGTGAAAAAAAAAATTGTTTTCAATTCATTTTCAGTGACATTTACGTCTTGCATTAAAAATTTCATGCTCTTAGACCTCGAAATACATTTTAACGACTTTTCGCTTTCAAAATTTCCGAGGAAGAATGTTTATGAGTAAAAAATAAATATATGTGCAATTATGGCGAACAGTCTGAGAAACGACAATTACAATTTATTTTTATGATGGAGCGATATTTTGATGATTATTATTGATGATGATATTCGTATAAATTTATTTGCCATTCATTCAACGTTGTTGGTTTTTTTTAAATTTCAAAACAACCAATTTTTTAATGCATTCGTGATTAGAATTGATATACGAAATATGATTAATAAAAGAGTATATCTAAAATTGTTGAAAATGAGGAAATTAAATGGATTGTATGGAATATATATGGAATGAGGAAATTAAATTATTAAATGGAAAAAGTGATAATTAGTATATTTGGTAAATGCGTTTGTTTGAAGCTTGGTTAAAAAAACGAGATTTAATTTTATTAATTTGTTAATTGTTAATTTTTAGTATCCCAAAATTCCAAATTCAATTCTCGTTTTTCTTCTTTGTTAAGCGTCATGTTTTTTGAAGGTTTTTTTCTAGCGATCAAAATTTTTTTTATCTTTACGTTTTTTCTTCAATTTAATCATAACGACGTCGAGGAAGGCCATTGTCCAGTTTTTGTTCATCGAAAGTAACGAGGCAGTTTTTAATCTGCTACTTTATCCTCCTCTTTTTTTTTTCTTTTTAGCTTTTCCATCTCTATGACTTTATCCCTCTCTCTCTCTCTCTCTCTCTCTCTCTCTCTCTCTCTCTCTCTCTCCATTTCTCTCGCTTTTTCTTTACCACGAAATCCACCGTTTTATATATTTTCCGCATATTCCACGTTTTGTAAAACGTACTAATTAACGTGAATAATTGAACCCTACGTCAGTATAAAATAGTAGAAGAAAAAAGTCATTATCGTTGCACAACTTTACAGGACGAGAATTCAAAGAATCTCAAAATTGCCTCACCGAGAGAAAGTGGATTTGCAATTACTAATTTTGTTTTCCACCACCGTAATTAATCAAAATTTTTGTTGAGTACATCAATTAATGCTTATTCGGCGATGATTATTGAATAACGAAAATTTATTGTCAACTAAATTTTTATAATTCCACGCAGATCCTTAATTTGCAATTAACGATTAATCATCTCTGAATAACGTATTGCGATAATTCGTAAAATTACGATACTCGAAATTATAACATTATCGAACGGTCGTTGAATTTATTATAATAACAGCTGATCAAATATTAATTCAACATTATTAGAAAGCTTTCCATAGAATAAATTAATTTCCAGTCGGAATTTGGCGCAGCTGACGAGATTAAAAATATAATTAGGCGTAAATCATATGCCGGGAATTGTGACTTCACGTAATTTTTTCCACACACACAAACTTAGTCGAGGCAACCAACAGACGTGAATTTTAATTAGCAGTCACTATATACATGGCTTTGTTTAAATCGCACGGTAAACGTGCTGGGATGCACATATTTATATATATATATATATGCAGATAAATATATGTGTAGATACAAACACGGTTTCAAAATGGCCGCCCATGGGTCAGAAGAGAGGGCGGAGAGAATTAAATGGGGATAAAGTTTCATGAGATGCGAATGAATATTTTTGTACATGCGCTAGTGTTGAAAAAATACCCATAATTATCAATAATATTTTGGGGCATAATCGATGATTCAAGTAAATTTCAAATTTTGAAGTCAATTGTGACTAATTCTAACAACAATTCTAAGTACTATTCTAACTACAATTCCAACTACAATTCCAACTACAATTCTAAGGACAATTTTAACTACAATTCTAACTACAATTCTAACTACAATTCCAACTACAATTCTAACTACAATTCTAACGACAATTCTAACTACAATTCTAACTACAATTCTAACTACAATTCTAACTACAATTCTAACTACAATTCTAACTACAATTCTAACTACAATACTAACTACAATTCTAACTACAATTCTAACTACAATTCTAACTACAATTCTAACTACAATTCTAACTACAGTTCTAACTACAATTTTAACTACAATTCTAACTACAAGTTAGAATTGCCATTCTCAATTAATTCAGTAACAATTTATTTCAAAATTTCAAATTTACTTGAATGATCGATTATGCCTTAAAATATTATTTCAATTTTTTGATCTTCCAAATTTAAAAAATTGAAAATGTTGAAATAAATTGTTATTGATTTAATGGCAATTCTAGCTTGTAGTTAGAATTGTCATTTATTCATTAACAATTGACTTCAAAATTTCAAATTTACTTGAATCGTCGATTATGCCCCAAAATGTTATTTAAACATTTTGATCTTCCAAGTTAAAAAAAAAAGTTTAGCATTGAATTATGAAAAAAATGACTTTGTTAGTCATGGAAACTTGAGGCCCTTGGCTTTCTAATTTACTCAATTTTTTCTTCATTGTGTGAAATTTCAAAATTTTATAATCACCGAACGTCACAAGTATTTCCAATTTAGATTATATCCCAGTCATTTGGTACTTTTAATAATTTTTTTTTTCATAGTTCAATACTTTTTTATCACTTGGAGAATAAAAAAAATTGAAATCGGTATGATAGCACAATTAGAACAGTGTTGGGAACTTTTTTTTTAATTTTAAAATTTTGGAAACTCAAATTCTGATGCAATTATTTATTTTTAAATTCATTTCTAGCGAGATTTACTTTTTGCTCGGGCATTTAGCATCCCAAATCTTCAATAAAGGGCGCAAAATATATTTCATTGATTTTGGACTTTGAAAACTTTTTTGAAAGAATAAATTTTATTGAAAATCAAAATAATCTCCGTTGCGTTGAAACGATGCAAACTTGAACATTATCATAAAATCTTTTTGCAATCATCCGCATTGAATTTCCGTTCTTCGTGATAATTCGACGTCATAATTCCATTTGGCCCTCGTGTAATCCGCATTTACACCCATTGGGAGGGGGAAGAGAGGGAGATTTCATGATGTAATTAATCGTAACGTACTGCGACTCCCGTTATTAGATTAACTACGTGTATATCGCATATCCAGGATTATGATAATGCAGTGACGATGGATTATTAAAACATTTGTCCTCCATTTAACGAGATACGCTTATTATTGAACGCCCTTCGTCTCTATCCGAGTCACCCTTCTTATTATAAATCAGATTAACAATTATAAAAACAAATTTAACCGTCCATAAAATTGAATAATAATTAAATGAATAATAAAATAAATAAATATTAAATAAATAGATGAATAATAATTAAAGAATTAAATGAATATTTAAATGAATTAAACAAATAATAATTAATTTAATAAAATTACATAAATCCCAGAATAATTAAAATTAGCCAAATGCCTAATTTTTATACCTTTAAATTTAAATTTTAATCATTTTATAATTTGCTAAATGCACTCAATTGAAGTCTAAAATAATTCTTGTTTACTTCAGATTTTTAGTAAAATCTCTTTCAATTGAATTGTGAAAATTTTTTGTGATTACATTTTTTTTCATGATTCAGAGATTGTAAATTCCGGTTCGATGTTCTGAATATTTTGTACTTCAATTTTCAATTTTTTATCGATAGTTTTTGTGCTTCTTGTTTTTGCGTAGCTATATACTATTTTCTCGTAATCTTATCGAGTGTTTGATAACTCGCGTTGAAAAATATTTCAATAGCGACGATATCGGATATCAGTATGTTGCATTCGTTGTCGATAAAAAAAAAAAAAGAAACGAGTAGCTCCCGTGAATTCTTTTTCGCAATCGTTCCATGTATCTCATGAATAAACACTTGATTGTCGCTCGCGGAGCTAAAAAATATATATTGGGTGTCAATACACGCTTTAAAAGTCTCTGCGAAAGCGTGATTTTATTTTCCACGTATTTTTACAATTCAAATAAAAGAATCTTCTCCGAACCTGAGGCTGTATCTTAGTTGATGGATTTTTTTCTTCTTTTAGCTTGCATTTTACGAAAATTGTCTTGGCCAATTAAAATACAGAATCCTCGAAACGATTTATTCGAAAAAATTGAAATTTGCATGCAAAACAATACAATTTTGAGTACAATTTACATTTTACAAGCCTTGTAAAATGTAAATTATAATTTAGATACTAAAACAACAATAACAACAATAATAATAATAATAAAACAATTTAGATAACAAAACAATGGATTTTTTGAAATATTTGATGAAAATTGAAAGATTCAAAGGTAAAAAATCAGGAAATAAAACTATTGTTTCCACGCTTTAGGAATCACTATAAAGAAAAATTTTCTACTGCGAGTGTTGGAAAACCTTTGATAACCCCCCCCCCCTTTTTTTTTTAATTCCTCTCTGTGAGGTACGAGAAAAATTCTCTGAAGTATATTTTTTCTTCCGCAACAAGGGTCGTATTTAAAAGTTCACTTTTAACGATAAATTCCGTATCCTATGTCAAAGATTCGAATGTACCTCTCATAAGAGAGGAAAAAAGAGGGCTGTTCACGGACACAGAAAGAACATCGATCCAAAGCTCGTTAAGGCGCAGAAATAAAAATCTACGAGTCCGTACATTTTTTTTTGTTCTCTTCCGGGCTTACTAACACCTTTTACCGGTACATGTTGGTTTTTCCTTTCTCACAGGCAACACCGCCATTGAAAAAAAAAAAAAAATATAACAATCCTCACGCGTGACACAAATAAAAGGAAGATTGTTACCCCGAGATACAATAAAAATCCGAAAAAATTTAGCAACATTTGGCATGCCATAAACAATAATTATCAATAATAATATTGCCCAAAAGTTAGGAAATAAATTGTTTAAACAAATAATTAGTCAACAATTTTTCGGTAAGCTTTTTTTTTAACAAATCGAATGTGTTAATTTTTCTGAACGCAAATGAATTTTTTAAAATGTTCTCTCTATTTTGAAATATTATAAAAAACATTCTGAAACACAAACAAAAAATTGCCAATTTTGTATACGTTTTTGCACACAGATTTATCGTTAGCTTTGAAAAGTTTCAAAGACACTGCGCCAAAAAATACATAAATACAGCCATTTTAAAAATTTCGAAACGCGAATTTGAAAATAGAGGGAACATTCTGAAAAAATTCATATGCGTTCAGGAAAAGCAACGCATTCGATTTGGTTAAGAAAAAAAGAACTTACGACAAAATTGTTGAATAATTATTGGTTTAAACAATTCATTAATAACTTTGGGGCAATATTATTATTGATAATTGTTGTTCATGGCATGTCAAATGTTGATAAATTTTTTCAGATTTTTATTCTATCACGAAGTACGGAAATTTCAATCACATACAATTTTTGGCTGGGACACAGCTTTGATCTTCGATTCGTGTCCTAAATGTTGACTACTTTTGAAACAACGTTGCGCATTTTACTCCCTCATTTGTATCACTTTTGGTTAACGAGCCCGAAAAAAAACCCGTAAAATCAAAGAAGAAGAAGAAGAACAAGAACAAGAAGAAAAGGTATCAGGAAACAGAATGAGTGCACTTTGACTCGACATTGGCGCGCAAAAAGTCGTAAAGTTTTTTTGATACACGAGGGAAAAAGGGAAGTAAAAATAAAGGACTTCTGTACTATCAGCCGTATAATAGTAGATGGGAAAAAGCGATGAATGCCCCGAGAAATAGAGGTATAGTTGGAGCAAACACGGCGTAACACGTGCGCCGATTCAACGAGATCCATGATGGACAAAAGGGCGTCTATTTGGGACTCGATGCAAGGCAAGTGGGGCCTTTTGGCACTCGGAATTGGGTGTATAAATGGGGGTGAGGTCAGGGTTGCTGTATAGGCTTGAAGTAGCACGCGTAACGCGTGTAACGCACATAAATGCTCTCCAACGGACGTGTAACGCGAAATCCGAACCCTTATTCGAATCTCCCGCTCTCTCTCTCTCACATTCCATCTTTCACCGTGAAATTGCACATTGTGCCCTCGCAAATGCTGTCGAGACTGTCGAACAAGCGGGGGTTGAGAGTGTGAGAAAGCTCTGCGTACGACTTTGTTATAAATCGATATCAGAGTCGTGCCAGATGCGGATATGGGGTATTCCACGTCATATCGCGCGGTCATCGGCCTGGCCCCCTCGGATTTTGATGTCCAATGAATCGTCGGTTTCGTTTGGCCCCAAAATATGACCTCAAATTTTTAGAAATTTTTATTTCATTTTTTAGGGTCTGCCCGAGCTACAAAATAATTAAATTGAGGGGAAACATAAAGAGGGGCCTTTTTTTAAATTAATGGAAGTTTTTTTCACAGAAAGGGCCCAAAACAGATATTTTCGTCATAGTTCGATAATGGGCCAAAAATAATTACTATTTTTTTTTGTATTTTAATTTTTTTTTATAATGTCTTATTTTGATTGTTTCTTGTAGTGAAAAAAACAACAACAAAAATATTTTTCTTGTAAAACTCGATTTTTTTTTCCTTGGTTTAAGAGTAAAACGACAACATTTTTCAAAAATTTATTAGACGACCTGAAATAAAACGGATGACAAACACAATTGAGAAAAAAAAAGTAATTATTTTTTGCCCATTATCGAACCATGACGAAAATATATGTTTTGGGCTCTAGTTTATGTGAAAAATTTCATTAATTTGAAAAAGCCCCCCTTTTTATGTTTTCCCTCAGTTTAATGATTTTTTAGCTCAGGCAACCCCTAAAAAATAAAACAAAAATTTCTAAAAATTTGAGGTCATGTTGTGGGCCAAACGGAACCCACAATTCATCGGACATCAAAATCCGAGGGGGTCAGGCCGATGACCGCGTGATTTGACGTGGAATGCCCCATATATATGCGTGTAAAGCGAACTTGCAAGCTCGTATAAACTTAGCTTACACAGAAAGGAGGAGAAGGAAGAGAGAGGGAGGGTGAATTCTCTTTGTCACGAGTCGTTGAATGGGGACCGATCGTAAAATCTCGAAGAGAAAGAGAGAGAAAGATGGCGGGGCAGCGAAGAGAGCAAGATACCGATGATCTTTAGCGAGGGGATTGTGGTGTTTAATTGGCTAAGCAAAGACGGTGATCGAGCTCAGAAATCCATTTGATTCTAGTTGAAAATTCTACAGCTCCAGCAATTGGAAACTACCCCTTAAGGGTAGGTTTTATTAGTTTGGGTTTGGGGAAATCGATTTTTCGTTTGTTGACAATTTCAAATGAAATCAAATGAATAATTTATAGGATGATTGAAATTTTAAGAAAATCATGATATATTGATGTTTGCATCTTCGCAATGCAACGAAAATGATTTCTTTCAATTCATTTTTAGTAAGATTTACACTTTGCATATGTGCATAAAAAATTCCAAGTCCTTGATGAAGACATGAAAATCGATTTCAACAATATTTTGCTTCAAAAATTCCTGAGGAAGAATGAATTTTATTAAAAAATAAATCATTAACGTTTTAAAATGATGCAGACTTCAGCATCATAAAAAAACTATTTTTTTTTTCATCAAGTTTTCCCGTTTTTGCGCGCTGTAATTAGTTGAGCATTATTATTAAAAAGCTGCTACATAAGAATAGCAAGGATAAAATTTCAATTCAAATCAACTTTTTTGCCGCTGTAATTTTGATAATGTTTATAATTAATGATTAACGAGTAATTTGTGACAAGTGAGTTAAAATAATCGCTGGAATTTGATAATGTTGATACAAGAACAAACAGAATCGAATTCATTACATATTTAATGTAAATACTTGATTTTCTCCAAAATTACATGAACGGGGACTTGTAAAATCTGTAAAAAATGGAAAAATGGACGGAAGTCAACGAACAAAGTGGCATTCCGTAGGATTAACGATTATAAAAGTAATGAGCACAGAACTAAGTCGCTGTTTCAACGGAAAACAATTATTAGAGCAATTTTCCTGAAGCTATACATTTTTCGATGCAACGCAATTATTAAAAATTACAAAAAAAAAATTCGGGATTAAAATACGTGAAAAATTAACGTCTCGCGGGAAAATTATCGCGTATTTAGCGCATAAGTGCATGGATTCGAGGATTTTTTGGCATCGAGCCATAGAGAGGGCTCGAACTTTCTCGCAAATTTCGGGAACATTTTCTCGAAATTCGTTGAATCGCGAGATAATATTTTTCGAAATTACATCCGGGAGATTAGTGACGCATCGTCAGTAACGCGGGGCAAGTAAATGGCGAAGCGTATCTTTGTACGTAAATTATTGTGTAATGCCTTAAGGGGGGGGGGGGCTGAAGTCCCACATACACACTGGGCAAAGTGCCAATTGCGGCAAGAAAACTTACCTCTCGTATATTCCCACGATATGGAGCTTCACTGGGGAAATTTTCGGTTAACGTGTACGAGAATATCGACTGTAACTAAATAGCTAACGGAGCGAATCGCTCGGTCGACCCGTTTCACCCCTTGACTCTCGTTTTATCGCTACATTCCCCCCCCCCCCTTTGTTTTCATCCTCCCTGGACCATTTTTCCTCAAAGTTTTCCCTCGATTCTTTTCCTATTTTTCCCTGAAATTACTTAGCATCGATGACATTCCTCAATGCGCTTCAAAATGCATCCATTCAAAATCTGCAAAATAACAATTGAGATTTCCTTCCATTTTAAATGATTTTTACAAATTGTAATAGTTTATACTTTTATTTATTGCACGATGATGGAAAATGGCGATTCATCGCCATCACTCGAAAATATAGAATTTTCCCTGCGTTCTATTTAAGGTTGTTGAGACCCAAATCGCAAATGATGAGAAAATTCTGAAAATTTGGTATTTTTTTCAATGAAGTATTTAAGAGGTCGTGTAAAAACTTCACTACGATTAAGAAGCTATTTATTGAACAATTAACATTCAAAAGTTTCATAGCTTCTAAACAACCTTAAGGATGCTTTGCCCGTACCGTCCCAACCAAAAATTTTATCTGATTGAAATTTCCGTACTTCGTGATACGATAAAAATCTGAAAACATTCAGCAACTTTGGCATGCCATAAACAAAATTACCAATAATAATATTGCCCGAAAGTTATTGATAAATTGTTTAAACGAATAATTATTCAACAATTTTTTCGTTAGTTCTTTGTTCTCTTAAACAAATCGAATGCGTTAATTTTTCTGACTGCATATGAATTTTTTCAGAATTCTCTCTCTGTTTTTAAGTATTATAAAAAACATTCTGAAATACAAACAAAAAATTGCTAATTTTGTTTATGTTTTTGCACCCAGATTTATCGTCAGCTTTGAAGAGTTTCAAAGACACTAGGCCAAAAAATACATCAATACAGTTCTAAAATCACAGCTATTCTAAAATTCAAAACGGGAATTTCAAAATAGAGAGAAATTTCTGAAAAAATGCGTTTGGAAAAATTAACCCATTCGATTTGTTTAAGAAAGAAAAGAACTTACCGAAAAATTGTTGAATAATTATATGTTTAACCAATTTATTCATAACTTTGAGGCAATATTATTAGTGATAATTGTTGTTTATGGCTTGGCAAATATTGCTAAATTTTTTCAGATTTTTATTGTATCACGAAGAACGGAAATTTCACCAGATAAAATTTTTGGCTGGGACGGTAAAGGCAAAGCATCCTTAACTCATGTTATTTCACGTGCACGCTTGATAAATTTTAATTCTCAACATTGTCGACTCACAAACGAATGACTCCGAGATTTGCATTTCATGCTCGGACAAACGATACAATTATCAGCAAAGGCCTCCCTCGGATTCGTGGCGATTCTTTTCACTCGCGCGATTTTTGCCATTTTGTTTTCCCGGTTGAACTCTTTCACGGTGTCATATTTTCCAGAAGAATTTTCCCGCCTGAGTGAGGGAAAGAGCGGACATCCGCTGCTTTGTTTAATCGTGATTAACGCGCTCACCGCGGAAAAGCGAAAATAAAATTAAAACGAATAAATAATTCCGGTGCACTCCGGATTTTACGCTCGCTCTTCGCACACCCACACATTGAAGAAAAGACACACGCTTTTCCGACCTTTTTTTCTCATTCATTCTGTACTTGCGGATACGTTTTTGTTTTCACCCCAATTTTCGGCTCGAATTTATTTTCATTTTAACCAGGTGAAATATTTTCCTCCGAGAATTCCCGATCAAGCGTTCTCCTTGTTTTATACAAGCCCTGTCGAAAATCATGATACTAAAATTGTTTATTTTATGATACTGAAATTGTTTATTTTTTGACAAAATTCATTCTTCCTTAGAAATTTTCAAAGTGAAAAATCGTTGAAATGCTTTTTGGGGTCTTTGTTCATCTCAAGAAAATTGTACAGTCGTAAAGTCGGATTTATCACATTTATATAATCAAAAAAAGGTTTTTTGCAACGAGAATATTTTTTAAAACAAAAGGAAAATCGATTTTCCGAAGTTTTTGAGCTTTTCTTGTCGATAATCGTTGAGAATTATCGGAAATGAGGATTTTTTTTCGAGTCTCTCTACTTTTCCGATTCAAGGAGCCTTCGATTCGATAATTTGAAAATATATTCTGGCATTTTTTTTTCGCTGATGGAAAAACTAAACACAACCAAATTTTGAAGGCTGACGGTGTCAAACGATTCGTTATACGGGAGAGAGGTCATAGGGGAAATATAAAGGTGTGCAAAAAAAAAAAAGATTGAAGCAAAAGTGTGCCAAGAAGGATGAAAATGTTCCGACCCGAGAGAAATGAAAATGGTGTGAAAAACTGGATATGCAAAGGGATGCAGAGAGTGGGAACAACGCCATGTGTGTCTGTATGTGTGTGGGAAGAAAAGACGAACAATTTCGATTTGCCTATTCGTCGTCGTGAATGATTGCGCGCGCGCGCGCGTGTGTGTGTGTGTGTGTGTGTGTGTGCGTGCGCGCGCGTGTGTGTGTGCATGTGCGTGTGTGTGCGCATTCCGGCGACACGACTCCTCGGGGAACTGTGAGGGAAACGAATAGGAAGTTGCCAATATCTACTGCAGACCCAACTGAGCTTTTGTTGCTCCACATTTATATAAATATATAGGTATATATATACGTAGTCTCTTATTCCCTGTGCCTGAACTCGGTTGAAACTTTGAGGGAAGAAAAATCGCGACTGCAACCATCTCTCTTTCTCCTAAAAGCAATAATATATATACATGAGGCATTCCACGTCAAATCACGCGGTCGTCGGCCTGACCCCCTTGGATTTTGATGTCCAATGAATTGTGGGTTTCGTTTGGCCCAAAATATGACCTCAAATTTTTTGAAATTTTTATCCCATTTTTTGGGGGTCGCCCGAGCTAAAAAATCATGAAATTGAAGGAAAATTCAAAGAGGGGCCTTCTTTGAATTAATGAAATTTTTTTCACAGAAAGTAGGGCCCAAAACAAATAGGGCCCTTCTTCAACCTCGAGTAAAAGGGCGTAAGTTGCCGCGCTTTTTTACATTTTTGCCCGAGGACAAAAAAGCGTTCCCTCGCTATATTTGTGCCACTTTATCCGCGAATTCTTCCCCGACGTTCATGACTTTATATCGAAATCTGCCCCACTGAGTCCGCGTTTTTCATCAAAGAAACAAAAGAAAAGCTTTCTGACCCCGGCAAAAGGGAATAGGGAAAAACTTGAGGGGTGTCCTGGGGGAGGAATGAGAGAACATTTGAAAAAAACGTGCTTTTTTACCACTCCAACTTGCAGACTTGAGAATCAAAGCTCTGGTTGATCAAAATGTATACAATGCAAAAAAAATGTATCAATTTATATTTAAAAAAAATTTCCTCAATTTAAGGGAGTTTTAAGGGGGAAGGTGTATTATCATCTTTATTACTTTGTTTTTTTTTTAATGCGTCGAACATCACGTTTCTGACATCACGTTTCCCTGAGAAAATGTTACTTTTGCCACGTAAAATCAACGAGGAATAATTAAGTCCAGCGAGGGGATATAAAATTTCGCGCGAGGAATATGAGGGTGAAACGTGCGCTCGGTTAATTTTACGGGGGGGTTGAAAATAAAGAGCGCGAGATTTTAGTGTGCCACGACACGCGGGGGGTAGTTTTCTGTGGCGACGATCAAATATATGGGGCATTCCATCCCAAATCGAACAGTTTGAAAAACGTTTTTTTATGTACTCAACTTTTTTATAGCAATTTAAATATGTATTTATTCCTAAAAGAATAACAAAACCGTTTTTTCGGATTTTATTAAAGCTGAATACTCTGCGATTATTTTCTAACTTCAATGATATAATTTTTGTTAATTTTTCTATTTTGTTTCAGAAAAAAATACAAAAAAAATATTCGACGTGTTTTTAAATGATTTTTATTGACTTTTAAACTTTGAATCGCGTTTTTAAAAGTGAGTGTATATTTGAATTTTTTTTTTAATTTTTTGTGTTAAACATCTTTCTATTGAATATCTTTTAAGACTAGTCCGATTGTGGGATTTCCGTAACTACTATTTTTTTTCGATTTTTGAAAATAATTTTTTTTTTCCTATCAATTATTATGAATATCAATTTTCGCTACTGTATAGTATCTTTTTTTTTCATTATTTATAATTTTTTTTAACACTTTTTTATAAAACTTTTTAAATAAAAAAAAATTTAGTTCTAAAAAATCGAAAAAAGTAGTAGTTATGGATATCCCACGATCGGACTAGTCTTATAAGTTGTTGAATAGATATATGTTTAAAACAAGGAATTTCAAAAAAAATTCAAAGTTTAAAACTGAGAAAACTCATTTAAAAACACGTCGAATATTTTTGTTGTATTTTTTTTCTGAAAAAGCCATAAAAAACAAAAAATTAAAAAAAAAAAAAACTTTCAATTTAGACCATTATTAAAGAACTTATAACGAAAATACCGAAAAAAGAGCGGTTTCTTTTTGTTAATTTTATATTTTTCGAACGGGTAATAAAAAAATCTCATAATTTACCAGCAAGGGTCTTTTGATGGGTACTAAAAAATATAAAAATTCGAGGAAATAAAAAAAAAAGTTTTTCAAACTGTCCGATGGAATGGAACGCCCCATATATAGCAGACCACCTCAATTAGTCCAGATTTCTCTCACGCCCTCTCTCTCTCTCTCTCTCTTACTCACTCACTCTTTTTCCCTTCATCGCAAGAAATAAACGTTGAGGGAGGCGTTTTGCACGCGGCCCCGACCTTCAACCTCTTTGTGACGTTATGGAGGTCCACCTAATAATGGCCGAGGGAAAGAAAATGCCGGGAATAAGAGGGAGGAAGCCTCCGGCACGTCCGGCTGCGGAACCAGAGCTTTATTCTTTTCCGCTGAGCCAGAAGCTCTTCTGCACTTCTACTCTCTCTCTCTCTCTCTATCTTCTACCCTTCTATCCTCACTCTCTCCTCTTCTCTCTGAAACGAGTACGAAAAAGGGATGAGAGATGTACAAAAGAAGCGCAAGCTTTTGCTGGGGCGTCAATTAAATGAATTCCAACCCTTCTTCCTCCATCCTCTCTCTCTCTCTCTCTCTCTCTCTCTCTCTCTCTCTCTCTCTCTCTCTCACTCTCTCTCTCTCTCTCATCCCTTTCGTTTCGTTGCAACGAAAACAATTGTGCATCTTCTAATTTCGGGACAATATTGTTGCTACAATAAGGAAAAAAAAGTCGCTCGAATTCAATATCATTTTGCCTGATAACGAAAGAGAAAGCGCAGCGATGAAAAGCATCGTAGCGTGCAAAAGTTGTTCTCCTCGGAGCTTTTCATTCCCATTTCTCTCATCTTCTTTTATATTCTATCTTGGCAAAAACATTTCCATTCTCTTTAATATATTACACAGGTATCTTCGGGGACTGAGACAATTGTGGAGAGGAAAAGAAGGAGCGATTTACACACAGCGGAGGAGAGAATGGCATTTTTATAAACGACCAGTCAGGGTTTGTTGCACCCCTAACGCTAGAATGAGAGCTTTACCCCGTAAATATATAAGGTCTACGTTATCCGTAGAAACGCTTGAATAAATTGCTTATTCCTTTGGATTTCTTCTTCTCCAACGTCGAATAATGGAAAGGGCCCCTTGTGTGCCACAATTCTGTTTCTCCATCTCTTTATTTCTCTCGGTGCCAGTGCTGAATGATTGATATTCCACTGTTTTTAGTATCGTCGAGAGAGTCTCTTTCTCTTCGTCCGAATATGTATATTTCCTCCTCAGTGTCTACTTTACAGTCGGAATGAAACGTCGGAAAATCCCCTCAGAAGAAAGATAAAAGGGAACACCCAGAAAGAAGATCTAGTACATTTAACTAAATCCTAGTCAAGCCAAATAAGTTTTTTACGCGGCCTATTACAACTCTTCGTGTCAACGAATTTTTTTTTTTTTTGAATGACCTACTAGGAAAATATATTGCGATATAATAAATTTTTATTTAATATTAATAAATATTATTTCAAACTGAACAAATATGTATTAAAATGAAATAATTTTTTTTTTTAATATCTACAGAATATATATTTTTAAACATTTCAATCTTTGAATATATAGCTACACATATGAAGTCTACAATTTCGTAGAGCTTCGTCTTTTTTTTAACAGAAGGGAAATGAAAAAAGACCCTTTTTTATGGGAATCCTTTTCGGGGATTCGACCATCTTGCGTTTTGCGGCAATGTTCAATGTATCAAATATCCATACTGAAAAAATAAGGATATCAAACATAGACGATCTTGGAAAGGATATATAGGCGTCGAGAGGCAGGTTCGCTTGTGCGAGAGGTAGCCACCTGGCGGATTTTTGGGGTACCGACAAATCTGCAGATATGATCGGATGAGATTACGGGTGAATATCATTTTTCTGGGTGAAGATTCCCCTCCTTCCCCTTCATCGGAGCTTCATTGCCATTTAAAAGTTATTATTATTTTTTTTTCTTCAAACTTTGTGCAAGAGCTTTTGTGCATTTGGAAAATCATGCTCAAAACAGATGATCATCGATCGGTGATTTTGCGTAAGGAATAGAAAAAATTGCACACAATGAAATAATGTTTATTATAGAATTTTTACATTCAAGGACAGATTTGTACGTGAATTTTGTCTGAAGGATACATATTTTTTCACCCCAATGTAGTTTACAATAGAAACTACCCTTCTCGAGCATTGAACAACGATTTTTATGACTTTTTTCCAATATCAATTTCAATCGATCTCTACAGATGCGGCTAAATTTTCTATTTTAACTATTTGCTTCCATTTCGCGATGAACGGAAGGCTTTTCCTTTTTTTTTGCTACACCCGATAAATCAGCCGAGGATGATAGAAGAGAGGGTGTTCGTCGCATCGGGGCTGCATCAATGGGACGATGGTTTAGGGTGCAATCCCCATGAGATCGTCCGGGGGTTAATTTTTAACCCCTCTTTCGTTCTCACGAGCCGAGTGATTTATCGCCTCTGATCCTTCTGTTAAGCTCTTTTATATAGCAATATATATAGGTATTTATTTATAAAAGTATAACAAACCCGTTTTTTCGGATTTTATTAAAGCTCAATACTCTGCGATTATTTTCTAACTTCAATGATATAATTTTTGTTAGTTTTTCTATTTTGTTTCAGAAAAAAAATACAAAAAAAATATTCGACGTGTTTTTGAATGATTTTTATTGACTTTTAAACTTTGAATCGCGTTTTTAAAAGTGAGTGTATATTTCAAATTTTTTTTTAAATTTTTTGTCTTAAACATCGATCTATTCAATAACTTTTAAGACTAGTCCGATCGTGGGCTTTCTATAACTACTATTTTTTTTCGATTTTTTAAAACTGAAAAATTTTTTTGTATCAACAAAGTTTTATAAAAAAAGTGTCAAAATAAATTCTAAATAATGAAAAAAAAAATACTATACCGTAAAGAAAATTGGTATTCATAATAATTCATAGAAATTTTTTAATTTTTATTTAAAAAATCGAAAAAAAATAGTAGTTATGAAAGGCCCACGATCGGACTAGTCTTGAAAATTGTTGAATAGATAGATGTTTGAAACAAAAAATCAAAACAAAAATTAAAATATACACTCACTTTTAAAAACGCGATTTGAAGTTGAAAACTCAAAAAACTTATTTAGAAACACGTTGAATTTTTCTGTTGTATTTTTTTCTGAAAAGGTTATAAAAAACAAAAATAAAAAAAAACCTTTAATTTGGACCATTATTACAGAAGATATGACAAACATACCGAAAAAAGCGGTTTTTTTGGTATTTTGAACGAGTAATTAAAAAAGTCTCAAAATTTATCAGCAAAGCTCTTTTGATGGGTATACTAAAAAATATTCAAAATTTGAGGTCATAAAAAAAAAGTTTTTCAAACTGTTCGATTTGGGATGGAATGGCCCATGTGTATCGTTCATTTCGGTACACTGATTTCAAGCCGAGGTATAAAATTTCAAAGTTTGAAGATTTATTTTCCTGCGTTATTTAAATGGAAAATATAAATATGCGATGAGAGACTGCTAAATAGTATTAAGAGCTCTACTTTTAACAGGCATCTTTTTTCATCTCCCCGAAAGCTTTTTTTTAATCAGTCTAATCCATATACACCATGATAAATGCATTTGTTCTCGATTGTCATTGTCTTTTATAAATCCTCGCGATTCAATTAAGAAATATCTCTCGTGAGCTGGCTTTGGTCCGAGTAATACTGCTCCGTGAAGCGTTTTCTATAATCCCTTTCAATGCGGATTTTCTCTCGTCATATTCAGCGTGTAGAAAAAAGCTTCTATACGAGATATCCCCCTTTCTCTCGAGGTTACAATCTCCAGTCTGGCGTTATCTACCCTCTTATTTCCTGTATTTCTTCATCTCCGACAAAGTTCTCGGCTCATCCTCAGTGAAATTGATTCCCAAGCCGTGTCCACTAGCCCTTGCAACTTTATCCACAACCAAGAGACAAAAACTTCAAAAATCTTTGTTTTCTTGCCCCAGTAAAAGTCCTATGGATAACAATTCAAAAATAAGAGAAAAAAATTTAAGGTAAATGTCCCAATTATTGAACAGGTCCCAATTATTGAACACTATCTTGTATTTTTATTATTTCTTATTCACTTGCATGCATTTATTTATTTATAAAATTTTCATTACATATATGGAACTTTTAGCTATCGAAATGTTACCTAACTTGTGCAAAAAAAGCTTTAATTAATAGAGAAAAAAATTATTTAATCAGCAACGGTGACCCGATTCGATGTCTCGTTGTAATTGCTTATTGTTTTTGCTAAGAGACGCCGCTTCACGCGTAAGGGCATAAAAAATTTAAAAACTGTCGCATCTAAAAAAGTAAAGGCGTTTCAGGTTCCTCAGAATTTTTTTTACAAATAACAATTAAAAAAAAAAAATTTTCGTCAATTATTTGTTAAAAAAAAACGGTGTTCGATCATTGGGACATAGAAAATGCAGTGTGTCCCAATTATTGAACACTCGAATTCTCCAAGATGGCGTCATTAAACCCATCAAAGCGTCGAGACAGTTAACGTGTGACAGATCGTGTGAATCGGATTTATTCGAACAAAAACTGTAAGTTCCTGAATAAACTTACCTTTACTCTTTTAATAATAACTCTAAGATCGTCAAATATATTTTTTATTTGTATTTTCGTGCAATAAACATAAAAAGAAAAGAAGAAATAAAGAACATAAAAAAAGAGGAAGCTGAAAATAAAAATAAAATAAAGTTGGAGTCGAAAAACAAGAAAGCTGCGACAAAATCAAACAAAAACAGAACATAAAAACGAGGAAGCTGAAAATAAAAATAAAATAAAGTTCGAGTTGAAAAGCAAAAATAAACCAAATGCGAATGAACCGAAAATCTTTAAAAAGAGACTAAATATATATTTTTGTATTTTTACATGATTGATAAAAGATTATTTAAGTGTTTGATTTTGCTTTTATTTCTTAATATCGTACCCAAAATAATATTTTCAGAACGGAAAAAGAATTCTCGAGAGTGTTCGATAACTGGGACATGCCTGTTCAATATTAGGGACACAGGCACTTCCAGTGTTCAATAATTGGGACATTTGCACGCTTCACATTGTTATTCTTTTTTTTTCATTTGAAACCATTTAAAAATAATTTAAAGGGTGATTTTTCGAAAGTAAAAATATCAAAGTATCATTTGAACATGAAAGCGATGGTTTTTTTCTTGATTTTATATTTTTTTCTCACCGAATTCAATCCCCAGATCCTTAGAAGTTCAATAATTGGGACACTTACCTTATTATCCTCGAAATTTTACCCTCTATATTCCGTGTTACAATGTCTCGCCGAACTTTTTCTTTTCCCTCGAATTACGCTCGTTTTACGAGACGCAACTAGAAAATTGCGCATTCGTGGACGAACAATTCAGAGTGCATTATTTTAATGTCTCTCATTTCTCTCCTTGTTCTTTCTCTGCCTTGGCAAATGTCATAATGGCCGCAAATAACGCGCCAGGTCCTGGCATACGCTGTAAGTCACGTGTACGACGGTTATTACGACGATGTAACATTGAAATTGATAATCCTGCGCGTTCTGGAAAATGAGATATTGTTGAGGGAGAAACGCGGTTAGTTTTTGCCCCTAAAGAGAGATTTGCAACGCCCGTTTCTTGTTTCCTTTTTATCCTTTTTTTCTGTTTCCTTCTTTACCGTACACGGAATGGCTCCGAACGTTTCGAGAGACGACGAGAAATGGAGGGATCCGTGAAAGAGGATCGTTAAGTCTGCGGTGTATGACGATCGCGCCCGCGGTTCGGTCGTTGACGTTTCGCCCTCCGTAAAAGCTTCTCTCCTTTCTCGCTTCTTTCTCCTCCCTTTTCATGCGACATAGATCCTCGGTATATGTATTTATATGGTTGCACTGAGAAAACATTACACTCGCGCGTAATGCACCCGATCGGAAAATGAGAGAGAGAGAGAGAGAGAGAGAGAGAGAGAGAGAGAGAGAGAGAGAGAGAGAGAGACTGGACAAGGAGCTTTAAATTTTATGCGACTTTTATACTGTCTGAGTAAAGACATCGAGTGTGTGCTTCGCGTTCAGAATCGACGAAGAAAAATAATAAAAGCTGAAAGTATGATGATGGATCGAGGTAAAGAAAGAAGGTCCTTACAAAAAAATATTAATATATTGATTAACGTTTTGAATCTTCAAAATAGTCATTTTTATTCCAGCGAAAAATTGTCACTCGCTCGGACAATTAATTGGTTAGAGAAAAAATTAATTAATGACAATTAATAATTAAGAATAATTTTTTGCTGCTCTTTTGTCGCTCTTTGGTTTTTGCAAATGCGGAGAAGGAAGTCGGAAATCTTGGGAGGGCATTCGGGGCATTATCATGGTCAATTGAGTGCAATTGTTGAAATTGCCTAGACCGCGAGTGGGTCTACGAACTTCTGGTGACTAAGATCTCTTATATTGCCTCACATGTATATATATATATATATATATATATATATGGGGCATTTCATCCCAACTCGGACAGTTTGAAAAACTTTTTTTTTATTTCCTCAATTTTTTATATTTTTGAGTACCCATCAAAAGACCCTTCCTGTTAAATTTTTGAGATTTTTTTGATTACCCGTTCACAAGATATTGAATTAACAAAGAAACCGCTCTTTTTTTGGTATTTTGGTCATAACTTCTTTAATAATGGTCCAAATTAAAAGTTTTTTTTTTCAAAATATTTTTTTTTTATGTCCTTTTCAGAAAAAAATACAACAAAAATATTCGACGTGTTTTTGAATGAGTTTTTTGAGTTTTAAACGTAAAATCGCGTTTTTAAAAGTGAATTTCATTTTTGATTTTTTTTTAAATTTTTTGTTTTAAACATCTATCTATTCAATAATTTTTAAGACTAGTTCGATCGTGGGATCTCAATGACTACTATTTTCTTTCGATTTTTGAAAATTAAAAAAAAAAATTTTTTATAAATTATTATGAATACCAATTTTTTTTTACTGTATCGTATTTTTTTCAATATTTGGAATTTATTTTGACACTTTTTTATGGTTAACAGGTTCTTAAAATTAATAATTAATCGTTAAGTCTGTTTAGGAACAATAATAACAACAGTTTTTATTCACGTATTTTTTTGAAATCCTTACATTGATCCGTTGCTCATTGGAATAATTGAATGAAATTTTTGTGTCCCTCTGCGATTGACTTCGCAGTATTTTATCGCAAATAAAATCTTTCTTTTGCATCTGAATAATGTTTCTCATGTGAAAATTTGACAGCAATATTCGGTAGACTATTTAGGTTCAATGCTCACTCAAACAATTCTTGAACTGTTGTTATTTGCTCATCGGTTAATTATTAATTTTAAAAATCTGCTAACAATGAAAAAGTGTCAAAATTAATTCAAAATGATTTAAAAAATACTATACAGTAACAAAAATTGGTATTAATAATAATTTATAAAAAAAAATTTAATTTTCAAAAATCGAAAAAAATAGTAGTTATTGAGATCCCACGATTGGACTAGCCTCAAAAATTGTTGAATAGATAGATGTTTGAATTAAAAAATTAAAAAAAAAATCAAAAATAACAATCACTTTTAAAAACGCGATTTAAAGTTTAGAACTCAAAAAACTCATTCAAAAACACGGCGAATATTTTTGATGTATTTTTTTCTGAAAAGCCTATGAAAAATAAATATTGGGAAAAAAAACTTTTAATTTGGACCATTATTAAAGAAGTTATGACCAAAATACCAAAAAAAGAGCGGTTTTTTTGTTAATTTAATATCTTTGGAACGGGTGATCAGAAAAATCTCAAAATTTAACAGGTAGGGTCTTTTGAAGCTCACTCAAAAATATAAAAAAATTGAGGAAATAAAAAAAAAAGTTTTTCAAACTGTCCGATTTGGGATGGAATGCCCCATATACATATATGATATAACTATACTCGAGATTTCAAACGGGAGAGTTCATTTTACGAACGATCCCGTTAGACCATGAGACTCTGATGGTGCATCCTTGGATTCCTCAAAGGAATCTCGAAGACATCTCAGCAGCATCCAGCCACCTCTTTTTTCCCATCTTTTTCCTCTCGCTCTCACTCTCGACTCGTGAATATTCTATTCGCGTAATTGCCGTTACGACGACCCTGGCGCCAGGTTATAACTCTTCCCCGAGCCTCAATCTCTCGCCTTTACCTACTTTAACCTCTTTTCCACTCGAACGATGTCATTTCGTCTATGAATTCCGTGGACTATACAGAGATGTCGTCGTGGTCCATTTTTTTTTTTCATTGCATTTACAATAATGTGCACTCTTCCGTCTCTCGGATTGTCGCTCAATGATCTTTGCGCGTCTTCAGAAATGAGAACAATTTTTATGAACAGATTTTCATGTCTAGAATTCTCGACATTGATCGACCGCCCAATTTCTTGATGTAAACAAAATTCATTTGTAATTCGATTACTGTCTTGCCCCATTATTTTGTCGTCTGACTGAATTGAATATAATTATGGGAATAATGTAATTAAAAAACAGCTTGGCGAAAATTGGCATTTCGTTGGGTTTCCTCAGCGTCTCATCATGAACGTCCGTATATCCACTTATTTCCCAGAAACAAAATAATCCAAGATATAAATTAAATAATAATAGTTTGAGCAATAGGATTATTATTATATTTTGTTGGAAATTATTTTTATAGTCGTAACCGCATTTGCAATTATAGGGTTACTCTGATGGGAGGTCATTGTGACCGCAAAACCTTTTTAGCACATTAATTAAGGCAGGTGGCACGACTATTCTTTTCTTTTATTCCATTAAGTCGTTTTAGCAACAAAAAAAAGTGTTAGAAATTGTAGTTCTAACTCTGAGGCAGGCTGGTCGACTCCCCTTAAGGCCTACAAAATTCCTCGAGTTATATTACAATCAATCATAAAACGTACATTATGGCGGACCATAATATCTTTTAGAGTGTCGATTGGAAAGGAACTTGTAGCTGCGAGCGATCGGCTCAACGAAAGGCGAGGAATTTTTTCATTTAAGGGGCTTAAGAGGGAAAATACGATGAGAAACATTGAAATCTTATTGGCAATCACATTTTTTGAAAATCGATCTTTATTTTTTAATAGTTACGTAGAAAATTACTATTTTTCATACATTTTGCTTTTCAATTCATCACCATTTTGTTAAAACAAGCGATTTTAAAAATCGTTAATTAATTGTAGGTTTTTAGAAATGTTGGTCGTTAATGAAAAATAATTTTAAAAAACTTTGCTAATACTCGATAATTAATTCCTAAACGTTTTTCAGTTATTTAAACGATTATTCATCAAGCATTGGTGGGGGTGTTTTTAATTTTTCGATAAAAAATGCATTTGTCAATTCTCACAGTTTATTCGATTTTGCATTGCATAATTTTTCCCACTGTGTCATTTTTTTTCTCGTCTTCGGAGGTGAAAAAAAAATGTTACGTTAGGATCACTCGAGATATCGAGAAAACGGTATTGCAGAGAGACTCTTGTCTTTATGCGGTTCGAGGTCGAGGACGCCTTGATGTGAATATATCACTTTCGTTCTCGCTTCCGGCTCACCTACTTTTCTCACGTGAACGGTAGCACCGGGCTATACTATCCTTCTATACAACCAGCTCGTCCACTTCGTCATCGTTAAACACACACACACACAAATATACATACGGTTAGGTCTCCAGTTTGTTCCCCAACTTGGACAAGCGACCGGCATCGGACTTTCAAAAGACTTCTTTTAACAGGTGGAGAGGTGAGGAGGTTGAAAAAAGCGACTTTTCAAGAATTTTTTCTGGAAAGACATTTTAATTTATCAACGTAAAAATTTATATACGTAATTTTGCAACTTTTGACACAATTTTGAAATTTTTCTTTCTGAAAACGAATCATTCTTCAATCCGCTGTAGCCGATCTCCTTCAGGAGGTCCTCTAAAAAAAGGCGTTTTGCTGTGAGCTCGATATGTTGTTTTTTCTTGTTGATGCAAGAGGAAACATGAAAAACGACCTTTTTTAAGTCAATGATTTTTTTTTTCAATTCCGCACTTAAAAACAGTGATTTTTTCATGATTCGAAAGTGGGTCGAAACTTGCCTATATATTTTTCTATCAATTTTTGTTTTACGAAAAATAACAAATCTGGAAATTTTTAAATTTTAATCATCGCATCGAATGGTAAAAAAAAAGAAAACGAAACACGTCTTGCAAAAATGTCATATCTTGCTTAGTTTCATATTAAATCCAAAAAATTGATTTTTCGATAAATAAAAATTGATGAAAAAAATATTGACAGGCCTACTTTCCAATCATGAAAAAAGTTACTGTTTTTAGGTGCAGAATTTGAAAAAAAAATTATTAATTTACAAAAGGTCGTTTTTCATGTGTCCTCTTAAATCAACGATAAAACACACATGGCGGGACGACAAGGAGGAGGGGGAAAATGTTGGAAAAAAGTCAGGGCTTATTTGGGGTGACATAGAAGCTAAAAAAAATAAGCGACAGAAATTGTAGGGGGTGAGGGAGATCACTCGCTGGTTTCACTTGGAATGCCCCATATGTACATTAAGAAAATGAAAGAGGAATGAAATCCTGACTGCGTATAACCTCTTAATTTGTTTATTTTCAATAGGTTCATAGGCCATGAGACACTGCAATAATTAATGATAATTGTTAATAATTTATATTTTCAACAATAATAATTAAAACGCTGCTTACATGCTTATTAGGGTAAAGATAAATGGAACAAAACAGATATAGAAGTGGTTAGATTTTAGGAAGAAAATGTTATTCCAGGATTGATTAAAATTTGTGTACGCTTTGAAACAAATTAAGCATGATGCTGAAGCTTACATAATTGAAATTCAACGAAAATATGTTAATTAATTAACTAATTTATATTAATTAAATAATTTATTAATTTATTCGCTCTGAAGATGAGTTGTGCAAGGAAAAAAAAATTGAAAATAGTTTTTTGGATCTCTATTGAAAATCTATTGTGAAATAATCACAATAAGAAAAAAACCAATTTTTGCTTTGTTCAAACGAGGCAAACTTTACAATTTTAATTGAGCATCGAAGGGTTTTGTGATATCTAAATTTTTTTATTACCATGAACGACGTTTTTGACAAATTTCGACGTTGGCCCGGTTGCTGGACTGCTTTTAAGGGGCCAGATGGAAAAATTGGATGAGCAACGCAATTAAACAATAACCTGTTTTTAACGGCATCTTATTTTCCATATATACAATATATAGATATTAGGGTGGGTCAAATAAAATGACTAATTTTGTTTTTCCTCGATATAATGAAAAATGTATTGTTTGGCATCTCAAAAAAAACCCTCTGCAAGTATTAGCCTTTCATATTTAAATTAAGAGGTCCGTCATCGCAGTTTTTTTTTCCCATTTAAATAACATAGGAAATTCCAATGGTACAAAAAAAAATTTCCTGTGTTATTGAAATGGGAAATAATCATTTGCGATGAGGGACCTCTTAATTTGAATATGAAGAGCTAATACTTGGAGAGGGTTTTTTTGAGATGCCAAACAATACATTTTTCATTATATCGAGGGAAAAAAACTGTCATTTTGTTTGACCCACCCTAATATATACATATAGGAATTGCGAACCATCACTTCATTTAACAGGATTTCGAGTCTGCTCCACATCTCGGCAACGAGGACCGGTTTCTCATGTTGAAATTACATGAATTCCCGAGATGACAGTGTAAACCATATCGCAAAATATATTGAATTTTGAGATCTCAACGAAAAAAAAAATTTGATGATCCTGTCTCAAAAAATGATGAATGCAATGCAAAAAAAAACATTTGAAAAAAGAAATCATAAAGAGAAACTTTGAGTATAAAGACATTGCTTGGCTAAATTCCATTTTTTTTTTTTCATTTCCTTCTTTTTTTACATTTGGGAACGAAATAACTCGTTCAACGAAATGATTTAATTCCGTTGATGGAATACCCGCCTGTTTCCGTTTCACTTTGTCACGGTGAAAAAAAAAATGCATTTCAATCGCGTTTAAATTAAAATACCCGACAAGTCGGCACTCAATCGGCAGATTGATTGACTTTATAAAATGAAATGCCACTCGATGTTATGGAAATTTACGGCTATCATTATTTTAGAAGCCATACATTTTAATCACGTTTTTTTCGACGATAAATCTTTACTGCCTCGATCGATCCGCACAGACGAAGTACGAGGATATATGCAAATACTGCGAAATTTATTATTCAATACATTGCTTGAAATTTATTTAGCAGGACGCTGGAATGGCCCCTTTTTTTAAATTTATCAATGATCGTTTCGAATTACTCTGGTTTTATAGATTTCGGTCAATGCGAATTATCGAATTGACTCATTATACAAATTTTGATTGGCGCAAACATTTTTTAGTGTTAAAAATACAAATTAACTTCCTTCTCGAGTGTCTCGATGTTGTGTTACACTTGCCGCCATTATTGTCAATATTTTATCCTTTCCGAGACGATTTTTTCGGACAAGAGTTTGACTTTCGTCCCCGCGGACTTGTCTGCGTGCTCTTGGTTGATGACTTCCTTTTTTTCGTCTCCTGCTGAGAGGACGAATCGCCTGAAACATATACGGATCATTTCAGGTCGATCCAACCGGTTGGGCCAAAATTGTCCATTTGACAATGTTGGAATTCTTTGCAAAAAATATTTTGCTGGTCCGGAATGATTTTTTCAAATTTTTCACATTTTTTTTTACAGGTCTCTTCTTTATCCCTTTAGCCAAGAAAATAGATTTCAGGGAAATGCCTTCCGGAAAATGTTTTTCGGCTGCCAAATAACAAAATCAAAGCTGATTTTTTAAATTAATTATACACACGTGACAACTGGAGTGAAAAATTCTGAGGCCAGTTTACAATACATGAAAAAAAAATGTAAAAATGGAGTAAAATAATTTTTTTCTTCAGCAAATATCGGACTGTCGGAAAAACTACCGGTTTTCCGGTAAATTATAATTCAACATTTACCAACCCTATTAAAATAAAAATTTTAGTTTTTGAATTCAAAGAGATCAGGGGGGAGGGGCATAGTAATTTCCGGCAAATTTTGAACTATATCATTAAGACCACCGAGCTAAAAATGATAAAAAACATATTTTTAGAATCCTAGAAGTCAATCTTTCAAATGATACCTAACACAATACTTCAATAATTTTTTTTAAATAAAATTTTTTTTTTTTCAGTGACTGTTACAATGTCAAAAGATGTTGTTTTCCGCTTTTACATGTTTTCCGGTAACCTATGACTGAGTATCTACTAACTCTATTAAAATTTAAATTTTAACTTTAGAAACTCAAAAGATCAAGGTCGAGGAAGGGTCATCCTGAGCAAACTTAAAGAGTTTATCGTCAAAAGCACTGGCCCAAAAATAAAATAAAAATATTTTTAGAACCCTCGAAGATAGCTCTTCCAAATGATATCTCATACGATATATTAATTAAAAAAATTTGGTCAATTTTTTTTTCTTCAAGACGTGGAACCCTGATGACGTTCATGGCATTTAAAAATGAAGACGTTTTTTCTTCATTCTTCGTAAAGCCTTGAAAAATCAAATTCGTTTTTATGGTCAGAAAGTAGTTGAATTCGCCAGGAACGTCTCATAGACATCACACGTATTTTTTTATATGTGTGTTGACGAGATGTTTGTCTGGCTCAGGTTGACGATTTTACAAGACGCGAAGAGAGACGTGAACTGGTTCGCACTCGGGACAGAGCAGAGATGTGTCTTTACCTCCCACTGCGGAATACTTTTTACTCCTTTACCTCCATCTCACTATTTCCGGGTCTACCGATGCGAGAACACATTTCCGTAAAAGTCTGTCGAATTTCACGGCATGGTGTGAAAAAAAAAAATTCTCTCCATCCCAAAAATGGAAGTGGAACAAGAGCATCACGATTTCCAGAGAGATTGAAGAGAGAGAGAGAGAAACAATTGGAATTTTTTGCGATTTTATTCCTGATTATTACAAAATTTCCCATAATTTATATTTAATGTTGGTGCTAATGGATTTTTTTTATTCCCGTTATAAAAGAAACAGTCACTCTGAATTATTCAAAGATACATTTTTTATCTCCTTTATATTTCATACTATTTTAATTAGACAAAATAATTGAGACCTCGTTCGTTCCAAATGAATGAAAATTCACCAGAATTTGAAAATTTGATTTGAACTCTTTCACTTTTTTTATCGCAATAATTCATAGTCTAAAATAAATAAATAAATAATAATAATAATAATAATAATAATAATAATAATAATAATAATAATAATAGAATAGAAGAATATTCAATAAGGGATGATTTATTTTCGTCCATCATTGTTTATTGACGCATATATAAATATTTGTACATAATGGAGGATCGTTTTATTCCTGTCGTGTTTTTTAACCACCGAAAGTCGTTAATTACACCAACTTGTGCGTCGATCTCTCTCTCTCTCTCTTTCTCTCTCTCTCTCTCTCTCTCTCTCTCTCTCTCTCTCTCTCTCTTGGTAATAATCGATCGTTTATTGCTGTCATTCCCCACATTTGTCCCCCCTTTGCGAGTAACAACAACCAGAACAACGAGTTGACTCTCGAACGGACGTTCGTTAATTGATTTCAACCCCCTGACTACCCCATCAGAATCCTCGACCTACCGCCAACCCTCGGTAAAATCGTGCGCGACGATCAGGGTTTTGCTTGTGCGGTCGAGCACACGAGAATATAACGTTGGAAAAACACCAACACCGCAAACGTCAAACCATCGTGTTCTCCACTCGAGCAAGCAAAATGTTCAACCCCCTTAAACATTCACCCCGTTTAATCTGTCGGACGGAATACCCGGATAAGCTTGTCCACAAAATCATGTGGAAGAAAAAAAAAATTGAAAAAAAAAGTTGAAATACGTCACGCATCGAGTCTGCGAATCTAGGTTAAGGTATACTAGTCTACTTTAGAATGCCAAAAAAATCAAATTTTTAAGATTTTTTTTTCTCAGCTCCTTTATCAGAAATGGCTATAAAACTGTTTTTACGACATTCTTTCATCCTTCGAAAATAAAAAAAAATAATTTATTTTTTATTTTGATTCTTTGAATAATTTATAGGAGGCGTCAAAATCGAAAATGTCTTGTCCCATGGCCGACCGTTAATCTCAGGCAAGTGTGAAACAAAAAATAAAAAAAACATTCTAAAGAGGAAGGTCTCTTACGCAACAATTTACTACCGTTAATGAGAAATCGATGAAAAAAAATGGTGGATGTTTGAAATGAATTTTGATAAATTCAATTTTTAATTTTCATTTCAAACATCCGCTATTTTTTTTTTTTTATCGATATTTCATTTAGGATGGTGAATTGTTGTGTAAGAAACCTTCCTCTTTAAAATGCTTTTTTATTTTTTTTTTGCAAATTAAAAATTTGCTTTTTTTGGCCTTCTGAAGTAGACTTTAAGGCCTTAAGGCATCTTTCTGGTCCAGAGACATACATTTTGAGCATTTTGTCGATCTCGATTTAAAAAAAATGTTTTCACCACTCTTTTTTTTTTACATTTATTATTATATTGATAATAAACAAAAAAAAATCGAGAAAAAAATGAATGTCAAATAAGTTATAAGCTGGTAAAGTTGGGGGTAAAAAAGGGGTGTGATGGTTGACACGATTTCACGCTTTCCAGTCATCCGATACGAAATGAAAAAAATGTCTTAATTAACAAGAACGTCGTTATAGGCCCTACCTCATAGAAAAGGGGGAAAAAATCGCAAAATGGCGGCTGTATGAACAAAAAAACCCGTTTTTCTGCTCTTTTTTTTATAGTTTTCAATTTTTTACGATAGTAATTAAAATAATTTTAATACAAAAGTAGTAGGAACGATAGAGAGTTATACGTTGAAGATTGGTAAAAAATTTGACGTAAATCGGTTGAGTAGAACTTGAGATATGTCAGCCGTGTTGAGAAAAGTAGTTTTGAAAAAAACGTCTATAGTCCGTTATAAAAATAGCTATAACTCCGTATATTATTGGAATTTAAAAATTTTCTTTCGAGGATATATTCTTAAAGGTCAACTTCAAGAACATGCGATCAAATTGATTTTTTCAGAATTCTAGACCAGAATACTCCCTTAAGCAGTTGTGATTCTCGTGGGCGATTCAGAACCATAAGAAACGATCTCGGGAATCTCAATTGCCAATTTCATCTTGTGATTCTGGAACCGTTATAAGAGACTTTTTATTATCATATCTTTATTTTTCAATTTTCTTCGGAGAGACTTTCTTTTTTTCTCCCTCGAATAATCTTTTGGCACGATTGGAGGCTTTTGATTACCTACGGCGTCTCGGTCACGTTGCCAATTGGTTGAATCGCTGATGCCGAAATAAAGAGTAAATCCCGCGGGCTCATGTGGCGTTATTTCCTCATTGCCATGATATATACGTTATATTATATTATATCAATATATATTATAAGGTATTCCACATCAAGTTGATTTCACGAATCACTCCCTTAAACTTTGGCGTATTATTTGTTTTCCTGATTCTACTGAACCGAAAATTGCTTGAAATTTTATAAGAGTATATTTTACCAAAATTAAGCCAATTCCAAATTTAAAATCCGCATGATAAGTCGTACAAATCTGTACATCATTTTTCCTATGGATTCGGGAAAAGCTATTGAGAGGCCATTATTTCTATGGATTCGAAAAAATACGCCATACATTTTTTACCTCACTTTTACTCAAATATTCTGAATAATTTTAATGGACAACCCTGTATTTTTTGACCATGTCCTACATTGCGCGGCCACTAATTTTCTACATTAACGTTTCAAACCTAAACCCATAATTCATAGAAGACTTTTCCTTCCAAGCTCTTTTCAGTAGCTCGCTTCCGTTTTCGCGCATTCTTTCGGTATTCTTCCATCTTATATTCGGGGGATGAACATTTTGTTACACCGAGAAAAAGGTTTCGTAAAGTGAAAAAAATTTGGCTTGAATTAACTAAACCCGGCGGTTACGGGTGGCGAACGAAATGTGTAATTCAGTTAACTCAAAACGTGTATCAGAATGGAAACAAAAATTGCATTCCCATAAATACATATAACCTTGACCCAACAGAGTAGAGAATCCGTTCAATTGAAAATTACATTGTTTTGATTCTATATTTGGTAAAATGCACTCAATATGCGATTGCATAACTAAATGGTTTAGTTGAATGAACAGTTCATATTTTCTATGCAATTCAGATGTTGTTCACCGGAAAAGAAATGCATTCAATATAAAGCTAGAAAATTTCAATTGAATTAACAAATCATTTGATGATATGCATTATTTGTTTAAGCTACGAAGGCTTTTACTTAACTAATCAATCGTGAGATTAAAAAGTTGAGTGAAAATTTAACTTATTTGTCCTTGCGCCCATAAAGAGCACGAGCGCCACCAAAGTGCAATGGTGGTCTCATTCAAATATGTAGTCTTTAGTCCATAGAACTGTGCGACCACAGACCGCGGGTAATATTCCATCAATTTAAAGTTAATCGAGGACTCCGATGCTGGTAATACACTGGTACTTATCGGTGCTCAGTGGGTGTCTCGTTGGCGCGAGAGCGCGCGCCGATCGTCGCCACCTTACGGATCTCGGGCGAAGTGCCGAGATTGCGGTAGTTACTATACGTACTATCGACTAAATGTGTTGTGGCCGCATTGAATTATTTAGTCAAATTTATCAAACAATTTGATCGACATGAAAGCATTTACTATTCTTTTTAACTGGATGAATAGCTCAAATTAAAACTAGATTTTGTTGATGAGACGAAACATACAGTTAAAACAATTTTATTTACTTCCAGTAAATGACTAAATATTCGATTGAATGAGAAAACAAGTTGTTGAATCAATCTCGTTTGAAATCATTTTGATACAATGTTGTAATTGCGGTGAATGCAGTACACATTCGAAACAACGACACCAGTTTTATTATTTCAACAACGGGGTAATCAAATCAAATATCCGACGATTGATTCAAACGAATTTTCCGTGATCGCAGCTGGGTAGTTGATATTACTAAGCTTTTTTTTCGCTGTAGTCATTTCAACCCCCCGCGCAGTGAATCGCGGGGGATGAAAGTGTCATCTCGTTTCAGCATCGCAGTATAACACGACGCTGTATCTTCCACCGAGCGTCTCGACCTCGTAATCTCCATTTTCCTACCCCTCTTTCTTTTGGCCTGGTCCACCCTTATACTCGTTTTCCATTGAGAGCTCACCGAGCGAACGAGAAAACACGATTTTCCAGCAACACCGCAAGCTCAGCATCATGAAAAAAAAGTATGACAAAGCGTACTTCTGAAAACGCGAAGAGTCATCCGTTTTTTTTTCATCCACCCTTCTTCTTCGGCTATTGTGTCATCGCGCTCATTGTGTCGAGAGACGGCGGGGGTTGGTTTTACAGGCAATGGGGGATGAAAACGAAGAATGGATGCGGATGGAGAACAAAAAGTGTTGTAAACTCTGGCGTATGTCGGGCGAATCAATTTTGGGGGAAGTTTGGGCTTTTTATCGCGGAGAAGATTGGATTTAGGGAGTATTCTGATCTAGAATTGTGAAAAAAATCATTTTTTTTTGCATATTCTTAAAGTTTAGGTCTTTAAGATTTTACCAATCTTCAATGTATAACTCTATCGCCCCACAATTTTTGCATCAAAATTATTATTTTTTTACTATTGTAACAAAATTAAAAAATTGAAAAATGTAAAATTCAAAAATCTGCCAAAAATCGAAAAATCATCAGAATCGAATGAGCAAAGCGGCGTTTTAAAGCTTCAATGATTACGAAAAGAATGAGCGCAGTTTGGGGCCAAAATTTTTAGTAGAAATGAAATTACGCCTACTTTAGTGGACAAATTCAATTTTAGCCAAAACAAAAAAAAACAATTTAATTTTTTTTCAATCCCTATATCGATGTATTTTGTCCCCCTGAGCACGAATCTACGAATAGTTTTCTCAAAAAATCAAAAATTTTATGCATTTTCATAAAAAACATTTCTGCTCAATTTTAGCCCTATTCTCAGAAACCTCAAAATCACGAAATTTCAAATGCCTCTAAATAATCACTGATTTAGACGAAAAAGTCACTATTATTTCACTATACTTGTGAAAGATAAATCACTATTCTACTAGTTTTGAGCCTCTGAAACGCTGCCAACACTGCCTTTTTTTACCCCCAACTTTACCAGCTTATAACATATTTAATTTTCATTTGTTGTTCACGAAAATTTTTTCGGTTATTGTCAAAATACTAATAAATATGTTGTAAAAAAAGAATGGCAAAAATATTTTTTGTTTTTATCGAGCTCGACAAAACGCTCAAAATATATATGTCTCTAGACGAGAATACCCCCTTAAACTAATTTCATCGTTCAACCTGTAATATTTTTCGCCTATTCTTCTCGCGCCGTTAACCTTGCGGATTTTTTGCTCCCTCCATTACCCAAATTCTTCTATGGATTTTCTGAAATTACACGACTTTATTCTCGTGGCTTTCTTTCCTTCTTCCCGTCAGGGAAGAAGAGGAAGAAGAGTTCGAGTCGGAAGGGTGGTTTATATACGAGACGCTGGATATATTAATATGGCCCTCCACACAGTTTGCAGTAGATGGGCCGAACCTTCGGGCAAAAGAGGAAGGGGGGGAAAGGGATGAGACAAAAGAAGACGCCGAGGAGATGAGGTCGTCCGTGGTTGGAGCGGTATAGGGCTTATTGAATATGATATTGGATCTCTCGCAAATTTCTTCCCCTTCGGGCCTTCCGCCCTCGCCATTATGGCGCGAAAACCCCACCTGATACCCGATCGCGAAACGACAAGGGAAATTTAAAACTCGTCATGGCATATATCCACAGAGAGAGTGAGAGAGAGAGAGAGAGAGAGAGAGACAAGAGAGAGGGCCTCGGAGGCCCCTTTTGCAGTAAACTCGTTCCCCGTCTTCGTCATTGGATTTTTCTTCCATTCTTCTCGTTTTTTACCTCTTTTGACATGAGCCATGTCTTCAAAGATTATAAGCCGAACATACACGACAATTTCATGTTTTTAGGGCGGGTGAAAAAATGATAAATTTATCTCGGAGCCTCAATCTTATCTCGCAGCAGGCAAATTCCTACATTTCCTCAGACAAAAATTAACCTTTCGTGACGAATCATGTCTCAAAGCCCTTTTCAACCCTTATGACGGACATATATGTTTTAAGGGTTGTCTACTTTTGTTGCAGCAGCGTTGAAATTTGCCAACAATTGTGAACCTTTTGTGGTTTTTTTTTTATAAATCGATATGAAAAATATCTTAAACTCCGCAATATAAATTTTTCAGGCCATATATTTATAGATATTTAATATATACATATTTAAAGACTTCAAAGAGAAAGTGCCGAGTTTCTTGTTTTGGCGCATAAAATAAAATTCACAAATTCTCCAGTTGTAAGCAGATTTAATTTATTCTCGACAACAAATTATTTTTCCATTTTGTTAATAAGATTTTTTTATAAAAGAAAATAGCGAAAAACTGGGCGCAAATTCTTCTTGAACGAAGCAGTCGAGGCAAGTCTCAGGCATTTTGTTTAACCGTTGAAAAATAACAATAGATTGAATAATTTTTATCCTTAACGCTTTTATTCGTCATTTTTGATCAGTCTAGTCGCCATCATCCCGGTTCTCGTTTCCTAACGGAGACTTTCACGATGACGATGAGAAATCCCTGTGAGAATAATACTCGAGAAATACTCTTTGCATCGTGGAGGATTAACCGATTAACGTTTTGACTCTTGCGTCATTATTAAAGCTTCCAGTTGCGATGACGACGATTCGCGTTGGTTCCTCGCACACCGGTTCACTTTCATTCTCACGAGCCCCAAAACGACAAAAAAGCCAGGAAAAGGCGATCCCTGTGCCACGATATTCCCACAGATATCTCTCGTTCCCTGCGCACGGTTCGTTGATCGCGTGTACGAAAAGCGACGCGTTTTGGGTCGTTATACCGTTTTCGTTCGAGAGCTTTAAACGCTTTACTCCTTAAACTACAGAAATCTGGAGTTTGGGAGCCTTCATACCGACAATTTTCCTTTCGACACGGTTCCTCAATTTTTCCCTCTTATAAAGCTTTCGCGAGCTCGCTCCTCCTCTCTCTCTCCATCTTTTTGTTGCAGGTGGAAACTCTCTTTATTTTAACGGAGAACGACTATAAATTCTACGCTCGAAATCTCACAGCTAACGACCGCGTCTAGCTTCTCTCTTGCTCGCTCATTACCTATACATAATGTTGTAATATAATATAGGTATCCTGGTACCAAAATTTCCATTTTTCAAAAGTAGACTGGTACTTTCACTGTCATCTGCAAATTTTCGTTAAAAATTTACGATAAATTGACAACAATAAGTTTCTTGGTACGTCGTTAACTTTAAAACCTGTGTTAAAAAACAATCTATAAATCAATGGACGTAAGAGAATTTTTACAGTATTAACTCTGAAATTTATGAGCCATTTTTTTCATAAAAATTAAAAAGCGACCTTAATGGTATTATAAAACGCTATATTTCTGCCATAATTATGTATTTAATTCAAAGAAATTGGGAATTTTGGGTTATCATTACTTTCAGTTCAAAAAGTATAATCCACATGAACTAAAATTTGGAAGTATTATGGAAACAATCGGGAAAGCTATGGAAAATTGTATATTCATCAATGAGCAATAATCGATTGTATAAGATTTACAATGCATTTTGTTGAAAAAATGACATAACAGGCATTTTTTTTACCCCGAAGAGCGACGATTTTTTCTTGCGAACAAAAGAGAAATCCGCGTTTATCCCGTACAAAAAAGAAATCTTCACAATCACGACGATGTAACGTCGCCTTTTGTTTTCCAACTTTTCCGCGTGTCACAGAGTTCTTTGTTCTCCGGCGCGAGTAGTACAGTGACGCACGCGTCAGGGGGCGCGCGCCGCGTCAACGCGCGAGAGAGCGCCGTTGAGTTCAGTGACGCGTCCGCCAGAGGGCGCGGCGGAAGCGTCGCCACCGCGAAGTCATCGCGTTACAACGGCGGAACAAAAATGTACTCTCACATTGTTTCGCTGCTTATTTTGTTCGGAGTTACAACCCATGCTGAACTGCTATGCGCAAACGATCGTTACAATGGCAATCTTCCCTTCTCCCAGGCCACCGAGCTCGTTCTCTTTAATTTTGCTACTCATTCGCATCCCGATGAAAGCTTCTCTGCCGTATATGAGACCGTGTGACTGTGTGTGTGTAGCTTTTTTTGTTTTATCGCCCGCGAAATATATATCTGTACCTTGACTATCGTGGCTGTTAATGCGCGATGCTCGCACGAGCGCACACCACAACGATATAAAAGGTTTTAACGTTGTCGCGGTTGGGGTGTTGCGGTCGTTAGAACGTCGTGTCTTTAATCGGGCCGTTTGTTCGCTAACTCTCTCGTTGTCCGTCGACGTTTATAAGCACCGACGCCAAGAGAGAGAGAGAGAGAGGGAGAGAGTAACTTCCCGTTTATTACAGCGGTAATTTTTAGCGATTCACTATCCCCTTGTCTCTTTACGCTCATCCTATACTCAACCTCCGGTTCCCAGGAAAGTAATATTGTTTTTTTTCTACCTCAATCGTCTCCTCTCCATTTGAATTTCCCGGCTCTTCTTTTACGACTCAATAATTACCGATAAAAATGCTACAGAGCTTCATTACCGAAACAATTTATTATACCCTTGCCCAGTTCATTCTCGATTGTAATGTTTACAACACTTTGAGCCACGAACTTCCACTTTTACCAGTAACGCAGAGAGAGGAAAATTTCTCGCAGGTTTCCTCGTTGATCGAAGCACCTAAAAAGTCAAACTATAACGTACTGGAGGTGTACAGCTCGTGATACATCGAGCTAATTTGCCGAACATTCGCGACTGGAGTTTCATAATATTAAAAAAAAAAAGGTTAACTCACCGAAGCGCCTCGAGGGAAGGGAACTTTAGCGGATGAAATTGAGTACCACGGAGGTATTATCGAGCAACATCGATAAATTACCAAGTTTCTACGAGAGAAAATCCTTTAAACTTTTATTACAGCTCCGGGAAAGTGGATGTTTGAATTTCCTAATTCTCGTAACTGCTTGTGCATGATCTTCAGATAAATTTACTTAACGAAACAACTTTGTATCGTGTGCAACGAAACTTTTCCGTTTTTTTTTTTCAATAGTAAAAAATAAAAACTAACAAATGAAGATTTTTTTCCACATATATTTGAGAGTAGAAGACATCCAAAAATATTTTTGAAATGATTCCCAAAATTGAAGTTAATTCAAAAAAAAAACTAAAATAATTGTTTTGACGCGGGGAAACTCAGGGAAACTTTTCGATTAAAAAACATTTTTCTCAATCAACCCCTAAATGTTCTCGTGGGAAAATCTCTCCCCTACGTTATACATAATTGAAAGAACGTGCAAATATAAATTCCTAGATAGATTCCTCATCTCTTTCGACCCTTTGATAAGCCTTCTCTATCGAGAAATATAATATTATTGTTATTAAATATATAAAGGAAACTTAATAAATAATCAACCCCTAAATGTTCTCGTCGAAAAATTTCACCCCTACGCTATGAATAAATGAAGGAACGCGCAAACATAAATTCCTAGATAGATTCCTCATCTCTTTCAACATTTTGATAAGCCTCCTCTATCGGGAAATATAATATTATTGTTATTGAATATATAAAGGGAGCTTAATAAATGATAAAAGAAGAATTAAGCAGATCTGAATTTCCATTATTTTTCGAATATTTTAAAATCTCGTAAAATCTAAAGCCCAGAGCTATGAATATTTTTAAAAAATCATGCTAATTAGAAATTTAGCACTTATAATTTTTCTCCATCAAATCTCAATTTAGCACTTATACTTTTTTACTTCAATTTTCTCATGAGAAAAAATTTCTCCCATGAGGGAGCAAATATCCGTTTACATAAAAAGTTTGAAAAGTTTCTAGGGAAAAAAAAATTTCGGTCGCTCCAAAATTTTATTGCGTGGCCTCTGGCTATTTTATGAATGACCGCTATCATATATTCATCGATTTCGCATCGAATCATAAATTGCGTGCATTAAAAGGGGTTAATCAAGTGCGTGAAACTCGCGATATATGTTTCGCATTTCGCATCGATTGAAAATATAAAATGATTGATGAATGCGGTTCGGAATTTCGGGTGTATATCTATGTACCGGTGTGACATTACGCTAAGGCACGTGACATTTAATTATCCTATATTTCATGTCACTTTTGTAACCTACGAAAGTTACGGTTCGTTGGACGAATTTACCAGCAGCATGGATAACCATACCGTGGTTTGAATTTGGACAAGAGAGAGAGAGAGGGTTAGTGAGAGAGGGTGAGTGTGAGAGAGTGAGTTTGGGAGAGAGAGAGAGAAAGAGAGAGTGTGGGAGAGAGAGAGAGGGGGTGGGAGGGAAAGAGAGAGAGAGAGTGAGTGTGGGAGAGAGAGAGAGTGTAAGTGTGGGAGAGAGAGAGAGAGGGAGTGAAAGAGAGTGCGTGTGGGAAATTCGAGGCTATCATAACTCACGCGAGCTTTCCCGGCTCGAGTAATGCGTCATGGCCTGTTCCCTCGTTGTAAAATTCGCACGGACCCACTAGAGTAGACACGGGAAAGAGAAGAATCGGCGAGGTGGAGAAGATATTATGCGCAAGGATGGAGAAACACGCACGTGCAGCTCTAATTTACGAGGATGAAAAATGAATATGTCGCATCTGTCGGGTTGCAGACATCGAAGAAGGGAAATTGCTAAACGAAGATGGGGACACAAATAGGAACTATGAGGGAATTTCAGAAAGAGAGAAAAGATGAGATGGGAAATAAAGTTTCTGGATGATGCTGCCAATCGTCGATTGTATAAGCTGGTATCATTCTCGATGCTGCAAGATACCAAAACTGACGTGAATCCTAGGAGCGAGTAACTTCTTTATTGTTTCTTCTCGCATGAATAGAAGTCAAAAGTCGTGAGAGAATTCTCTCTCTCGCTAAAACACTCTCCGTACATTTTGCTCCAATTCGCAATGCCTTTTTTTCGCAAAGTAAAATTCAATACCCTCGCCCTGAACATGAATGAAGAGAAGGAAGGATATAATGGATGGGACATATCTCACCCGAAGACTCATCGAACCGAAAGCACATAAATGTTTTACAATGTTGAACCGAGAGAGCGCTCTTGGCAATAAGTCCCCCGCTTGATTTATACATATGTAAATATATATATATATATATATATATATATATATATATATATATATATATATATATATATATATATATACGTTTTTCTCCCTCGCAGAGGGTGAAAGTCACGAAAGTTTTCATCGAACAGACTTTGCGAAAACTTTGACAACCTTCTCCTCCTTTCATCGCGAAACTTTGGAGCTTTTATTCCTCTCGAGAGTTTCCCTTAATCGCTGCGAGAACTTCCCGCTCGATCTCTGGCCCCGTTTGTTCATTACTAAAATTTCCTTCATTTTCATTTAACAGACGAAGTGCAATTTTTCTCAAGTTTTTCTGTTTTCATTGAGTTTTTTGCACTTTATGAAAGGGGTAAAATTTTTCCAGAAAGAGAGGCTTTGGAATTTTTTTTACATTAATTAATTAACATGTAGAGGAAAGATGTCCAAAACCATCCCCTAAAACATAAAATTAAAACCTAAAAGCAACGAAAACAAACATTTTAAATGTGGAAATAAAATCTGAAACATTTTAACTTTGGAGACCTTTCCCCTGATCTCTTAAAAGTTAGCAGAGACGATTCTCCAAAATGAATGTAAATCCCACCGGAATTAGGTGCTTTTTAGCTGCTAAATTGATGCCCAATTTGCAAAATTTAGGGTGCTCTGTTCATTTTCCCAGATATTGAATTTGAAAAGTTTTCTGCTATGACTTGATATGATATGACAATGTAATAGCATAGGAATAAGTGCTTTTGAATCACATTAAGTATAATTTATAATTAAGTATAAATATAGCGCATCCCAGAATGAATCTTGATATGGCTAACCCTGTTCGCATTAACCTGGCATCTGTTATACCAGTTTGGAGGTAGTTGTCTGAACAAAAACCACTGGAAAAAATGTTGGGAACGTTTTGTAATTGGACTTGGAAGGAATTGGCGATAAGCATTACAAAATCGTTGGGGTTGGGTCAGTGATCGGAATTGACCTACAATGTCCCATGCACCGAAACCTATATTACAGTGTTTTCTCGTTCGTGGACTAGTCCAGCCTTCCTCCCTGTTTAACACGAACATTCCCCGGACAAGGGGAATCCCCAAGCATTGTATGTACGATGACATGGATTTATACGTTTATATACATATATGTATTTACATACTGTTTGCTCCAGAGTAGATATAATACTGACAACATCGCAGGTTCCCTCGAGTCTTGACAAAACTCCGAGAGCGAATTAAACCAACTGAACAAGGCCCACCAGCAGTGCCAATGTAGTACCAGCCCAAAATTTGTACATACACAGGAAACTATCTTTCTCTCTCTTCCTATTTCTCATTCTCTAGACTTCCGGTAGTCCTTTATCCGGGTGCAGGAAGTTCCCACCGAGCCCCGAATGAAGCATAATTGGTGCAAACGTTTGCTCTTGCGCGTAAAGCTCACCTCGGAAGCTCCGCGAGATCTTTTCACTCTCTCGTTCTCATCTCTCACTTTTCCTTTATCTCTCCCTTGACTAACTTTGATGTGCATGCCCGAGCGAGCCGGAATACGTTTTACAGCCTCGGTAACGCGAAGTAAGGTGTTTCCTATATCTGTATCGCAGAATGAAGAGAATTAGCCAGTGGAGAATTTGTGGCTCGTCGTTAACGCTATTCCCGCTGATCAAACAGAAAGGGCCATTTTAGTGGGTCGTGGCTGCGCCGTAAAGCAAATTTCTGGTAAAAGCTAATCTAGCGAAAGCTCCACCAAATTCGGACCTCGTCAGGTGGATCTGGATGATTTGAAAGACACAAATCGCTAAAGATACTTTTTTTTACGATGATTGAACGAAGAGGGTTGATCCAGAGTCTGGAATCGATCGGCTAGTGGATGTATCGAACCGAATTGGGGATGGAAACCTCTGCGAAAGTCTTCAATCGCCAAAGAGATGACCTCCCTTGGAGTTATCTCCGGGGAAGGGTGTTCCGTGTCTCGGAGTGTACTCGAACGAGCTTGGTACCGTGTATGCCATTTACCAAACGATTAAGGGGATAACGTTCCGGTATCCTGGAAGAGATTGATACAGATAGGATAGAGACAGGGGAGATTCACGCTCTCGGCATCTCTGCGAAGCAGGGTCAGTGTCCAATCGTGTTCACCCGTGGGAAATGCGAGCTAACATCGGACTTTCAAATCCGTGTGTGGGTGGTGCGAATCTATTCTCTCTACATCCTTCGAATCGTTTGGCGAATAGAGGATTTATGCGTGCAGAACATGGTATATTGATCTGTGTATTAGACTGGCCCAAAATGTTATTTCTTTGATTTACTTCCTATTTGATAAAATCATAATTTCTTGCTTAAGGCGGTATTCTGGTCTAGTGATATTTTTTATGAGCGTTTTGTCGACGTCGGTAAAAAAAAGTATGTATACACTAACGGCGAAAAATTTCCGGACAACACTTAAAAAAAGGTCTGGAACGTTTTTTTATGCCATTTTGCCGGTAGTCAACGAAGACTAATTTAACAAGCCGCATTTTAAAAGGGAAGAATTCGGCTTTATTTCCTGATTTTTAAGTTATTTTTACAAATTGTTTTTAGAATTAGACTCTATTTTGAATATAGCTGTTTTTCGCCTTTTTCCCCCTCTCTTCAGGTGCACCCATCTTCCAGAGGAAATTTTTTAAATACATTTTTACGATTGGATTCATCAAGGGGAAAGTTTGAGCTTCAATTTCCTTTTTTCAAAAATTTTGAGCGATTTTTTTTCCAAAGTTATTCTGCTATTTGTGAAAGAAGAGGAAATTTGAAATATCCCGTATAACACGAAAACAAAGACGATTCATGAAAAACTTCGAGACAGAAAAAAGTTGCGTCTGTTTTTTTTAAGTTCAGAGTTTCTCATTTCGAGGCTAAAACAAAAATTGAGACAAATTTTTTTTTTTAATTCCAATGTGTTGAAAATAGTAAAATAAAGTATTTTTCCCTCTTGAAGTTTTATCAATAATTTCATAGTTGTCGAATTATGGTAATTGAATGATCTGAGCTCCGACCCAGAAAATGAGAAAAAAAAATGTTGGAAAAAAAAATCTGAATAAATTCTTCTGCACTCAACAAAAACAGACGCAACTTTTTGCTATCTTGAAGTTTTTCATGAATCCTCTTTGTTTTCGTGTTTTACGGGATTTTTTAAATTTCCTCTTTTTTCACAAAAAAAAAACAGAATAACTTTGGAAAAAAAATCGCTCAAAGTTTAAAAAAAAAGGAAATTGGAGATCAAACTTTTCTCTTCATGAATCCAGTCGTAAAAATGTATTTAAAAAAAATTCTCCAGAAGATGGGTGTACCCGAAGAGAAGGGAAAAAGGTTTTAACCAGCTGTTTTCGAAACAGAGTCCAAATATAAAAACAGATTGTAAAAATAATTAAAAAATCAGGAAATGAAGCCGAAATCTTCCCCTTCAAAATGGCGCTGGTTAAATTAGTCTACGTTGACTTCCGGCGTAATGGCATAAAAAAACGTTCCAGACCTTTTTCGAAGTTTTGTCCGGAAACTTTTCGCCGGTACCATTCTTTTGTTACAACATATTTATTAATATTTCAGCAATAAACAAAAAAAAATCGAGAAAAAAAAAATTAAATAATTTATAAGCTGGTCAAAAAATAATCGCACGTCACTCTCCTTTCACAGCGTTTAATATTACAGTAAAAACTATGATTTCATCGAATAGGAAGCGAATAAAAAAAATTGCGCTTCAATTTGGGCCATCCTAATATATACTCATGTATGTGTATTATGTATGGAGGACCCTCTGTACTCGACTCGAAACTAGCGTGTCGACGTCAGAGTCTCGAGAGTCCGCTTCAATTTGGCGAAAATCAACGACCACACTCGGCGCTCTCGTGACTGGTTTCTCTTCTATTTCGTATAGTTATATATATCTATTAATGCGCCTGGAAACTATAAGTCGAGAGAGCTTCTAGTGGCTGATTCCACAATTCTATCTCTGACGAAATCCATTTTCCACGATCCGGGAATATCGCTTCACGTTTTAAAATTCAAGGTATTCGAGGAATTCGGTATTTTCCAATACGCGTCACGTTGTTCAAAATTTCCGATGATCGACGATTAAATTGCCATGGACAAAGTGATGTGAATGAATCGATATGGAAAGTTTCTGTCGATTGATTCGTGTAATTAGTAAATTACTGATATGATACCTCACATTGAAACGTCAAATTGATCTCATAACGTCTTGATTGATTGTTCGTAATTTTTTTAATCAATTTTCCGAACCATCGAATTTGTGATGTTGAATCTTGCATTGTTGAAGTGTAACGGAAATAGATTTGTGGTTTGTTATTATATATTTATTTCACGGGGAGGATGATTTTGCGAAGTTGAAGACTGCCGAAATATTTTTTGGGGCCTTAACTAAGGAGAATTCTAAATGCGCAAGAGAAGCGTCAGTTACGCTGATAATTGAAAAGAAAAACTTGTGAATCTTACGTAACAAAATTCTTGTAGAATAAAACCAGAGTTTTTTACACCATAACTAACTTTTCAGGATTTATCCGGACTCCAGGGATATATCTGTCTGCCGGCGTTTTATCTTTTTTTCCAGCTTGGAAGGAAAGAAAGAAACTCGAGAGACATGAATTGACATGGAACGTTAACGAGCGAAAAAATACTAACGGTGCTTTAAGTTTCTTGCTTTAACGTGATGAAAATAAACGAATAAACCAAGTAACTTGATAGTCTAAGCAGGAAGAGAATTTCCCACTTAGCCTAACGGTAAAAATGCTGGATCAAAATTTCCTGCAAGTTTGAAATATACCGTGCGTGAATTTGATTGAGGCCCTGACTAGGCCCCGATCGATTTTCCCTAACTTACTTCGGGCCCTTGACTGGAAGCCCAATAGGGCCCTAGTACGTACGTAGTTTCGCGCTATGCGTGTAGATTGTAAAATTGAATTATTTCAATTACAATAACGTTATTATTATTATTATTATTTATTAATAACATATTATTAATAATTATTAATAATAATATATTACTAATAATATATTATTAACAACTCTCCAAGAGAATTTTTACGTAAAAATAGTATAAAGCAGAGGATTTCTATGTAAAAATCTTGCGGGTATGACTTCCTGAGAGGCCTGACTGCGGTGTCGAATACAATCCGTGCTCCCACTTCGGCTATATAAGCATACTATTTGCATATTCTGTATGCGAGAGAGCGCACGCCGTATGCGACATCTTATGGCGAGTCTCGGAACTAACTCCCCGTGAAGCCCGATTAGGCACTCAAAGGGTTGCCTCGTCAGTACCATGTTTGAAATAATTAGGGCTCCGATACTTTCGCCCTATTTGGCCCGATTTGGTTCTGTTGTCATTATACCGACTTCTTTAAATATGGGTTGCCCGGTCGAAGCCTGACAAGGTCCTCAACGGGTTGCCTTATAGGTCAGTCATATTGTAAGTAAGCCTGGCAACCTTGGCATTGCCCTGTCACCTCCCAACCTGGCGGTCCTATGGCAATTCATGAGAAGGCATCCACATTTAAGCCCGACAAGGTCCTCAACGGGTTGCCTTAAGTCAGCCACATTGTAAGTAAGCCTGGAAACCTTGGCACAGCCATGTCGGGGCCCAGCCTGGCGGTATTATGGCGATTCATGACAGGGCATCCACGTTTAAGCCCGACAAGGTCCTCAACGGGTTGCCTTAGGTCAACCATATTGTAAATAGGCCTGCCAACCTTGGAATTGCCCTGTCGGGGTCCAACCTGGCGATGTAAGGGCAATTCCTGACAGGGCAGCCACGTTCAAGCCCGACAAGGTCCCGATTTGAGTCAGGGCTTCGCTAGAATTTTCGGGCACGGGCCGTTTGATTTGTTTGGAATAAACGTTTCCCTGGCGAGAATATCGCCGGTCTTGCGGTTAATTGCATACGTCATTCGTGGCATAATCGATGTGGAGAACCAACGTAAGACGGATGAGGATAATACACCCCTTCTAAGGGAGGTTCACTTCCGGTTTGCTCGCAGGTTCCCGCTTGATTCTCCAAGATCGACGAAGATGAAGTTGTCCTCTGTCGAGGCGGAGCTAGCAGAGAGCATTGTAATGGCTCGCAGGATCCCATTATCGATTCTTGGCTCTATATATACTCGTACGTATAACAAAGAGAGACCATTGATGAGCGAAGCTTCACGAACCCTCTTCGATATATTGCACATCGATAGATACATTCGTTCGCAAGAATGACTTATTTTCTCCGATGGGTCATTTATCTTTGCGAAAAGCTCGCTTTATCTCACCCATTTATATCCGTCCTCCTACCAAAAGCTGTCTCTCGATGGAATCTCTTTTTTTTCAATTAAATCCATTTGATCGAAACGAAATGATATATGGTCAAATTTAATCGAAACAATTTTATCTCTGGCCAAATTGAATCGAAATAAATGATCCGCGGCCAAATTGAATTGAAACGAACTATGACCAAATTGAATTGAAACGAACTATGACCACATTGAATCGACACGAAAAATCGATAACCAATTTGAATGAAAACGAAATGATCTATGGCCAGGGTTGCCAGTGAGTCACTATTGTCACTATTTTTCACTATTTTAAAATCGTCTCACTTATCTCACTATTTTTGAAATTCGGCCACTTTTATCACTATTTCAGTGCTCAGAAGTGGTTGGAATAGAGGTGCCGGTTAGAATAGGGGACAAATTTGTACCTCGACTCGCTCACTACGATAAACTCGCGTGGGGGACAAATTTGCCCCGCGCGGAATCACTTTCGATACACCGTATTCTGTTTAATATGCCTTTTTTTAAGAGGTGGTTCTACCTGAAATTTTAGAATCGGCCAATTTGAAGTAAAGTTATGAGCACTTGAAATTTCGCGATTCTCAGATGTTTGAAAATAGGGCAAAAATGGAACGAAACGGGTTTATGATGAATTTTCTTAGAAATTTTGATTTTTTGGGAAAACTATCGGTAAATTCGGATTCAGAGGGAAAAAATACATCGATCTAAGGTTTAAAAACCAAAACATTGAAAAATTTATTTTTTCGTATTTTGGCCAAAACTAGATCCGTTCACTAAAATAGCTGTAGCTTTTTTTCTAGATGAAATTCCGGCTTCGTCTTGAACTCATTCTTTTTGGAATCGTGGAAGCTCCGAAATGCCGTTTGATTCATCCAATTCGGATAATTTTTCAATTTTTGGCAGATTTTTAAAGTTCGACCATAGATTTTTGCAAATTTTTTAAAGCATACCCCTTTCCATTTTTTTTCGGTGATTTTCAAAGTGCTCTCATTTCTACAAAAATTAAGTTATTGGAATGAACCAAACGCCATTCTCTAAGTTCAGTGACAGCCTTTAAGTACGAAAAAGAAATTTTGGAATAAGTTGAACCGAAGTAAAGTTATGAGCACTTGAAATTTCGCGATTTCGAGGTTTCTGAGAATGGAGCTAAAATTGAAGAAAAATGTTTTTGATGAAAATTCATGAGAATTTTGATTTTTTGAGAAAACTATTGGTAGATTCGTGTTCAGGGGGACAAAATACATCGGTATAGGACCCGAAAAAAAAAATTGAAAATATTTTTTTTCCGCACTTTGGTCAAAATTGAATCGGTTCACTAAAAAGACTGTAATTTATTTGCTAGATAGAATTTTGGGTTCTACATGCGCTCATTCTCTTCGGGATCGTTCAAGCTTCAAAATGCCACTTTGTTCATGTAATTCGAATAATTCATTGATTTTTGGCAGATTTTTAAAGTTCGACCATAGATTTTTGCAAATTTTTTAAAGCATACCCCTTTCCATTTTTTTTCGGTGATTTTCAAAGTGCTCTCATTTCTACAAAAATTAAGTTATTGGAATGAACCAAACGCCATTCTCTAAGTTCAGTAACAGCCTTTAAGTACGAAAAAGAAATTTTGGAATAAGTTGAACCGAAGTAAAGTTATGAGCACTTGAAATTTCGCGATTTCGAGGTTTCTGAGAATGGAGCTAAAATTGAAGAAAAATGTTTTTGATGAAAATTCATGAGAATTTTGATTTTTTGAGAAAACTATTGGTAGATTCGTGTTCAGGGGGACAAAATACATCGGTATAGGACCCGAAAAAAAAAATTGAAAATATTTTTTTTCCGCACTTTGGTCAAAATTGAATCGGTTCATTAAATAGACTGTAATTTATTTGCTAGATAGAATTTTGGGTTCTACATGCGCTCATTCTCTTCGGGATCGTTCAAGCTTCAAAATGCCACTTTGTTCATGTAATTCGAATAATTCATTGATTTTTGGCAGATTTTTAAAGTTCGACGATAGATTTTTGCAAATTTTTTAAAGCATACCCCTTTCCATTTTTTTTCGGTGATTTTCAAAGTGCTCTCATATCTACAAAAATTAAGTTATCGGAATGAATCAAACGCCATTCTCTAAGTTCAGTGACAGCCTTCTATGAACAAATTGAACGGAAACGACAAGATTTATGACCAAATTGAATTGAAACTAAATGATCTCTCGCCAAATTGAATCAAAACGAAATGATCTATGTCCAAATTTAGCCAAAGTGAAATGATCTATAGCCACATCGAATCAAAATGAGATGATCTACAGCCAAAATCGATAGGATTTTGTTGCGAACGATTAATCAAGCTACTAACGCTTTTCTTTCAGTGAAAAGAACATTTTATTTGACTGATTATAGTTAACGAATGCAATTTGAATTATGTGCATTTCGCGGAATTTATTCGCTGCACGTCATTATACTCGTGATCTCGATTTTCCGAGTTTCTCATTGGTCCCGCGATTAAACTGTAATATTGAGCGGGTCACTCGCTAATTGGTGTTTATCTACCGAGAGCATCGTGGCGCCATTTCACTGCCTAGGGTCGTCTCGGTAAACAATTACACGTTCGAAGCTCGTCTAAATAACTTGGCATGTGCAACACGCTTCACTTGCTATGTACGCTCTCGTTGGAATACATGCGCTTCCTTTGATTCTGTGTCATTGTAATATCGCGTGAGTTTATCAGACACGTACGGTACTTTATTAAATGAGAGGGCGAATCAATTTACTGCTCGAACCTCATTGAACCTCATCGAGATTTCTGCATCTTTACATCTTGAATTTTGTTTTTTGTTCCAGGTAAACATTTGAGGCAAACTTATAGCTATTTCATCATCCATTGGAAATTTCCGATCAGATAAATCAGGTGAATCAGGTAAATTCAATTGAAATGAACAAATTATATTCTTCAAATAGTCCTTTTGATCTTTTTTTTTCATCAAATTCAAAATTTGCTCACGGCTATGATAATAATATTGGAATTAATCCGAGGACATTTCCCATCAGTAACAAATCGATCAAAAAATAAATCAACCTCAATCGTGTCACAATAAACTGAGTTATGGTCTAGACATATCGTTATTTTTTATTGATTTTAAAGAATTTTATTTACTAATTTAACGAAATATTAAAAAATCCAGCCACGGTATTTGGTAGATAACTCCCTCCAATTATTAAAAAATTGAAGAATTATTTACCAAATATTAGCAGGGCCTTTCAATATTTCATTAAATTGATGCATTTGATTTTTTTTTTAATGTTCGAAACTTTAAGTAAATGAATAATGAGAATGTCATCAGTGTATCTAAATAATAACCCAAATAGCTAGTTATGCTAGTTATTATTCACGTCGATAAGCATTATTTCTTACAACAGTGACACATTTATGCCGGATACTTTTTATTTTCATTCATGCTAATTTGATTTGGTAGGTAATTCCCTCAAATAAAAAAAAACAAGAACTATTTACCAAATATTAACAGGGTTTTTCAATATTTTATTAAATTAATGCATTTGATTTTTTTTTTAATGTTGGATACTTTAAGTAAATGAATAATGAGAATGTCGTCAGCGTATCTGAAGAATAACCCAAATAGGTAGTTATGCAAAATGCATTATTCACGTCGATAAATCATTTATTCCTTACAACAGTGACACTTTTGTGCCGGATACTTTATATTTTTGATCATGCTAATTTAAGAATTGATTTGCATCAAGAATTTAATTGATTCTTGCGCCGGGCACGTGTCCTGGAGTTTATGTACCTTCCAACATGCGGGTCAGGTCGTAAACCATTAATGGACGACGAGAGAAGTATTTAGGTACTATATGATACCGAGAGTGAGTCGTTACACAAACACACGCACGCATATACACGGGAGAGGCTTGCACTAAGCTCGAGAGTACATTGGTGCTGCTCGAACGGATGTTTACTGCACTAACGACTTGGGTATGAGAAACCCTCTCGTGTCCTCCTTCGTACCGAAGGATTCCTCGGCGTAGTTACTTCTTGCAGTATCTAAGCCGAGAGAGAAGGAAGGATTCTTGGGCAAAGCTCGGGGATCTTGATCCTCTTCGATGCGTGGACCATGGGCTTACATCGTAGAGAGGTTTCCCTTGTGGCGAGAATTGCGAAAGAACCCACACAATATAACTGGCTTAGTGATTTTGGGCTGGGAATTTTTTTGCTTTTCTATGATGTGACTGCCGAAAGAAATAATGGTTCACCTTATAATAGCGCGTGCGGTATAAATTGGGATAAGGTCGTACCTTGGTAACTCTAAACTTGACAGTAACTCCGACTGAAAATATACCAATGACTCTGAAAATTTAGGAACTATAAAAATTGTTAATTCAGTCACAGGAGTGATTACCGGGTAGTTTAGTTGGCGTCTTGTCTTTATGGTGGAGGTTAACCATATTTTTTGTAAGGGTTGTTTAGGGGAAAGCCACCTTTAGTCTGAGAAGCCAAGCCTGGCCTTGAAGTGGCTTTTCCTCTCAAGAAAGGGAGGCAGACGTTATTCAATCTACTACAAATGCAGCAAACCATTCCCTTCAGCGAGAACCAAGTTCTCATGAGGAATATTTCTGCCTCCATCCAGAATATGATCCACTATAACGATAAGATCCTAAATTTTAGTGCGTTGTACCAACCCATTATCTTTCACCGTTCCCAACTGCTCGTCCCCTTGGAAGCTTTACATCATGGGCAACAGCGTCGTCTAACAATCGAGCGTCTTTCATGAACATCGCGATCAAACACTCCGGGATCTCTAATTGAAAAGGGGCCTCGTGAGTGAACGTGACTTGGTAAACCACATCGTGGTAAATTGAACGTTACAACGACGATAAGATCCCGAAGTGCAAATGGAAATTCTGTCGTCCGTTAGCTACGGACAACGAGCCTAACACCCGTGAGCATGTTTGAACGCAGATGCTGTCACAGACACTGCGGGTCCTTTGTGTCTGTGTGTGTTTGTCTGGTATTGGGGCTTCCCAGAGCCAGGAGTCTTGCTCTATGCCAGCTGGAATTACAACTGGTGATGGATACGTTGGTCCCTTTGAGCATATACAAACGTATCTCCTCCATGTACCAATTAAACTCCATCAATATGGGTATAGCGATTGCCGCAATGTTGGGAGGTCCACTTTTGATGATGCATTTTATTTACGAGATAGAAGATTACGTACCGAGGAAAGAAATCCTTCGGGATTCCAAGTTCCTTTAATCTCGGTATCAAGATTTATATTATACCCTCGTAAAATCGTTCCAACTTCGCGATTTCCCGGCGCAATTCGTTCAAACGACACTCTCCTCTTAATTACGCCATCGCCAAAGTTTCGTCCTTTCGATCGAGTCCTTTTATCCTTGGTGCAGTCTCGCAACAAATCATCGTCAACCCTCGGCCAAAGTCTGCGACTGGCAAGTCCAATATTCTCCAGTCGACCAAAACCTCACTTTCATCCCCCTTGTGACTACCCTGATTTTGCCCCTCACTCTTCCTGTTCTTGTTTTGCCGAATGCTGCTTTACTTCTGTATTCACAGCTGCCACACACGAGTAAACGCGGTTGCCCAATGTCTGTTGGCCTCACGTTTTACGATGACAGCGCCGGACCACTTTCGAGGATATATGGGTATATCTTGGCCATGTTTAGTTTCTACTTTCGTATAGGAATGTGCTACCCCCGCCTTATTATATGACCGCAAGAGTTTCCTCTCTCTCTGTCTCTTCAACTCTGACTTGGCCAAAAGTTGCGAATCTCTCGCAGAACCAGGTGGAAAACTCGGCCCAAGCGCAGGAGTGGGTCTGTTGCTCCAACTCTCCAACCTCGTTTGTCGTCTTCAGCTTTGCCAGTATGACTTTCGTCCTTCCTGCAACTGTATTCCCCCTAAACTTGTGTCTCTTCACTCGCGTTTCGCGCGTGTTTCTGACGGTGGATTTCATTCGGAATGGTTGCTATTGCCTCCTTCAATCAAAACTCCCCTCGGCGATTCTATGAACCATCCTCGGAAAGTTGGAAAGTCCTGGGAGTTTCCGTATCCCGAATTTTGGTAGCCAGTTTCCGGTCTGCAAGTGAACGGAAGGAATTCGCCGGTCGGCAAATGGAAATCGCCTTGGTCGTAAAGCCGATGGAGTAGACATTTTACAGGCAAGAATGCAATCCTAACTGGGTCATTCCATGTCAAATCGACCAAGAGTTGGAATCGATCCCTTTTTATTTCGATGAAATTTGGTCAGCAGTTTTCGTTTTTAATAAAACGAAGTTCCACCAAAGGAAAAAAATTAATCTTTTTTTTCGAAAGTTATCCAAGATTCAAAATTTCACAATTTTTTAAATCTTTCAAGTTTATTTTTTAAATATCTTGCAAACTATTATAGTTACGAAAAAATCGTTCTGTGTTCGTTTTGAAGAGTATACTTGTGGCTACGAAAAAAAAAATATTCCGAATTTTTTTTTGAAATATGGTGAATTTGGAGAATTTTTAATTTTCAAAAATCGCGAAAATCCACGATGAACATTATATTTTTAGTCCAATTTATTTATATAATACCTTGTACTGATCTTGAAAGATCCTGAAGTTTTCAGAACAGTGTTTTTTTTGAAAATATGAATTTGTGAATTTTGGTAACAAAAAGAAATGTTCTTACCTCTAAGTTGAGTAAAGTTGAGCAATCGTGTAATTTCGAGCAGTAAAAATTTCAAGTAATGATATAAGCATATGAAAACAGAAAAATATAATTGAATTTGCATTTTTATTTATTGGGTAAAGTGTTTTAAGCGTAAACTTAATATACATGTATATTAAATAATAAAAAACGCGAATCCAATTATGTTTCTGTTTTCACATTCTTATGTCATTAATTGAAATTCTTACCGCGCAAAATGACAAAACTACATGATTACTCAACTTTACTTAACTTAGAGGTAAAAAAAAAATGTTAACAAAATTATAAATTTTTGAAACAATAAAATACTATCTTAAAAATTTCAGGATCTTTTAAGATCAGTGCAAGGTATTATATAAAAAAATGGAAACAAAAATTTAATGTTAATCGTGGATCCGCACGATTTTTAAAAATTCAAAATTCTCCAAATTCATCATTTTTCAAAATGTTTGTTCGGAATATATATTTTTTTTTCGCAGCAACAAGTATACTCTTCAAGACGAGTCCAGAACGATTTTTTCGTAACTAGAATAGTTTTCGAGATATTTAAAAAATAAACTTGAAAGATTTAAAAAACTGTGAAATTTTGAATCTTGCGTAACTTTCGAAAAAAAAATTTAATTTTTTTCCTTTGGTATTACTTCGTTTTATTAAAAACGAAAACTTCTGACCAAATTTCATCGAAATTGAAAGGGATCGATTCCAACTCTTGGTCGATTTGACCAGACCCAACGTCTTTCTCTCTTTCTCCCTCCCTTTATCGTACTCGGTAGAATTTTTTTTTAAATTCCATCGGGGACGTGCAATCGCATCATTCAATATCGTCAATGCGGGAGAGAGTACATCAGGATACAAGTGAGCGCTGTAGAAATGTTGGCGAGACGATAAATCGGCGTTACAGACTCCTCCGACATGGGAAATATGATATTGAAGCCTCTCGTCGCTTCCCTAATCGACTCATGACCTATTTCTCCCTCTCTCTCGCTCTTTTTGTCTCTTTTCCTCAGGCTGAAACTTCCTCTAAACTTTGTAATAACGTTACACGGCTAAGGAGGGAGTTCTGGTAAGAGGGAGGCACGAAGATATCGAAATGGGAGATGCGAGATAAAGATGAAACTCGCGTAAGGAAACTGCGGGAAAGCCGATGTTACTTGCACCTTCCCAAGCATCCAACTGACGGTATTCCCTCTATATATGTATACAATCAGAATGTTGAGAAGAACCGCGACTGTGTGCACATGCTGAGGTGCAAACCAACCTGCGAAACTCTCTTGCGGTTGCATCTCTCTCTCTCTCTCTTTCTCTCTCTCTCTCTCTCTCTCTCTCTCTCTCTCTCTCTCCCCCACACACAGACACTTTTTCTCTTGATCTATCCATCCATCCATCTCCCTCTCGATCTGCTTTCGACTTTGCAAAGGTACGCTGGAGTGAAGAACTCCTCTCGGATTTTCCTCTCACACACGTCCTCTGACTTTGTGCATGAACGGTTTGATCGAGATCCCTCCTTTCGCGACTTGTAGATCGTGCTTGGAGCACTTCTCTCACGCTGCTTTTCCTCTTCATCTCTCACTCTTTCTCTTTATATACGTGTAAATATATATACCGATATATGTGTGACTCTTTCCTCTCGTCTCGACCCCGAAAGCCCTCTCAACTTTTTCCAGTCCACCCTCCTTTGCCGAGCATTGCGTGTAATAAAAATCAACCAGAGGCGAAAATCACACAGAGAGAAGGAAATACCTTCGTTGGTACACATAAGATCTCTCGTGCTCTTTCGTTCTCCGATAATAATTCCTGGAGCAGTCACGTGTTCAAGTGGAACGAGCGAAGGAGCATTGAAAGGAAGTGCTTGCTCTGCAGTTGAAAATGTTTTTGATGAAAATTCATAAAAATTTTGATTTTCTGGTAAATTCGTGGTCAGGGGGATAAAATACATCGATATAAGGCTTCAAAAAAAATTAATTTGAATTTTTTTTTTTCGCATTTTAGTCAAAATTGAATCTCTTTAGTAACATGATTGTTATTAATTTTCTAGATAGAATTGACGCTTGGACATGAGCTCGTTCGTTTCGTTATCGTTGAAGCTTCAAAATCCCGTTTGGTTTATCCAAATCCGATCATTTTTCAATTTTTGGCAGATTTTTAAAGTTGATTAATCGATTTTTGCAAATTTTTGAAGGTATACCCCTTTCTATTTTTTTCGGCCATTTTCAAACTGCTCTCATTTCTACAAAAATTAAGTTATCGGAATGAACTAAACGCCATTCTCTAAGTTTAGTCACACCCTCTGTGTATGAAAAAGGAATTCAAAAATCGGTAAAACCAAAGTAAAGTTATGAGCACTTCAAATTTCGATATTTTGAGACTTTCGAAAATGAAGCAAAAATCGAGCAAAAATGGTTTTAATAAAAATTCATTAAAATTTTGATTTTTTTTTTAAAGTATTGGTAGATTTGTGTTCAGGGGGATAAAATACATCGATTTAAGGCTTTAAAAAAAATTAATTAAAATTTTTTTTTTCGCATTTTGGTCAAAATTGAATCGCTTTAGTAACATGACTGTAATTAATTTTTGCTTTAGTAACATGACTGTAATTAATTGGTCATGAGCTCATTCTTTTTGTAATCGTTGAAGCTTCAAAATCCCGCTTGGTTTATCCAAATCCGATCATTTTTCAATTTTTGGCAGATTTTTAAAGTTGATTAATCGATTTTTGCAAATTTTTGAAGGCAATTTTTCAGTTACATTCTTTAGTTACAAGGTTTACGTACAAAGAAGAAATTTTCAAAATGGTTAAACCATAGTTCTCTAGAAATATTTAAAAATGAAAAAAGAAAATAAATAAACGACCTTCATTGCGTTCAAAGGATGCAAGCTTCAATATTATGAAAACCGGATCAACCTTTTGCCGTGCGTTTCGACGATGCAAGGTGAAGTCTCGGATTTCCCTTGATAATCTCGAGACTTGAACGGGTATACGATGCAGCTATCAGTTTTCGTCTTTGAGGATTTTTTCGTTTTTTCTACTCGACGTTCGAATTTCGCGCAACCCTTTGTGCACAAAGTCTTTCTCAAGAGCCGTAACTCCGAGTGTACTTTTCTTTTGCGCACAAAAGTTCGGAATTCTCAAAGTATCCTTCACAGATACAACCTGAGAGCTAAACGTGAAATAGTTCTTTGAGCGTCTCGATGAATGAGGGGTTGTTGAATGACGAAGAGGCAAGATGTCGGATTACGATAAATAAAGAATTACCATTAATTAATTGACGTGTCTTCTTCGGCGGAATTTCCCCTTTGAGTGAAATCTAGTAAATTGACGGAAGAGGGTGAAATTGCACTATAACATTATACACTGTGCCTGATGAGTTAATCACGAGAAATGGGGAAGAATGGGGAAAATAAAAATTGCAAGATCGTTGAAAGAAAGACGGGGAAAAAAACAAAACGAGAGGAAGGAGTATGGGTGAAAAGTAGAATCTTCTGTCTGGCGAATAAAAGGGGAAACTTGCCTTCGGCTAATCTGACAAAAACCAAAGTACCAGCAACTTTTTTTCAACCCCTATTTCGCGCAATGATCTTCATCCTCGTCTTCTTCTTCTACTTCTTCTTCTTCTGGTTATAATTTTTTTCTTTTCTTTTTTTCTTTTTTATTCACGCCCATCCGTGCTAAATTTGCCTTTCTTCTCTGATAAACCGTTCTGTTCCTTCGGGTCTCGTGATTTAGAAACAGCGTGATATAACGATAAAAAAGAAAGGAGTTTGCTTTGCATGCAGCAAGGAGAACCCGAGGGAATTCGTGGGAATAATCTTTATGCATAAAAGCTTTCTCAGGAGGTCGCCCGAGGATGAATCTTATTAATAAAGGCGCCCGCAGATTCTTGGGAAGCTTTTTATGAGTTACTAGACGAGAGAGAGTGAGTGAGAGTGTTTTGGCATAATTACATACAATTCTTCGTACATCTGAACTTTTAATAATCATCTTTGATCACCAACTTTTTGATGATCGTACTAATTTTCAAATGCACCCCCCCCCCCCTCCCGATAATATTGCTATACGGTCGTAAATACTTTTATGCCGAGAAGAAAGTTTTTATGTGAAAATTTTGTGCGTTAAAATTAGCATCCAGGCCTGAAACTCGTGCCTTGCGTGGAGGAACTTCCCCTCTAGTATTTTTTGCGTGTTAAATTATGGAAACACTCGAGAAAAATCGTAAGAAAATTCCGTGCATATTTTTATTTTTATTCGGCACTAAATAGTAAATAATATGAAATTAATGAAACATTGTTTTTATTATTTTCCTCAAAGTTTGCCCATTGCAATCTCTCAGAAGTTTTTAAGGCTGAAAAATAGTATTTTGAAATTTGCGCAAACATGAAAGTTATAAGTCTGGTCGAGAATTTTTTTCAGAGACATAATTAATTATTAAAGAATCGCGTTATTGTTATTTTACTAAGTATATATTCAACTTATTTCAGAGCACTTTTTATTGAATTTTTTTTTAAATTAACAGAGATATAGATTTTATCTTAACGACAAAGAAAAATTTCCTCCCCATTGTCCCATTCATATCTTGGTGAAGGGTTTTCTGAAAACAAAAAAAAACCCAATATCTCTTTTTTATTTTTCAAGGCCTTTTTCTTTTTCAAGCAGGTTTTAAAAACAATAATTTCCTAAATTTTTTAAATCGGCTACAAATAATAAATAACTTCTATATTTTTCGATTATTATTTTTTTAACCCAAACAATTTTATTTTTATTTTTTAGATAATAGATAATTAACCTCCCCTATCTCAACTTACCTGCTCTCACCAAAGTGACTGTAGCTCTTCTTTTAACTCTGTAACTTTTTTCGCAAGTTCTTATTCGTTTACCTTTTTTTTTTAGGTTGTTACTTTTCTCTTTGGGAGACTATTTGGTAAAAAAGGGTGGGTTAAGGATGTTGAGTCCCAAATCGCAAATGATGAGAACATCTGAAAATTTGGTATGTTTTTAGACGAATTATTTAAGAGGTCGTGTAAACATTTCACGACGATTAGGGAGCTCGTTATCGAACAATTAACATTACAAATTAAATTAAATTAAATGTAGTCTTATGGAAACTGATATAACTTTGCGATAAGTTTTTTTTGACCTCTCAATTTTTTTGTATCTACACTATATTGAAAGCAATGGAAACAAAACGAAGTTTATTGATAAATATTTTTTTTATTTGTTTAAACAATTGTTCTTAACAAAATGTCAATTTTTTAACATTGAGCTTCCTAATCGTTGTGAAATTTTTACACGACCTCTCAAATACTTCATACAAAAACATACCAAATTTTCAGAATTTTCTCATCATTTTTCATTTTTTAACCCTTGAGGAGGTTGAAGTAATGATGATAGAATTCTGAAAATTTAATATATTTTTACGTGAAGTATCCAGGAGGTCGTGTGAAAATTTCACGGATATTAAGAAGCTATTTATTGAACAGTTAACATTAAAAGATTTCATAGGGACTCAACATCCTTAAGGGGGTCGTCTAGTGTGAATCCTGTTTTTTTAATGTTTTTTTTCCGGATTTTTTTTTGACAAACCATTTTCCTATTTCAACCTATTTCACAAACCTATTTCAACCTTTCATTCTGGTGTATGTTGGATTCGAAGGCGCGAAGCTGATGGAGCACGACGATTATTACCACGTTCTCGGCTGTTACACGATGTAATGCCTCGGCAAGTTGCTCTCGTGTTGCTTCTTCTCCCTTCGTTCGTATTGGCATTAGTATCCCTCTCGAGATTCTCGCGAGTTATTCAGATACACACGTTCTCACACACGAGCCTTCAATTATTCAATTCACAATTCAATAAAATGTCTCGATGATACGTCTCGCGCCGTTTAAGAAAGATGAATATATTTCGCATCCAAAAAGGGGAAAGAATGAAAAAGACACGCGCGCGTTCTGCCAGACTCGCGATAGTTGATTACAGAGTTGTGTTTATAATCTTCAAGCGACACGCGCTTCTCTGCGTTTTAATTGCTCGATTTTTTTTTCTCTCCTTAATTAGTCCGGGAATACCGCGTTTAATTAACCCTCCGGCTCTTTCACTCGCGACTTTAATTGTCCCGCGTTCTTTTTGCCCGGAAATGAAAAATATGTCGTGACAAGGCTCTCTTTCTTTTGTCCAAAGAAATTCCTTTGAGGATTTTTTTTAAATCCCCATCATGAGTCATAATTGTATGATGATTTATCATTATTGCTCATCCGTGAATTTCGCGTCTGGATTTTTTTTAATTTTTTTAATTTTTTTTTTTATTATCATCGCAACTTTTGTGCGGGGAAAGTACGTTCCGGGTAAAAGTTTTAATTTGGGAAAAAATGGGGCAACAGACTGCCGGGTAGTTTTAGACCCGCGCGGAAGAGAAGAACGAGTTTGAGACAGGGCGCAGGAAAATTAGATGCAATGAATAACCGGTGATTGTCGACGCTTCGGAGTTTTAGTGTTCGTGTAAAAGTTTCGCCACCGAGAGGGAAAGCTTCTTCCTCTTCTTTTTGTTATTTTTTTATTGATTCATTGGAGTGGCTCGAAGGTGGATTTTGTCAACTTTTTAGCTACTAGTAGAAAAATTTGTGACGGTAAAAAAATGTGATAAAACGTCGATAAAGGGAAAAAAATATATATTGAACGACCAGCTATCAACACTTAAAATTTTGTCGTGAACTAAAATTTTTCTAAATCAATTTAAACAAAAAATCGATATCCTTCTGGAAATAATTGACCATTCAATCAAAATTTTAACTAAAATTGAAATATTTGACTAATCTTACATTATTTTAGGATCTGCTGCATCTTTCGCTGTTTTTTTGAAACTATCCCAGAAAGAAAGGAAGGGAATTCCTAAAGGCTCTCTCTCCTAGACTTTTACTCTCTCTCCTCTCTCTCCTCTCTCTCTCTTAGACTTTTTTACTATTCTGGTCTAGCATTTTGAAAAAATTCATTTTTTTTACAGATTCTTAAAGCTCAGACCTTCAAGAATATATGCTCGAAAATAAATTTTTTAATTCCAATAATTTACAGTGTTGTAGCTATTTTTATAACGGACTATAGACGTTTTTTTCAAAATTACTTTTCTCAACACTAATATCTCAAGTTCCACTCATCAGATTTACTTCAAATTTTTTACCATTCTTCAATGTATAACTCTCTATCGCCCCTATCACTTTTCTATCAAAATTAATTTTTTTTCTGTTGTAAAAAAATTAAAAAGTATGAAAAAAGAGTCGAAAAACATCACTTTGCGATTTTTTTCCTTTTTCTCTGAGGTAGGGGTTATAACGACGTTCTTGTTAATTAACCCTCCATGGGTCATTTTGACCCCAGTCTTTTTGAGCCCTTGCCATGTCCCGAGTGTTATTCAAAATGACTTCAAAAAATTCAGGGTAAAACATTCATTCATTCTCGATATGCAATGCACCCTACATTTTTTTTTTATTCTAAAGATGGTGAAAAAAAATCTCGAATACGCGAAAAAACCATTTTTTACGAAAAAAATCATAAATTTTGCAATTTTTATTTATTTTTCATAAAATTTTCATAAAAATAGCTTCATCGTTCGTTTCAAAAAAGTTATTTATTTGGACATTTAAAGATAGGCTTAGGGAACTCTATTGCGGAGTAAAAAAATACAATACCGAAAATATATAATTTCTTTGAAAATTTTCGTATATAAAAATGGAAAAATTGCATGTCCTTAGAGACTTAGGCTGTCATCAGAGAAATGGCACTTGGCAGAGACACGGGCATTAAAAATGTAACGGACCTTCGAGAATTCAGTCGTTTTCACTCTTCTCTCTCTCTCTCTCTCTCTCTCTCTCTCTCTCTCTCTCGTAATGCAATAATAATTTTCCCCGATTGTTTTACACTCGTTAAAGAGTCGCGGATGTTTCACGCTCTTGCACACGGTTGAATTGTGCTCTTGGGCGCGAGAAAAAAACGGCATCGAACGTGTAAAAGTTTCCAGCGTGAAAACTGACATTACGCGCACGTGCTTTATTAACTGGCGACGTCCTGCGGCGTTCAGCGTTGGATTTTTCTTATTTTTTCAAAGTAAATAATTGATGAGAAATCTTGCAGCGTTAGTACATACACACGAGCACTTTGTTCGTGCGAGATTATACAGCCCGTGTAAGTTTAAGTGTGTGTTTATGTTCGGTGAGTGGCGTTTGAGTCTCGTGTTGGCGATTGCATTCACAAAACGTGTCATTACGTCTTTTCTTCTGTCGGCGCGTTTATATCCTACTCGATTCACTGTCTCGGACACGCGTTCCATTCCGGACGAGTCTGAGACTCTTGGACAGACGAGATGATGAAAATTTCCGATATCGATAGTCCGGATCACGAGGAAGATAGATAAAGGATACGTGACACGTTGTAACTATGCTGTCGAAGGCTTTTGATTGGCGAGAGATATTGGATTTTTTTTTACCCCTCGCGAAACATCACAACGTTACTTTCTCATCCGGATATGTGCGGAAGTCTCGGATGTTTTTGTGGAGATAAAAGGTGGAGGAATAGAAATATACAGGATCGTTCAAAAGTTTTGGATTACATCTTTTCTTTTCGCTAGGCATGAAAAACTTTCATTTATTGGCTCAACATAGATATTGAAGAGTAATTAAAGTAGTTTTCCACGGTGGAGATTATCAGCTCTATTGATTTTGAGAGATATTGCTCTGTGACTGTTTTTTCCTTCGATACAGGACGCTCCAAATGATTTTTTTGGGGATTTTCTTATTATCACAAAAGTTCGAATAATTTTTTGACAAAGAATGAGAATTTCTTCTCAGATGGGATTTTAAGGGAAAAGAGGTTTGAATATCGATTTTTTTTTTTCAATTTTTTTATATTTTCTTTCTCGCACTTGAACTTTTTATACGAGAGTCAAATTCTTGGAAAACGTTCGCATGATCTCTACAGCAGTGATCAGCAAAAAAAAATTTTAGATTTGTAATTCATCGTTATTTACAAAATTAATATTATCACCCATTATTTTTTTTAGGTATTTCGATAATCAGTAATTTAAAGACCAATACTACGAATTATTTCGATATTGAATATGTGTATTCTTTGAATTATTCATTATTAGAAAAATTAGTAATCGTATTCTTTAAAATACTTATCATTAAATTATTTAGTAATTGAATTATTTTAATTACCAATTATTAGAATAATTTATAATTGAATTTTGTCAATTATTGATTATTTGAATAATTAGTAATGTATATATCTAAATTACTGTTTATTCAAGTAATTAGTTATTGAAATATTTCAATTACCAATTATTTGAATAATTAATAATTTAGATATATAAATCACTAATTAATTATAGATTCCTTCACAATTTAAGTACAACTTGACTACAAATAATTGTAGATTATTGGAGTGAACTTGTACAAAAGTTGAAGTATATTTTGTGCACAAGTTTGCCTAAAACTTGTATTCAATTACCGGCCTCAGATTTCGATCAACGTGGATCCAAATGTTGCTCACCAAAAACTTACCGTAAACTTGGCGTCAAATTGATTCCAAGCCACGGATGACCGAGTTTTTATAGTATAACACTGACTATCAGGATTCCTGCTTAACTTCACTAAACAAATTTACAAGTATAAATATGCATTATCAAATAATTAATAATTGCAAAGAATAATTAACTAATTTTTTGAAAAATTAGTAATTAGAAGAATTAATTATTTAATTATTCGAATAATTAATAATTGGAAAGAATAAATAACTAATTTCATAAAAAATTAGTAAGCAGAGTACTTAAGTATTTAATTACTTGGATAATTAATAATTAGAAGGAACAATAACCTAATTTTTAAAAAATCAGTAATTTATAAGAGCAACATTTTAATAACTTGGTTATTGAGTAATTATTTGATCTAAATTACAAGTTATAGGTTTATTGGATAATAATCGACCATGAATTATCGAATTTTCGAATATTACAAATGCCTTACTGCCTAATTACTGAGTGCCTTAATAATGAGTAATATTTATTGGAACAATTATAAAATTTTCTAACACAGAGTAATTAGCGGTAATTAAATTGACGAAAATATCGATTTTGCCAATAACTGCGTTACAGTATAATTTTAATTATATTAAATTGATTTTTTTCCTGAGGGAATTTCCTTTGAAATTAAAAAAAAATGGGTCATTATAAAAAAAGTCGAATAAGGATGCAAATTGCACGTAACATTTGAATAATCGAAATTGAATTTTAATTCCATCGCCTGAATCTAAAAAAAAAAATGTATCATCACCCAAGAATATTTCTATGCTTTCCAACTGCGAGATCTTCCGCTCTAGATGAAAAATTCAAAAAGTTTTTGAGAACTTTTGAATGGCGCTGTAGTCTCGTTCGATTTTATAGATTCTGCGAGAGGCCATTTTTATAGTCTTGTTTTATCGGAAAAATCACAATACCGCGAGGCGTGTATCTGATAAAGTAGGATAAAATAGGGCGTCCGAGAAAAGTTCGTTGTTTATCACGATGTTGAATTTCCGGAATATGGGACGCAGTCTAGCGACGGTATAAATTTTCTCTCCACAACGCGCACATTTTTATTTAATCTGAATATATATGACGGCGCCTACGGACTACGATCTAGATTTTCTTTTTTTTTTTTAATCCGCCGGATTATCCGCTTGCTCTGCATATACACGTTTTTTTTTGTATCGCATCCCCTCAACGGCTTCCATTCAATATTTTTCTTTCTCGTACGGATATTTCATATCACCAACGACGAGAAAATCTTGCACGAATCAACGAACGAACGAAAAATGTCAGCCGCAATATCTCCATTTTCGTCCTTCGCCGCCCTCGTAAATCAATTTTTTGTCAAACTCATAAATCAAAATTTTGTTTTTATTTTTTTTTTACATGGTTTAATACTCGCAGGGCTGAAAGAAATCGAATGATCTGCCATTTTCGTGTATCTCGTATCGCGCCTGCAGCATCAGTTATGAAATTTACGTTCGTAAATTCTCGCTTGTTACGAACCTTACGAAAATTTATTATATACATACAACATCGAGAATGTAATTCGTTAACTACATGATGCGTTTGTGCGAAAGAGAAAGAGAGAGAGAGTGGAAAACATGGGACGAGCTTGAACGCGAATTTGTTGGAGCACTGCGTATATAAACCGTGAAATCGTTCGCACTGTATTTACCTCCATGTATATATGTTTTTTGGGTTATGTCAGGAGAGATGAGACAGTTTTTTTTGGAACAGTTGAATAATTGACAATAATTGACCGTCTCGTTTTGAGGCGTTTCATGAGCTATGAATATTGAAAATGAGCACAAATTTTCTATTTTTCACATTTTTTATATGATAGATCATCTTATTCAAAATTTGAATGTAAAAGAGCAACATTTAAAGAATATTGTATAAAATTTTAATTGAAAAATTTAGGAAATTGAGATTGTGGGACTTGTTTTCGTTGTAGCTTTATCTTAAATTAAAAAATCATATTTTATCTGTTAGTAGATAAGTACAGCTCGTGATTGAACGGAGGATTTTGGAAAAAATTGAAATTTGAATTTTTGGAAAATTTCTATACAAGGCAGTACCAATTTTTGATTTCGAAAATTCATCTGAACAAAAAAATGGAGTGAGAATAACACAAACAAAAAAATTTAAGGGTTTCGGAAATAACCTATAGTTAGAGAAGACAAGTCTGCAAAATAAAAATAAATTGTACCAGAATTTGGTGCTTTTTAGCTGCTAATTTAGTGCCCAATTGGAAGATGTGGTGCTCTTCTCGTTTTCTCCTGAAATCGAATTTTAAACAGTTATTTTTCTGAAATGTAACATCATAGGAATTAAGGATGTTGAGTCCCAAATCGCAAATGAGGAGAAAATTCTGAAAATTTGGTATGTTTTTGGATGAATTATTGAAGAGGCCGTGTAAAAATTTCACGATGATTAGAAAGTTCGTTGTCGAACAATTAACATGAACAAATTAAATTAAATTAAATGTAGTCTCATGAAACTGATATAATTTTGCGATAAGTTTTTTTTTTGACCTCTCAATTTTTTAATACCAACACTATATTGAAAGCAACGGAAACAAAACGAAGTTTATTGATGAATATTTTTTTTATTTGTTTAAAATATTGTTCTTAACAAAATGTTAATATTTTAATAACGAGCTTCCTAATCGTCATGAAATTTTTACACGACCTCTTAAATACTTCATACAAAAACATACCAAATTTTCAGAATGTTCTCATCATTTTTCATTTTAACCCTTAAGGGCAGGCTAAAGACCCTCTCTCTCGCTCTCACACGACCCCTATAGGCGCTCTCTCTCGCACTCGCAAGAGCGGAAAGGCGGGGGGGAGGGTGTTTAGCCTGCCCTTAAGGAGGTTGAAGTAATGATGATAGAATTCTGAAAATTTAATATGTTTTTACATGAAGTATCCAGGAGGTCGTGTAAAAATTTCACGACGATTAAGAAGCTGTTTATTGAACAATTAACATTAAAAGATTTCATAAGGACTCAACATTCTTAAGTGCTTGCTAAGTGCTTTTGAACAAAGTTAAATTGAACCTCAAAATTTTCGCAAAAGAATATTTTTTTAATATCAAATACTTGGCAAATTATTCTTGAATCAAGTTGCATAATAAAAAAATTACTTATCAAGACTCAGCAAAGTTTTCCGTTGAAGAAAATAAATGAATAAATAAATAAATAAATAAATAAATAATGAATAAATAAATAAATTTGTCATTTTTTCGTTCCATTGAACGTTCGCACCTTCGATTACAAGATATTTCAACCATTTTTACAACGAAAAATCTCATTTAATCAGCTGGTCTATCCTAACACTATTTTAAGCACGAGTGTTCCATCTTGCCTGGATTAAAATACCTTTTGAATGAATTATATGGTGTGTATGGATCACGAGCAGAATCCATTCGCGCGTGAATGCACATCCGTTTTACGTGTTGGATCCAGGGGAACGGTATAAACGCACATGCGTTATTCGTTGGCCCCGAGTTATCGAGAATATTAAATACTGCAGAAACGGATGTGAGAATAATGGCCGCGAGAGTTATATGAAGGGATGAAACTGCGAGAGAGGATGAGAAAGTAAAATCCTATTATTACACGTACACAAAATAGTCGTGGCACTATTCTCATCGATATGCAGTTAGTTGTCTTCGTTGTCAACATTAGGTGGATTAAAAAAACAATTTTGGTTTTTTTTTATTGCCCTGATCATTGGAATTTATGTACTTGAAGTATCGAACGTTCAGTTGAACGAAAAATCGACAAATTTATTTTAACAAAAAAATTAGAATAGCTGGGCAAATACTTGGTAAATAATGATTTTTTAAATTGAAAGATATTTAAAGAATTATCTCCAAAATATTAGAAAACCTAAAACTGTCCCTTAAAATAATAAGTTGTTCGATTTTCCGTTCATTTGAACGTTCAGAACTTAAGTCCGTTGAAACTTTCGTTTCTTTCTCTTGACGAGTAATTGATCTTCATCAAGTGGAAGGCCTAAAGGGTTTTTCCTAATAATTGCCGCGTTGACCTTGGAATTAGTAAAAAAATGGCGATTTCAGGAATTAAAAACTGGAAAAAAAGTTTTAGTTCAGTTTCAGGCCGATTTTTCAGGAAAAAGATACAAAAATCTCGATAAAGAGTAGTATAGAAAAGAAGGGGTTTTTTAGTCACCCTAATATTGGTCCATTTTCTCTATTTAATATTCACCAGAAAACCATTCGTCGTGCGAATTATTTTTTGTGCGCAAAAGTTCATTGAATTTGCATGAGCGCTTGTGAAATCTGTGTTTGGCTGTATAACGACGAGGGTGAGGGAAAAATGAAAAGACAAAGAGATGGAGAGGTGTAGATCGAAAATAAAAGATTAATAATCCTTTTTACGATCTGACGCAGTAAAAAGGATTCATTTATTATTATTATAATTAATATTATTATTGTTGTTGTTATTGTTACATTTTTGCATTTTACTTCTGCTGTGTTTCCGTGGTTGAAATTTTTTTACTGTTGACAAAGTTCTGCTTGTCTATATGTAAATATATTTATATATTTATTGTTTTATTTCGAGTGTTTCATTCCCACGATAAGCATCGTTACAGTGACCATGTAGCTTGAAGCAGAGGTGATGTAAATCATTTTCCATTTTTATTTTCCCCTCGTGATTTCCGCTCGAGACACACCACAAATTGCGTGAAAATTTATTTCACCCCCCCCCCCACCCCCACTTTGCATACGTATCAACAATTTTCTAGATTCTTTTTGTTTCGCTCCGATTCTTTCATTTATTCGACAATATGAGATTCGTGGATCATAGAACATTCAAGTTTTAGCTTCGCATGTCATTGGTGAACGTCCATTTTGAATATAAGAATCACAATGGAGATTTGCCGGGCGCAAATGGAATTTAAAAAAATGTAATCGCACGAAAAAACGTGTTTTTCGCGACGATTTATGGAAATTTCGAGTAATTGGGAAAATTGTTTGTGGATTTCTATTCAACGGAGGGAAATACGTCGATACAAGGTCCAAAATCAAATAATTTAATTTTTTTTTTAAATTCATTTTGCACAAAATTGAATCTGTCACTAAAGAGGATGTCATTTTTTTGTACATACAATTTTGGGTTTTTTCTGCGTCTCAATCCTCGTGATATTGTTTTCGCTTCAATACGCCGCTTGGTGCATCCGATTTCTGATGATTTTTCAAATTTCCCCAGATTTTTGAAGTTGGACCATCGATTTTCTACATTTATGAAAGCTTTTCCATACTTTTTTTGGCGACGATATAAGGCAGTATTCTGGTCTAGAGATCTTGAGCATTTTCTTGAGCTACAAAAATATGTTCACCATTTCTTTTCTTTACAACATATTTATTAATATTTTTAAAATAAACAAAAAAAAATCGAGAAAAAAAATGAAATTTGAATAAGTTATAATTTGGCTGACGTGAGACGATTGCAACCGTTCTAGTCATCCGATACAAAGTAAAAAAAAAATTCTCAATTAGTAGGAATGTCGTTATAGCCCCCACCTCGGAGAAAACAGAAAAAAAATCACAAAATGGTGTGAACAAAAAAAGGCGTTTTTCGACGTTTTTTCATAGTTTTTATTTTTTTTACCATAGTAAAAAAAATAATTTTGACACAAAAGTGGTAGGGACGAAAGTAAATTATACATTGAAGATTGGTAAAAAATTTGAAGTAAATCGATTGAGTAGAACTTGAGATACTATGTCAGCCATGTTGAGAAAATTAGTTTTGAGGAAAACTCTGACGTGATGGGCGTAGTTGCTGCATCACTAAAATAGCTATAACTTCTCAAATAATTGGAATTAAAAAAATTCCTTTCGCGGATATATTCTTAAAGGTCTAAACTTAAGGAATATGCAAAAAAATTGATTTTTTTTTCAAAATTTCATACCAGCATACTCCCTTAACCCTCCGTGGTCACACTCATCTGGGTCGATTCGACCTTGTCCATATTTGAACAAGTATCGTGACCAAACTATCTGTCGGAAAAATCTCAAAAATTACAGAACATCCTTCAAACATTTTATTTGTCGTATTAAAAATTAGTTTATAAAAATCAGATGACTATATGTTCGAAAAAATTCATAAAGTGGAAAAAAGAAAAGTAGTCGTGGGGTCGTTTTGACCCAGTGTGACCACGGAAGGTTAAATGAAAAGATAAAGTTTTTGCAAAATAATGGTGAAGTGTTGCTTGCTAGACGAATTTGTTTTCCCGGATAGCTTCGATTTGCTCAGTCGAGTGAAGGGACGTGGGAAATGTGTTTTAGCTGTGGCACGAAGCGTCTGCTAGCCGTTAGTATTATCGCTCCGATATTGCAGGGAACTTCTCTCTCCTATTCTCTCTCTCTCTCTCGCTCATTCTCCAGAGATTGTACGAGAAAGCGTGGGTGCTAACGATAATGGCTAAGGCCACGAAAACGCCCCTCTCGAGCCCTCTCGAGAAGCCAACACGAGGACGATGTAGAGGAAGCCTTCGAGAGGAGAGTCTCGGAGTTGGAGCGAGGAGGGTGTTTGTATGCCTGAAATGGAGGCGATGTCGATGAAGCTATACGAGGGTGAGTTTGCCAAGAGTCAGACGTGAATACTGTACGATATATATATAAAAAATTATATACACATAGACGAGTATGTATCTGCCAAACATAATTTCAGTATGTTTCAAGCGATATATTCCTTAATATCGAGAACATCTTAGATCTATATATATATGGGCTACTCCAATTTTTCGTCGATATACGTCGATATACCCAAATTTTTAAGATTTTTTTCTCAGCTCCTTTATCAGATATGACTATAAAACTGTTATTACAACATTGTTTCATCCTTCGAAAGTACAAAACGTAAATTTATTTTGTATTTCGATTCTTTGAATCGAAATAAAAACCAAATTTTTGTTTTGTACTTTCGAAGGATGAAACAATGTCGTAATAACAGTTTTATAGTCATATCTGATATAAAGGAGCTGAGAAAAGAAAATTAAAAAAAATTTGCTATTTTTTGGCCTTTTAAAGTAGAGACTAGTACATTAAAAAATTGTATACCAAGTATTCGCGGAAGTTTATTTTTGCCTTAAATATTACATTTTTAAATTTTTTCGTTCAGCTGAACGTTTGAAATTTAAGGTATACAGTTTCTTAGTTTAAAATTTTTAAATTGGTATCACCATTACCTTCTTTATAGCAGAACTCTTCGATTCAATCTAAATGCTTCATTTTATAAACTCTTTACAGCTAATTTTTTTAGCAAAGAATCTCAAATTTTGATCTAAAGTCTAGCAGTACACAGATTCGGATTTTTTTTTTGGTTTTTCATTCCAGATCTAACATTCCGCGAAAAATTTATTTCCTACCGTACTTTTTTATGATTCCGAAAATTGGCTGTCCTGTCGCCATTTTGTACAAAAACAATCTTTAACCCTTAAGAGTCACACCTTGCTAGAATCTCGTTATAGTCACACTGGGTCCATGGGACCCAGGCATTTTGAAATTGTTATAAACAATGAAATAATGCATTGAGCGATACGAAAAAAATAGTGGGGTATAATTTGAACCTTGTTTGAGGTAACGTTTTTGGTCCGAAACCAAAAATCGAATTGTCAATATGCAAAAAAAAATGGATGCAATTTATCGATTTTAGTGGGCAGTATTCCAGGTCGAAAAACGGCCTGGGTCCTGTGGATCCGCAGTGACTATTAAGGGTTAAAAAAAAATTCCAATACTCAAACAGATGACAAATTATCTCTCTAAAAAGAATTCCCATTTTTTTTTTATTGTACTCCCACAAAAAAATTGTTGAACTGGCGTTGCCCCTCGAAGCATACGATTGAGCTTCGCAGCCGAGAATAATTAATGATCTCGGCTGAATGAACAAATTGTTTCTTCACAAAATTTCAAACCAGCGATCTGAATTTAGATTTCACAGGCAAGTTCATGAAACACAGTTTCCGGACTTTCTTTCGCGATCTCGCGAGACTTTCTTTGTCCATTCCTCTCTGTGTTTGAATCGTAAGACTCTCCTAAGTCTTACGGAGAGGTGTGAGAAACTGCGAGAAGTCATTCTCGCGGGCATTCACACGGACAAACACAGGCAAAGTTCATCGGGAAGATTCGTCTACATTCGCATATAAGTGCAGCGTTAGTCTGCAGGAAGAGAGACGTTGAATCGCTCATCACCGGTTCACTCATACAAAAACGCACTCGGAAGTGGGCACGTACCGTAACGGGCCAGACCGAGCGTATTAGCATCGAGTGAGAGTTCCTCTTGGCGAGAAACTCGATCGTTCACGATATATATTTAATGCAACTCCCGCTCCGCGTAATTCTGTCTGTGTGTGCACTCACATGCTCCGTGAAACTTTCAGCTCTCTCAGTCCCCCTTAATGAGTAAACACAAAAGCGCGAGCTCGTACGCGAAGAGTTCACTCTCGAAACATGCGGGAGATTATTAATAGTCTCGAGGATAATTATGTAATATTATGCAAATCCGAGACGGATTATTCAGCCGCTGAATCGTAAGAGCAAGCGTAACACGAAAAAGATCAGGGTGCAATAAATTTATATGTTGAAGGGAAAACTCACAAGTTAGTTAAGGCGGGAAAATTAAAGTTGATTCAGGCGGAATGGTAACCAGAAGGTTATTTTTCGAGTAACCATAGAGTAACCAAGCAAATTTGAGCAATAATTCAGTAACTAAGTTACTTGGCAGTAGGTTAACTATACACGGAAACAAATGGTTGGTTAGGACAACCAATTGATTATTAGTTGGGTATGTGTTGGTTACCGTAACCATCTCACAAGTTAGTTAACCGTAACGAAAACTCACGAGTCAATTGAGGCGGGAAAATTAAAGTTGATTGAAGCCTAAAGGTAGCCAAAAGGTTATTTTTGGAGTAACCATAGAGTAACCAAGCGAATTTGAGCAATAATTCAGTAACTAAGTTACTTGGCAGTAGGTTAACTATGCACGGAAATAAATAGTTGTCTGGGACAACCACTGATTATTAGTTGGGTAAATTTTGGTTACCGTAACCATCTGTTTCGTTACAATAATCACCTATAGCATTAGTTCCATCTACTATTCATCGTTAGGTAACGCGACTAATTAACACTACTGACTTGATTAGTCAGTCTGACTAATAAAATAGTATTCAGGAGGGTCAAGGATGGACAACGACTTTTATAGGCACTGTAGCTAACTATACGATCATTTCCGCAGATTAGTCAGTACTCCAAAAATCCGCCAGGTGGCTTCCTCTTGCACAAACGAACTTTTCCAACTAGTTAGTCAACTAGTTAGTCAACTATTTCTTTCCTTACCACAGCTAAGTCGTTTTTTCCGTTTACCCAAATTGTAGGTTAGATCGTCGTTTGTTTTTATGGGCTGGCTCAAGTCGATATACTGGGTAGAAATGTATAGAAGGAGAATTTACACGCTCACGAAAAGCTTGACGAATGTCTGTTGTCGTTAAAACTCGAAAATTCGCTTTCCAACTGTATTTGTATTCACCCGTGTCTAGTTATCAGCTTGGCGAAGTGGATTACGTCCAGATAACACACTCTTTTTTATGTAACTACTTTTCGCAAGAATAATTACTTGGGGAGGATAAACGAGAATTGAGATAAGAACGTCCACGTTCTCACTCTCTCTTTCGAATGATCGTCGGCTCGTTGATGATCGTTGCATTGTTGTGCAAATTACGCGAGTTAACTTGTAAGAAGTGTAACGATGACGAGCGTTAGTTTGTCGGGAATTTCTTCAACCAAATGTAATTGAAAGCATGGGGATTCCCTTGGCGAAAATCTCGAGGGAATCGCGCGAACACGCGGGAATTGACGTTCAGGGAAAGAGGTGAACAATAGCTCGGTGTAGAGTTTCGTCTTTAACGAAGGATCGCGATGAGAGAAAGAGAAAGAGAGGGAATTAATACTAATTGGTGTCCTGAGCGAGAGTAAAAAGTGTTGAACAAAGAGAGGGCCTTACAGTGAATAAAATAGTCGAGAGCGCTCGCAGACCTTGATGCTCTTTCGAGACTTCCGGTTTCGCGAGCTGTAAGAAGGACGAAAGAAAAACGAAAAGAACGACGTTTACCTAATGTCTGTTATACTTTCACATTCCTCTCGTACAAACAGCTCGATCGTCTGCTTCTGTGTGATTATTCACGAGTTAGCTCTGTAATGGCGTATGAAAAAGAAAACTGTGTAAGAGTTATTGCAGCGAGAAATGGTACGCTCTTAAGGGGGGTATTTTAGTCTGGAATTTTGAAAAAATCAATTTTTTTCACATATTCTCATAAATTAATTTTATTCCGATAAAATCTCTGCCCGATCGGGAATCAACGGTAAATTTCTCATGAAATATAGTTCAAAAATATTTTTTAAAAAATTTTTTGCTCAATTTCGGCCCCATTTTCAAAAACCTCGTAAAATCGAAATTTCAAAAGCTTTACTAGTTTCAAAACCGCCGAAAAAAATTGGAAAGGGTCTTCAAATTTTTGCACGATGGACGAATTTTAAAAAACTGCAAAAAATTGAAAAATAATTGGCATAGGATGAACCAAACGAGGGTTCGAAGCTTCAAAGATTACAAAGAGAAAAGCCAGAAAATTATCTAAAAAAAAGTTACAGCCATTTTAGTGAACCGATCTAAATTTGGCCAAAATGCAGATTTTTTTTTTAAATTTTTCAATTCTCAATGTATTTTGTATTGTATTTTGCCTCCCTGAACAGGAATCTACCAATAATTTTTCCAAAAAAATAAAATTTTAATGAAAGTTTCGCGGTTATGTCTCCCTCAATCGTTACCCGATATTTGCGGCCGTGCAAACTGAATTTTTCGAGAGCTTGACGGGAGTTCAGGAGAAATTGATATTTCGCGAAAAGTCTCGTGTTACTTTTTAATTGACGCGTGCGCCGCGAAATAATTTGCGCTTTTTCGGACGCGCACGCACAAATTAATGCCGTGCAATTTTAACGGAAAGTATCGATTTCTCTCGTATGAGAGAGAAATACCGAACGATCAATCGAGCGAGAGTGGGAGAGGGACATTAAGGAACGGATGGGACCTCCGAAAGTGGGCCGATCGCACCTGAGCCAAAGCGACCTTAATGGCGATCATACGCGCGTTGCGCGGTTAAAATGCCGACGCTGACAGCGTGCGCCATTGCTTTCTAAAAGAAAAAGAAGGAAAATGAAAATATTCCAAGTGAAATGTTAAATTGATTTTTAGTGACGAAAATGACGCGATCCCTTTTGGGATTGATGTCATAGAAACCCAAAGAATGGTTAACTAATCACGTTACCTTAATATATATTAGTATTTTGGGGTCTTTCGTGCAATGTACGAAGCACTCATCAGTTTATCATCAAATCACTCCTTTCCATAATTCCTTCCGATGTCAGTGGCCACGATAAATCAGCCTTCTGATGTGGTATTATCGGACAGAATCAATCAATTGAAGAAAAACCGATGGGATTGACATGAGGAATACTGTTATTATCATTCGCATCTGTAAACAACTTTTCGTCTGATCTCGTTGATGAAGTTATTTTCGAATCATGAACTTCATGACTTGAAGTTTTGTTGTTTACAACTTCCGGATTAGAAGAAGAATCATGAAATGGAAGGAAGAGTTGGTTTCAAACGAACTGGTTTTATGTGATTGTGACATTAACTTTATAGGGAAGAAAAAATCACAAGTTAGTTAAGGCGCACAAATGAAAATTGGTTAACGTGGGAAAGTAACTATAAAAGGTTAACTAAACCTTTGGTTAACTAGATAACCAACGAAACTAAAATAAACCTTTGGTTAACTAAGTAACCAACTAAACTGAACATTTGGTTAACTAAGTAACTAAAGAAGTTTGGTTAAGTAACTGAAAAGTTTAGGTTTAAAGGTTTAGTTAACAAAAAGGTTATCAATAATCTTTTAGTTACTTTCCCACATTAACCAACTTTCATTTTTGCGCCTTAACTAACTTGTGAATTTTTCTTACTCAATAGCAACTTTTCTTACTCAATAGTAATCATGAGATAGTAAGCTAGACCTCCGTAGGTTTTCATGGGTTGGATCAAGCTGATATATAGCGTAGAAATGCATACAAGTTGAATACACACGCTCACGAAAACCAAACTTGCTCGACTAAGAAGATCACTCTCGACTGAGGCGTTCGAAGGCAAACTTTAATTATCGTCGACGAACCGTACGGATTATCGCTTCCCGTTGGGATTTTGCGATTCTGGGCACACCACATCATTCTCTGGGTCCTCTCTAGATTCTCAATCTATATCTAACTCTCCCGCGCTCTTATCTTATATTATCCGCTCCCTCAGCGCCCCTGTCATCAAGTTACTTACCCTTAATATTCCCTAGAGTTTCTTGAGTTCTCCTGCATCGCGGTACACACGAGCACAACCGGAAATATAGCTTCGTTGAGTTGATACGGGCAAATCTCTCGTTAGAAACTTCTAACCTCACAAAACAATATTATATCTATTGATGCCAGAGTGAATACTCGTAGTTACTGAGTTTGCTCAAGCATTCCTTTAGATGTTGGATAATACAGCTGATTTTAACGACTGTCTGACCTCTATTCGTTCGTTTGAAATATCGGTAATATAAGTAACAATCAATGTAGGATTTAATAATTTCGATTGGCAGCTGGTTTGGGTAGTTTGATTTTGAAATAGGGGAAAAAAAGTGACAGTGAAATCATATCGAGGAATAAAATCACTAGAAGGCTAATCACGAGCGAATTTCATTGTTTGTTTTTCCAGTCAGTTATATTGTTTGAAAGCTTTTGAGGGCGACGAGGAATCAATACAGTTTCGATCGATTAAATTTTCAATCGAATACCGGATTTGATACTGCTTGATCAGCTCTATTGCATCACTCATCGTCGAAATGAATGATGGCTCTCTATCCCTTTGTTTTTTCAATTAATAAAAAAAAACGAGAGGAGATATTGCATATTGAATACATGTAGAGAAGCCTCTCGGATGTCAATTCCAACGAAACATGATGGCTCTGTTTTCATCGTGAAAATTGGCATATTGATATTGTGGATTTTGTATCAAGAGAGTGAAGAACAGTGACAGTGAAATCGACGTGTCCTCTCGCCATTCAAAGTACATTCTGAATTTGAATTGATGATTAATTTTATTCGAGAGTAGGTGAAAGGTGTCCAAAATGATCACCTTGAGGGAAAATGGTTTTTCAATATAATGGGTCAACATATAATTTTTTCTCTAATCGGTATTTAAACTTTTAATTTTTAAGTTTTTAATTTTCTTTTGAACTTTTATCAAAAATCATTTGGCTCATAGGAGTGATCAAAACGATCCCCTCATTTGAGGTAAAATTATCAACCAGCACCTAAAACTGACTTCAAATGATTTTTATATCATTTTATTATAATAAATACAAAGTCTCAGACTTAAACACTAAAAAAGTCGTGGATGAATCTACAACATAGTAAAAAAAAAAAAAAAATACAAAATGACATGATTGCTCAACTTTACTTGACTTAGAGGTAAAACGAATTTTTTTTGCCAAAATTCAAAAATCTATATTTTTGAAAAGATATAAGGCAATTCTGAGAATTTCAGGATCTCTTAAGATCAGTACAAAGTATTATATAAAAAAAATTGAACCAAAAATTTAATGTTGATAGTGGATTTTCAGGATTTTTAAAAATTCAAAATTCTCTAACTTTATCATTTTTCAAATTTTTTTATCAGAATATTTTTTTTCCGTAGCCCCAAGTATTCTCTCTAAGACGAACCCAAAACCATTTTTTCGTAACTATAATGGTTTTCGAGATATTTAAAAAATACACTTGAAAAATTTGAAAAAATGGTGAAATTTTGAATTTTGCATTACTGTCAAACGAAATTTTAATTTTTTTGCCCATGGTAGAACTTTGTTTTATGATAATAGAAAACTTCTTAGCAAATTTCATTGAAATTGAAAAGGGCCGATTCGAACTATTGGTCGATTGGACATGGAACGTCCCCCAGCTAGTAGGTTTCGATAACATCAGTAGGGATCATTTAATTTATCTACGGGCATTATTTTGACACCTTTCCCCTACTATTTTCCTCATAAGAATCCCTGTAACGATGACAAGACGAAAATGCCGTAGGTGAAACGCCTCTGATTCGAATTTAATATTCTAATGCACGTTTCTCACGATGGTCGTCGCCCGCAGCATCTGGATTCATCGACGGTGAGTAGAATAATTCCGATGATGAATTTTCGCCTCAGAAACGGCGCGGAATATAGAGGCTGCGGAAATTCTACGCTACTTGCAATCCAAACACGTTATATTAATTAAGGGACATCGAAGTGTGCGTGTGCAATTTGAGACTGCCTAAAGTGTCTTTACATTCCCTCCTCGCGCTCTCTCTTTTCCTTTCTCTCTTGTACCAATTCCAAACTCATACCTCGAAGTGTTTTGCCCAAATTATGCGGATAATCGTGTGTTTCGCGCACATTTCGTTCGCAAGCTGGTAAAGTAGCAGGAATAAATTAGCATTATAATCCAGTATGCTGCAACGAAAACACAAACGTGCATAACGACGAGGACACGTACACTGCGAGAGTTTATAAACTTGGGGGTAGAGAGTGCATTTTGCGCTTGGCTACGAAATATTGTCTCGCGTATGCGCGTTATGCACTTTGTTCACGACTGTAGGGAATAATAATTCATGTATGCATGAAAGCGATTCCTCGTCGTTCATCAAGTCGAATGTGTGTGTCAATCACGCAACATACCAAAACACGCATGGCGCAGCATGATTATTCGTTTTATTTTGCTGCCTTCAATGATCCAAAACGTTCGAAGTTTCCCCATTCGCAATTGTCAGCCAAGAGCTGCATCTCGCGGAATAATCCCAGGCCGATATACTTTTCATGCGACAACTTTTCTCCCGTTCCGTATTCTGTCTCTGCAACGTCTCCGGAGTTTTGTGTGAAATCTCGGCGGAGGCGACTACACTGTGCGATTGCATTTAATTCGCTCTTGTCGCGCACTCTCGCCGAGCAAAACTTGCCACTTAGGCAAGCACTCGGGCATTTGCGTTTCCGGTGGAGTGGCCTCGAGAGCCAAGAGTGCTAACGCCGGAAGAATAAGATGAAGCACGGTAGAAGAAGTGAAAAGTATTCGGTCCTCTGTGGATGTTTGTCCTGGCGTCGGGGATATCTCCAGTCGACGGGGATTGAACAAGTATTCCCCGAGAGTTTCTTCCCTCTCGTTGACGACTTTCGCGTTTAATATTCACATTCTTCGCCCGACAATTTTTGGACATCCTCCCTCGTGAATGAGGAAGACCCGAGAATCGCTGGAGCGAGGGATTTCCAAACAGCGTTGAAGAAAAAGTTGAAACCTGCCTTTGATGAACATGTTCGACGTGAATCTCACGAACTTTCGTCATAATGCGGCGGTTCAAATAATCCAGAATATAATATGGGCCGGCCAAAAATGACGAACGACGGTGGATAAGAGAAAGAAATTGAAAGTTGGATCGATATTTCCCATCACGCGCGATCCTCTCTATCTGCTTTCCTTCCCATATCACGCTGTGGAGAGCCTGGAGATTTTCCTTCTCCGCCGTTTTTTTTTTTTTTTCTTTAAGTCGACACAGCGGAGGTGAAGTAAGAACAGATGGTTATGCCGGTGGCTGGAGAGTCCAGCAGAGTGGAAAAAGATAGTTTCGGTTGGAGGTAAAGAGTCGCTTTGGTCCAGGAGAGTGTGAGGCGAAGAGGAAAAAAATGGAGGGAAGAAGGAGAATGGGAATGTGAGGAAGAAATCGAGCTCCGTCGAGGCACCACGCTGCGCTGAAAGGGGCAACGCGGATTGCTGCGAAAAGTTTTACCAGCGACTCTTGTGCGGTTTGTTCTCTCTCTCTCTCTATCTCGACAGTGATGATGATGATGATGGTAGTGGTGGAGGACGCTGGTCCAGATAGAAAAGCTCCAGCTCTGTGTGGTTCACCCTGATGCTGCGGAGAGAAATCGCAGGCTAGACTAGCGTTTTCCACTCGGCTATCCTCGTGTGTGTGAGGGTTTGGTTTCGCTCTACTGCACCCCTCGAGGACGATGCGCACTCAATTTTCCAAGGCTTAACTGCTCTCTTTCTCTCTTTCCCTCTTATTCCCTCCATCGTCCGGTTTTTCATCGTGCAAGGCAGTCTTGAGATCCCTCTCTCTCTCTGTGGTAGAGGTAAGGAAAACGAAAAGAACGAGATCCTTCGAAGCTCCCAGTGGCCTTTTGCTTCCATACCCGTGGTAGCCCCTCCCGAAACAGCTCTATACCTTCCAAGCTCATTTGCCGCAAAGTCTTTTGGTTTTTTGTCTCTTTTGCTACCTTTATTTCCCGTTGTATGGCTACGAGGTGTCTTAGGCACATTGTGACATTGTGTACCTCGTCCCAACTCCGTTTTTCAGTTCCTTAAACAAGTCAACGTCCTTAACGAAGTCCTACAATCAGGTCTTCGCAATGTTACGAGTTTTCAACGGTAATGCGATTATTTCAATAATATCTTTTTAATAATGATTTTTTTGGCCTTAAAACTTTTCGTACAAAGTGCCGAAACAATGATTTTGTTTCACTAAGTTTTAGAAAAACATAGAGACCAAAATAATTGAGCTACATGATTAGCTAATTACTTTTTCAATGATACCACTTGATTAGCGTGTTTTTCACTGCAGTCCAAACATTTTCTTCTTTGTTAAAATGGACACTGCTAGAATGATCAATGATATTTTTTATAGTATTTTTATGTTCTCGTCTCTGGTGCTACCGTTTGTTCTATCGGCTTGATCGAAGTTTAGCAGCATATGCAACACGATAAAACAGACAATAGACACTGATCAATGCGTAAGATACATGTACATGGGTACAGTGTGGTTCAACATACGACTGTTATCGTGGAGACTGATGATGGCCCATTGCCGTACGTGTCCTCGATTGGAGTATTGCCAAAAAGTCGCCGGTTTTCCACTGGATATTTTCTCTCACTCGCTATCCTCTGCTGCCCACATTCATCGAGTTTGGGCATTGTTCACGGTGGCAATTACCCTGTTTCCGAAAACGAAGCGTTGGCCCAACGAGGAGAAACCAACGAAGGGCGGAATAGAGGGAATGCAAACCATTTTTTTGGGGTTTTTTTTTGGTTGAGGTTTTTAGAGTAGACGTGAATGCTTGTAGCCGTATTGTATAGGAAACTATTTCACTGGAACAGAGTGTAAGTTAGTAGTATTTCTCGTTGGTTTTACACGGGGCTTCCGTCGTTTGTGGAATTATATTCCAACGATTCAGTCCAGGAAACAGTACAAAATAATATTGCACTTATTTAACCCCATCTTTTTTCGGAATTATACTCAGGGGTGATGCATCTCTTTGTGATATCACGCTTGATGATGAGTTGACGCAGTATTCCGATTTGGCGAAGCAAACAAAAGCGTCATAGATGCGTTTATCGAGTCTCCGTGTGTCACATTGTCTTGGGACATGGCGTCGAGAATCGAGAGCTTGCTCTTAGTGTATCCAGTTGTCTAGCTCATGTTGGTGCACCACCAACAACAACAGGGTTAAGCTGAGCTTACGCTCGATCTACTAAGCTCGTCTGATAACATTGATTCCACAAACATAGCAGTACCCTTGGCCTGTACACAATGTACAATGACCCCCGGGCCGTTAACCGTCGTCATGTTTGACAAGTGGAAAGTACGGTCATAACTTTGCCATTGTTCACGCTACAAACTGCTCGGGCTGCAAAGTACAACACTGCATTAATGAAAATCTCGGTCTTTCTGGAACAAACTCAATGACTTTCATGTGCAGCTCGTTGATAATCCAACTGTAGTGACACGTCGACACATAATCCAACTTTCTTCGCCTTAAAAATTAACCTCTTCGTGTAGTCTTTTTGACCTCTCCGTTCTTTCAAAAGCAATTGAGCGGAACCGATCCACCGTGTGAAATAATCTTGAAGTCCTTCTGCCCATTGAAAATGAACCGAAACAGGAAGGGCATATTTTTGAGTCCTCAATTAATTGACATTCAAGAGTCTTGATCCAGGTCCAAAGGGTTTCAGACTCGCTGATTTAGATTAATAAAAATTTTCCTACAGGGTCTGAATGGCTTTGGCTCTGAGCTTCAATAATGCACACTCTGACCCACCACAGCTAATTGTGCTGGTCGTCCCTTGCCTGATGATTGAGTCGAACGGGGTGAACCAGAGCTCTCGAACATGAATTCACGATGCAGCTTGTCCATTGTCAAGAGTTGTCAGGAACAGAAGACTGAAACTATCACGAGTGTTACAGTGAACATTTTCGCCGTAATGAATTGTGGTAATCGACGATTGCGGTTGACCCGTCGTCATTAGAATGACCGCCTCCGCCCACACACATACATAGATATACATATATACGTTTATCATGTATTGATGCGTAATGAAATAAAAAATGAGTGATAATTCAACACGTGCGGCGGCAGACTTTTATTGGCGGACACGAAATGCAATAGCGTTTCATTGATAATCGGCAAACATTCACGAAGCTGTCCAAACACTCAGTTGGATATGTGTAATGTGCGGTTTATCCAAAGTCACGATGATGGCATGATAGATGGACTGTAATGCGAAGTGGTTTGACCCTCGTCGTGTCGCAGACAGCTTACGGATTTTCATCCATACATACATGCTTCATGCACTTTGACCGAGTACATATGCTAATCGGATGATAAATACTCGATTCCCGGTGGGCTGGTCCGTAATTGCGCTAAGCACTACGTCGTCGTCGAGGATGAGACGGATTGGGGCGCCGCGATCCAATGCCCACTAATTGATTCACGGATTTGCATCCAGATAATCATTGAATCGCCGCGTGAGGCGATAAAATTAATTCGCGACCTTTGACATCAGCGATAAAACGTGTTGCGTTCACCATTTCGCTTTATGAACGACGCTCGTCTTTCGTTCAACGTTTGACGTTATATTCATGAGTTCTTATAAGGTATGCAGCCGTTGAAAATCATCGAAACTCAGACATCATTTTGAGAATCTTGGATCATCGGATATTGAGTGTCAATCGTGTTGATGACGAGTCTGATACGAGGGTTTCCTCAAGGGTCATTGAAACGTGAATCCAAGCCAATCTTTGAGAAACGCACAGACCCGGAAAACTCGAGGAAACCATCTGGAGACTCGTTTTTTCCTTTTGTGGGACCAATGTCTGGGACTTGATGACTTACATTGAATCATAAATCATTTGTTTCCGCATTAATAATCGCGGTTCAACCGGGTTTAATGATCAATCAACGCTGCCACAAAGTGTTTGAAGAGCTTGTACGAATCCATTCGGCACACAGCTCTTCCCAAGAGTGTTTCTTATCGTAATGACACCCTCAAGCTTCAACTGCAATGGCAGTCATCAACTGAGAGCGTATTATGCAGGCGAACGAGGCACAACAGCGTGGACATGGGGCGTTCGAGAGTGTGGAGCATACGTATTGCAAGCAACAAGCATAAATCACGTGTAATTGCCATAGCCACAGTGGCTTGCACCCGTTCCCCATTTCTCTTCATGTTTATATACCACACGACCAATTTTCTCTACTTCGTGCCAGACACGCACGTGCATAAATTCCACAACGCGAACCGCACTGTCCTGCACTTTAACCTTCCAAATTCTTTCTCTTTCTCCCCTCTCCATGCCAATCATGCGCTCCCTGTTGCCAGCATTACAGTGCAACGCAGAGTTACATCTACAATCTTATCACGAAAACTCGGAGACTGGATACAGCGACTCGAATATTCAGTTCAGAAGCTTCAGCAGAGCTTGCGAAGTTCTCTGCTATCGGGATTAAGGGGTTTACCTTGGAGTTGCGAAAATTGGTCGAGGTTCAATATTCATTTTGACTCAGGTATTGCAATGATAAGGTCGAGTATTGGAGTGATAAGGTCAACCCAATAATGAACTACAATAATAACTGGATAATAAATACCGTAGTTTGGCTTTTGGTTTGATGGTTTCTGTCTACGCGGAAGCCAGATGAACTCCATTCAAATTAAGGCTATAAGTATAGAAACCTTGCTAGAAGGGCAGGGATTACATTGTACGGGGATTAGAGGGTGATCTTCTCGAGCTTCCAAGACTAATCCAGTGAATCCCAATGATATAATTTTTTAATTCTGCCTCAGTGGAGAATCCTCGTACGATATGGATCCAAATTGGATTAGAAACGACCTCGAGACCTCCTGGAATCGTCCACTGGTCATGAAATCAACCCCCGTGACTATTTTGACATTTTCTCTGACAAGTTGCTTAAAAGAGAAATCTTGATACGTATCGCTCGTACTTTGTAGAACGACGCAAAGTAGGTGTGCATAATTTTATATTTTCGCGTGTGGGCTTGGTCAGATTTCCAGGTCAGGTACACGCTGTTAAATATTTTTGTGTTTCATTCTTTCCGCGAGTATACAGGCGCCAAGACCGGGAATAGAAAATGTAGCGGAGGTCAGCTCTGGATATTTATGCGCATTTAATCATGCTCTGTTCGTACACTATCGGACATGCATGAGGAACCTGCACGTTCTTCAATTTTCACCGCACCTCGTTACAGCACATGTACCTGCTTTTTTTTCAAGAAGAATTCTTCCTTCCTGTGACATTGATTCTTTTATTTTAGAACTTTAAGACTGGGAATTCAGCCATGGAATATTATCTCAACAAATGTTTCCAATGATTGGACAATCGATTTTAGAATCTGCCCGTTGAGCTATTTGATGGAATTCTTGATCCTGCTTTGAGCGCCTCGTTGTTTTCGTCCTTTCGTCGCGTTCACGTTTAAAAGTTGCACGAGAATGCACGAGGGCGTTCTCCATTTCTTCAAGGCCAACGAGTTTGCAAGGTCTCTGAGGTGCACAGGCGGAACCGATGGCCATATAGATATGTGTGCCAGATCGAAGAGACCCACGTACCGTAAAACGCGTGAATTCCTCGATGAAAGTCTTGGCAGATCGTAAAATCACCGTGTATAACGGTGAGACCGACCAGAGTCTCGAAGGAGTAAATTAACTCGGTCGTGAGATGTCGAACTTTTGGGGAAATTGATTGTGACAGGGAAAAGAGAGTTTTTATTCATGGGCAACATTTTTTTTTCTCATTTTCTGGGTCGGAGCTCAGATCATTAAATTACCATAACTCGAGAACTATGGGATTATTGATAAAATTTCTGGAGGGAAAAATACCTTATTTTACCATTTTCAACACATTGGATTTTTTTTTACATTTTTTGCCCAAAGTTTTTTCTCTTATTTTCGGTCAGAAAAAAAATATTTGGAAAAATCTGAAAAAATTCCTCTGAACTCAACGAATACAGATGCAACTTTTTGCTTTCGTGAAGTTTTTCATGAATCCTCTTTGTTTTCGCGTTATACAGGATTTTTCAAATTTCCTCTTTTTTCACAAAAAACAGAATAACTATGGAAAACAAAAATCGCTCAAAGTTTTTGAAAAAAAATGAAATTGAAGCTCAAACTTTCTCCTTTGTGAATTCAATTGTAAAAATGTATTTTAAAAAATTCCTCTAGAAGATGGGTGCACCCGAAGAGAGGGAAAAAAGCCGAAAAACAGTTGTTTTCAAAATAGAGTCCAAATCTAATAACAAATTGTAAAAATAATTTAAAAAATAGTTAATGAAAGCGAATCCTTCCCCTTTAAAATGCCGTTTGTTAAATTAGTTTACGTTGACTTCCGGCGAAATGGCATAAAAAAACGTTCTAGAACTTTTTTGAAGTTTTGTCCGGAAACTTTTTGCCGGTAGTGTATATCTATATTGGGTTGAACAGGACCGTGGCAATTAATGTATAAAAAAATAGGGAAGGGATTAACGATGAACAATCCATCAGGTCAAGATCATTAGTGTATCAATGCCCAAGTTTATGGGAAAGTACTTGATTGTCCAGTGATGTGGAAGAAAATCGAGGAAGCACTTTAACTGGTCTGGTTGCGGTACTTTTCACGGTTGCTCAAAGTAAAGTTATGGTACGATGAACATTACTGTGTTGCCACAGTGGTTATTATTATCAGCCCAGTAATATGTACCCCTTAGTCCATGAAAAGTGACTATTATATCCATCAATGCTGTCTCCTCAGTCGTGAACCATTGAGATGGTCAAAAATCTATTGCGAAAGAATGTTAATATGATGAGATTTTAAATGATAAACAAACGTGCTGTTGTTGATAATGATAAGCATCTGTATATGAGGTATTCCCGCTGAACAGTGCCCCCTTTTACGCCGCCCTTTTTCGATTTTCTTAAAACTCAATTATGTTTTAGTGTTGCCTGAAAGTATATTGTACACCAATTTTCAGATCTCTAACTATAATACTCTTTGGAATACACCAAAAGTTATATTTCAAACTTTTTTCGTATTCAACGCTTCGGAGCTTTAGCACGGCGCGAAATAAAATCGAAAAAATTCTTTCACAATAGCTTTTGATCAGAAATTTCCTGCGCTTTTCGAAAAAAATATCAGCGATTCCGAAAAAAAACGAATTCATTTGAATTTCGGTCAAAAACCGAAAAAAATGATTTACAAAAAAAGAGCATAATTTAATTCAGCGGGACAATTTTTTTCATGTTTTGTATATATGTGAGAAGTCACGATATAAATTTGAAGTTGGAACTCGCATCCGTTTACTAATGCCAAGTCTTTTAGTAGGATAAAAATTCTTAAATATCATGTTTTTCATATTCAACAGTTCTTTGATATATTATGCAGTTTTTTTTAACGAATTTTGAATTTTATAAATTTATTAAACTCAAAATTTAATCAATTTGATTTAATAAACTTAATTTAATAAATTTAATTTGATAAATTTAATAAATTCGATTATTTAATAAATTTAATTTAATTAATTTAATAAATTTACTAAATTCAAAATTCGTTAAAAAAACGCCTTATAATAACGCCTCATCAGGGAACTGTTGAATATGCTCTTTTCTGTAAATCAATTTTTTCGGTTTTTGGCCGAAATTTAAATGAATTCGTTTTTTTTGGAATCGCTGATATTTTTTTCGAAAAGCGCAGGAAATTTCCGATCGAAAGCTATTGCTAAAGAATTTTGTCGATTTTATTTCGCGCCGTGCCAAAGCTTCGAGGCGCTGAATACGCAAAAAGTTTGAAATATAACTTTTGGTGTATTCCAAAGAGTATTATAGTTAGAGATCTGAAAATTGGTGTACAATATACTTTCAGGCAACACTAAAACATACTCGAGTTTCAAGAAAATCGAAAGAGGTCGGCCTGAAAGGGGGTCCCGTTGAGCGGGAATACCTCATAAATACATGCAATTCATTTACATTGTTTTTTATTCTGAAAAATTTCTGACTATTAATTTATATCGTAGCCATCCTTTGCTGGACTTTGGATAATCAATTATACTTTACCAGCGAATATTACTGGACTGGCACAGTAAAGTGTGCTCATGATTTGACCTCGGGTTATTTCTCGATTAGATTTTATGGATGACTCCAGTAATTTTTTCTAGGGAAGCTCCACATAAAGTACCACTGGATTTGTAGCTGGGAATGCTGTCCTACTGTATTATCCATGATTAATCATTGTTTTTTTTTCCATGCGTCAGGATGATGCGAATTTTTTCAGTAATTTAGAGGACTCCCTTCGAAGAATTCCGATTTGTATTGATCTGGGTCCGTTCCCGCTATAGAATCGAACAATTTGTTTCAATTTGCAAGGCGCAACTGATTCCAACATTTATGGCTGTTACATGTTACAGACCAATGGCGCAAATCAAGTGCGATCTCGAGCGCAGAAACGAAACTCCATGACACCGTGACACGAAATTGTTGATACTCATGTACATGGTCATTTGTACACGCGCACAGCGTTTATTCGGGCAACGTTTTAATTGAGATCGATCAAGCGGGCTTTCAATTAACGTGAAGGGTTCATACGCCAAAACTGTCTGTCCATGTGTGTGTGTACATCCGACGGTGGACATTCGTCTGTCAGCGCATATATCAGAGCTAGGTTCGTGCTTGTGTCTGCCTGTGTTTGATGAAATTCTCATCGTTCCCGGCAACTGTTCTGCAATGCTCGTGTAAGCGAGCACAAATTCTGCACACGGAGTCCATCAATGTTGCAGAGGAAACGCTGCACCGAGATTGCAAATGTTTCCCTGTGCAATATGCGCTCACGGGATCTCTCCTTGCAACTGAGCCCTCATTCTGCAAATCTCGCAATTACCGCGCACAAAGTGCATATTATATTCTCCTCTGTTAACATGCCCTTTGCGATCGGCCCTTCCCTCCCGGAAATTCGATGGGTTCTCATCCGATTAATGGCTCACAGTGCAGATGGATATTATTCGTCAAAAGCAAAACAATTCTAGCTACACAGTCACGATGTTGTGCGAATATTAAATGCACAGTTGGAGTTTCACATAACCTCATTAGCGTACTTTTCAAGTATCCTCCAACGGATTTCCGGCAGATAACTCTGAATTAGCAGCATTTTCAAGTGAGTATCGCTAATGATCTTGGCTCAATGGATTACGCATTTGTTAATAATTGTTTCTATTTATTTTTTTTAATTTATTAATTGCCACGGTCCTGTTGGACGCAAGGAAAATATGTACACACCCCCGCTCAAAAGTTTTGATACACCAGTTGATATTTCTTGCCGCACTAGAAGTTGCATAACTCTGTCAAAAAAAAGATGATCAAATTTTTAAAAAAGCGTTTTGGCCGGAAGGAATTCAGCTTTGTTTCGCTTTTTGAAAAATATTTTTTATGATTTTTTTTTGACCGGATATGCACTTTTGTACTTGACTGTTTTTTGGCCTTTTTTCGACCATCGCTAATTGGACGCACAGCTTCAGGACATTTTTTTTTGTATTTTTTATCTTCGGAACATTTAAAAGGGTGGGCACACGTTCCATTTTTGTTTTTTTTTTAAATTTTTGTACGATTTTTTCTCGCAAAGTTATTTCACTTTTGACTTTAAAAGTCAAATTTTGAAAGATGCAACGTAACTAAAAAAACTATAGAGCTTAAGAGAAAATGTCAAGTATGAAAAAAGTAGCGTACATATAGACGCAATCGCCTGGAATTATTTCAGAATTTTCCTATGCAATTTTTTTAAAACTATTTTTGCTCGAAACTCTGATGACGTCCCAGTAAAAAATTATATCTGATTGAAATTTCCGCACTTCGTGATACAATAAAAATCTGAAAAAATTCAGCAACATTTGCTATAAACAACAATGATCAATAATAATTATTGATCATTGTTCATCAATAATAATTTTTCTCAAAAGTCATCGACAAATTGTCATTAACAACGGTTTAAACAGTTTATTAATAACTTTTGGGCAATATTATTATTGATTATTATTGTTTATGGCATACCAAATGTTGTTGAATGTTGCTTTTAGCGTTTTAATCATTTCGCATTGAACTTTTCTGCATATAGTTATTTTTATACCATTTCTGCAGGAAACAAATTCCTTGATCGATATTTGCCTCTACCGATAGCGATATTTCTTGTTTCCCATCGCAACCGAATATCCATCGTCGAATATCGTTTCAACGAAAACACAAACATTTGAATGCATTTTGACCAAAACGAGAGCTTTTCTTCAACGTGAGAGGAAAAGCATACATGATCTGCGAAATCTCTCTCTCTCTCTCTCTCTCTCTCTCTCTCTCTCTCTCTCTCTTTCGCACTCTCTCTCTCTCTCTCTCTCTCTCTCTCTCTCTCTCTCTGGGCTTTTATCGATATTGAACTGTTGTGCATTATATCCTAAAAGCTTTTGCGGAATATTACCAAAGTAATCCAGGCAATAAGAAAAAATTGCAGTCCCGCAATACAGATTATCAATCGATAATTTAGTATTATCGATCCATCGAACAAGTGAATAAACCATAAATCATATTGGATGATTCTGTTCATGGAAATCCTCAAATCCTGCCGAGCTTGGGATGGCTCAGTGACTCTTCACCTTTCGTTAGTTCCATCATTGCCATTCTAAATCAACGGCGGTCTTTACCGCACGAACAGGATTTCGCGTGATCTCTCATGCAGCAGGAGAAAGAGACTTCGATCCTTCTATTGCCCTTCGCCGAGCGGAGGCTATCGCGTGCTTCTAGCGATTACATTCTGAGCTCGTTCTCTCGAGATTGAGCACACGCGGAAGACGAAATCTATTTCACGAAAATCCCATACTCTCACTTTGAATGGTTCTCCTTACTGTATCGTCCAGGCAATCAGAAAGACTCGATCATCCGCAACTTGATGCACACGAGGAAGGAAACAATGATTAATGATGGATAATATAGAGTAGGGCAGAATTCCTAGCTGCAAATCCAGTCGCATCTCATGTGGAGCTTCCCTGGAAAAATTACTGGAGTATTCCATGAAATCTAATTAGGAAATAGCCCATGGTCAAATAATTAGCACACTTTACTGTGCCAGTCCAGTAATATTCGCTGGTACGGTACAATTGATTATCCATGACCCAGTAAGAGAAAGCTGCAATGTAAATTAAGAGACAGAAATTTGTCAGAATAAAAAACAATATACCGGCGAAAAGATTCCGGACAAAACTTCAAAAGAGGTCTCGAACGTTTTTTTATGCCATTTCGCCGGAAGTCAACGTAAACTAATTTAACAAGGGGCATTTTAAAGGGGAAGAATTCGGCTTCATTTCCTGTATTTTTCATTATTTTTACAATTTGTTTTTCGATTTGGACTCTACTTTGAAAACAATTGTTTTTTGCCTTTTTTCCCTCTCTTCAGGTGCACCCATTTTAAAGAAAATTTTTTTTAAATACATTTTTACGATTGCATCCATAAAGGGGAAAGTTTGAGCTTCAATTCCCTTTTTTTTTAACTTTGAGCGATTTTTTTTCCAAAGTTATTCTGTTTTTCGTGAAAAAAAGAGGAAATTGGAAAAATCCCGTATAACACGAAAATAAAGAGGATTCATGAAAAACTTCAAGATAGCAAAAAGATGCGTTTGTTTTCGTTCAGTTCAGATGAATATTTTCAGATTTTTTTTCCAAATTTTTTTTTTAAATAAGATTTTTTTTAAATAAAATTTCAAGAGGGGAAAATACTTTATTTGACCATTTTTAACACGTTGGAAGCTTCTTTCAAATTTTTTTCCAAATTTTTAACGTCGACATTTTCCGACCCAGACAATGAAAGAAAAACGTTGAAAACAAAATTAAATTTTCAAAATTTGTTAGTCGTTAAGAAATATTATATTTGTGTCAAAATAATGTATTAACTGTTAAAAAATATTTATTTAATTTATTATCTGTTAACAAAAAATTGATTTCGCCATATTCATAAAGGGGAAAGATTGAGCTTCAATTTCCTTTTTTTTTTTTTAACTTTGAGCGATTTTTTTTCCAAAGTTATTCAGTTTTTTGTGAAAAAAGAGGAAATTGGAAAAATCCCGTATAACTCTAAAATAAAGAGGATTCATAAAAAACTTCAAGATAGCAAAAAGTGCGTCTGTTTTCGTTCAGTTCAGATGAATACTTCCAGATTTTTTTTCCAATTTTTTTTTCTCATTTTTTGGGTCGGATCTCAGATCATTCAATTACCATAACTCGAAAACTATAGGACTATCGATAAAATTTCAAGAGGGGAAAATACTTTATTTTTACATTTTTATAACATTAAAATCTTTTTTCGATTTTTTTTTCCAAATTTTTTACGTCGACATTTTTCAACCCAGACAATGAGAAAAAAAAATATTGAAAACAAAAAACAAAATTTTCAAAATTTGGTAATTCAGTAATTGTCACTATTGTTGCCCATAAATCAACAATCTTTTTCCATGCACAAAATTTTCTCGATCAAGCCCTTTTGCTTGAACACCGATGAACAGAAGGCATTGCTCAACGGACAAATGCTCGAAGAAATGAAAGTGTTGAGATCGAAATCGACATTCTACATGATGAGGCAATCTTTCGATTCACACGGACGTTCAATGAAATCGATGAATTATCAAACAGCATTTCCTTGTGTCACGTGTGCGCGCTCCGATGTCGAAAATATATTTGATTTTTCCCCTCTTTTTCACGTCTTATATAGCGCGTGTTCTTCTTCGATGAAAGTAAAATTCCAAACTCTATTTCGATAAATATCACGTGGGTTGGTGAGACTCTCCTCTGTTGCGTAATTGCATTGAACACTTTGACGATGCGACGGGAATACGATGATTCGTCGTGAAAGGCAGAATTAAGCTTCGCTGACTTTTCTTTTTTAATCCGATGATTTTTTTTGATCATTTACACTCGAAAATGTCAAGCAAATGCGAATGGTGAGATTTGCTGGTCGGAGGATTTTTAAAGTGTTATATTTAACCCCTAATAAGGGGTTAATTGATAAATTAACCCCATAACTCGGGATTAAAGTGTTTTTTAGATTTCTTAACTAACGCCCAAAGTTTTTATGATCTGATTTTATAAATTTGAACTGAGTTCCAAGATCGGAACATATTGGAGGGCCGAAAAAAGATTCTAAACGAGACTTCGGTAATTAAATAAAAATTTAATCTACCAACTAATTCTCGGGATCAATAAAAAAGGTTAAAATTTGTCCAGGCTCGAAATTCATCCCTTTCTCGAGTTTCACGGTTAATTTTTTCCTTCTGTGCGATAAATCCATGGACTCTTCTACGTTATCCGAAGTATTCACGATAATTATCACGAATTAATTTATTAAATGAAATTATGTGGAAGCTACGAGCTTGTATATGCAAATGAGTGACCGTAGACTCGTATCTCGCACGCTAATCTTCGCGATAAACGCGTCTAATGGACTCTCTCATTTTTGAGCTCATCCTCGAGCGGCGATCGCGTTCTCATTGCACTTTCTCGTTCGTTGCACTTCTGGTCGAAGGAAGGGAGCAAAAAATGCGCGTTCTCCTGGATGCGTTCGACCAAGATGTGCAGCGAGGAGTGAAAGGACTTTGCATAACGCCCTCTTTTTACTCATCGGCCGAGTTTTCTCGTTCTTCTGGTTTATACCGCGCGATTTTAATTTCAATTTTCCGCGCCAAGTGCCGAGATGATCTTCAGTGGATTTTCTTTTGTTCCATTTTTTAAATGAAATTTTCTCTCTACTTGATAAATTTGAGAGAAAATTAAGGGGTTATGGGCAGTTGAGAGGCCGAAAAAAGTGATTTTTTTAAAGAATTTTTCGTGGAAAGACCTTTTAATTTATAAACGTCAAAATTTATATGCATATTTTTGTAACTTTTAGCTTTATTCTGAAATTTTTATTTTTAAAACATAATTATTCCCGAAGCCGCTGTAGCCGATCTCCGGGAGGTCCTCTGAAAAATGGCGTCTTGCGGTGACCACGATATCTCTGGATTGGATCATCCAAAATAAACAAAGTAAAAAGATTTCGTTGATATAAGGTATAATCTAGTATCTAATCGAAGGAATAAGCAAGGTAACTATTTTTAACAAAATTGCGGCTTCTAAAAAAAAAATCGATTTTTGATGAAAAATGTTGCCTTAAATTGTTTAGAAAATAAAAAATATTCTTTACACATAGTAATTACGGGTTACAAATTTGGGCATAATTGCGAAAAAAATTGGTCGGTTTGACGTAAAATTTTCTGTGGTAAAAAAAAGCAAAAAAAAAAGTAAATTTCTGATTTATTTTCTCCGCTCCTTTATCAGATATGACTATAAAACTGTTATTACAACATTGTTTCGTCCTTCGAAAGTACAAAACAAAAATTTATTTTTTATTTCGATTTTTAAAATAATTTATAGAAGGCGCCAAAGTCGAAAATGTCTCATGGCCGACAGTTAATCTCAGGATTGGCAAGTCTGAAACAAAAACATAAAAAAGAATTTTAAAGAGGAGGATTTCTTACCCAACAATTTACCACCGTTAAGGAAAAATCGATTAAAAAAAATGGCGGATGTTTGAAATGAGAATGAAAAGCTGAATTTTTCACAATTTATTTCAAACATGCGCAATTTTTCATGTTAAATCGATTCTATCGGCCATAGGACATTATCGAAGACTCGACTTTGGCGCCTTCTATAAATGGTTCAAATAGTCAAAATAAATTTTTTTTTTTTTGTATTTTCGAACGATGAAACAATATTGTAAAAACAGTTTTATAGCCGAATCCGATAAGGAGCGGCGAAAAAAAACTTAAAAATTTGATTTTTTTTGGCCTCTTGAAGTAAACTAGTACCTTAAAACGATGCAAACTTTGGCATAAATCAAAAAAATCGATTTTTTGAAAATCCTGACTGCGTAGAAGCCCTTAAGGTTCATTAGAAGCAAATCACGTTTAATGAGAAAATTCTGAAAATTTGGTATGTTTTTCAATGAAGTATTTCAGAGGTCGTGTAAAAATTTCACGACGATTCGGAAGCTCGTTATCGAATAATTAAGATTAACAAATTAAATAAAATTAAATGTAGTCTTTATGGAAACTGATATAACTTTGCGATGAGTTTATTTTGACCTCTCAATTTTTAAATATTTGCAATATACTGATAACAACGTAAAGAAAACGAAGTTTATTGATAACCATTTTTTTTTATTTGATTAAAAAATTGTTTTTAACAAAACGTTAATTTCTTAATAACGAGCTTCCTAATCGTCGTGAAATTTTTACACGACCTCTTAAATACCTCATACAAAAACATACCAAATTTTCAGAATTTTATCATCAGTTTTTATTTTAACCCTTAAGGAGGTTGAAGTAATGATGATAGAATTCTGAAAATTTGGTATGTTTTTACATGAAGTATTCAAGAGGTCGTGTAACTACGATTAAGAAGCTATTTATTGAACAATTAATATTCAAATGTTTCATAGCTTCTAAAAAACCTTGACCGCAAGTGTCTTTAAATTAGAATGCAAAAGTTTCGTGAAATAATAATAATGTTCAGTGTAAAATTCTCGGTATCGTGTAATTTTGGAGCAAAATTAATCACGAAGGAATCGTGATCATATTGGCACGTAGGATTACGAAATGGATCGGTATTCCTCACTTTTTTTTTAATACGCGTATAGCAACGAGAAAAAACGAGAGATGTAATGTATCCTCCTCGGGCAATCTGTACCTTTCAAAAGTTACGCAAATTTCTCCTTAATTCTCTCGTCTCTTCGAGATGATCGAGAACGATTAAACTCTCGCCAAGAAAACCTCGTCTCAGTGAAAGAGAGCGCGTTCTCGCAGTGCTAATCTTTTCTGCAGCAGATCCGAAATTCCACGCGACTGAGTTACAACTCGCGGTTCGAGTTACACGCGCCTCGATGTCGAAAGACGACGTCTTCTTTCTGTTGTGCGCGTCGCTGTCGTTGTTTCGAAATACTCTTCTCGTTAAAAAGCGAACGGAGATTGAACGAGATTTCGCGAGGAGGTTGCGATGAGGATGTGGAGAGAAAAAATCAACCTGGAAAACTAGACCGTGTCTTGCTCGCGGATCCGGCTTAACGAGCATTCAGAAGTTACAAGGCCCATTCTCTCGGTTACAAGAGCACAGACTTATAGTCTCGTAATCACGTGACTGCAAAACTCATGCCTATAATAGCACTATACGTTCCAAGTGAAAGGGCGAGATGAGGCACAATCTGTGATCTATCTTCACCGCAGAAATCTTCTCGCCAACTTTCGATGCTTCGTAGCCTTGAAAAAAAAATATATTCCAGCCGCATTAGACTCGTTTCTTTGATCATGACCCAATGTGCGATCGTGGAGTATTTGGCTATTGACAATTGGTGCATTATTTTCGTTTCCTAATTTCTAGTGGTTTTTTTTTTTAATTTTTCATTTCAGGAGATTGGATAGCTTTTGATTTCTCGAATCAGTGCCAAATTTTAGAGATCATCCCTATAAAAACATCTTTTCATAAATCGTCAATAATGGAAATTCGTAAATTCATAAATAATGGAAATAATCCATAAAGGGGAAAGTTTGAGCTTCAATTTTTTTTTTTTTTTCAAGCTTTGAGCGATTTTTTTTTCCAAAGTTATTCTATTTTTTGTAAAAAAAAAAAGGAAATCTGGAAAAACTCGCATCACACGAAAACAAAGAGGATTCATGAAAAACTTCAGGATAGCAAAAAGTTGCGTCTGTTTTTGTTGAGTTGAGAGGAATTTGTTCAGATTTTTTTTTCCAAAATTTTTTTCCCATTTTGAGGCTCGAAAAAGAAATTGGGGAAAAAATTTGAAAACAATTCTTATGTGTTGAAAATGGTAAAATAAAGTATGTTTCCCTCTTGAAATTTTATCAACAATCCCATAGTTCTCGAGTTATGGTAATTGAATGATCTGAGCTCCGACCCAGAAAATAAGAAACAAACAAATTTGGAAAAAAAACTCTGAAAGAATTCTTCTGAAGTCAATGAAAACAGACGCAACTTTTTGATATCTTGAATTTTTTCATGAATCCTCTTTGTTTTCGCGTTATACAGGATTTTTCAAATTTCCTCTTTTTTCATAAAAAACGGAATAACTTTGGAAAAAAAAATCGCTCAAAGTTTTTTAAAAAAAGGAAATTGAAGCTCAAACTTTCCTTTTTATGAATCTAATCGTAAAAATGTATTGAAAAAATGTCCTCTGGAAGATGGGTGCACTTGAAAAGAAGGAAAAAATGCGAAAAACAGTTGTTTTCAAAATAGAGTCCAAATCGAAAAACAAATTGTAAAAATAATTTTAAAAACATGAAATGAAGCCGCATTTTTCCTCTTTAAAATGCCTTTCGTTGAATTAGTTGACGTTGACTTCCGGCGAAAAGTCATGAAAAAACGTTCCAGACCTTTTTTGAAATTTGGTAGCATTGACAATCGTTCATAAAAATCTGCGCGGTAAATCTGTGGAGAATCTTTCAAAGAACAAAATGACTCCTGAATATAGATAATCTGACAAAAAATGTTGATTACTCTCCAATTAAACTAAACGCGACGATGAACTTTACTGGAATTTGTCGAAAAAATCGGTGACATATTGTCGATTGATCCAAACGCGTTTGTAGGAACGATTTCCAATATTTAACACCGATTTCACATGTGTGAAACGCTCCAACCTCATTAACCGCATACTCGTAATTACATTTTCGTGGTCCTGAGAGATGCAGGAGAGAGAAAAGAACGTTATGGATAAACGATAAATGTGGCAAACGATATTCCGACCGCGCGATTTCATTTTGTCTCTAAACTGACAAATAATGGCAAACGTAGATCCCAAATCGACGTCAGTCATCTTCTCACTTCTGCTATATTTTTTCCAGGACTAATAATAAGTCGAACCAAACTTTAACAGCATTCCCGATGCAATTGCGATGAGCAGGTTTTTATCGAAAAACGATTATCGCGCTTTTGGTTCGCGAAATTACCCGAGTCGTGAATGAAATGGTTGAATCTCGTCACTGCTGTGCCAAGGAGAAATTACGAGCTCACCGTCAGTTTCCGGGGCTTGTAACGTGGTTTACAAGCGAGATATTTGCCAACGGCACTCGTCAACGTCGCGGTGGAAAAGCATCCGATGTAGCGCGATTCTAGACACCCGCGAAGAAGATGGATTGCCCCGATTTGTATTATAATCCCTCGTATGTGGGATATGTAATCCAACATTGTGTATATTCTCCTCCCTTCGTTCAATCGGACGAGGATATTCCCAGGTTTCTTGCCGCCAAGCGAAACTGCATCGTTTCTCTTGGACTTGGCCTTCTTTGAGCCACTTTTTGTTATGCTAACATCAAACCGTGACCATTATTCACGATCTATTTACGAAACGTTATCATGGTGCAAAATGTTATCAATCTATACGCGTCCTCAAAGTCTCCACCATCGAGTGGGACGCACTCTGGAGAGTGATTTATCGAATAGTCGTTGCAATAATCGACGAACTGTAACTGTTTACCCTTCTTTCTAGTTACGCCATTTCTCTCTTCAATGCACTGAGAAGAAAAAATGGTTGAATATGCAAAATCGTTAGTTGGATACGGGCAACTAAATATTTATTTGGTCTAACTAAATAATTAGTTTCTTGAATAATTCCGCGCTTCGGTTGACCAAAATATTGTTCAGGCAACAAAAATTTGGATTGTACAACTAAATATTTAGTTGCACGTATTCAATTAAACGATTTCGCATATTCAACCATTTTTTTTTATCAGTGTGTCCAAGGAAGTTCTTGAATAGGGAATAAGAAAGTCCGGGAAGAGAGACATTGCTGTAAAGGAACGGAGGACTCTAATTTGATTAAAACTAGGTATCAGAATTATTCAAGCTCTCTCTTTCATTCGTTGAAAGCCTGATAGCATCCAGGACTTTACCATTCGTATATAAACGACGACACGATCTCGGATGCTTCGGTTCAATTAACAGAATTCCGAACCGTTTCATCTCTCCGAATCGTATCGTACTTGGCATACCCAATGATGGTATATTTATCGATTTTGAGATTCTCCCTTTTGCGAGCTCGGGCGAAGTATATATATATATGTAAGGGTGTTTTTTTCGACTTTTTTTTATTTCTTTCACTTTCCACCCGAAACTTTGTTGCATATGTCGTGATTAAATGAGTATGAAAGTTACAGTCCTTAATATTAATATTAAGTACCTTCCCTTCGAGTGATAAGTTTTTCCATCTAAAATACACGTCAAATCAAAAACTTTTTTCTTCAAAATCTTACTATTCCGCGGTTTTTTATGCTATCGCATTGATTTTGGTAGCAATTTACGCAGAATTGAACGATCTTTGAAAGTGTCCCGAACAGCGTAAGTGTAACTTACACTGGTGAGATGGTACGAGGTCACTAAAGTTTATTTTTACCCGGAATTCTTGCTTTTTCGCCGTTATTTCCGAAATGATTAACTTTACCGAAAGAATGTAAAGGAAAATTTTTCTCGAAATTTAATTTCCTACAAAAAAGGTCTTCTAGAACTTATTTGTGATATGAAAATTTTTATGGATTATCGAACAAAATGTTTCAAATTATTGATATTCCATATCATATCACCACTGGTAATGTGATATGGTGATATGATATGGAATATCAACAATTCAAAACTTTTGGTTCGATAAACTATACAAATTTTATACCATAAATAAGTTAAGGTTCAATATTTCAAGAAATATTAATTTTAGCAGTTAGGTCTAGAGGACCTTTTTTTTAGGAAATTAAATTTCCAATAAAATTTCTCTTTAAGATTTTTCGGTTAAGTTAATCATTTCGGAGATAACAGCAAAAAAATCGAGAATTTTGGGTAAAAATCAACTTTAGGGATCCGTACCATCTCACCAATGTAAATTACACTGCTCAGGACATTTTTAAAGATAGTTCAATTCTACGTAAATTGCGACCAAAATCAATGTGATAGCATAAAAAACTGCTGAGTGGTAAAATTTTTACGAAAAAAGTTTTTCATTTACGTGTATTTTAGATGGAAAAACTTATCGCGCGAAGGGAAAGTACTCAATATTAATATTAAGGGCTGTAACTTTCAGGGAATTTCTTTCCAGACATATCCAACAAAATTTCATGTGGAGAGTGAGAAAAAACATCGAAAAAAATCGCCCTGATGAGTATATTCAACCAATTTTTTATTATTGTTAAATAAATATCCCAGGGCGATTCAGAAAATTATTCTGACATTAGAAGCCGATGTAGAGTCAATTGTATCATCGAGATTCGAAACTAAGGGATGATTCTGGGTCCACGAGGCAGTATATATGGTAATGCAGTGTGGGGCTTTGCCGAATTGATCTGAATGAATTTCAAGGGATACGAGAGTGCGAACCAGGTGGAGTTTCTCCGATTGCACACTATCAATGTATCGTATATCCGTATTATCGCGGTGAAATCCTTCCCGAGGGGCGTTTTCAAGAGAGAGCTATACCAAACTCGAGACTTATGGACCTCTAACACTGTTGAGATGTTAACCTGAAGTTCGAGTACGAATCGTGAGCCCAAGAGAAGAGACTGTCTCAATACGGTGAAATTGATCGATCGAGATAGATATAAATTCAACGAAATCTCTGGAGTCTCGTCGACTTCGAGGTTCGACTCTTTGCCTCATTGATCATTTGGCACAACGACCATTTTTAACATTCATTATCGACCCTCACATCCAAAAATAATGACCAACCGAACGGAAGAAAAATAAAATGGCGATCCTCGTTAGCAATAACGAATCTTCGGATAAAGCCGATTTCCTCGAGCACTCTTCGTGGACGATGTTGATCGCTTTCTTATCCAAGGAAACGAGGCTTTTCTCCGTGTAAAGAGAACTTTGAGAGGTTTTTGTATTTTTTATATGGCCGAGAGTGCTGCAAAAAAGTAATACGAGACGTTTCACGTCAATCGCATCACACCTTTTTTTTAGTCCCTGCAAAGCACTTGGAAATTCTCGTACAAGTTGTTTTAATTATCGAAAGGAATGCCAATTTTTTTGTATATTTTTTCACGTAATTTTACTCGAAAAATATTCAACGTGCAGCAAAATTCTGTTGGCGTAGAATCACAGATTTTTAAAGTATCTTTTAATTCCAATTCATTCATTCGTTTCGATTTTTCTACAAAGATTTGTGCAATTTTTTTAAGTTCTATTTTTTCGCAGGGATTAATATGTTTTTCTATTTGCGATTCTACAAAAAAATGCTATTTTCTTACAGAGATTAATGTTATTCTTGTTTTTTCGACAAAATTGCCATTTTCATATCTGTAATTTTATCCATTTTTTTTTGAGACATTAATCTATGTTATCAATTATAAATTTAATGTATTGACTCATTTTTAGGCCGATCCGCGATACCTGGGGCATAATGGACCACCCTAAAAAAATTAGGTCGAATTTTTTTTGTTTTTCTTCAAATTATGATTAATTTGAGGTATTCATCCATTTTTAGGCCGATGCACTTCATCCGGCATAAAAGAAATCATCAAAAAATTAAAAAAATATATTTTTTGAACAAAATTGAAATACAAAAAAAAATTATCGATGATCTAAAAATAAAAATAACAATTTTTGGGTTAAAGAAAAGAATAGTTGGAAAAGATGGAAGTTATTCATTATTTAACAAATTTTTAATGAATCTATATATTTTTTCATGTTAAACAAATAAACAATAACATTAATTATGATTTATGCTAATCACTTAAAAACTCAAAAAAATAATTTTTTTAAATGAAACATTGAATTATATGAAGCATGTTATAAATTACTTTTTATAATAATCACAAATATATTCGTCGGAATAATCTTTGTCCGCACAGGAATCATGAGACCATCTCTTACAATTTTTACACTGAATGCATGATTCCTTAGATTCCAAGTAAATTCTATTACAATAAAGACAATGGCCATCATTATTTTCAACTGTTGAACAATTTCTATTAAAATTTTTTGGTGTGATAAATTTTTCAATTTTTATGTGTGATAAAAAAAATTTCATCATTTTTTGGGGGTGGGGGGGAGGGGCATTGTGCCCCAGCCTCCTCTAATAGAAAAATGGAAACAATGCTCTCTACATTTTACAAAAATCAAAATTCACCGTTATAGTTGTGAAAGTATAAAGCTGAATATTTCGCTTATATATTTCGAAGTATACGTTGAATATATTCAAGCGAAAAATATATTTCAAATGCATGCAAAGTATCCTGAAAATATATCTCTCATGTACGAACGTTCGAAAAAATTGGATCGGCGGAATACACTTTTGCATTGATTTTATTTCCATATGGAGTTCGTTCGCTTGACGTGAAATTCCGCATTCATATGTATATGGGGTATTCCATGTCAAATTGACAACTTTTAAACCCGACCCCTTTCGATTTTGCTGAATTTTTTTTCCTTTTCTACCCAATTAAAAACATTTTTCAGGAAATTTTCAAATTTTCTTATCCAACCCAAAAGAAAAAGCTTTTTTTTCTGAAATGACTATAACTTCTTGACATTTTTTTCCGGAATTGATCAAAGTATTTTTTTGCGTGAAAAAAAAATAAAAAATGGCGAACGTCGTTAAAAGGATGATTTTTCTCGAACAAGTGAGAAATTTCATAGATTTTAATATCTTAAAATTTTTTGTATCTTTTTTCGGAAAGTACATTAAAAAACGTAAATTCAAAAAATAAAACGTCCCAATTAGTCAATTTTTGAAGAAGTTATAGTCATTTCAGAAAAAAAGACCTTTTTCTTTTGGGTTGGATAAAAAAATTTGAAAATTTCCCGAAAAATGTTTTGAATTGGGTAGAAAAGGAAAACAAAATTTCAGCCAAAACGAAAGGAGTCGGGTTTACAAGTTGTCAATTTGACGTGGAATACCCCATATGTGTTAGAGTTCGTGTGTGTACAAAAACAGAGGAAAAGAGGAAAAGCTCCATCAGGGTGAGGATGAGGTCGGCACAAACGTGGGTGAGCTCTTCGGTCCGGAAAGACGGGCTGAAAATACAGCTTGGAGAAAAAAAAATGTGAAGGAACAAGCCGATTCTTTTTTCTTCTCCGATTCGAGTGGTGTACGGAGGCTCTGCTATGTATGTTGCATTGAAATTTCGCGATTCCTCGCACGCATTAGCCGAGATAGATCCTCCCTGCACGGATTGCGAGAAAAAAAGCAGCGCGAAGGATGAGCGCTTTTTTTCTCTCCGTTTTTTTTTTAAAGCTTCCTTTATCTCCTCCGGTTCACATGTACCTTTTTTTTATATTTTTTTTGCTTCATTTCAACTGGTCCGGATAAGCTCACCAGACTATCGATGTTTTTGTGCAACCAACTTTACGCGCGCGAGCTTTTCATTTCGCGATTTTCCATTTTCGCTCTGTGCGGAAAAACCTGCTGATTTTCCTCTCGACTTTCCACACGCTGTACAAATACACATGTGCCCGAAGTACCTGTGCTTGTATCGTTAATGGAAAGGGAGAGCTTTTACGATTCATTAGTGGCGCGGGAAAAAAAGAAAAGCCCGTGGAAAACCATCCAACAGAACTCTATTTGGGTCTTTGTTGTTTCAGCAAAACAAAACAAAAATGCTAAAATTGAACGGACATCGTGGATTTCGAGGCATTCTCGTGAATGATGATGAAAGAGTCGTTGTTGTGTTTTTTTTTTTACTCCGGATTAAATTGATCGAATTTCCGTCGCTTTTGTGGAGGAACGCACACGTAGCTCTGGCATCTCTATTTCATCTCGTCGCTCGCGTGACCCTCTCTCTTGTTATCCCTCTGTTCAGCAGATAGAATGTGCACACACGCTGCTGTGAATTTCTGCTTCGCATTCGCACTTTGTCGTTTGAATTTTCCGCCCATTATCGCTCCACTTCCGGTCCAGCATTTAACGGCTTGCGTGGGGTTCAAAGCTTAAAAAAAGTTTTTCCTCCTTTCTTTTCAGATAATAAATAAATCATATTAAAAATTTAAAGCGTATAAAGAAGCAATATTTAAACAATATTTCAGAAAATTTTCATTGAAAAACTTGGAAAATTCAGCAGGTCCGATCTGGTTTCCGGTGACCCCTAAAAAAGTGTCTTCGTGGTAATAAATCATGATAGTTTTACCTGAAATCAAAAAACTCAATTTTTTCTGTCGATAGATAAGTTTAGTTCGTAAACGAAGGATTATTAACAAAAATTGAAATTTTAATTTTTGCCTAATTTATACGCGGCGTTCCATCCCTAATCGGACAGTTTGAAATTTTTTTTATTTTTATTTCCTCAATTTTTTTATATTTTTTAGTACCCATCAAAAGACCCTTCCTGTTTAAGATTTTTTTGAATATCCGTTAAAATTAAGTGTTATTTTTTCAAATTTCGCTTTTCGGGAAAAAATAAAAATAAAATATTCGAAGCGTTTTTGAATAAGTTTTTTGAGTTTTAAACTTTGAATTGTGTTCTCAAAAGTGAGTGCATATTTCGATTTTTTTGACAATTTTTGATATTAAACTTCTGTTTATTCAACAACTTTTAAGATCAGTCCGGTCGTGGGCTCTCCATAATTACTATTTTATTTTTATTTTTGAAAATTAAAAAAAAAATTTTATAAATTATTATGAATACCAATTTTCGTTACTGTATAGTATTTTTTTAAAATCATTTTGAATGAATTTGGACACTTTTTTATTGTTAACAGATTTTAAAAATTAATAATTAATCTATGAGCAAATAACAACAGTTCAAGAATTATCGATCCCAAATAGTCTACCGAATATTGCTGACAAATTTTCACCTGAGAAATACTATTTAGATGCAAAAGAAAGATTTTATTTTCGATACAATACTGCTGAGTCAATCACAGGGGCACAAACATTTCATTCAAATATTCCAAAATGAGCAACGGAAACGTATTGGCAAAGAAATATTCGAATTCAGGAAATAATCGTATATGTAAGATATTCAAAAGAATACGTGAATAAATAAAAACTGTTGTTATTATTGTTCATAAACAGACTTAACGAATAATTATTTTAAGGACCTGTTAACAATAAAAAAATGTCAAAATAAATTCTAAAGAATTACAAAAAGACTGTATATAGTAACAAAAATGAATATTCAAATTGATTTATAGAAATTTTGTTTTTTTTTTAATTTCCAGAAATCGAAAAAAAAAATAGTAATTATGGAGCGCCACGACCAGAATGGTCTGAAAAGTTGTTGAATTTTTTTGAAGAAAAAAAAATATTTCATGCCAATCCTATTGACTTTGAAAGGGATGAAATGCATCTGGAATGGCTCGTATATCATCGTTAGCCCAATATGTCGTTTCTCTTATCAGAACAGACAGAGCCCATCGTAGATAAGCGCATTTGTCACCAGCCCTATTTTCTCCCTTCAGAGCTCGTGTCCACTTCGAGCTGGCGTTTACTTCGTTGTCTCTCCCTTTATTTCGAGACAATGGAGACCCCGGAGCACTTTCACGGCTGTCCACTCTCTTTTCCATCCATCGTACGTGCATTTTCTCGCCATTCACTTGCCCGCGTCTCTGTGTGTGTGTGTGTGTCTGTCTTTTCATAGGTGTGCATTTTCGCGAAAATCCCGTTGCCGAATTCCTCTGCGAATCTGGTGAAAAAAACGAATCCCTCCAGCAAATGACAGAGACCCGTCAGATGAGGGTGCGAGGGTTGGGTCTCGTTATCTGCCGTTTTGTTTGTCGATAGCAGATACCAAAAGCCATGCAGAAACACCTGCAGCCTGGGATTAAGTCCCACTGAGAGAAATGGCTGCCAAACGAGATGGAGAGAGAGCGAGAGAGAGAGAGAGAGAGAGAGAGAGAGAGAGAGAGAGAGAGAGAGAGAGAGAGAGAGAGAGAGAGAGAGAGAGAGAGAGAGAGAGAGAGAGAGAGAGAGAGAGAGAGAGAGAGAGAGAGAGAGGATGCAAAAAATTTATTAGAATTTTTTCACTGGCGAACTCGACGGGGAGGAAAAAAGAAATAAACGCTTCACGCGATGAACGCGAGAACATTTTACGTTCATCCGCACTCGCGTGGATCCTCTGGATTCCCTTTTCCTCTCTTTCTTTTTTTTTACATATAATACACATGGTCGAGCGCAAAGGCCTTTGAAATTCATTCTGAAAAACGCGCTGGTCCCTGCCGTCAAAAGTTTCCGGGCGCGAAGCTTCGTTTAGTTTCTTTCATCTCCATCAATTTCATTTTTCATTTTTTCTTTCTTTTCATGCTTTTGGCTATTCATCGAGCGCCCAAATTCAAGCGGATGGACTGCACTTTTCTCTCTATCTATCTCACCATCGTACGAGCCACGAATTTCAAAAAATATATATTAGACTGATTCAAAAAAAGCGAATATTTTTTGTTTTTCGAAAAAAAAACACATTAAATACTTTCGGGGAGGTGAAAAAAGATGCCTGTTAAAAGCTCTTAATATAAATATTTTGATATGTCTCGTCGCACATTTCTATTTCCCATTTAAATAACACAGGGAAAAAAAAATTTATACTTAAAAATTGTATACCTCGGCTTCAAGTCAATGTACCGAATCGAACGATACGTATTCTTGTAGGGAATTGAAAGCTCTGTAAAATCTTATGATTTTTCACGGTCTAATATATATGTATATTAGACTGTGAATATGGGTGAACTACTGTTGGACATTTCTTTAAAAATTAGGTTATTGATATTAATGCAATTTAAAGTTTTATTTCAAGAAAGATTTTACGATATTTAGTATGTAATGAGTTTCAACATTTTTTCGAAAACTAAAAAAAAAAAGAGTGAAATTTACTTTAAATTTAACTTTAACCTTGAATAACTTTCGAAGGAGTGAGTTTATCGAAAAATCATAAAGGATCTTTTTTGTAGAGCGTCCAATTTTCTACAAGAATATGAGGCATGTCAAGTCGGCCACGCCATTTTCTGAAATCGCCAAAAATCGCGTACAAATTTTTATAAGGTAGTTCTAACCATTAAGAAAATTCGTGATTTTTCCAGATTCTTAAATTACATATTTTAGCCGGAAAAAAATACAAAAAATGTTCTTGTTCCATTTTGTAACTCCAAAATTATTCATCGTACGAAAAAAAAGTATAACATGAAATTTAGATTTTTCAACGTACTTTTCACTGAAATTTTTTACAAACTCCTCCGAAAGCTCCATATGCCATTTTCGGAGCAATTAATGTTTTGATATATTTTTTCTCAGAATTAACATCTTCGATTCGTCTGTAGTTTTAACCGTTTTTTACTTGATATATTTACAGAATATACAAAAATTGGTGTAGCGGAGAATCCATTATTTGAAATGCATTTTTATTGATACAATCTATCATTATAGAGTGATTTATTATTTTTAGAGTGGATTATTTTTTGCAATCGAGAGACGTGAATAGCCTTTGACTTTAATTCGAATACACTTTATCTCTGTACAGGGGTCCATTGATAAAGTTTATTACAATGTACAAAACGATATTCAAAAAAATAAAAATGATTGAAGTTTAAAAAAATGGAAAAAGTACAAGAAATAAAAAAAAACAGCGGGCTTTAGAAAATATCTATAGATAGTCTCAATCCTGTTAATGCACAGAGAAATTTGTGTATTCGTTTGGGATGAAAAACGAAAGACAAAAAATGGTCGCTTTTTGTGAATCAGTCTAATTCTTCTGGAGAAGTCCACTTCAACTATTGATCAATATTAATTGTCAGTTTTTTGGCGATAAAAAATAACAAATCACCTCAAATATCGATTAATTTTCTCTATTGACCATCAGCATTTTTTGTGGGAAACGGTGGTTGGTTTTGTCTAGTCCTAATCCACCCAAAAAGAAGTCTGCAATATTTTTCGATAGACACGAGACTCTCAACTTATCTTGCAGCGTTCATTGAATTTTCCTGCTATTTTTTTTTCTCATTTTTTATTAATTCAACTTAGAATATACCGTAATGATTAACTGCAGCTTACCTTTTTCCTACCTTGCTTGATAAAGTTTTACTTAATTTCGTTACTTATCCGGCGGTTTGCAGCGCGTTATCTCAAAGCCGCGGCACGAAGTTTCACCCTTGTATATCATAGTCTGCGGTTTAACCGATCTTCATTGTATTGCCTTCTATTTTCAGTATATTATCCATGGGATATTCTATATCAAATTATCCATCATCTAACCTTCAGCCTTTTGAACTTTGTTCATAATTCGTTTTACGATTGCTCCGAGTCTTATAAGCGCACTCATTTTTCTCAAATTTCCTTCCTCTGCCCTGAATTTTTTTAATTCTTGGTTTTCAACGTTTTTTCAATATTTTTCGCTTCAAATAATTGTGAAAAATTGCAAAATAATGTGGTCTCACTCTGCGCAAGTTCCAAACGGTTGTAAAAATCGTTTTTTTCGTAAATAAATCAACATTTTCCCAACTCATGCAATTGAGAGCATCATAGAAAATCTCGGTTCTTTCGTGGGAAGGGGAAAAGCAGTTATCAATTTCTGTTAAGCGTTCCAAGTTTCTATCGTTATTGGCAAAATTCAGCACCTGCGCAGAGTTTTTTTGCAGAATCCGAACATTTAAAATAAAAAAGTTTTTTTTTTACGTTTGAAGAATGCGTTTTTTTTTGGAGCAAAGTATTGGTGTAATGAGACGGATAAAATTCGAACGAGAATTTCGTCGAGCGTTGAGAAAAACAACTATAAATTTTTTCTCACAAAATGTTCTTCTTGAACTTATTTCTCGAAATTTATGTACTTCAGAAAAAAAGCTCTACTTTCGAAACGGCTTAAAAAATCTAAAATAAATCAGACGAAGTGGTTTTAAGTAGTGCTGCAAAGTGGCAAAGTTTCGAAAATTTCTGAAAGGATTGCAAAAGAAAATGGCCGGAAATGCTTTGTGCTTGAAGCGCCAATAGCGCATAGCACGCTCGTTAATCTTTTGATTTCATAGTGTCCACGTCTTCTCGTGGCTTTTCACGCAAAATTGAATTGCAACGTTGCCTCCGTGTCCCCTCTACTTTCTCATGGCGTGCATAATTCGTCGCTCGTGTATGCGCGTGTCATTTGTCGCACGACAAAATGGACGTCCGAACGGACATGCTGGAGCAATTTTGTAGTAAATGGCGATAGCCTCACAAAGTCTACTTTATATCAAGGAAAAGAGGATGAGCCGATAGAATTTTATGCCTTCAGACGTTGAAGAATTTATTTTTCTTCTCAAATTATTTCCTAGTGACGTGCCTTGACTGACATTTAATTTTTTAAGTTTTTTGTTTTCTGCTCTCGATGCATTTTCATCGTGGTTCGAGAATTACAAGAGAAATTCAGTGCACTCGAAGGAAAATTTCTCAATCATTAAATTTTTCTCAATTTATGATTAAATTAACAAATTATTAAATATATTCTCAAAGAAAAATTTCTCAATTAACCTAAGTTAGGAATATTAGTTGGAAAATTTTTAGACGTTAGGAACAATCTCAACAAATTTCAGAATTTTGTAGAAAATATTATTCTGAAGAATTTTAGTTTTGTGCTTAGATTATTTGCTAATGTTCTGCTTTATCTTGCGCTTAATTTTTCACATGTTTTTTCTGCTCTCGACGCATTTTCATCGCGGTTCGAGAATCGCCAAAGAAATTCACTGCACGCAGAGGAAAATTTGTCAATTATTAGCCTAAGTTTAATATTAGCTAGACAATTTCGAGATGTTGAGAAAAATCTCTAAAAATTTCAGAATTTTATTAGATTTTATTCTGAAGGATTTCAGTTTTGTTCTTAGATTATTTTCTAATGCTGTGCCTTATTTTGCATTTAATTTTTCACATTTCAACCTCAGATACATTTTCCTGGTGGTTGGAAAATCGTGAATTAAGTAGTCATTGATTGATGCCTAATTTTCAAAATGAGAAGGTTAACAATTAAGATTCAAATTTTTCCAAGGATAGTTTGGTTAAAGTAACGTTTGCAAAATCTTTTGTACTTCAAATTGTTGAATAGGGAAAAGTTCGGAGAAATTTCTAAAAACTTCAGATTTTAATTAGGACTCTGAAGAATATTTTCTGTAACGCTTTCCAAAATCGAAATCGGGAGGATCACATCCATCGATCGAATTTACCAGAAATGTCTCGTCTTCCGCTTTTTAATGAAAATTTAATAACTTCACCGCACCAGTATTTATATATTTCGCTTCGAGCAATTTTCCAGTGGCCTGAAGAGTCTCAAAGAAATACATAATCCAGAAAGGAATCTATAGATGCGGGAAAAGCCGGAAAGACGTCGCGTTTGCGAGTCTATATTCACTTTTTTTTTTGCTGATTCAGGCCAAAGGAAATGTGCTCAAGCGATTCGTCTCTCGAGGAAAAATGTATATTGATGCACACAGGAGCTTTCTTCGTGAAGAGGAATCCGAAAAGAAAAGGAGGTTCAAGAGAAAAAGAGGGTGAGCTAGAGAGATCCGGCAAGAAGCTAGTAAGTTCCTTTGCCCGGAAGCTTCGAGTTTTTCACCCGATCCTTCCGTGAATTTACCGACTACACGTGACATTCCCATACAATAAAACACGCCCAAACGTTGGAGCAAGCAATCGAATTCGACACTCTAGTTTTTACGATACAAGTGAAACCGGTTTTCTCCCTTAAGGGGGAACGCCACTGTGACGGGGCTAAAAATAGCCAATTTTCGGGAATTTTTGTTTGTAAGTAGGGATGATTATTTGAGGATCAGACAAAAAGTAATTTATCAAGTATATATTCAACTATATTCATACAAATTTTTATTGACAAATATTAAAAATTGATAAAGTTATTAACATAAACGTAATGACATAGTAAAAAAATGCCTCCCCCTGGTGGCAGCGATATAGCAATAAAAAAATCATCCGAAATCGAAAATCCAAAAGAATTTGCAATCTACACAACAGTGACTATCGTTGAGCCTAGTCATTTTTTTAAAATAATTTTTTTTCACGAAATGGCACTGATTTGAATTGTTTTATTTTTTTTTGACCGCTTTTTTAATTTTCAAAAGGTCTTAAAAAATAGTAATTTCCAAAATTTTGAAAATCGTCTACGCACGACCTTAGTCAATGCGATTACAGAAATCATTTTTTTTTTTAAATTCGTTCATTCGTCTTCGAGTAATCGATACCACCGTGTTCAAAAAAGTCGTTTTGAGAAATCAGCGTTTAAAATTTTCATAGCGCATATTTGTTTACTCTAAATGTAGTTATGTCTTGAATATTTCTACGTACATTAAAGTATATCTATTATTATAAAAATTTGTTTACATATTTTTGAATATATACTTACCTGCTCTTTCTTTGGGTATACCAGTCAATTCTTGAGATTTCGAGTTAAAAATTTGTTTAAATATTTTTGAATATATATGAGGCATTCCACACCAATTCGACCTGGGTCTGACCCTTCATCTCTCCGATTCAGTCTGCAAGTTTTTATGGCTTTGTAATATCTCTGAAGAGCATTCAGAATTGTTTCCCGATTTTTTTGGAGTGATTTGACTTAACTATACTTTTATAAACAAATTATTTTTAGCCGAAACTTAAAAATCTGAAAAAATCGTAATAATCACGTTTTTTAAATGTAAAATTTCAAGCATTGAGCCAAAGTGGGCAAGGGTTTCCTTCTGTTTAATTATAATAAGCTTTTTCGATTTGAATTAATTAATTTCATTTAATTATAATAAGCTATTTCTTTAAATCAAATTGCTCGAAAAAAATCTGAAAAAATTCCTGAGTGCTTTTGAGAGGTTCCACAAAACTATAAAAAATCGCGGACAAAATCGGAGAGGTGAAGGGTGTCAGACCCAGGTCGAATAGGTTTGAAATGCCCCATGTACTTTAAGAAAATGGGGAAAAAAATCGATTTTTTTGACCCGCCACAATTCCCCCTGAAACTTGTGTTGCTTTTCACGTGCAGCTCTTTAGCGATGAGATCGAAAATGCTTTTTGTTCGTTCTGAAAATATATCCACGCATCTTAACGACGAGAAAGTGAAATCCTGGCAAGAAGGGGAAAAAGCTCAAGATGCGCAAAAAGTCTTGAGAGAAGGAAAGAGACGAGAGGGATTGAAGAAAAAGAGGGTTTTGGCTCTCGGTTGCGACTCGATGATTCGTAAAATCTTGCCGAGACTTCAAAGCTACTTTAAGCGCTTCGTCGAAGCTTTTTCTTTATGCGAATTAAGAGATCTACGCTTTTTGAAGGCGCCTTTCTCGCGAAAGGAAGAGATTGTGAAGGGATGAGCGAAAGAGAGAAAGAGATTGAAAAATTGGAGGCACATCGGAGAGCTCTGTTTTGAGCTTCTCGAGCTTTCGCACAGTTGCTCCAAAAAGTTTCGTCGTTGATTGCATACTTTTTTTCCAGCATCCAGCATGGCGGCTTTTTTTTTCTTTCGTCCGATGACATCCCTCCGTCTATTTACCCTGCAGAGACGCAAATTTGCTTAACGTGCATGGCCCGTTACGTCTTTATATTCGAAAAAATTCTCACGGCTCTCGCTCCAAGATCAGCAGCGCGTTTCTTCATCTTCTTCCAGCCTCTTCCTCGCTTCTCTCTTGCCGAAACGATCAAATCAAATGGATGTGCTATTCGTTAAGGCTTTTTTTTTGTTCTTTCTCCTCCTCTTCCTTCTCTGCACTCCTTCCTTTTATCTTCTGTTCGTATATATTATCGAAGCTCAGAGACGCGGAAATATAGCGAGGAAAAGCGAGGAGAAGGAACAAAGCAGATTCGTTAAGGGACCTTCGAAGTGATCCAGGTAGAAGATATTCCGAGGAGCAGAATAATTTTCAAAGAACTCGACGCTCCTTCGAGTCTTCCCTCTTGTTTTTTTTCTTTTTGTTACTCCGCTCTGTATCTTGAAATTTAGCTTGATAAAAAATTCTCTTCCTCACGACCCTCGTTTCTTCAGTCATTTTTTTCATCCCCTCTGTCGCGTGTTTCGAATATACTATTTTCTTGAATTTCAATATTCTTGTCTCGAGCAAAATTTCTCGCTCAAACTCGCAACAATGGATAATGAATATCAAATTATCCGAGATATTTCCTTGCGTCTCTCACGGTTTCCGAAACTCTTCATTAGTCAGCAAAGTTCGTTTTTCTCAAAGCTCCAAGTTTTCTCGATTCGAAGGATATTACATTCTTTACGTCCAAGGAATACACGGTTTTTCGATAAATTGTGAGAAGAGCAATGAAGTTTTTCTTTGTCACAATTACTTTCAATAATACACTAATTGATTTATCATTGTTTATGGAAAATTCGTGATCTGTGATAATCGAAAAAAATGCACAAATTTCTTCAAGCAAATCTTCTTCATCAGATTGATCAAATTAATTTTCTTGAAGTTTCTCGAAACTTGATAAAAGCGTTTTCCTTAATGTTGACGAAATTTTGAGGCTTTGAGTGATGAGATAATTTTTGCAACAATTTTTTAAAAATTTACTGCGATAAAATTTACAAGTGAAATATTTTCCCACAATTTTTTATTAAATTTTATACCGACGTTGAGATTAAAAAAATAACTTTCCGCAAAAACGAAGCTTTTTCCACGAGGAAGCAAAATAATAAGAAAGAGAGAACGAGACTTTGGAGAAGCTTCAACAAAAGCTTATGCGAAAAAGTTTTTTTTTTTTATCGTGCCGGAATAATTAGCAGTCCGGTGGGTGAAGCGCAGGATCGCGGTCGTTGGCTAATTAAGCCCCACGGGAGTTTACCGTAAAGCTTAAATGCTCTCTTTTCGAGATGAGAAGCTTTTGGCTTTTCGTCTCTATCATTCCTCGCCCCTCTCCCGCTCCGTACTTTCCCGAGAGGAAAAATAATTTTTTATTACCCGCCCACGAAGGATTATTCCCTCGCTAACGACAAGTTTTTGTTATTGTGTTTCAGGTAAGAGGAAAAAAAAATTGGAAGTATGATTCTCGCGCGAACCGAAAACGTGGAGGATTGATAATGCAATGGGGAAGCTTTCGAGCAATTATATTTCGAGGCTAGATTTCGAGTGATAATTTTTCAAGACGTGTTCGCGGCTCCAACTTGTTCCGAAGGTGAGAGAAACTTGTTTAGCTTCAACGAAGAGATTATCCAGGACTTTTTTGAGTCTCCAGTCAAGAATTTCTGGCTCTACGATCCAAATTGCAGCGATTTTGCAAGCTCATACAATATATATGCGAATTATGCGGTTCGATGAGATTTATTTATTTATAAATCATTACAATTATTTAGAAATTATTCGAAATCGTCCATTGAAAAAAAAAGCAATAGCAGCAGTCGAAAGATATTTTGAAATTCCATGTGTAGACATTTTCAATTTATTACAACTTGACAGACTTCAAATTTGATTACATTTTTTTTTTTTTAATTCTCATCATTATGGTTCTTTTTGTTCATATTTTTGGACGAATTTGGGTGATTTCTGTCTCGGACATTTCTTGCATCTTGAAATCGAACACTTTCCAGGGTTTCTCTTGTCATTCTTATTAATTTTGCCGTTCTATTTTGTGGCCGATCATTCTCCCATCGTCTGCACCATCGTCGATCGGTGGCCCACATCTTCGATGAGTCGATCCCGTTTTCCTCGATCACTTTGATTCCCTTATCGATAGTAAATTCTTGGGGGTGTTTCATTCTCGTCAAAAGCTTTAGCCAACCCCATCTGGAAAATAATAAATTATACCCCCAAATAATTACCGCTTTCATGTCAATAATATACTGTGGCATTGCTCGATTAATAACGAATGGAAAACAACAATTTTTTTTGATATCGATATTATATACATTAGAATAAATAATACACTACCGGCGAAAAGTTTCTGGACAAAACTTCAAAAATGTCTGGAACGTTTTTTTATGCCATTTCGCCGGAAGTCAACGTAGACTAATTTAACAAGCGGCATTTTGAAGAGGAAGAATTCGGCTTTATTTCCTAATTTTTTAAAATTATTTTTACATTTTATTTTTAGATTTGGACTCTATTTTGAACACAGCTGTTTTTCGCCTTTTTCCCCCTCTCTTCAGGTGCACCCATCTTCTAGAGGAATCTTTTGTTTACATTTTTACGATTGGATTCATAAAGAGGAAAGTTTGAGCTTGAATTTCCTTTTTTATAAACTTTGCCCGATTTTTCTTTCCAAAGTTATTTTGTTTTTTGTGAAAAAAGCGGAAATTTGAAAAATCCCATTAAACATGAAAACAAAAAGGATTCATAAAAAACTTTAGGATAGCAAAAAGTTGCGTCTGTTTTTGTTGAGTGCAGAGGAATTTTTTCAGATTTTTTTTCCTCAAATTTTTTTTTCCCATTTTCTGCGTCACAGCTCAGATCATTCAATTACCATAACTCGAGAATTATGGGATTATTGATGAAATTTCAAGAGGAGAAAATGCTTTATTTTACCATTTTCAATACATGGAATTTTTCTCAATTTTTTCTCCCTAATTTTTTTTTCCAGCCTCAACATGAGAATCCCAAATTTTTGAAAAAAAAAATCCGAAAAAATTCCTCTGAACTCAACAAAATCAGACGCAACTTTTTGATATTCTAAAATTTGTAATGAATCCTCTTTGTTTTCGTGTTATACGGGATTTTTCACATTTTCTTTTTTTTTCACAAAAAAACAGAATAATTTTGGAAAAAAAAATCGCTCAAAGTTTGAAAAAAAGGAAATTGAAGCTCAAACTTTCCCCTTTATGAATCCAATCGTAAAAATGTATTAAAAAGTTTCCTCCAGAAGATGGGTGCACCTGAAGAGAGGGAGAAAAGGCGAAAAACAGCTGTTTTCAAAATACAGTCAAAATCGTAAAACGATTTGTAAAAATAATTTAAAAAATCAGAAAATGACGCCGCATTCTTCCCCTTTAAAATGCCGCTACGTTGACTTCCTACGAATTCGCATGAAAAAACGTTTAAGACCTTTTTTGAAGTTTTGTCCGGAAACTTTTCGCCCGAAGTGGATATACAGGAGAAGTGCCATTTTTTGGCGTAACTTCAACTAAAAACATAGTAACCACGACCATAAAAATTAGTACAGCAACTAATTAGATCTGAGGTAATAAATAATTCAGTTAAAGTTACAATTTTTATTGTTGTGGTGATAATTTTTTTCCAGTTAAGGTCACTGAAAAATCGAAGAATCTCGAAGTATCATAATTTATTTGAAAATGGTTAACCATAATTTTTTTTAAAGGGACAAATACTAAGAAACAAATAAAAATAGAAAGAAAAATGTCTTCAGTGAAAATGCATGGATAATTCTGTTAATTTATAAATTACCAAAATGGTCTTTGAGAGTTACTCACTTTACTGGAACCTCGTATTGAGTTCTGTGATAGCATTCGTAGACAATGGCGAAAGTTTCATAATCGGTCCCTAAAATCATGAAGTCCGTAGACGTGGACGTTGGATTTGTGTAGAAATTTCGTACACTGAATCTCGCAGGATCGTATTTATCGTACCAACCTCCGTACAAATCATCAAAAAATGGTACACCCTGACTGCAAACGATGTTTAAATAAGGCGCCAATATTCGCCAATCATATCGTCTCACTTTCCAAAATTCACAGAGACATTTTTTTTTAAAGAGTCGCGTCATGAATAACATTCTCATTTTTACGTAAAATCATTGATATTACTTTGTGAATGAAATTGAATAATTGCAGAAATTTTTCTGACAAATTTGAACAAAAAATGGCGCCTCATTATCAATTTCCATAATCACAATTGGGCCAAATCAACCCCACCAATTTTTTTATCGCTGGCTAATCGGTCCAAATTGAACGAAAAAATTCATCAACATACTTTGAACTAGGTATAATGTTTATCAATAACTATGAATTAAATCAAATGACAGTTCGTTAAAAAAAAATCGTAGACAGATCATTTCGTGAAAAATCGTAACTTTTCCAATCTTCGATTTTTGGTTACGATTTTTTTTTTTTATTATTCGTGGATTATTGTACTTTTGGTAAAAATAGTTCTTTTGGACGATTTTTAGAAAATATTCCGCCTATTGACCAGTGGGATTGCGAAGTCTTGAAAGCATTGCCAATCAACGTCAAGCAATAATTTTTTTTTATTTCAAAGATTCTTAGGCTGAAAAATAGTATTGAGAAAATGGCAAAACGTGTCTCAGAGATATAAATACCTCGTGAAAGCATGACGTTTGATGTTGAATGCGCAACCCTGATCCGTAGTGTCGTTAAAATATTCGTATCTGTCGCATTTCGAACCGAGAACTTTGTCCTGTCTAAGCGCCTCGTACCAAATTCCAAAAAACTGGAAAAAGTGGATTGAAGAAGGTGACGAGAGTTTGGCTCGACACTGAGAAAAAAAAAATTTGAATGAACTAAATCGGAAGTCAAATACGTTCAAATAAATATTTTCTTTGGTCCAACTAAAGAATTAGTTTCTTGAATAATTCTGTGCTTCGGTTGACCAAAATATTATTCAGGCAAAAAATGTTGAATTGTAACAACTAAATATTCGTTTGAACGTATTTGACTTCCAATTTAGTTCATTACACGATTTTTTTTTCTTAGCGGATATATCGTAGATAATAGAAATTGAGGAAACACATTCTGAGGAGGTTTGATCTTCTGTTCCTCAAAAATGAAACCTCATGGCTGAACCATTGTTGAAGCGCAGTCAAAGAATCATTATAATTGATCTTACCCGCGTCAAGTTGAAATTTTCAACAGTCGTAACCTCGTAACAAGATCCCAAGGCCGTTTCGACGAATATTCCACCGAAAAAGCAAATTGTCATGAATTCGTAGATCATTGTTACGCGTGCAAACGTACAATGTCTTTTCTCGAATAGAGCGCAAACTGAACTAACAAAAAGTCTTCACGTTATTATTCACAATGCGGAGTTTCCTCGTCGTCGAATGTTGGTGAACGAACGGTTAATCTGTCAGTGAGAGGGGACGATAAGGTATTTATACAGCTTTTCGTTTTTGGACCGATATTACGATTCATTTGTAAAAGCACATCTCTACCGAAAAACTCTACCATTGAATGAATCTGCCGATAAGTCTCTAAAATTTTACTACTCCTACAAATAATTTCTCTGCACTGAGAAAAAAGTTCAGTTAAAACAACTAAATGCATTTTGTTGAAAAAAATTTAGTTGATTCAATATTAATTTGTTTGAAATAATGAAACTATAATTAATTCAACAAATGGATTTGGTTAACCATAAGATATGAGGTGAACGAAATTATTTGGTCACTTTCCAGATACAGTTTAGTCCAATTTACACGTTACTCGGTTGCTGTACAGAAATATTTCGTTGATTTCTAGTATATTTTAACTAAATAAATTTAGCTGTAACAAACAAACAATTCGTATTTTTAATTTATTTGGTACAAAGATACTTATTTGATTGAACTGAAACTTTGCCCATTCAAGCAACGATTTAACCGATTTAACTAAAACTTCCACTGTATCTTTGTTGAATTACCAAAATGATCACGTTTAACGTCCGGAAACAAATATTTGGTTTAGTCAAACAAATTTTTGCATTTTCAACAAAAAAATTTTCTCAGTGTGCCAAACATAAAAAAAAAAAACATTCTTGAAAAACCTCCACCTGACACATCTCCAACTGAAACTATATAACGGCGAATAAGAATTTGAGAATAACTCTACCTGATATAATGTTTTCCGAGGAATAACTCTCCGAAATCGCAACTCTACCGGATAACATTTCTCAAGAATATTTCGAGATGTTTTTTCCCTTCGGCGAGATGTTTTCTGGTAGAGATGTAATTTTAGAGAGTTGTTTCCGAGTTGTTTTCGAGCTCGATAAAAAAAAAACAACAAATATTTTAACCGTCCTTTTTTACAACATATTTATTAATAGTTTGCCAATAAAAAAAAATCGAGAAAAAAAATGATAATTAAATAAGTTATAAGATGGTAAACTTGGGGGGTAAAAAAAGGGGTGTGCTGGTTGGCACGATTGCAACCATTCTAGTCATCCGATACAAAATTTAAAGAAAGATTCTTAATTGATAAGAATTTCGTTATAGCCTCTACCTGAAAGAAAACGAAAAAAAAAAATTCGGAAAATAACGGCTGTCTGAACAAAAAAAAACATTTTTCGACTCTTTTTTCATAGTTTAGAATTTTTTTACAATAGTAAAAAAAAAATTTGAAGTAAATCGGTTGAGTAGAATTTGAGATATCATATCAACCGTGTTGAGAAAAGTCGTTTTGAAAGAAACGACTGTAGTCCGATTTGCTGCGTCACTAAAATAGTTATAACTCCGTAAGTTATTGAAATTTAAAAATTTTCTTTCGATGATATATTCTCAAAGGTTTAAACTTAAAGAATATGCCAAAAAAAATAATTTTTTCAAAATTTTAGACCAGAATACCCCCTGTTGTTCAGCGGGCGAATAACAATATTATTTATTCAGTACCCGTGTAGAAATGTGATAGGGCAACCATTAGTTGATTCTTGCCCCTGATCCGCCCTGCCTGATCCGATTTTCCTGGCAGGGCCCTGACATGGAACTTAACGACCTGGTCCCTAGTTATTACATTGAAATAATCACTTATTACCAGTGCCCTGCATGATCAGGATATGAACAGTTTCCGACGATGTTATTTTTACACTTTTAAGCAAAACATATTTTTGTTTTATTACTCTGGCAGGGCTCTGATGTGAAAACTATTGGATTGCCCTGAGTATTTATTAAAATAAAATTATTCGCATATTGGCTTTCAGTAGAATAATAATAATAATAATAATAATAATAATAATAATAATAATAATAATAATAATAATAATAAATAACAATAATAGTAATAACAATAATAATAAATTAACAATCATTGCCTCGTTTATTATTATTATTATTATTATTATTATTATTTAATTATTATTATTATTATTATTATTTAATTATTATTTGCATTATCACGACGAACCGCATCGCGTTAGTTCCGAGACTTGGCGCGAGATGTCGCAGGACAGCAACCGTTGAACTCCCATACGGATAATGTGTTCAGTATGCTTATATAGACGGGTGCGAGCACGGATGTTAGCAGAAGTCGGTGTTGGAAGAATCCATACAAGGAGTTCCTGCCGTCTTATGTAATTGTACTTATTTATTTAATTCTCGTAGAGAATTTCCGTTCACTCGAAATCTAATATTCTCTTCGAGGATTGCCAAAAGAAAAGTGTACCCTAAGAAAGGGTTGCCTCGAAATAAATAATAAGAATGCATACATTGAAAAAGGAGTACCTCGTAAAAACGAATTGTTCAAAAAGCGCTTCGGTGTATGATCGGGAACTTCATGGCCGTGATCAGGGCCTTTAAGGGCATGATTCTAAAAATCTTAGGGGCCTGATCAGGATCTGCTAGGGTCGGATCATATCGTCATAGGGGCCTGATCATGACCGCTGGATCCGAAAATGGCCAGCCAGGTGTTACATGGCATAACAGGGCCTGTTAGGATGAGCGGATCATTTCCCTACATTAGTTAGGGAGGGCAAGTCAGGGGCAGAAGTTTTTCCCTACCAAAATTTCTACACGGGATATTTTTCTATTCGTAACTCATACCTTATCGGCATTTCGATAAATTTTAATCGTTTGCATGAGTCATATAATGTGGAATAAACATGTTTCTCGGCACTTATTGATGAGTATAGCGCTGTTTCTTACCCTCAGGGTTTTTTTTTTTTTAAATCTTAGATAAGACTGGAAAAAACACACAATGTGTAACAGTAAACTGGAAACCGAGATTAATGTCTATTTCTTAGACATTAATCGAAAATCCTGATGATTACGAGATTATTTATGGGAAAAAGCTTCACCATTGTTTCCATTATAGTGTGAGATAAATCAATGTTTTTTTTCTCTTTTTTTCAGAATCAAATTTCCAGAAGTCTAATATTTTTTTCCTGGATTCTTACACAAAAAAATAGTAGATATTTCGAAGTTGCTCGGAGCAGTTTACATTCTTTATTTCCGTAAAATTAAGTATTCTTAGGAAAATTAATAAATCTAGTCTAGTAGAAAATTAACAAATCTAGTCATTTTGACATTCCCAATCAATTTCCGTCTAAGGAGAGTCCATTGGATTTCTCATGGATTATCTAAAATTACAGTGGATTTGTATATATGCATAAAAAATGAGGAAGAACGGAAATGTAAAATTTGCAGAAGGTATAAGTACGAGCGTCAGGAGGGCTTTTTTCTTTTTCTCATTAATAAATTCCTCCGGGGTGAACTTTTCAGTTCTCCGCGAACTCTTAATTACTGCTTGAGATTTTTAATTAAATATTACGGAGATACGTAATTTATTAAAGCCCGCTAACAGCTGACCTAATGGTTACCTTAACTACTTGCTCTCCCTCTCCTCTCTGTTTCTCTCCCTCGTTCACGTGAAATATATTTTTCCCCAATTTTCCTCCATCCACAGAAATCAACATACATTCGAGCTGCTCCCGTTTTGCATGTATAAATAAATGTATTACTCGTGCTTCCCTAAATCTGCATAATATTGAATTTACATGAGAAAAACTTTGGCGTTTGGGAATTTTTCTTTTCTCTTCTCCAACTGAAAATTCAAAACGCTCGGCTCAGAGGTCGAGAATGTTTTCGCGAGGGTAAAAGAGATTTTTCCTTCTTTGCCAATTATTCTTTCAACCAATTCGACTCGAAAACCACGAGAGAAAATTTCAACGATGATGGAATTTCAACTTTCGAACTTCTCGGTCTCTTTTCTCGCGCGATAACAACTCTCGAGACTTCAACATCAAAACTTGAATCTCGTACTTCGATCTTTCTTGACACGTTCTATTTTCACAATCACTTTTTCTTCTCTCGTGATATTTCACTCGGCTCGAGTATCCACAACACGTCTATTACAGTGGAAAACTACGATCGAAGCTTTTGACGGACATTCTTTTCAAAAAACAATATCCGCCCGAGTTTTTCCCTCATCGGTATTTTTCGCACAATAAATAATTCCAGGAGAGACGGAACACGTTTTTCTCACGACTGTGGAAGTTTTGCGCGATTAAAAAATCTGGACGAAGCTCCAAAGGATCAAAAGACTCAGCAATTACATTTAAATGGCGACTGTAAGACAATCCTCATAAATAGATTCCCAAAAAAATGTTGCTCGCAGTTTTGATCAGTGAAAAAAATATATTCGGCATGAAAGTCATTGCGCGTATAAACGCCATTTGAATATCGAATATGAAAGCCAATTTTTTTATGTTTCTTTCCAGAAAGGAAAAAAAAAAGCCCTGCCAAGGATGTTAAAAAGCTTTTAAATTTTTATTTCCGTCCACTCGTGACGTGAAAAAAAAGGATACATATAAAGTGCATCGAAAAAGGCAACGGAGAGAGTTATGGTGCAGATTTGCTGTGGAACTTTGCTGCAAAATTGCTCACACTCTCTTTCTCTCTCTCCATCTCGATCAGCCTATTTTTTTCCCTGACTCTCTTTCACCCACCGAGCTGCCAACTTCTGAATGCAGAGTTTCAATTATTTTTTCACGCCCGCGCCAAAGTGTGCGCTGCGGCATTCCGGGGCTTCGATCTTTCAACAAATATACACTCCCGCTCAAAAGTTTGGACACAGCAGTCGATATTTCTTGCCGCACTAGAAGTTGCATAAATCTGTAAAAAAAAAAGAATTTAAATTTTTGAACAAGCGTTCTAACGGGGAGAAATTCAGCTTTGTTTCGCTTTTTTTAAAAATATTTTCTATTACCCATTTTTTATGATTTTTTTCGACCCGGTATGCATTTTTTTCTTTTACGTTTTTTGGCCTTTTTTCGACCATCGCGAATTGGGCGCAGAGCTTGAGGGCATTTTTTTTTGTCTTTTTAATCTACGCTACATTTGAAAGGGTTAGCAGACGCTCCAATTTCGTTTTTTACAAATTTTCGTACGATTTTTTCTTTCAAAGTTATTTCACTTTTGGCTAAAAAAAGGCAAATTTTGAAAGATACAACGTAACTCAAAAACTATAAAGTTTAAGAGAAAATGTCCAGTATGAAAAAAATAGCGTACGTATACTCGGAATTGTCTGGAATTATTTCAGAATTTTCCTATGACATTTTTTTTTACTATTATTGCTCGAAACTCAGATGATGACGTCCCAGCGAAAAATTCTATCGGATTAAAATTTCTTTACTTCGTGATACAAAAAAAATCTGAAAAAATTGAGCAAAATTTCGCATATTATAAACAACAATGACCAATAATAATTATTGATCATTGTTCCTCAATAATAATATCGCCCAAAGGTCATTAAAAGATAGTTCAAACAATTTGTTAATAACTTTTCAGCAATATTATCATTGATAATTATTGCATGCCAAATTGTTGATGAATTTTTTCAGATTTTTATTGTATCACAAAGTGCGGAAATTTCAATCAAACACAATTTTTCGCTGGGACGTCATCAGAGGAAAATTCATAGGAAAATTCTGAAATAATTCCAGACAATTCCGTGTATACGTACGCTACTTTTTTCATACTTGACATTTTCTTTCAAACTTTATAGTTTTTGAGATGCGTTCCATTTATCAAGCATTGTCTTTTTTGGCCAAAAGTGAAATAACTTTGCGGGATAAAAACATACAGAAATTTAAAAAAAACAAAAAAAAAAAGCGTCTGCTAAACCTTTCAAATGTATAGATAAAAAAGACAAAAAAAATGTCCTGAAGCTGTTCGCCCAATTCGCGATGGTCGAAAAAAGGCTAAAAAACGATCACGTACAAAAGTGGGGATTGAAAAAAAATCATAAAAAATATTTTTAAAAGCTGAATTTCTGTCCTTTTTTTAAAATTCGATTATCTTTTTTTTTGACGGAGTTGCGCAACTTTTTGTGGGGCAAGAAATATCGACTGGTGTATCCAAACTTTTGAGCGGGGGTGTTTATGCATATATACGTAAATGTGCATTGCAAAAGGGTGAACTACCCCCCTGCAAGTGTATGCTGTTGCGCGATACATCAGCGGAGGAGCGAGAAAAAGGGAGATTCTCGTTTTCGTGTATTAAGGAAATGCCGAGGCGTGCGACACATGAATCGCATCGGCTGCAGCCGCTCGGTCGTTTCGCCGTTTTGTTTCCTCACCCTTCCCTTATTTCCCTCGTTCTCCACGGAGCTGCATATAGCAGAAAGCGCGAACCGAGGCACCGAATTTATCTTCACGAGAAAATTAGAAATGGTATTCTTTGCTTTCCCTCCCTGCACTTTTTACTTCCAACGCCTCTCTTTCCCACACAAACACACCCAAACACATTTTCCGTGTTCACCTTTGCAATTTTTTCAACGCCTTCGTTCTTTCCTCCCTTTCTCCCTTCTCGTCCCGTTTTTCCAACCAGCGACTCGATTGCTCGCACCCGCGCCTTTTCTCTCGTCTTAAACTCTCTCGCCGCGTTCTCGCAACGTCAAAAACAATATATCAGGGCGCGAAAGGGGTGTGAAATGTTTGTGTGTCTGTGTGTTCATCGCATGGGAGAGGAATCTCACGACGGGGGCGAAACACGAAAGAAAAGACGGAAGAAATGGCAAAGTGAAAAGTCTCTCCACGGTTCGCTGACGCTTTTCCGAGATCCAAATGTACACTTTTTTTTATCGCTTCCATTCCCATTTTATCTTGTTTTAATTTTATTACGTATCTCTGCCTTTCTTTTAACCCCCCGAGCGTGAAAATACCCTCTTCGGCCACTTCAGGATAGGAGCTTCGTTGGGGAAAACGTATTTCGAGATTCTCGTGACTTTCAAAGCTTTCCAAAATATGAGAAATCATTATTGGAAAACAATTGCCCACGCAAAATTGAAATGGATTCATGTGGAAAAGGGGTTGAACGTTCGAGTCGAAATTTGGTACAAATGGAGATGATCCTTTGCTCGGTGCAAATTTTGTCGAAATTGCAGAATAATTATTGATTTATTGGCTTTTTGTAAATTAGCTAATTACACAATCCTTCCTAATCCTGGAGCTAATTATAACTATCCTTCGGTAAAGTCGAGATCACTCTGAAATTACATCCCTTCCGCATGTTCTGTTTCTCCCAAGATATTATGAGGACGCTTCCTGAAAGCTGCGCAGTTTATATCGTGAAGCGGAGGGTAGGAACGTTTACCTTGTGGATTCTGATAATTGCAGCAGCGAGACGATCAAACACAATTAGCCGGCGTCAATTAAGCTCGGAGATTAATCAAGGAGCTGAGGAAGGCTCGTCATGTGGTAAATCACAAGGGAATGGGGGTGGGGGGGGGGGTCAAAGAAGTCGACAACGTGAGCTTGGGGCACGCGACAAAGCTCTCCCTCTCTCTTTGTTTCGTGATGGTTATCCAACAATGGTATCCTGAACAGGATGTTCTGGTTCCCCCATTGATCAGAGAGATAAGCTCTGAGCGGTGTATCATGCGAGGAATCATGTCAAACAAAATGGCGCTCCCTACATCCGCTTAAGGTGTAGAAACGTGCGAGTAAATTGGTGTTTTGCTAGGAAAAATTCCATATATAACGAGGTTTCACTCGCTATTTCAAAGGGGAAGAATTCGGCTTTATTTCCTGATTTTTTAATTATTTTTACAATTTGTTTTTAGATTTGGACTCCATTTTGAAAACAATTATTTTTCGCCTTTCTCCTCTTCTCTTCAGTACACCTATTTTATAGAGGAATTTTTTTAAACACATTTTTACGATTGGATTCATAAAGAGGGAAGTTTGACCTTCAACTTCTTTTTTTTTTTAACTTTTAGCGATTTTTTTCCCAAAGTTATTCTGTTTTTTTGTGAAAAAAAGAGAAATTTGAAAAATCCCGTATAACATGAAAACGAAGAGGATTCATGAAAAACTTGAAGAGAGCAAAAAGTTGCGTCTGTTTTTGTTGACTGCAGAGGAATTTTTTCAGATGTTTTTTCCAAAATTTTTGTTTCTCATTTTCTTGATCGTAGCTCAGATAATTCAATGACCATAACTCGAGAAGTATGGAATAATTGATAAAATTTCAAGAGGGGAAAATACTTTATTTTTCCATTTTCAATACATTGGAATTTTTTTCAAATTTTTTTCCCTCATTTTTTTTTCCAGCCTCAACATGAGAAAACAAAATTTTGGGAAAAAAAATCGGAAAAAATTCCTCTGAACTCAATAAAAATAGACGCAACTTTTTGCTGTCTGGAAGTTTTTCATGAATCTTCTTTGTTTTCGTGTTATACGGGATTTTTCAAATTTCCTCTTTTTTCACAAGAAACAGAATAACTTTGGAAAAAAAAATCGCTCTAAGTTTTTAAAAAAGGGTTTATTGAAGCTCAAACTTTCCTCTTTATGAATCCAATCGTAAAAATGCTTTAAAAAGCTTCCTACAGTAGATATAGGTGCACCTGAAGAGAGGGGGAAAAAGGCGAAAACCAGCTGTTTTCAAAATAGAGTCCAAATCTAAAAACAACTTGTAAAAATAATTTAAAAAATCAGGAAATGAAGCCGAATTCTTTCCCTTAAAAATACTGCTTGTTAAATCAGTCTACGTTGACTTCCGGCGAAATGGCATAAAAAAACGTTCCAGACCTTTTTTGAAGTCTTGGGCGGACATTTTTCGCTGGTAGTGTATTTATAATCAATTTCCGGTTAAACTGATCAACGATCAAACCCTTCGATTTTATCGCACATTTTTTCTTCTGATCATCTCTCAAAAGCATCCTTGATATTTTTTCCAATTCTCTCAATGAGCCAATTACTTAGTCCTTTCTGTATTCAATATTGGCTCCCAGGGTTACGAAATTTTTAATGTAAAAGTAATGCATTAATCATTACTTTTTTAATGGCAAATGGAAATAATTTTCATTAATTATTCACATTTAATGGTTAATGGAAATTATTATCACTAACCATTAACATTTAATGGTTAATGGAAGAATTTACATTAACCATTAATATTTAATGTTTAATGGAAATAATTTATATTAACCATTAACATTTAATGGTTAATGGAAATAATTTACATTAACCGTTAACATTTAGTGATTAATGCTTATTGAAAGTGCAAATGCCAAATGATTTTTTAAATCATTTTAATAAAATGATTTAAATCACGAGTAGAATAAAAAGATGTTTGTATTGAAGATTGCACGATGTGACTTGAAATGACTCATATATGTACGATGCAGTCGAAAATGCTTCTGGACAAGGGTGCATTTTCTTCCTTATCACTCTTGCCTGTCCTATTTTTCGCCCCTCTCTCACTGCCTCTTATGTTATATCCAGGCCATCTTGGATAAATTCACTCCAAGCAAATAAGACGTCGACCAGGGGGGTTGGGGCACATGATACACGCTGGCGATATTCATGGGGGACCGGAAAGGAAAAGAGAGAAGGAGAAGCCACCCTTATTCCAACTCGAGAGCACGTCGACTTCAACAATGCACCCGGCAGAGATAGGGAGGGTTGGGTGGCACACGATGTATATCCTACTTTCTTCTCTCTTTCGTCTTGCTCTTCCCTCTTAATCCCATGCCTCCATGCCATCTTTTCATTCTGAAAATATATATATTCTCTTCCGCATCGTTTGTTTCTTCCTTACGCCGTCTCACTGGTCCTCTTATCCCTCTTTCGACGTTATACACACTGCAAAAAGGGCGCCACCTGTGCCACGAAGTAACGCGATATTCGCCATTTTGTTTGTCAGCAATCGACGATATCGTTGCATCGTCGTAGATACTCCGGTGCAACCCTTGTCTCTTTACCTATATATTTAATAAGGTCGCGTTCTCAAAGCTTTATGCTTCGGGGCTTGGAGATCAAGAAGGAAGGTGAGCTTGTGTCTTTCCTCTTTAGGATTTTGAGCCCCTATGAAATCTTTAAATGTTATAATTGTTCAATAAATAGTTTTTTAATCGTCGTGAAATTTTTACACGACCTTCTGAATACTTCATGTAAAAACATATTAATTTTTCAGAATTCTGTCATCATTACTTCAACCTCCTTAAGGGTTAAAATGAAAAATGATGAAAATTCTGAAAATTTGGCATGTTTTTGGATTAAGTATTTAAGAGGTCGTGTAAAAATTTCACGACGATTTGGAAGCTCGTTATTAAAATATTAACATTTTCCTAAGAACAATTTTTTAAACAAATAAAAAAAAAATTTATCAATAAACTTCGTTTTGTTTCCGTTGCTTTCAATATGGTGTAGATATTAAAAAATTGAGAGGTCAACAAAAAAAACTTATCGCAAAGTTATATCAGTTTTCATAAGACTACATTTAATTTAATTTAATTTGTTAATGTTAATTAATGTTAATTTGTTAATTTGTTAATGTTAATTGTTCGATAATTTTCGATGGGTGTAAAAGGGTAAAAACCCCTCTAGCGGCCTAACTTTGACAATTTGTTTTGGGAGTATGAAAGAAGAATAGGATTTCTTTCTGAAAAGGTTTATCGGACATATATTGAAGGATGAAGAAAGAATTTTTTATTATCATTTTGATGCAAAATGGCGGCGTCAGAGCCGATGTTTGAAGTCGCCATTTTTTTAAATTTACTGGCGGGAGAATTTCTAGTTGAGTATAAGATCAGGAACCAAAAACCAAAATATATTATAAAATACGGACGTACGTAGAGATTTTTGACTAAATAGAATTTTGTAGAAATGGTCCACTTATGAAAATTGATTCGATATTTGACTAAAAAATGAGTTGTAAATTGTTTATTAAAAAAAAAGTTTACATAAAATCAAAATAGGGCTACATATTTTTATAGAGAGCACGATTTTAAAGATACTTGCAGAATTTCAACCTGTCTTCTTAGTTTGAATAAAGTCGTTCCGACAAAAACGCGTTTAAAATTGTTTCAGATTTTTCAAAAATTTGAGAAAAATTCTTTCAACATTTTCTTTCGCTATAGGACCAACTGGTTATTGTTTTTATGACCCTAAAGTATTGTTTGAGCTAAAAAAAACGATTCTTCAAAAATTCTAGATTGGTCATATAAAGGTCCTTGAAGATCATAAAAGATCGTCCTTCAAAAAGTCCTTCAAAAATATTCAAATGTTTTCTCGTATAAATAAATTAATAGTAAAAACATCAGGCATTTTTCAAACATTGGATGCTCGAAGTATCCACTTTGAATACAGCAAAAACATTTTTTCTGAGAGTTAAACATGAGTTTCTGATAAAAAAAATTTCGAGAGCAAATTTTTTATATTTTTACAAGCCAAGCTCCGACGAGCAATAACATCTGAAAGTGGGCTGTAATTTTCAAGGACCCTTCAACGTTGATTAAGTCGTCGAATGAAAAAGGTAACGCAGGGTGCATCCCTAATTTTCAAGCCCTCTCCCTTTTGCCTTTCAAAGCTTGCGGGGCTTTTTAATAATGCCAGGTCCCGAGCTTTCCCGGCTCTTTGATTATTCCGCTTGTCCAATTTTTTTAAATTACCTCCATAGTTTCAGAGTGTCCCTTTTCATTTTGCGCATCGATGTAGGCCACTGGGTCTCCACTGCATCGGTCTGCAAGGAATTTGTAATGTTTCGCTACAGAAATCGTGGACGAGGAGAGATTGTGTTTTTTGGGTCAACGTTTATCGAGCAACAATGAGTTTGAGAGAAGAATTTTTGGAAAGACGGTTTAATTGTAATGAGAGCGGAAGGGATTTTTGAGAGCGTTTTTCGATTTCTCAGCAATGATCGGCAGTATCGATTTTTTCGTCAACGATATGTTGATTAATGATTATATTAATCATTTTTTCGAAAAATTAATAATTAGTCAAAAAATGTTACTAGTTTTTTATGAAAATTCGTAATTAGCCGAAAAATATTAGTAATTTTTACAAAAAAGTTAGTAATTAGTAAGAAAATATTTCCAATTTTTCAAAAAAAAAATTACTAATCAATGACAAAACATTTCTAATTTTTCCAAAAAAATTCGTAATTAGTGACAAAACATTTCTTATTTATCAAAAAATATTAGTAATTAGTGACAAAATATTTCTAATTTTTTTAAATAATTCGTATTTTGCGACAAAATATTTGTAACTTTTTCCAAAAAAAAAATTAGTAATTAACGAAAAAATATTACCAAATTTTTTTCTGAATATAGTAATTGATAAGGAAGATATTACTAGTTAATTTTTAAAAATCAGTAATTTGTAGAAAAGTATTGTGCATGTATATTTACGTACTTTTGTGTACGGATTGAGTCATAGTTGCAAGCTCAAACAACTATATTAAAAAAGTTGTTTTATTTTTTATAATAACAATATCTTTTGAATATTTCACACATTAGTATTTATTGTATCGAATGTCATACGGTAGCGCATAAGTTATTATTGATACGAATATTTAATCAGTACCTATTCAAAAATGCATAAGTATTTTTTTTTATTTATTACTTTTTCAAAAATTAATACATTTCTCCACAAATTATTGATTTTTTGGGTTCTTTAGCAATATCCTTCTCGCTAATTACTAACTTTGGAAAAAAATAGTAATATTTCATCGTGAATTACTAATTTTTTTGAAAACATTAGTAATATTTTTTGCTTATTATTAATTTTTCGAAAAAATTGGATAATAAAAATAGATAGATTTTTTTTGCCGATCACTGATTCTCAGTTCGTTTCTGCGTTTCGTAGCTCCAGATTAGTATTTGATAAATGGACACGAATGATTAAACGGCGGCGGAAGTTCTCCAGAAGTCCAGGACTCTTATTAGACTCCAGGGACTCGGTATACGTTCTCGGGTATAGGATATATTTCACAATCAAGAATCTTCGTGGCGCGTTTCACGATATTTCGCGAAACTCTGCGGGCCTTTCGCGACGTTAATGCATAAATACGAGCTGAACGAAACGACAGAGCTGCGCGAAGCGTTACAACGTTGACAGTATAAAAGTAAATGATCGGGGAAACTTGAAATTGATACAAACGACGAAAACGTCTGGGGGTTCCTTTCTCTTTCAATGCGGTGCGTCATATGATCTTCCTTTTTGCACGGTTTCCATATGATTTGGAAAAAAGTGCACATCAGCAATTTGGGAAATATCAAAATATTTGTACGCGTACCTTCTAACTTTTTTTCCCGAGTTTCTTGATCGAGGGAAGAGGAATATAGTCGAGCAATGTCGAGTACATCGAAGGGAAAGAATCCTTCGATTAAATTCTTCAGATTTTTCGCTCTTTCTCTATATCGCGTGAAATCGATGCTCTGGGTGCGCTGGATTGGCGATATATCGAACAGGAATGCTTCGTGAAAGTCTCGGAGAGAAAGAGAGAAAGGAAGACTCGGTGTGGAAAAGACGAGCGACTTCGGAGTCCGAGAATTGTAATGAAAAAGGTACGAAGAAAAGAATTCGCTTTGCTACCAAATCCGCGGAGTGAAATCGACACAGTTGCGGTCATTTCTTGAAACTTTGTAACTCATTCAGTCGGAAGCTAAAAATTCCATGCACATCGTATGGAAATTCTAATTTTCTTGGCTGTGATTCAGAATCGCGAGTTTTGGGGGGTTTGCATTGGCTTGAGATAAAAAAAACAGGTGGAGTTTTTTTTTTTTTTTTAGGATATATTGAGCTAACGGGGTCAGTCCTTGACTCACATTTGATACACAGTTTTGCCGAGGTTAGGTTATTTTTTAATTTACAAATATAATTTGATTTATAAATATATTTTTTAATCTACATTTTTATTTATAAACAATGAAATTATCATTATTATAACGAACATAACTAGAGAAACGTACTTCGAATATAATAAAACTTCCGAAAACCAAGTGGGAAATGCTGGTTGAAAATCACGCGGAGTGGGAAAAAAATCATGATGGGAGGAAGCAAGGAAAATTTGGAAAAATGGTTTTTTAATGAAAATTCATTGAAATTTTGCGTTGATGCAGAAATTACTGATAGATTCGTGTTCAGGGAGAAAAAATATATCGACGTGAAGCTTTTTTTAAAAAAAGAAGAAATTTTTTTTTCCGCGTTTTGGTCAAAATTGAATCTGTTCACTAAAATAGCTGTAACTTTTTTTCTAGACACAATTTTAGGGTCTACATGCGCTCATCCTTTTTGGGATCGTTGAAGCTTTAAAACCCCGCTCGGTTGACCCAAATGCGATAATTTTTGAATTTTTGGCAAATTTTTAAAGTTGGACCATCGACTTTCCATTTTTTTGACGATTTTCAAACTGCTCTCATTTCTACAAAAATTTAGCTATCGGGATGAACGAAACGGCATTTTCTAAGTTTAGTAATTTTGCGTACGAAAAAGAAATTTTAGAATCGGTCAAATCAAAGTAAAATTATGACCATTTGAAATTTCGCTGTTTTGAGGTTTTTTTAAGTGGGGCAAAACTCGAGCAAACATGTTTTTGGTGAAAATTCATGAAAATTGTAATTTTTTGAAAAAACTGTTGAGGAATTTGTGTTCAGGGAAAAAAATACATCGATATATAGGGCTTAAAAAAATTAATTAAATTTTTTTTTTTCTTATTTTGTTCAAAATTGAATCTCTTTAGCAAAATGACTGTAATTTATTTTCTAGATAGAATTGCCACTTGAACATGAGCTCATTCTTTTTGTAATCGTTGAAGCTTCAAAACCCGACTTGGTTTATCTTATTTCGATCATTTTTCAATTTTTGGCAGATTTTTAAAGTTGTACTATCGATTTTTGAAAATGTTTCAAAGTGCTCTCATTTCTACAAAAATTTAGTTATCGGGATGATCCAAACGGCATTTTCTAAGTTCAGTACGAAGCTTTGCATACGAAAAAGGAATTTTAGAATCGGTCAAACCAAAGTAAAATTATGACCATTTGAAATTTCGCTGTTTTGAGGTTTTTTTTAAATGAGGCAAAAATCGAGCAAACATGTTTTTGATGAAAATTCATGAAAATTTTATTTTTTGGGAAAACTATTGATGAATTTGCGTTCCGGGGGACAGAATATATCTATATAAGGTTTGAAAAAAATAAGTTTGAAAAAATTTTAAGATTTAAGATCTACTCTCGGATGATGAGGAGTTTTCATATCCTTTAATTAATTGTACCTTGCTCCCTATCTCATGTCCCTTTTTCTCCTCGTCCCTCTTGGTTTTCCATCCATCTGTCCCTCTCGGATTTTCAATTCCTTTGAGACTCGAATCTACCGTGGAGCTTCCACCAATATTCGCTCGTGGTTGCAGGTGTAAGACCGGTTTCATCAGAGATTATGAATGAGCATAACGTCGGATACAATGGGCCCCGACTCTTGGAATACAAATTTGTGTATATGTAACTTCGAGAGATCCAAGCACGGCATTGGAGTCTCGAAATCAGATGGAAAGTTTTGGATGCCCTAACTAGTGAAACACATTTTGACCTGTGATCCTCTCCCTCTCTCCCTCTCTCGCTCTCTCTCTCTATCTCTATCTCTCTCTCTCCATATTCTTCGAGCTTTCTGCTCAGCTTTCGCGTATCTGGTTCTGCAGATATCAACTTTGGGAAAGGGCGCTCGGGAAACTGCGACTATGACCCTTGTTGCCAGTCTCGTTCTCTATCAGTTTCGCAACAGCACTTCCGGCTAGTTATCAAGTATATTTATAGGAGTATGCATTTATACACGAGGTATTCCAACTTAGTTTAAAGAATATTTAACTCACCTTCATGGATTTGATTTATGATTTTTTTTACATTCAAACCGAGGCTGGAAACTCCCCCCATTTTTTTGAAATTTTTTTCACTAAAAAAAATACCGAAATTGTAAAATCTGGAATGATTCCTTAAAAATCAACAATTACGTCAAAGAATTTATAATCCACGACTTTCATTCAGAATAGTCTGCTTTGCTGACAATAAAATGCCGTTTGCAAATTTTGTAACGATGGAGCATAATTCTTATCTTTTGATTAATGTTTTAAACATGCCTTTTTCAAAGCATGAGAAATGCAGTAAATTTCTGAATCGCTTGGATTATGTTTTCAATTCAAAGGTATTTTTTTAATCTCTCATGCTGGTCGTCTAAAAAATATCCAAAGATAATGGCCAACTTGGTCACGTTGACTCGGAATAACCCATACAATCATGTATTTATCTTTCTCATTTTCTTCTTCCCGGAATCTTTAAGCGTTGCAACAGCTACTCCATCAATCGTCTACTCGTCGTGTAATTACGAAATTTTCCCAATTAGCGTAATTGTGAAAATTGCCGTCCTTAATTAATTTTTAATTAACGTGAATTGAAATGATCTCTGATACACGCGAGTGTTAACATCAACGGAAAACGGCAGGGTTTTACACTTTGGTAATTACAAGGTAATTCTTGTAACGAGCGAAGGAGAAAAAAAGATATGTGAATATCTTTGAGAATCTTCGAGTATCCGGACAGGATTAAAAATAATCATTATTGCATTGTAACGCAAAAAAAAATGAAAATAAATGATTTTTCAAGAATTTTTCCTGAATAGACATTCAAATTTATTTCAGTAAAAATGCATATGCATATTGTGGTAACTTTCAACTTTATTTTGCTATTTTTTATTTGCAAAAATAAACTTTGAAGCCATAAAAAATTCGTTAATATCCGGCATTTAATCAAAGGAATAATAAACAAAATATTAATTTCTAACAAAATAACGGCCTTACAAAAAATAATTTATATTTTTGATTAAAATTTTGGCCCCAAATTGTTTATAACATGGAAATTATGTATGGACGAGAGAAAACCTTCGACCAATCGCCAAAAAATATATATATTTATGAAGGTTGATGACAATTTCGAGACTAATCGTTTCAGCCCTTTTCGTGAAATCTTCTTTACCGACTTTAAAAACCATTACGGAAGAAAATGGAAGGTAAACAAAAAAAAAATTTTTTTTTGATGCGACGAATTTAACGACGAAGGGCATATAATGAAAGGGAGAGTTGCGATGAGTATCAGGATCATTTAAGAACCCTTTGACCTAAGGGATGTTCGTGTTTTGAATCGAGGTTTCCTGTCAGAGAAGCAGAGTTTCTGGTGATCGTCATGATAACAGTCGTACCGTGGGCGGTAGCATAGAAAGGACGATTGGACAGTGCCCTTGGATGACCCGTGCAAACGGCTCCTCTATTAGGACAATAATGGCCACTGGCACACAGAGACGACAACGTTCGTAGATTTCAAACCGAAATTAGGGCTCTTGAGGAAGATATCTCTCTCTCTCTCTCTCTCTCTCTTGCTTGGTTAGTAGGATGTCAACCCACACAGTTGTAACTTGTATTCCTGTCCTCGCGAGGAATACAAATAGTGGATGAAGGTTCAACGATCCACACGTGTACGTATTCACGTCCCCATTCCGTGCAAAATGATCCAGAGATCCCTGAATTGCCAAGCAATTTTCATCAGAAACGAAAAGGAATCCACCCGAGACTGTTTGATTAAATTGAGGTGATCGAATTAATCTTGATATGATTTACCAAACTGCTTTTTTCCATCTCGTTCAAAATCTTAAAAGTATTTTAGATTTTTTAAAATGGTTTTCAAAAAATCGATTTTTTGAAGCCATCACAGTGGTGTTGTCCCTTAAGAGCTTTATATCGAAAATCTAAAATTTTATCCATCGGAAAAAAAGAACACAGAATAAGTATAGTTTTTTTTTCTTGGGATTGAAAAATGGCAGTAAAAAATTCGTTTTTTCTTTATTCGCAAACTTTTTCAAATGACTATATGTCGAAAAGTAAATCGATGAATCGATCCAATATCGGAAAGATTTGACAGTTGCTGATGGAAATTGTGGATAAAGTGAAGAAACATCTGCCTGTGGTCCGGTGTGCGAACACACTGCGAACCAACTTGTGGGAACCCTCATTCAAAAATCTGCCCCATGGTGAGTTTAAAAAAAAGTTTACCAATACTACGTTGAAAATTACTTTTCAGATTCAATGAATGTATAATAAACGGTTGCCGTTGTAAGGAGGGATGATTTGTGAGGGATCCGAATACTCATTTGTGCGAACAACCTCTTCGTTGTACGATGAACAAGTGAACAAGCGTGAAATATATCGTCTACATATCTCTCGAAGCATTATAATCGAAGAGAAAAATAAAAACAAAACCTAACATCCGAAAGCACTTTGAACCGACAATTTAATTCTTGCATCGAATTCCAATTTAGTTGCATCATAATTTTATTATTTTCCATTTCATTTTTTAACCATTTTCTCGCAGTGACAAGATAATTATAAATTTTTAAGTTTAGAACTTAAAAAAAAATTTCCTTCATTCATTGAAGAATCAACAATCTTCTTCATAGACGCAGGCACCATCTTCCCTCCTCCATAAATCGTCATTGCACCGACAGCCGACAACACATTGCTGCAATAAGGAATAAATTCAAAGTTACCACATAATAAGTATACATAATAAATCCAAATAACAATTAGTGGGATTTCAAGATGGAAAGTGAAGATGATTGGAAAAAATCATTTAATCATTGTCGTAAACCGAGAAAAAGGTTTGGTAAAGTGAAAAAAATTTGGCTTGAATTAACTAAACCCGGTGGTTACGGGTGGCGAACGAAATGTGTAATTCAGTTAACTCAAAACGTGTATCAAATTGGAAACAAAAATTGCATTCCCATAAATACACATACCCTTGACCCAACAGACTAGAGAATCCGTTCAATTGAAAATTACATTGTTTTGATTCTACATTTGGTAAAATGCACTCAATATGCGATTGCATAACCAAATGGTTTAGTTGAATGAACAGTTTATATTTTCTATGCAATTCAGATGTTGTTCACCGGAAAAAAATGCATTCAATATAAAGCTTTTACTTATCTAATTAATCGTGAGATTAAACAGTTAAGTGAAAATTTAACTTATTTATCCTTGCGCCCATAAAGAGGCACGAGCGCCACCAAAGTGCTTTTCGAAAAAAAAAAGTATACGTATGGCTTAAAAAAAAATTTTTTTTTTGCTTCCGTTTTAACATGTTTCAAAGTACAATTTTAACTTTTTCGATAAGAGTGTATCCTTCGATTTTTTTCAAATAAATTGACAAAAAAGTACATGTAAAACCGCATCTTTTGACCGCTATCCCATCATGGAGAAATCGTTTTTCGATTTTTTCTATGTGTATGAAACTTTAAAAAATGTGTTTGTTTTTTTTGTTATTTATTAAAATGTGTTTTTATTCTTTTTTTACGAATCAAAACACATTTTCTAAAGTGTCTACCCATAGAAAAAATCGAAAAATGTTTTCTGATTCGTAAAAAAGGAGTTTCATACACATAGAAAAAATCGAAAAACGATTTCTCCATGATGGGATAGCGATCAAAAGATGTGGTTTTAAATGTACTTTTTGGTCAAATGATTTGAAAAAAATCGGAGGATAAACTCTTGTAGAAAAAAAAAATGGACTTTGAAAGGTGCTAAAACGGAAGCAAATGAAAAATAATTTTTTTTGAGAAATACGTATGTTTTTTTGTCGAAAAGTAACTGAAAAAAGTGTACGTATTTTTCAAAAAAAATTATTTTTCATCCTCTTCCGTTTTAACAGCTTTCAAAGTAAAATTTTTATTTTTTCGACAAGAGTGTATCCTCCGATTTTTATCAAATAATTTGACAAAAAAGTACATTTAAAACCACATCTTTTGATCGCTATCCCATCATGGAGAAATCGTTTTTCGATTCTTTCTATGTGTACGAAACTCCTTTTTTACGAATCAGAAGTCATTTTTCGATTTTGTCTGTGTGTAGACACTTTAAAAAATCTGTTTTGATTCGTAAAAAAAGAATAAAAACACATTTTAATAAATAACAAAGGAATACGAACACATTTTTTAAAGTTTTCATACACATAGAAAAAATCGAAAAATGCATAGAAAAAATCGAAAAACGATTTCTCCATGATGGGATAGCGATGAAAAGATGCGGTTTTACATGTACTTTTTTGTCAATTTATTTGAAAAAAAATCGAAGGATACACTCTTATCGAAAAAGTTAAAATTGTACTTTGAAACGTGTTAAAACGGAAGCAAAAAAAAATAATTTTTTTTGAGACACACGTATACTTTTTTTTGTCGAAAAGTCACTGAAAAGAAATCGGCGTCCCGAAAAAAAAATGTCGATGCAATGGCCGCTATGTTATCATCGCTGGAATGCCTCATTTACTATTCTTTTTAACTGGATGAATAGCTCGAATTAAAACTAGATTTTGTTGATGAGACGAAACATACATAGGTAAAACAAATTTATTTACTTCCAGTAAATGACTAAATATTCGATTGAACAAGTTGTTGAATCAATCTCGTTTGAAATCATTTTGATCCAATGTTGTAATTGCGGTGAATGCAGTACACATTCGAAACAACGACACCCAGTTTTATTATTTCAACAACGGGGTAATCAAATCAAATATGTGACGATTGATTCAAACGAACTTTCCGTGATCGCAGCTGGATAGTTGATGTTACTAAACCTTTTTTCCGGTGTATTGGGAAATACAGACCTGAGTGCAGATTTCCGGCGGTGGACTTCCGCATGTTAGTGGACAAGCGGTACCGCAATCGCTCCAATTTTCGTTATATCCGCACCCCTGTGCATTCGCCTCCCCTAAATTAGCGTGTAATTAAAAAAAAAAAAAAACTTGCACATCAAACTCACTCTTTTTAAAAAGGAAAAATTTCGCCCATCATTTTGGGTATTTTTTTTGGAAAATGTTTCTCATTCTTCAAAACAATAATTATTATTAGAATAATGAACGATTAAAGATGCTCACGAGAATAAGCTGCGATCGCCACAACAATGATGAGGAAGAACAATGAACGAGCCATGATTGTGTTCTTCCGAGATCTCGATTTAAAAAACTGTCGGTCAACTCGTATTGAACGTCACTATATATATGCAATTTTCAATGTCGTCAGTGCGCACATTGTTATTACTTTTTGTCATACTACGCACTTCCTTATCGTGCATAATGTCCTTGAAATGTTTATGAATGCGCCATTCTGTAAACTGGGCCAAACGCTTTTCTTGGAATTTTCATGAAATTGCGAGATCTGCCGGAATTCGAAAATATTAGTATAAATAATATTATCAGTAATTAATGAGTCTCCCTGCTTCTTCAGAAATTCACTTGACTATTTGGACAACAAATCGGAACGAAATTTTAAATAACTTCCATTGCGTCGACAATGTCTTCTCACGTCAGTGAACAACAAAAATAAAAGAGTTATCGTGTATTTACTTTGAAAATAGGGAAAAGCCGCGATAAAATACAATTTTATCTTAATGGAAACAGAGCGCACGATTGTCGAAATATTTTTCGACGACATATAGAAGATGTCCATTAACGTCATGCACAAATTCAGTATAAATTTTCTTGTTCGAGGCCAGTCGACCTTCAGTTGTTTGTTCAACATATCAGATAAGTGAGACAAAATCGGCACAGCTCGGTCACTATTGATCGTACTAGAGCTCGTTGCAGTCGCAATATATTCATGTGAGTATTTTTGATCGGTATTTATCGAATAGCTCGTTTGCAAAAATAAATAGGAAAAAAATTAAAATCTTTCTCCTCATATTGAGTCTATTCTTATTTAGCTTTCTTATTTTTAGCCTTTCCATCAAAAGGCGTTGATTTATGTGAAAAATTACATTTTTCATTTGTAATTTCAATTGTGTTAGTGAAAAACTTTTACGAACGTAATTCATTAAGCAATGATGAACAATGATCAATAATTATTATTTATCATTGTTGTTTATAGAAAATTGCAAGATTCTCGAATTTTTGTTGATTCTTTTCAAGTGAATTGAAATTCAAGAAATTGATTAATGAACCGAAGAATATCCCAGTGTTGAATATGAATGAAAATGATAACATTGAGACCGCTAATATCGTGAAAAATTTCGTATAAATATTCTTGTTTGAGGTGAGTCAACATTCAGTTTCTTGATCAACATAATTGAGAAGTCAGACGAAATCATGGCTTCACTGTTCGTCATACTAATTCTCGCAGCAATCGCAATATATTCATGTAAGGAATCGTGATAATTGTTTATTGATTTTGCTCGTTTTACAGGGATCAAAAAACGAGCCCTTCTCCATTAATCGAATTAATCTTGATGGATCATAATAAGCGATCTTAAAGTAATTGAATCGTTGCCCCAAAAGATGTTAAGAACGTGAATCTATTGTTTAACAATAGATTGGCAAAATACTCGGCAAAAATCTCTAGAGGATTGGAAAGCTCGTTATTGGAAAATCGTAATTAAAAAATTGCAAAATAAGTCTCGTTGCACGTAAAGCCTCTTATTTTTTTACCATTTATTTTCTTATCACTGAAACAAACATGTTAAAATTTTTGCATCATTGAAATGCAATGCAAATCGTCTAGTTCTTATCGTTGCAGTCAAATTTGAGAAAAACTTCTACAATACAATTTTTACGATTTTACAATTTTACAATCACAATTACAATTTTACAATGTTTACAATGCATTGTTCTTTCTCTCGATGAAAAATCAATCGCAAACCGAAAAAAAGAGGAAAAATCGGGGCAAAAAAAGGAGAAAGTAACTGATGGTAAAAAACGAAGAAGCGATGATGACAATTTCGACGAGCAAGCGCAGGATCTCGAAAAATTTATGGACGCTTTATGCCGTCGTGAAAACGACGCTGGTATAAAACTGTAAATTGGAAAAGAAGCACTCTGACCGTAGATACGATGCCACTAGCGTGCCCATATTCACCCGCATGTTACATCCTCCTACATATACATGAATATTTCGCGTATACATTTACACTTACGAGACTTTACACTCTTGTTGTATCTGGGCCAGGCCAAAAAGTCGACCAAAAGGAATCTTCTCCATTTTCTCGTTTGCTGGAGGTACTCTCAACTTTCCTCTGGCAATTCCCACAACGATGCGATTTCGTTCGATATGTTTTACGAAATTACCTCGAATAAACGTTTCGCGAGAGATCATTGCTGAAGGGAATTCTTTTGTCACTGAAAACTAGAGGAGAAAATAACAGCAGTCGTACACTGCTGACCATTAATGCTTGGAAATCTTGAACAGATTCTCTTCAAGATTCTCTTCAAGATTCTCTTCAAGATTCTCTTCAAGATTCTCTTCAAGATTCTCTTCAAGATTCTCTTCAAGATTCTCTTCAAGATTCTCTTCAAGATTCTATTCAAGATTCTCTTCAAGATTCTCTTCAAGATTCTCTTCAAGATTCTCTTCAAGATTCTCTTCAAGATTCTCTTCAAGATTCTCTTCAAGATTCTCTTCGAGATTCTCTTCAAGATTCTCTTCAAGATTCTCTTCAAGATTCTCTTCAAGATTCTCTTCAAGATTCTCTTCAAGATTCTCTTCGAGATTCTCTTCAAGATTCTCTTCAAGATTCTCTTCAAGATTCTCTTCAAGATCCTCTTCAAGATTCTCTTCAAGATTCTCTTCAAGATTCTCTTCAAGATTCTCTTCAAGATTCTCTTCAAGATTCTCTTCAAGATTCTCTTCAAGATTCTTTCAAAAATTTCCAGGCATTAATGGTCAGCAGTGTACAATCGTCTCTGTGGTCATCGCCGTTTCTTATCGAACATTCAACTTCATATGGACATAGAATCTAGCTCTGTCCATCCGAGCTTTATTCCATCGCTAGTTTGGAGCAAGCTCGATGGATCAAAATCCCTTGAACCGAAAAGACGTTCCAATCTCCATCTATCAAAAGCTAGAGTCGCGTGTGTGTACGGATAATATGCATCACGTTCCTCGTTAGCTCGACCGAGCGAGATGCTTTTGCAGACTCCGCTCCAAGAGAGCTTCCTCCTCCACGCTTTCGCGAGATCGGATGAGAGAGCTTTTGGGAATTCGGGTCGTGTGCGATGAAACATATACTCCCGGAGAAAGGGACATAGAGGGAGAGCATTTGACTCCATCGAGACACCTCCGATAACGTTTCTAACTTGCGAGCTTGCACCGATCTACTTACTCCTGGGAGGATTCTGAGATACGCGCGCGAGTTCATCGACAATAGTGGATCCGTGGGAATCCCTCGTTCGTTCTCTTCTTGGCGATGCGTTATGAAAGTATATCATATCTTCCAACCTTATGCCATCCTCATTCTCCCCAATCGCTTGTCCCGTTTGTTTCCGACATCTCAAGATTCTCACTGACTCTGCTTGTATTCCGGATCTCTTTTGGCCCTTCAGCTGAGAGCGAGCAAACGCGTAAAATTCAAATGTCAGATGGTAAGTTCCCCGTTGAATATGGAAAATGCTTCAGACGTTACGAGATATTCGGGTGAATTATTTAACTCACGTTATAACTCGACGTTTCAACGGAGACAAGGGTGAATTTAACCCTCTTGGAATCTCAATGCGTGCTGCATTTTCCAAGTTTCTGAGTCGATCGCGCCTTCATCTCCGATGGAATATCCGAAGTATTAAAGATTTGTGCAAATTAGATTTATTTATGAATATCCTGACGGGCAGATTAGAAATCATGACTAACCAATTAGTTGATGAGCATTATTATTTTGGAAGATTTGGAGCCAATCAGAAATATCCGAGACTAAAAATTCTGATCTGCCTCAGAGCTCTCTTTTTTAAGCCAGAAACGTTGACAATTTTTTATAGGAAACACGTAGAAAAAGAACAAAGTGCACAAGAACTTTGAACTATGTTCTTGAAGGTCATTATCGATTTAAAAAATTGGTTGGCTTAAAAAATTGGTTTCCTGATTTTTCTGTATTTTGAGACTTGAAATTCGTCCTCCCCTAACTAAACTAGAGTTCAATCAAATTTCCCGCATGTCATTCTCCTCTTTATTTAAATACAATGGATTTCGGTTAATATTAAGATTCTTGATCTATGCAAGACTTGTTTGGAAATTAAAAATTGGCTAATATATTTTAAGATTACAAAAGTAGTTTTTAGTAACTAATTATCCATAAAATTATATGAATATAAGATTAATGACTGGAGTAGCTTTAATTTCCAGTTGAACTTCGAATCGAGCTCTTGAGGGAAATTATCGATTTAAAAAAAAAACGATAAATGTTTCCTTAAAAATTTTTTCCCCGATTTCTGCATTCCAAGGACTTGAAATAGAACCTCCACTAACTAAACTCTAATTCAATCAAATTTCCCTCATGTCATTCTCCTCTTTATAAAAAAAAAACAATGGCAATCGAGTAATACTAAGATCTTTGATCTATGCAGGACTTATTTGAGAATTAAAAATTGGCTGATATATTTCAAGATTACAAAAGTAGTTTTTAATAACTAATTATCCATAAAATTATATGAATATAAGATTCATGACTGGAGTAGCTTTAATTTGCAGCTGAACTTCGAATTACGCTCTTGAGAGAAATAATCGATTTAAAAAAAACGATAAATGTTTCCTTAAAAATGTTTCCCCGAGTTCTGCATTCTGAGGACTTAAAATATACCCTCCACTAACTAAACTCGAGTTTATTAAAATTCAATGAAATCCGGGTATCAGCAAGATCCTTAATCTATGCAGGACTCGTTTTAGGATTTAAAAAATGGCTTTCATAGTTGAAAAATGAGTTCTTAACAACTATTTATCAATGAAATGGCCACAAACGATGGACCTGTAGTTATCAATGCTAAGAATATTTCATAGGAAGAAAATTGGTATTGTAGCTCAACGGATGAGGGACAATGAGAGTCAATAAAAAATTCTGGATCGGCGGTCCGATATATCCTTCGAAGCGAAATGCTGTTGCCGTTGGAACTACACTGTTGGCTAAACTGCTATGACAACTTGCGGGCATCAGTGCCGTCAATTATCAAAGACCACTGTTCTGGACCTCCTCCTCTCTCTCGTGGTTGGAGAGAGTTGGACGCCAGGGACAGCCCTCGGGACGAACATTCGAGGATATCGACTCGAACCAGTTTCGATATATAGACGATGTGAACAATAGTTTCGGGAGTGCTTGCTGCTGAGTCGAGGCTCGCCAAAATTCTCGTCTATGGAAAAGCCCCAGAGAAAGAGAGAGAGAGGGAGGAAGAGATAGAGAAATATAAAATGTAACAGATGGTGAAGAGCTTAAGGTTGGAACTTTGCGACGACGTTTTTTGATGCAATCGCTTCCGCGAAATATAACCATAGTGATATACAATATTCCATAGTCTTATATCCAGGAAATGGATGAAGGAAAAAAGCGCGAGAGAGAGAGAGAGAGCGAATTTTCCGATTGCTCTCGCGATTCCTCAAGAATCGATGAGAGGTTTCGCAAGTTCATACTTCCATTATTATTTTTTTTTCTCGACGTTTCTCTCCGTTGAGATATATATTTTTTTTCTTCACGTTTTTATTTCAGCAATTTTTTTTTCGTCTTTCATTTATCGACGAAAGCGACGCTTCGAGAAAGTGCGATAAGCGACGATCGGCGAGAATTGGCAGAGAGCCCGCGGTCGATCCACTTTTCACCCTCCTCGTTGGTCTCCCTCGTGGGCCACAGACTCCAAGACCAGTTTTCTATATACCTTCCATAGAAAATACTATTCGCACCCGCGATCCTACAGGAAAAGCCTTGTGTTCCAGTGTTACGTTGGAAAGAAAAAAAAAGAACGGGAGAGCGAGAGACTGAGAGAGGAGGAGTCCTTTCGATGGATCGTGTCACCAAGACTCTTTTCTTTCCCCATTGATTAATTACGGGATTCACCGTAATCGACCAAGCCGAGTTGCGACACATTGCTGATCGACGACCAGAGGAGGAAAATCCCATTTCCGCCCACTCTGCTTCACGTTCTTTCGATTTTCCTTTTCCTCCTCTTCTCTCGACTCTCTCATGACTACTCGTTCTTCTTTTTTTTTCAAAATCAGGTTGGACGAAAAATATACACGTAGAAGTCGAAGGAACGAAGCATTTCCCCCTTCAACCGAGAGATTTCCACTCTAAAGACAAAAAACAGTATCTTTCATCTCGAGGACTCTCGAGAGGAGTCCTCGACCCCATTTTTCATTAATCCAATCGCGAGTATATCAGCACGAAAATATAATTTATTCCCACTGTCTGGAGGCCCTCCGGCGGAAATTGTCGTTGCAGAATCGAAGATAAACATTTGAAAAATATTCTATCGCAAAAAGGATCCGTTTAAATTGTATATATTTATGTATATACGTGAGTCTCGGGAATACATCAACTCCGTTCAAGATGGCTTCATCGGAACTCCTTGGCTCCGGTCTCTCTGGGGAAGAGTATCGAACGTCTGTTGTTTTTCATCCATCCTCGAGGAGGAAGCCACCATTGTTGTTCGTTAATTAAGGAATTTGATGAAAGATTAAAGAGACCGGGTTTTCTATCTCTTACCGGAAACCCTCGCTACCTTCTTCGACTTTGCTGACTTTATATAGATACGGGTATAACTTTTGTTGATTTTCTTGGATAATATCTATATATATATATATAAGGTACGTCTCTTTCTTCTCTGAAAAGCTCCAGCAGATTCGATCAGCGAGGTATTGTGTACTCGAGATATCGGAGCCCTCCGTTACGTTTATATCGAATGAAAAATAGAGAGGGAGAACTTTCTATATCGGATTGAAAAAAAAATGCATTATAAAACGATCACGGGCAGAAACTCGTTAATTATCTTCACTGTAATTAACAGTTACTTATTACGTCTATGAACGAGCTCTGCTACTCGATTTCGACTACCAACTCGTGTTATGCGCAGACAGGATTTAAAAAAAATAGATTTGTTTAATTTCATTTTCATAAAGTACGTACATTGCTTTGGAAACACTCGCCCCAATTCCACGCCGCACAAAAAGTTTCACTGCTCTTTTAAAAATGAAAATATTTCAATTCAACAAGGGCGTTTTAAAGGGGGCTATTTACCTTCATTTCGTTTTTCAAAAAAAAAATTTCGATCGTCATTTTTCGGGTTTTCTTTGTCGTTGAAATTTTGGCGCACGACCCATGCAAATTTTTTAAAATTGTTTTTCCAAGAAAAAAATGTGGAGGGGAGTATAAGCTTCAATTTCGTATTTTAAAAAGTTTCGTACGATTTTTTTTCTCAAAAATATTCAATTTTTTTCAAAAAATTTATGAAATGTAGCGCAACTCTAAAACTACAGGGTTTTTGTAAAATCAGTAAGAGGGTTAAAAGTTGCATATTATTGTTCTGGATTGAATGCATTTTTTTCAAATTTTTTTTTTAAATTTTTTTGTTTTGAATATTTTTCCTGTCAACGAGATATTTTTTTATCTTAAACAATCGGGTCTCTTACCTCATCTAAACGGGTTTTTCGATGAAAAAGCCGTGTAGATAAGGTTTTTCGATTAAAAAGTCGTGTAGATGAGGTAAGAGACCCTATTGTTAAAAAATATCTCGTTGAGGGAACAAATGTTTGAAACAAAAATTTTAGAAAAAAAATTCTGAAAAAATTTCATTGAATTCAGAATAATTGTTTGCAACTTTTTACATCCTTAGTGATTTCATGAAAACCCAGTAGTTTCAGAGTTACGCTTTATTTTATAAATATAGTTGTTTTTTTTTCAAAAAATTAAATATTTTTGCGAAAAAAAATCGTACGAAACTTTTTAAAAAAACAACATTGAAGCTTATGTTCTCTCCTACAAGTTCTTCATGAGAAAAACAGTTTTTAAAAATTTTCATGGGTCGTGCGCCAAAATTTCAAGGCGAAAAAATCCAAAAAACGACCATGTTTCAAAAAACGTACCGGGTTCAAAAAAAAACGAAAAAATTTTTTGGAAAACAAATGAAGCTGAATATGTCTTTGAACACCACTTGTTGAGTTGAAATATCTTCATTTTGAAAAGAGCAGTGAAACTTTTTGTGCCGCGCGGAATTTTCACTCATTAGATTTTGTATGAGTATAGTCTTCAAAATGAACGTTGAACTTTGTCGAAATTTTGCTTCGTGTATCACGAAATGCGGATTCGTCTCTCGTTATGCATCGACCAATTTTTATTATGCGTACATCTGCCTATCAGGATACTAGAAAATTAACTCGAAACATTCTACAGATATATACAAGTGTGTGAATGTGAGATATACGTCAGTCGTTCACTGGAGGAAATCTTAATTACCAGTCGGACTTTGGGGGAAGTTTGATAGACGGAAATTGAACATTCGTGCCCGGGAATATATAATATATACTATATATAGATGTCTGGAGAAATTTTGATCCAGAACGATTTGTGGTTAGGGTTAATGGAAGAGCCTTCGATGTTGAAGGGGATTAAGGGGTTACAGTAGCCAAAAGCACTAAAAAACGAAGCTTCTTTGGGAATTTTTTCTTTGGGAGTAAAGGGTAGCAGTCCCCTTACACATAATTTAGTAATGAAAATTTTTGAGGTGGTGGAAAAAAAGAGAGAAAGAGGATTCACGAATAATGATAGAGAAATTCTTGGGGGAAAGTCATGTCAAATAATCTAATAATGTTTAATCGTGAGGTATGAGGAACATAACCCTTAAAATATCGAGTCTTCGTTATACGGAGCTGCATTCGACCCTTTTCATTCGCAAGTAGGTCGATGGAATTCCTGTGGGAAGAACGGTCTGTGCATGTCAGGGAAATGTACTCTCGGTGCGGAAATTTTCCACCATTTTCCCTCCTATCCTCTCTCTGTCTCTCTTTCTCTCTCTCTCTCTCTCTCTCTCTCTCCGAAAACCTCTTCCGCCATTCGTAACAGCTCTCCGACGTTCATCATAATTTACCTGTTTTTTTTTTTAATCCAGAGAAACGACGACTAACCACACAAGATATGACTCAACCCAGTGATTTCTCGAGGGTGCGATTTCTGCGTGCGCTAAACTAGGTCGATTACGATAACGCGAGTCAAGAGAGAGAAAGAGAGAGAGAGATAGGTCATACACGAGCAACTCGAGACACAAGGCTAATTGACTCTTTCGATCTCCGGTTCCAGCTCGATTCTCGTAGAAATGCAAAACGCAGTCAACTGCGAAATTAAAAGGCGTGAAAATTTCGCGGCGGATTTTCAATAAGATTTAAATTACGAATGAAAAATCATTAGCTGATAGTTTTAAAACTTAATTGGAGGATCTCAAGGCGGTATTCTAGTCTAGAATTTTGAAAAATCCCATTTTTTCATGTTCTCAAAATTTAGACCTTTAAGAATATATCCTCGAAAGGAGATTTTTAAATTCCAATAATTAATTTACGGAATTATAACTATTTTAGTGATACAGTAACTACGTCCGTCACATCGGAGTAACTTTGAAGGAGTATTCTGGTCTAGAATTTTGAAAAAATATTTTTTTTTGCATATTCTTAATTTAAACCTTTATTAATATATCCACGAAGGGAAGTTTTTTAATTTCAATAATTTACGGAGTTATAACTATTTTAGTGACGCAGCTGCTACTATGCTCGTCACATAGACGTTTTTCTCAAAACTACTTCTCTCAACACTGCTGACATGATATTTCACGTTCTACTCAACTGATTTACTTCAAATTTTTCACCAGTCTTCAATATATTACTCTCTACCACATTTCTTTTGAAATTATTATTTTTTAACTGTGAAAAAATAAAAAACTACGAAAAAGCGTCGAAAAACGCTTTCTTTTGTTCAGTCGCCATTCTGTCTCACAGTCCTCCATCTCTGCTCAAAATCCACGTGACCAGACGTGAAAACTATCAAGTAGGATTATTTTAGCGTCTAAATCTGACCAAAAACTCGGGAAATTGTGAAAGGTGATGAAGCTTTCTCATCGGCGAAATTCTCTTTGCACACGAGCTCAGTGGATTGAAAACACAATTTCCCCTCTTCGTTTTGATAGGACGCGAAAGATTTGTAGATAGAGATGGAGAAACAGAGTACTGTGCTCAATGTTTGGCAAACCCTTTTGCGAACCTTCTTCCCGTCTTTCAAACGGGGATTTTGCGAGGAGAAAACTCTTCATTCGCGTAGGTCGCCACTGAAAAAGCCGAGAGGAGGTCTTCCTCTTCCTTCAGGGGATTTTCTACGCTTCAAGAGATTCATATATAGATATAATATCGACGCGATGCTCCTGTCTCCATAAAGGCATCGGTGATAACCGTTGAAATTACAAGAAGGCAGGCGAGGAGGAAATGTACGATCCCTTGCGCCGAGTGTCACGAGCGAAAAGCCGCTCTTTTAGTTACGGGACACATCTTCTCCAGTACTCCAGAGACTTTTTTTGCCAGACCCTCTCGCTTTTCTTTGAAAATTCCAGTATTCGGCACTGTTTGCCGAGACTTTCCGTGAATAATTTGAATTTTTTCCATACAAAGATGATTGAATTCAGGAATTGTATTTTTTAAACTGGTGAAATTTGTAAAATGTCCAACATTATCCAGCAATGATTATCATCGACCCGGAATAATTTTCATTGTGATTTAATTGTTGTATCGTCAATCATAGCAAATTTTTTCATCCCCTTGTTGAGAAGCGGCTGGACGAGTTTTAGAAAATTCTGTAGATTATCTCCAGCTTCTTATTTCTGGAGAAAAAAGGGACTAGAATCGTTGGAGAACGCTTCGTACATCGCGGAGTAACATTTTCCGCTGTTAAAAGTCTCTTGGCTTCCTTTTTCTAACACTCCCTGTTGTTCCCTTTCTTCATTCGAACGGCGCGTCATTTCCTACTTCCTTTCTTGCCCCGAACTCGTTCACCGGAAATTCGCCTTCCTCTTCTCCAGGAATACCGATTCATTGATCACGAACTTTTGAAGCCTCTGAAAAAACTGGGTGAAATCTCTCGCTTTCCCACACACACACACACACACTCGCGCGCGCGCACGCACGCACACGCACACGCACACTCGCGCGCGCGCCAGTATTGTCGAGACATGTATCCATGCTTTCCGAACGTTGAAATGTAAGTTCATGCTCGAATGGCTTTGAGAAAAACGTTCGAGGAAGCGAAAAAATATACTCGTTGCGGTAAGAAGACGCTTTTGATTTGATATCTCGATGCTAGCATTAAACGACAGGGTGCAAGAAAAAGTGTGGATGCATTGTGAGAATGCGGTAAGACATCGAGGCGTTTCTGTCAAGCTTCCAGAAATTGGAAAAAAGTTCTGCTTCCGGTTTGACGAAGAGTTTGCCAAAATTTGGGGGAAACGTATAGAGAAACGAAATGCGGGCGAAAATAAGAGTTCAAAAAATTTTGAGAAAAAAAATGTCAGAGTGATTCCTAAATACGATTTTTTTATTTACAAGAAAATCGATTAATTGCAAAATGGATAAAAATTATTTCACTGTTGGCGAAAAATTGAAGGATGCATTGAGAAACGAAATGTGGGCCCAAATGAGAGTTCAAAAAAATCTGAAAAAAGAAGATGTCAGAGTGAAATGCAAGAGTCGATTTTTTTAATGACAATAAAATTAGTTAGTTAGTTAATTCAAAAATTAACAGATTGCAGCACGTTTTTTTTTTTCAATATGAAGGTTTGAATTTTTTTTTCACCTCTAAGTTAAGTAAAGTTGAGCAATCGTGTAATTTTGTCATTTTGAGCAGTAAAAATTACATGATTGCTCAACTTTACTTAACTTAGAGGTAAACAAAATTTTTTTTTACCAAAATTCAAAAATTCATATTTTTGGAGAAAAAAAACGTAATTCTGAAAATTTCAGGATCTTTTCAGATCAGTAAGGTATTATATAAAAAAAATTGAATCAAAAATTAAATGTTGATCGTGGATTTTCACGATTTTTTTAAATTCAAAATTCTCCAAATTCTCCATTTAAAAAAAAAAAAATTCGGAATATTTTTTTTTTCGTAGCCCCAAGTATACTTTTTAAGATGACTTCAGAACGATTTTTTCGTAACTACAATAGTTTTCGAGATATTTAAAAAATAAACTTGAAAATTTGATAAAATTGAGAAATTTTGAATTTTCCAAAAAAATAAAATTTTCTTTGGTAGAACTTGGTTTTATGATGAAAGAGAACTTCTGACTAAATTTCATCGAAATTGAAAGGGGTCGTTTCCAACTATTGGTCGATTTGACATGGGATGACCCATATATATGTTTATCTGGCATCGATCGAATTGTTGGGCTGCAGTCTGTCTGTCTCTGACTCTCTCACTCTCTTCGGTGCATTGTAATGCCCGAAATCCCTTGGATTCCAAAGCCGAAGATCACACATTGTCGAGGGTGATGACAAGCCAAGGAGAAAAGAGCTTATACATAAACGACAAGAACATACGGAGGATATTATCGAGCTTATTCCCGATAGGATAGGACGCCGCAAGGAGTTCCTCACCCACTTCCGGTTGCATCTTAATTGGGTTCCCGTTTAAACCTTCACAACCGACCAATTAACATCTATAAAATTCCATCAATATCCATCAAATCTTATAATAAAAATTATGCTCTAGGAATTCAGGCGATCTGTTTGTTTATAGAAAAAATGGCGATTCAAATTTTCGCGCCAATCCACGGAATACGGATAACTTATTTTGCTTCCATTTTGATTCTGACTTTTGAAGCTTAATTTTTAATAGTTGCCAAAACCGAGCTTCTGAATTTATTGTCACATAGATTATGTATCGATAAATACATAGAGCTATGAAATCCATTTTTTTTTCATATAATCCAAAATATAATCAATATATTTAACTCCTTGAATAAATAATATTGATCCATTCTTTGATACTCTAAAAAATTCAATAAATGTTTTGCGTACATCTCACCTGTATAAAAATAATATATTATTCGCATATATTATTTTTACATGGAAAATATGTGCGAAGGATATAAAATAGAATAATATTTGCTTTGAATTTTCATTCCGTTTGATTTTTTGTGAATGGAGTGAGAGAATCATTTTCCATCGTATTTCTAAAATTACATTTTGTTTCCATTTTACAAATACGAGGCGTTTTACTGCTTGCGAAAAATCGATACACTCGGGACGCGATGAAAAAACGTATCCATTAAAAATATTAATATGTACGCTCGTGCAAATCCCGCTTTGAACCAATCTGTTCTATCGGTCATCCAATTACGAGGGTTTTCATCTCATAAATGGCGCACGCAGAATTCATTCGATAAATATACGGCATTCACATGAATATCACATTTCCGAGAGTCTCTAACAGAAGTTACACATAAAAAAATTATCATCTACTTGCCGTCCCTCGTTTTTTAATTAGCAACATATATCGCTTCGCGCTTACTCTCTTCTTTGTTCCTCTGCGGGTGCTCTTCAAAGTGCCTCTCCCTAGTTTCCGGGCCCGTGACTTTCCAACCTTGATAAAAAAAGCCAAACAAGAAAAAAAAAATGAAAAAAAAATCGTGTCCCTCTAAATTGGCATGAGAGAGCGTGCAATGAGTCTGTACTCCGCCACTCTTGCTCTGCTTTCATCCCTTTTGCCAATCCTCTCTTATTCTATTTCCCTCTCTCTTCCTCTTTCACCTCGACTCTTAGTTTATAATTATTTCCGAATGGCCAAAGCAGACGGTTTCTCCGTGAGACAGCAACGCGGTCGAGAATTCGCCATAACGACGGAAAAGGGACGGAAAAAGCGAGAGGGCGATGAGTTTTGGACTGACGAAGTTGGTCTCGTTTGAAAAGTTTTATTCGGGAGGATGCACCATAATTTCAACCTCGTTTGCACGTGAATATATATATAATATATATGGGGCGTTCCACACCAAACCGGACACCATTTAGCTTTTGCATCCCCGATTTTTTTCAAAATTTTTTATGTTTTAGTATTGGTTGAAAGAGGTCTTCATGATTTTTCTCAATTTTGTTTGTCGAGCCGTTTTCAAGATTTCGATTTTTCAAAAATTAAGCTACATTTTTTTTTCAAACGCCCATAACTTTGCGAAAAATTGGCCAAATGGGACGTTTTTTTTCTTCAAAATGTTTGTTTTTAAACGTACTTTTGATAAAAAATATCGAAAAAAAATTTCAAACCGTATTTCTATGAGATTTTCAAGTTTTAAAAATAAATTGTTGACTCTTAAAATTTTTTTGTAAAAAATTTTCATCCATTCCACAACTTTTAAGCCTAACGAGATAATGGGATGGGATCTATTTTTTTTTTCGAATTTAAATTTAGCACCATTTGGCTTTTGTATCTCTGATTTTTTTCAAAGTTTTTTACGTTCTAGTATTGGTTGAAAGAGGCCTCTATGATTTTTTTCAATTTTTTTTGTCGATCCGTTTTCAAGATATAGATTTTTCAAAAAATATGTTTTTTTTTGTAAACGTTCATAACTTCGCGAAAAATGGGCCAAATAGGACGTTTTTTTTCAAAATTTTTGTTTTTGAACGTACTTTTTATAAAAAATATTTTTAAAAAAATTTCAAACCGTACTTCTATAAGATTTTTAAATTTTAAATTTAAATTGTTGATTTACAAAAAACACGTACGGATCGATCTTCTTAAAAAATTGTTGTGAAGAACTGTCACTTATTTCACAACTTTTATGCCTAAGTAGGTAATAGGATAACGTTGGGATCTATTTTTTTTCTTTCGATTTTTCAATTTCCATATTTTATTTCCATATTCAATTTATATCTTGAAACCGGATCGACAAAAAAAATTGAAAAAAATCATAGAAGCCTCTTTCAACCAATACTAAAACATGAAAAAATTTGAAAAAAATCGGAGATACAAAAGCTAAATGGTGTCCGGTTTGGTGTGGAACGCCCCATATATTGAGCAAAAATGTCGGAGATTAAAATTTGCCAGAGGGAACTGCATGTGACAGAAAAGGGGTGGAAAAATCGACAGAGAAGAGGGATGGAAAACCGGATGCAACAGCTTGCAGCTTTGTGCGCCCTCTTCGAGTCCTGTGCAGCGTCCCCTCGAGAGGACTCTGTCCGATGCGCCTCAGCAGCGCCACCATTCATCCGCGTTTTTCAACTTCCGGTTTCAAAGCGCCCTCACACCGCTCCCCATAGCCTCCTTCAGTTATACGTCCATCATTCCATCGCGCGCAGTACGGAGAGACGATTTAATATTTCACGCTAACGTTAATCCGATAAATCCCGTTTTTCCCAGCTCATAATCCAGCTTTTCCAAACTCTCTGTCCATCTCAGTCGCTCAAGGCAGACAGTTTATATCGATGATATACCCCGAAGCTTCGCACGAAATCCCGTTGAAAAATTAAATGAAAATATTGAGACCGAAATGACGAATAATTTGATCGGTAATAACGTTTCGGCACGAGAGATAATTTATTTATAGTCAAAATATGTATAGATTATTATTCAGCGGAGCTTCGGGCTCGTAATTGAGTTTCTCGTCACTCGTTTATCGACTCTTTGATCAACGAACTGAAAATGTTCAATTTTGCGCAGCTGATGAAAAATATGTCATTCGAAAAAGAACGATGGAGAGAAATTGTGAGCCAATTTCGAAATTTTACAAATTTTTGAAGTAATTTTTTGGGGATTACAACGTTTTATCAAATTTAAAGTTCACTTATATTTGTAAAAAGAATTTGTAGAATGAAAATTTTAATGTTGTAAAATTTTAATTTTAATTTTAATTTTAATTTTTTAAATGAAAATTTTAATGTTGTAATTTTAATTTTTGTTTCATTTCAATTTTTTAACTTTCATTTTTCTGTAATATTTTTTTTTTGTTTTTCAATCGCATTTTTCGACTCAAGTCATCTTGTCTAATGTCAAGTTTGATATTTGTCAATCCTGGGGAGGAAAATCGCTGAGAGGACTCACGAGAAAGTAATAAATGAAAAAAAAATCGACGGTGTTTTTCTCTCGTACGATGTACGCACAAAAGATTTTATCATTCCTTCTCCTCTTTATATACACATTTTCTTGGCTCTGTTCAATATATTCTTGCGCATAAGATATACATCGGAGCGAGTTTGCGGTTTTCCCAGTCGTATATTGATTCGATATCGATCGAAATTCCTTCTCCCTCTCTCTTTCCATCGTTTCTCGGTTTTCTCTCGTTGAATCGGATGTACATCGTCGTTGCTCTCGTGTGTCTCGTATATCTACGAGATTGCTATTTCGTGCAGTCGATAGTCAACCACGATATGTGTCCCCAATGATTGTATGTATTTTCGTATTGGCATTCATTGTTGTCGCTACAACAACAATACGCCGGAAACGTTGAAATGTCTGGAGAAGAAAAGATTCTTGAAACATTTTCCAAACGTTTTGCCTCCTTGTGAAGGAAGCTCTGCTTTTTTAAATCACCGAGTGACGAGAAACATTAGGAACAAATTTGAAAATAATTATTTTGGGCGGTCGGTTTCAAGCACAAATTTTTAATTCTCGAAAATGCTTTCAAACATTTCTTTTTTTATTTTTTATTTATATTTTATGAATAAAATAACAACTTTTTCCAAATTGGGTGGCCAGCTCACTCAACTAAATTTTTAAAAAATTATATTATATCTATTCATTATCAGTATTATTATTTTTTTATAAACAATTTACCGCTTATTTTTTGGCCAAAAATCGATTCGCCTTTTCAAAAGTGCACTATTTCTACAAAATTTAATTTAAAAAAATGTCCTACGAACTTTTATAGCCAATAATCTATAGATCATAAAACAATATCCCATAAAACAATTCCATATTCCTTCTTCGATGTACCCAAAATAAATAGTCAGAATTAGGACTTTTTCCGATCGCTGTAGCGGAGTGAAAAAATTCATTGATTTTCAAGGGGTTATACGCAGTCAGGATTTTCAAAAAATCGATTTTTTTATTTCATATTCGTAATGCACATGTATTTAAGTTTATACTCAACAAATTTCATGTCAATTCGACAAATATTTTCGAAGTTATAAGGATTTTTGTAAACCCACAATTACTATGTGTAAAGTGTGCTTTTGAAACTTTGAACGCGTTTTTCTCAAAACTGTGTTTTTATAGTCGGTGAAATTTTCTACACATGCTTTATAAATTTATTTTTTAGTAATTAATCGAAGGTTCTTTTTTCACCGATAAATATTTTCCATTCTATAAACAATTTAAGGCAACAATTTTCATAAAAAATCGGAATTTTTTTCGAGAGGCCTCCATTTTGTTAAAAATAGATATTTTGCTTATTTCTTCGATTAGATACTAGATTATACCTTGTATTTAAAGAAATCTTTTAAATTTTTTTTATTTTGGATGATCCAAACCAGAGATATCGTGCTCATCGCAAGACGCCTTTTTTAGGGGACCTTTTTTTTTTAAATTTCATAATAGATTTAAAAGTTACAAAAATATGTATACAAATTTTGATGTTAATAAATTAACATGTTTTTCCAGAAAAAATTCTTGAAAAATCGCTTTTTTCGACCTTCTGACTGCGTGTAACACCTTAAGTCGATAGGACATCGTATTTCTCCTGTAGAATTCTCTCTGTAACGAGTTTACTTTTTTGTTGTTGTTCTCACAGAATGAAAATCGAGCACTACGACTCAAAGAGCCATCGTCGCTCGCTCTGTCGGCCGGAAGTTCCGGCGGTTACGCCGATCTCGATGCAACGGCGCTCGTGATGTCGTCGGAGCTCGCTCTAATCCCGACTTTCGATCCGCGAGTTACGTGGAATTACTTCGACGAACAGGGGTGCGAATTAAAAAATTTGACGATTTTAAAAAATTATTTATTAAAATTTATATATAATTTATATATATTTATTTATAAAATTATTTTAAAAAATTGACTTTTTTTTTTATCTGTGTCTTCAAAATTTTTTGCAATTAATTATTTTTTTTCTCTAATTTTCCTTTATCCAGTTACGTCTCGAGGGGTGGATTAAGAGCAGGGGAGGATCCTTACGCGAGAAACAAATTCAATCAGGAGGCCTCGGACGGATTGCCGAGCAATCGCGACATTCCAGACACGAGAAGCGCAATGTGAGTCAAATAAATATCACAATTTTCGTTTTAATATTAAAGAAAAAAAAATTGGCAATTATTTATAAATTATTTATTAATAACGTCTATGTATTGCATCGGAAATCTCATGAAAACCAGAGTACTCTCAGTGATGTTTATAATTTTAATTAATCAGAAAAAAATCGCCTTGAGTATTTTGCATGGAAAATTGAAAATGGGAAAAAAATATTATAAACTCCTACTGTAAATAATTTTAACTAGCTAACTTAATTTAATGGTGACCTTAAATTTGACCTTGACGATAACCTTCAAGCTTATTTGAAGGTCAACTTGTTTTTTCAAATGGAATCCCCCTTTTTTGACATCAGTAATCGATAAAGCGGAAAAGATTACGTTTAAATATGTACTTAGGTCATAGGTACACTTTGACCTTGGAGGTCCTCTAAAGTCAATTAAACTTAAACAAGGTGTGGATACCTCTGAAGCTCTTCAAATTCTTTCGTAACAACCAAAGTTATTAATTTTAACAAGTCGCATTTAGTAGCGACCTTGATGATGACCTTAAAGGTTATTTCAAGGTCAACTTTTTTTTTATGGGAACCTGTATTTTCGAGTTCCAAAATTAAACTTATTTCGAAAAAGTTGATTGATCTTTTCCGAATCTTTTAATGTAAATGTAAAACTTTCTGTTCTATTGATTTCCGAATTCAAAAATACAGGTTTTCATTTTTAAAAAACCAAAGTTGACCTTGAAATAAGCTTGAAGGTCGTCGTCGAGATCACTACTAAATACGCCTTGTTAAAATTAATAACTTTGGTAGTTACGAAAGAATTGAAAGAGCTTCTATTCCCAGAGGTATCCACACCTTGTTTTAGTTTAATTGACTTTAGAGGACCTGGAAGGTCAAAATGTACCTACGACCTAAGTACATACTTAAACATAAAATCTTCTGCTCTATCGATTACTGATGTCGAAAAAAGGGGGATTCCATGTGAAAAAACAAAGTTGACCTTCAAATAACCTTGAAGGTCTAGGTCAAATTTAAGGTAACCATTAAATTTCTCGTAAGAAATTATACAAGAATGACCTTGACCTTTTTGAAATATGTCTTAGCTGCGGAAATATTCAGCCTCCCCGTTACTTTTGTGTCACCCTGTATAAAAAATATCGGGCCGTATCTTTTCGATATATATCGTTCGATTCTCGCTTGTTTTCCGGATAACCTTTTTCGGATTGAAAAAAAAAATACGCTCGTACGCTCGATCACGTCAAAATTCGCTGCAAAGAGAAGAACGAAAAAAAAAATAAAGAGTAAATTTTGCCAATATCACGGAAAAAAACAGGGAATTTTTTTACTCCCAGTGTGAAAAGTTTATTCGCTTGGAGGAGGAAAAATGCAAATTCCCGATCAGAGATCCCCGATCGCGCCGGACAGCTCGAACAATCGACGTGTCCGACGAAAGAAGAGATCAAGTAAATCCACCGGGAAACCCGCCTGTCGTTCTCTCAACCCCTTCATACATTTTTATTGGAAACTTCGGCGCACCATGAATCACGATCTTACGACGAGAATGATCGCTAAAATCGCGGCATATCGATGGGAGGCGATGAGTCACGCGGCAAAAGTTCCGTACATAAATGCTGCCCAGAAACACTGGATTCGTCACAAATCTCAGTGGAGCAAAAACGCCGCCCTTTCCCGTAAAATTTGAATCACAAATTGGATCACCATGTAGATCAAACAACGAAAATTCAAATTATCATCATTGCCACAAATTTGGATTTCAAAGCTGCAACGAAAATTTCCTCCGTTGGATCGTTGAAAGAAAAATGTTTCGTCTGACTCTTGTAAAATCGTTTATAAACTTAACGTGTACAATATAATCGTCGTAAACTCTACAAATTTTGTTCTCCCAATATTTTTAAATATTTTTGACATGGAATTGTCAAATTTGTATTTACCAGTTCAAAATGAAAGTTACAATTTTACAGAGAAAAATCATTCGGATGATCGTGATTTTTCCATGTTTTCTCGACAATTTCAAGCTTGATTGTATTTTTATAATTTTTATTTTCATATTTGAGATTAATTTCAAATTTTTTAATTTCTTTTCGTTTTATTTTGGAAAAGATTTTATGAAATCTCAAGTTTTTGAGCGATTCTTTCTAAAATTAATAATAACCAGTCTTATCATCTGATTTATATCTGTAAAAAACTTTAGACTCTGCTGGATACTTTTTTTTTCTCATTGTGACGTTTTAAGACATACTGACATAAAAATTTCGACTTTAGCCAAAAAAAAGAAACTTTTAAGATTTTTTTCTCAGCTCCTTTATCAAATATGGCTATCAAACTGTTTTTACAACATTGTTTCAAAAATACAAAAAAAAAATTAATTCAATTCTTTAAATAATTTATTGGATTGGCAAGTCTGAAACAAAAAAATAAAAAAGCATTTTAAAGAGAAAGGTTTCTTACACAACAATTTATCACCGTTAATGAAAAATCGATTAAAAAAAAAAAATGGTGGATGTTTGAAATGAAAATGAAAAATTGGATTTTTCACAATTTATTTCAAACATCCGCCATTTTTTTTAACTCGATATTTCATTAAAGGTAGTAAATTGTTGTGCAAAAGACCTTCCTCTTTAAAATGCTTTTTTATTTTGTCGTTTCAGGCTCGTCAATCCTGAGATTAACTGTCGGCGATGGACCAAAATATTTTCGAAAACTCGACATTGGTGCCTTCTGTAAATTATTCAAAGAATCATAATAAAACGTATTTCTTTTTTTGTATTTTCGAACGATGAAACAATGTTGTAAAAACAGTTTTATAATCATATCTGATAAAGGAGCTGAGAAAAAAATCTTAAAAATTTGCTTTTTTGGCCTCCAAAAGTAAACTAGTCCCTTAAAAAAAATTTACCGACCAAAAAAAATTTAAAGATTTATGAAATTTCGTCGTTCTCATTCTTCGACTTATTATTCATCAATGTGATTCTCTATCCTTATTTTTCTCCTTGAACTTTCTCCTCCTTTTCCTTCGCTCTGCTCTTTCGCCAAAACTTCACCACGAGACCTGCCCTGACACCCCAAAAGTGGTGAAATTTTATAGAAATCGAATTGGACAGAGTTCCATACGTGAGTCAAAACGAAGAGTCCCAGCGAAATCTTTCGCGAAGAAGCATTTGCGAAAGCTGATAAAGCTGCAGCATCGAGAAAAGCGCAAATATATATATTTATATATGGGGTGTTCGACGCCAAATCGGACACTCGATTTTTTTGAATCTTTTTCATGTTTTAGTAAAGATTTTTTTCCATTTTTTTTGTCGAACCGTTTTCAAGATATCGATTTTTGAAAAATTACGTTACTTCTCGGTTAAACGTCCATAACTTTGCAAAAAATGGGCAGAATGTGACGTTTTTTTTTCAAAATTTCTTGTTAATAACTGTCATTTATTCCGCAACTTTTGAGCCTGAGTAGATAATGGGAACTATTTTTTCGTCGCAAAGTTTTGGACGTTTTAAAAAAAGTAACGTAATTTTTGAAAAACCGATATCTTGAAAACGGTTCGACAAAAAAAATTGAAAAAAAGAACGGAGGCCTATTTCAACTAATACTAATCAATGAAAAAACATTCAGAATAATCGGAGATGCAAAATCTAAACGCGATCCGATTTGGCGTGGAACGCCCCATACGTAGAATGAAAGTGTGAGAGAGGACTCACGCCGTTGAGAGTTAAGGTCTCGGTTAAAGGGCGAATCGTGACGAGACCGGGAAAAGGAGACGAGGAAGGAGAGAGCAAGATCTTTGGTGGAAAAGCTCTTTCCAGCCCTTTCGACTTCGGGATCTCTCGAGAGGTCCATTTCTGCTATTCTCTCTCTCTCTCTCTCTCTCTCTCTCTTTCTTCGACTCTACGCTTGATCTCCTCCATCCCCAAACAACCGTAAGGAATGGGGATTCCAACGGGAAGAAACCTGGAAAACCGGTCCAAGGCGTTGGAGAGCGATGGGATTGAGTTTGTAAAGTTTAGGGCACAGAGAAGCTCTCCTCTCTCTTTTCTTCTCTCACTTTCTTTCTCTTTCCTCGCGCTTAATGGTATTCCCTACTTTGGAAAACCTCTGCGTGGTCGTACAGAAGCTCGCGCGATAAAAAACGATTCTTTGCATGAATAAACTCACACAACCTCGACACGCGTATTTACAATATCGTCCAGGGAAAAAAAAGAACCATTCACGGACAAACCTGTTCCTATCTCGTGGAATTACGCTTCTTTTTTCTTTTTATCGCCAACTTTACGAAATTTATCACCGACACGTGAAAACCCGGTGAGAAACAAAAAGCGTGGGTTGTTTTAGTTTGGTATTACGAATGTAGAGGATAAAGCGATTTCGTCCTGATCCAAGTACATCAATTTTTCAATGAATTTTATTTTGGTGAACCATCGAATTTTTATTCAATTTTCTTGAATTAAATTTCAATTTTTTCGGCCAGAATTACAGATGCAAATGAGTCGAGAATTTTACTTCTCGATCCAAGTTAATTATGAATTATTTTTCACTAATTGAATTTACATGATTTTGTGCGGAATTTAGAGACCGAAAGGACAAATTCATTTTATTTTCGTTCCAAGTAAATTACGAATTTTAATTCAATCATCGTTAACGAAACGTCGATATTTTCGTTCGGAATTACGAATGTAGAGAATAATTTGATTATCCTTCAATCCAAGTGAATTACGAATTTTTATTAAATTTTCCAGGGATTCAATGTTACTGTTTAATTTATATAACACTAATTCACAAAACTAATTCCGATTCTTTGGTCATGATTTGTTATTCACATTTTATTCAAAATAACTTCAAAAAATTCAGGTTGATACTTTCAATCATCCTTTTTTCTTAATTTCTTTAATTTTTTTCTTAAATTTTTAAGATGGTGAAAAAATCATGAACGAGTGAATACACAAAAAAAACAATTTTTTAAGAAAAAAAATCATAGCTTCTGCAATTTTTGTTATTTTTTTTTTCATAAAATTTTAGGACAACACTCTTGAGATATGGCACTTTTAAGGAAAAATAGCTCCTCAGTGGGCGTTTGAAAAAAAAATTTATTTATTTGGGCATTTGAGGAGGGGCTTAGAGAACTCTATTTCAGAGTAAAAAAAAATACAATAAATACCAAAAATACCTCTTTTATTTCAAAATTTTCGTCTATAAAAATGGAAGAATTGCGCGTCCTTGGAGAAATGAACATAATTCACTGAATGATTTTTAGAGTCCAAAAGCCGTAGAAATTCCGCAATTTTCATGTTTGGAATTTCGGAGTAAATTTTAATAGTTTATTAAAAAAAAAACTCATCTTTCACGATGGTACTCACCTTGAATGCTGATCTTCAACACAGAAAAAAAAAGAAAAAAAATCAAAATTTCCCGCTAAAAATGACACAATGGTCACACTGGTGGTCAAAAATGACCCCAGCTCGCGCGTGATGCTTTCTTTTCGAATGCCACAGCAAAACTGTTGGCGCGATTATTTCTCTATTACGTAGAACAGATTGAAATTTTGGCTCAAAGTTGCACTGGGGTCATTTTGACCCCAGATGACGACGGAGGGTTAAGGATGTTTTTCCACACATTTTACATGGCAGAAAATGAATTCGACGAAAAAGAGGACTCGAGAGTGAAAAATTGGTGCATATCTTTGGAATAAAATCAAACGGGAATTGAATTTGTCAATGAAAACCTCTCCGGAGGAGTCACCAGGGATTCTTTTCTATTGGTTTGCTCCGTTTTACGACATTTTTTTTGACGCTTCTCTCTCGCTCATTCGTACTCTATATAAGCTGTACCTCATCTCCTCGCGTTTCTATTCCCCGGAGTGTCGTAGCCGATCGAGGATGTGAAAAGAGAGAGAGAAAGTTCAAGAGCGGTAAACCCAGCGGAAATTATTGAACGACTCTGGCGTGTGCTCTGTGAAAACGAAGTTATCCTATCCAACCGCTTTTGGGGCTTCCTTCTGGCGTCCCGACGCTTAAACGCGCTCATATCTTCGCATACACACACACACACACACACGATGACACACCTAACCAACCCCGCAGCCACCCTCATCATTCGAATATTCACCTCGGAATATCTCAAAAATTGACGCGCCAGGTCTCTCCTTTCCATACACTGAGAAAAAAAAATGTTGGAATCAACTAAATCTGTTATTCAATACGTCCAAACGAATATTTAGTTGGTACAATTCAATATTATTCAGGCAAAAAAATATTGAATTGTACCAACTAAATATTCGTTTGGACATATTGAATAACAGACTTAGTTGATTCCAACATTTTTTTTTCTCAGTGTATAAGAAATATTCTGAGCTCTGTAAGCTTGGATTATTCATGGACGAATTTCACGAAAGAACAATCGCCTCTCCATGCTTTATATTTAAAAAAAAACGAAATTTTCCATACACATCACCAATATTTGTAGAAGACTCAATAATTAAGGGGGTATTCTGGTCTAGCGCACAAAAAGTTTCATTGCTCGTTTAAAAATAACGATATTTCAATTGAACAAGCGGCGTTTTGAAGGAAACATATTGAGCTTCGTTTCGCCATTTCCAAAAAAAATTTCGATTTTTTTTAACCAGGTACGTCCTTGGAAACATGGTCGTTTTTTGGCTTTTTTTTTTTGGCGTTGAAATTTTAGCGCACGACCCATGAACATTTTTTTGAACTGTTTTTTTTTTGCGGGAAAAACTTGTGGGGGAGAGTATGAGCTTCAATTTCGTTTTTTAAAAAGTTTCGTACAATTTGTTTTCGAAAAAATATTCAATTTTTTGCATAAAACGACCGTATTTATAAAATGTAGCGTAACTCTAAAACTGCTTGGTTTTCGTGGAATCACTAAGGAGGTAAAAAGTTGCACACAATCATTCTGGATTCAATGAATTTTTTTCAAAATTTTTTTCCAACAAATTTTTTTTTCGAAAATTTCTTCCTGTCAGCGATATTTTTATTATCTTAAACAATCGGATCTCTACCTCATCAAAAAAAATTATTATTATGCACAATACATTATATGATATTATAAAATACCTATTAATATTAAAAATGAAAAATATATGGCAAATACTTTTTGCAATAAAATCTACAAAATGCTTACCGGAAAATGCTTGTAACTGCGTTACAATTAGATACTCCGGCACAAACAAAATTAAGAATTACGTTTACGACTTTACACTCTTTGAAATATCAGACTGCATGAAAACCTTCAAAACTTTGGAGCGTTTTCTTCGCCCTGAAATAAAAACGACGAGCTTGGGGTGGTTTTTTTTTCGATGGTGAGGTTATAAAAATGTTTTGGACGAGCCAACCGCAAAGGACTTTTGATCCTTCAACTTTCGCAAGAGCTGTATATTTATGAAACGCGTGTCTTGCGACGCTGATGTCCCGGATGCAATTCAGAACGCGAATCTCATCTTCATTCCACCGTATATATCAGATGTACATATATAATATACATATATGGGGCATTCCACGTCAAATCCCGTGGTCATTGACCTGATCCCCTCGGATTTTGACGTCCAATAAATTGTGGGTTTCGTTTGCCCCAAAATATGACCTCAAATTTTTAGAAATTTTTTTTTCATTTTTTAGGGGTGCCCCGAGCTAAAAAATCATTAAATTACGGGAAAACATAAAGAGCGGCCTTTTTCCAATTAATGAAATTTTTTTACAAAACCTAGAGCCTAAAACAGATATTTTCGTCATAGTTCGATAATGGGCCAAAAATAATAACTATTTTTTTTTTTAATTTAAATTTTTTAATTGTGTTTGAATCATCCATTTTATTTCAGGTCGTCGAGGCTAACAAATTTTGGAAAAATATTGTCGTTTCACTCTTAAACCGAGAAAAAAAAATCAAGTTTCACTATAAAAATATTTTTTATGTTGTTATTATCAGCACAAGAAACAATCAAAATAAGAAATTATAAAAAAAAATTAAAATACAAAAAAAAAATAGTAATTATTTTTGGCCCATTATGGAACTATGACGGAAATATCTTTTTTGGGTCCTAGTTTCTGTGAAAAAAATTTCATTAATTCAAAAAAGGCCCCTCTTTATGTTTTTTCTCAATTTAATGATTTTTTAGCTCGGGCAACCCTTAAAAAATTGAAAAAAAAATTCTAAAAATTTGAGGTCATATTTTGGGCCAAACGAAACCCGCAATTCATTGGACATCAAAATCCGAGGGGGTCAGGCCGACGACCGCGTGATTTGACGTGGAATGCCCCATATATATGTGTGTGTATACATATATTTACAGTTGTTGGATTGCTCGGGCGTGTGTCCCCGTTGCATTAAACATACAAGCAAGGGGTAGGTCGTTCTCACACGCTTGAGCGACCGTGAGGGTTGCATCAGGTTGAAGCCCACCCTGAAATATGTATGGGAATATATACATATATAATATAAAATATATGCCCGCATATAACCAGCACACGGGAGATAAGAGAGCAAGAGAAGCACGTCTTTCGTCTGAAGGATAACTCCGTAAAAAAAAGTCATATAACCATCGCACCGCCGGAAGATTTTCCCATCAAAAAGTTTCGCTCTTTGCGCGACTCTTTCCGTTTCTCACCCTCGAGGAATCGCAAATTTCCCCCTTTTTTTTAAACACATTTTCATTGGATCTTCTCCTTCGGTTCTCGCGATTTGCGAAATTACATTCACGCTAAGTTCGCGGTTTTATTCCGCAAAGCTCAAGGAATGAATTCGTCTGTTCGTCAACGAGTTGCCGTTTATTTCGCGAATTCCAATATTTTCACAGAATTTTGTAGGGTATTTTCAAGCATTTTGATTACATGAAATTTTATTAAGGATGTCGAGTCCCAAATCGCGAATGATGAGAAAATTCTGAAAATTTGGTATGTTTTTGGATGAATTATTTAAGAGGTCGTATAAAAATTTCACGACGATTAGGAAGCTCGTTATCGAACAATTAACATTAACAAATTAAATTAAATTAAATGTAGTCTTATGGAAACTGATATAACTTTGCGATAAGTTTTTTTTTGACCGCCTTAATTTTTTAATATCTACACTATATTGAAAGCAACGGAAACAAAACGAAGTTTATTGATAAATACTTTTTTTTATTTGTTTAAAAAATTGTTTTTATCAAAATGTTAATATTTTAATAACGAGCTTCATAATCGTCCTGAAATTTTTACACGACCTCTTAAATACTTCATACAAAAACATACTAAATTTTCAGAATTTTCTAATCATTTTTCATTTTAACCCTTAAGGAGGTTGAAATAATGATGATAGAATTCTGAAAATTTAATATGTTTTTACATGAAGTATTCAGGAGGTTGTGTAAAAATTTCACGACGATTAAGAAGCTATTTATTGAACAATTAACATTATAAGATTTCAAAGGGACTCAACATCCTTAAAATGCTCGAAGTAATGGGTAATTAAATTTTTTATTGAAATGCTCAAAGTAATGAGTAATTAAATTTAATTTAATTGAAATGCTCGAAGTAATGGGTAATTCAATCAAATTTAATTAAAATGCTCGAACACTGAGAAAAAAGTTCAGTTAAAACAACTAAATTTATTTAGTTGAAAAAAATTTAGTTGATTCAATATTAATTTGTTTGAAATAATGAAACTATAATTAATTCAACAAATGGATTTGGTTAACCATAAGATATGAGGTGAACGAAATTATTTGGTCAATTTCCAGATACAGTTTTGTCCAATTTACACGTTACTGAGTTGTTGTACAGAAATATTTCGTTGATTTCTAGTATATTTTAACTAGATAAATTTAGCTGTGACAAAAAAACAATTCGTATTGTCAATCACACAATTTATTTGGTGCAAAGATATTTATTTGATTGAACGGAAACTTTGCCCATTCGAGCAACGATTTAACTGATTTAACTAAAACTTCCACTGTATCTTTGTTGAATTACCAAAATGATCTCGTTGAACGTCCGGAAACAAATATTTGGTTGTCAAACAAATTTTTGCATTTTCAACAAAAAAATTTTCTCAGTGAAGTAATGTGTAAATTAATTAAAATGCTCCAAGTATTTTGGTAATGGATAATTTGCCCATCTCCGTTGGCAAATCCGTTATCGTTTTTTTCAGAAACTTTTTCAATTTTTCCATCGGGAAATCTGAGTAAGAAAACATGATTACCTTCGTGTTTCGCACGTCAATTTTCGGTCCGTCAATTCCTGAACATTTGGTAAAAATTGAGGGAAAAAAAATCGGTCAAAAATTCCGGTCAAAAATGTTCAAAAAGTTGCAGGTTTTCGCAAATTTTGTATCATCTCTGTGAGACATCACAAGCAGTGGAAAAACGGACGTAGATTTGCGAAGGTAGAAGCAGGGCCAAAGGTAACAGTGTAGAAATATCACATCGGTGTATTTTATCGAAAACAGTATCTCAAGCAGCTTTTTTTTTTTATCATCCAACTTTGCTGACGTTGAAAGTCTCGGTGGAGGAGCTAAATGCGTACCTCTTCACCTCCAAGCCCGATTCTTTCCGCTCTCGACGATATACTCCACCAAAAGAGACTCTCCCAGTCGTTTTGTTCCACCTCCAGACTTTTATCCCCGATCGCTCTTTTAGTTTTTCTCATTTTTTCTTATTCTTACCCTCGAACCTTCAATGGCGAGTCACGGTACCGACTCCTCAACGGTATAAATCTCGTTTTGGGTGATCGAAGAGTACTTTCAAGAAGCATTCTTGGTTCGGAAAAACGAAGTTCACGATCAGACTCAAAGTCATGGCAATGATTCTTCGCCGCTTCGTGATCTTCCTCAAAATGTCCAGAGTCAATGAGAGGAAACCTTCGTCTCGTCGATTCTCGAGAAACAATTCGCCAACGCAGCTAAAAGTTTCAAGACTTAACCTTTGACGATTTACAACGCTCTTGGGAATGAGTTAATTGCATTTGAAGACTCTGAATCGCAAACAGCGAAATTGGCTGACAATTTTGTGAATACCTGGAAAGGGACGCTCTTGGCTCTCGATAAAATGATTTTTCTCGTGGAAATTCTCCGCTATGCGTATATTTTAATGCCAATGGCGCGCTTCAACGAGCTAATCCCGTTTCCGATGCGAGACTTCCACTCGGAGATAATTCCGTTTGTTTTCCATTTAACTTGTTTGCAGTCCTATTTACATCGTCGCCGAGGAGACCGAACTTTTCCTGGGGAGAAAGAGAGAGGGAGAAAAGAGGTCCTCACAAGTCTCCAAGCCTTTCCTTTACCGAGGAACATTCGAAAACTGCCTTAGGGACTTTCATTCCAACATTCTCGAGTCTCTCTCTTGTTTTTTCTCATTCTCTGTTTCCAACCTCTCGTTTCTGCTGCGAACCCTTATGTACCTTTTCTTTCGCCCCGACGAGAGAACCCTTGACGGAGAGCTCAAATGGGGGCGGCTGTTAAGTTACTTAATTGAATTTCGCATTGGAACGGGCCACAGGGCCAACACGAGGATAGAATGAGAGAGAACACGAGAATGGAGGATTCCTCTCGTTTCGCCCATTGTTCCGGCAAAACGGTCGGCGAATTTGGTGCGGATGCCTCGTGAAATTGGCTCGTCCGGAGTAAAGCCATCTTCGCCCAGAAAGTATCGCGGTGGACTCTTATTTTCTCATACCTTTGCTCTCTTCCCTTCGTCCTCTCTTTCTCTCATGTCTGATTCAACAATGAAAAAGCTCGGACTGTTTGCCAAAGACGTGGATCTCAATGTCCGGCACAGTCTCAGAATGGGACGAAACGATGAATTCCCAGGAAATTCCAAGATCACAATCATCTCTCTCAAATAACTGTCGATCATGCAGATCCTCCTTTTCCCCATTTCCGCGATACATTTCTTATGGTCTCTTCGATTTAGATATAGTAAAAGTTGATTGTGCAAATTTTGCAGCAGAAATGATGCCGAAGATGAATCTGAATTGCAGGATTCTTATTTAATATTCCAAAAAATTTATAACGATAACTTTGAGCACAATAATTGATTTTTAGACAGTTTGTCTGAAGGCAAAATGGTAATTTTAGTTAATTTTTTGTTTTTTGAAATACGTTTCACGAATTCGCGCGAGTTATTTTCTTTATACAAATTTTAAACAACGAGAAAATTTCAGTCAACTTTGCAGCTTAATTTCTTTTGCTATTGACTGATAGCTCTAATTTGTAATCGGTGAATATTATTATAAGGATTTTTCGCAGAATTTTGGAAATATCGATTTTCTTCGCTCAAACAATACTTTAGGGTCATATAAACAAAATCCAGTTGGTCCTATAAGAAAACAAAAATTGTAAACAGTTGAATTTTCAATTTTGCTGTAAATTTTTTTTGTTTGTAAACAATTTATTGCTTATTTTTTTACCTAAAATCGATTCATTTTTTCAAAAGTGCACCATATCTACAAAACTCGATTTTGAAAAAAACTTATGCCCTCTGAAAAGAAATTCTCTTCCTTTTTTCATACTCCCAAAATATATTGTCAAAATTCGCCCTTAATCAGGCCAATTTCATCTACACTTCTCACTATTAATATTATGCCAAAAAATTATATTACCACATCGGCTCTAAACTTTCACCGAACTTTCCATTGTGCCTAAAAACAAAAAGAAAAAAAACGATCAAGATCCTCACAGATTAACGAAACAAATGCGTGCGATATTTCGCATCAATTATCTTCCGCGCTGTTGCGCAACTTTTCATTCTCTTTCGCGAATTAACAAAATTACATGCACCAAGCCTCTTACATGATTCGCGCATACATAAACGAGAAACAGAAGATTTCTCGCCTTTCACCGTACACGCAAAAAGCTCTCATCGGGGAAACAGCTCTGCATATACATTACCGTTCAAAAGTTTGGAAACACCCGCTCCGATTTCGCACCGCACAAAAAGTTTCACTGCTCTTTAAAAAGTGAAGATATTTCAGTTCAACAAGCGGCGTTTCAAAGCGGACGTATTCAGCTTCATTTTGCACTTTTCAAACAAAAATTTTGATTTTTTTTAACCCTGTACCCTCTTTGAAACATGGTTGTTTTTTGGCTTTTTTTGGCGGTAAAATTTTATCGCGTGACCCATGAAAATTTTTTTAAACTGGTTTTTGTATGAAAAACTTGTAGGGGGAGTATAAGTTTCAATTTCGTTTTTTAAAAAGTTCCGTATGATTTTTTTACGCAAAGATATTGAAATTTTCGCAAAAAACGACCATATTTATAAAATGTCGAGTAACGCTACAACTATTAGGTTTTCGTGAAATTACCAAGAAGGTAAAAAGTAGCATACAATTATTCTAGATTCAGTGAAATTTTTTCAGAATTTTTTTTCAACATTTTTTTCGAAAATTTTTCCTGACAAGGAGATATTTTTTTAACTAAACAATCGGGTTTCTTACCTCATCTACAAGGGTTTTTCGATTAAATATCCATGAAGATGAGATTTTTCGATGAAAAAGCCCTGTAGATGACGTAAACTCGATTGTTTGAGAACAAAAAATATCTCGTTGACAGGCAAAATTTTCATTAAAAAAATGTTGAAAAAAAATTCTGAAAAAATTTAATCGAATCTAGAATAATTGTATGCAACTTTTTACCCTCTTGTCGATTTCACGAAAACGCAGTAGTTTTAGAGCTATTGAGCTACATTTCATAAATATGGTCGTTTATTGCAAAAAATTGAAAATTTTTTAGAAAAAAAATCGAACGGAACTTTAAAAAAAACTAAATTGAAGCTCATACTCCCCCCAACAAGATTTTTCTGCGAAAAACAATTTTAAAAAATGTCATGGATCGTGCACCAAAATTTCTACGCCAGAAAAAAGCCAAAAAACGACCATGCTTCAAAGAGCGTACCGGGTTCCAAAAAAATCGATTTTTTTTTTTTTGAAAAAGCGAAAAATGAAGCTGAATATGTCCTCTTTGAAACGCCGCTTGTTGAATTGAAATATCTTCATTTTTAAAATAGCAGTGAAACTTCCCGAGCAGCGCGGAATCGGGGCGAGTGTTTCCAAACTTTTGAGCGGTAGTGTATCTGTACAGATTCCCGGTGATTCACCGGAGATCGTAGCGCTTCGACGTTCCGCAATTCGAACGATTAAACCGCACATTTCGCGGGTTATTAAGAGCGATTTCAAAACAAAACGACGCGCAGACCGCATATATATATTGTTCGCAGGGGTTGCACGCTGACGTTCATTTCCAGGGTTTCCCATTGCGTTTGTTTCATCAAGGATTTCGTGTTCCAGGCTGTCTGTTCGCCATCCGCAAGGATTTATCGTTTCATCCCCCGAATTCGTATAGTATATATCGATATGTGGGAATGTCGCGGAAAAGGGCGGCGACAGGTGCGTTTCATGGCGTTTCAGTCAATCTGATTTCGCCCTTTTGTCTGCCAGAAATTGATAAATCCGTACACGAAGAACTCGTGATTCACGTGGAAAAAGAGGATGGGAGGGAAATCACGGAGATAAAGAGAGAGAGAGAGAGGGAGAGAGAGAGAGGGAGAGAGAGAGAGAGAGAGAGAGAGAAAGAGAGAGAGAGAGAGAGACGAGGAGAGGTTTAAAACGTGTAATCGTCGTTGAAGCATCAACGAACACGCAAAATAGAGAGTATTGTTAACGGAAGAGAAGAGGGCGAACAGGAGCGATAGTTTCTAGGAGGAGCATGGGTTGTATACAACGAGAACACGAGAATCCGGGATTTTCGGTAATCGACCAACCGTGTCCGATATGCAATGAGCCGCGAATCGATCTATCGTGGCCCAAAAGCCCTTCTATTTCGCCCCCTTCTCTCTCTCTCTCTCTCTCTCTCTCTCTCTCTCTCTCTCTCTCCTCTATCTCACTTGCCTAAACCGCGGACAGGGTCATCGCGATATTTGCCATTTACCCGATTACCTATCCGTCTCTTCGTCGACGTTTCACCGTTGGAAAAGCGTCACGCATTTGTGTCCCCAACAAAAAGACTCAACTTCACGAGCGCGTTTCTGGCGCATGGCGCCCTTCTTTCAGTCCAACATCTGACGAAGCCCATCGGTATTCCGCGACAGCGAAACATCAAAATTGCCAAGTCCACGCTCAATTTACTCGCAATAATAACGCACTTGGCATTGTAATAGACGACAATACGCGAAAACATATAATAGGGGCAACGGGAATGATGATTATGTCGTCGGGAATGCGGAAACAGTGAAAAATCAAAGCGGGACGTTCTACACGGAAAAACCGACTTAGCTGTGGTAACAAGAAAAATAATTGACCTAACCAACTATCTTAGTGCTCTGAACGCCAGAAGACAAATTGGTTGGAGCAACGATTTTTATATGCTTGGTTCGTAAATGCTTTGGTCCGGCCAACCACGATCGAAATGATTGTATCAAATATAAAAAAACATTCCAGACCTTTTTTGAAGTTTTCGCTGGTAGTCCATATTTTTTTTATTTACACAATATTCTTAAACATTTCAATCTTTGAATGTCGCTACACATATGAAGTTTACAATTTCGTACAGCTTTGTCTTTTCTTTAGGAAACGGTAAAAGTAAGAAGACTCTTTTGTTATGGGAATTCATTTAAGATTCGACCATCTTGCGTTTTGCCGCAAAGTATTAAATATCCATACTAAGAAATAAGGATATCAAACATAGACGAACTTGGAAAGGTTATAAGCGTCAGGGGAAAGTTCATTTGTGCGAGAAGAAGCCACCTGGCGGATTTTTGAGGTACCGCCAAATCTGCAGATATGATCGTATTGGTTGGCTACAGTACCTATAAAATTCTCTTTGTCCATCCTTTACCCTCCTGAATACGATTTTATTAGTTAGACTGACTAATCAACTCAGTTGTGTTGACTAGTGGCGTCAACTAACTATTAATAGTAGATGGAACTAATGCTAGATGGTTATTGTAACGAAACAGATCCTTTATACGATTTAATTGGTTAGACTGACTAATTAAGTCAGTTGTGTTGACTAGTGGCGTCAACTAACTATGAATAGTAGATGGAACTAATGCTAGATGGTTATTTCAACGAAACAGATGGTTACGGTAACCAACATACCTATACCCAACTAGTAATCAGTTGGTTGTCCTAACCAACCATTTTTTTCCATGCAGCGATTCCTTCGTTCAATAGTTATTCATATTTGATAAAATCGTCTTTTATCGGCGCACAAACGACAGATTCGTCGAGGGAAAAGCTGCGAAGCATTCTGATCATTCTTGTTCAGGTTTTACTGACTATTCCATCGGGAAAGCGCGTTTCTGTTCTCTTTCAACGTTGTAATTCTCCCTCACTGGCCTCTCTGCCTTCCCTCCACGTTAAAAATCAAAAACTCGGGACACTTTTTTATTATATTTCGTTTTATCTTTCGTCAGTCACGCCGCGGCGCGGTCCAACCGCGATTCTCTGTTTCAGTTTCTCTCGTTTCTTCTTTTTCCTACAGTCTCATCCCTGGCGTACGTGAATATTTTAACTATATGGCCCAAGCTTGCCTTTTGCATTTTAACGGCACTCACCCCTTTGTTGCGCTTCGCCGGTAGTGTGTGTCGTCTGTGGTTGTTGTTGTTTTTTTTACATTTTTTTTCAACCCAGGTTTGGACTCGCACTCTCTCCGGAATGCTTTTCTTCCACGATATTTTCTGTCTACCGAGTTTTTCCGACTCTGTTTTCCGGTCTCTCTTTTTGTCTCGTACTTCTCCACAGTTCATACAAATTTTTTCGCTGCAGGAACCATTTGGGCTTTCTTTCAATGAACAATTGCGCTCGCTCAGAGGAAATCAATTGTTTTATTCAAGCCTGGAACTCACGAGGCACTTTTTTACCTTCTAATGTCTGCAATCGGGGCAATTTGGACACCACGCTTGTTTCAAGGAGTACAAATGAGACAAAAGAGATTAAGAGTCTGGGTGGTACATAAATTCATTCATTTGTTTATGAATTAATGAATGGTGTGCGTTAATTCTGCCTTTAATCAAGTTGAACGCAATTTAGTTTTCTTTTTTAATTATTTGTACCTTTTTTGTTGTAATTAACAGATTGTCGAAATGCAAATGGAATTTCCAACAAGGGATATTAAAGTATTGCAATAAAAAATTTCATCTTTGTAATTGGGAGTGAGAAAATTGAGGGCTAACACTATTTTAACGATCGAAAAAAGGCCTAACCTTGACAATTTATTTTGGGAGTATGGAAAAAGGAATGGGATTTCTTTTCAGGAGTTTTATCTAACACATATTGAAGTATGGAAAATAACTTTTATATTACTACTTTGATACAAAATGGCAGCGAAATAGCCAATCTTTGAAGCAGTATTTTTTTAAAACTCCATGAATGGATTTCTATTCAAGAAGATCTGGAAAAAAATGGAATTTTTTGATAATCTATATTCTATTGGTCATGGAAGTACATAGGGGATATTTTTTAAATCAAATTTTGTGAAAATAGTGCACTTTTGAAAAAATCAATCGATTTTTGGTAAAAAATTAGCAGTAAATTGTTTATAACAACGAAGCTTACATCAAATTAAAAAACGACTACGTGCTTCCATCGAAAATGTGATTGCGAAGCTACTGTCGAAATTTTAGGTAAAGTTAAACTTTTTTTAACCAAAAATCCTGAAGTTTAAATTTATCATCGCTCCGATCTGCGGCAAAGCCACAAATTGAACCGTTTAATTTTGTTTTCGCTAAAAACCTATAACTAGATATTGTTTTTATGACCCTAAAGTATGGTTTAAGCAAGAAAAAAATTAAAAAATCCCAGATTGTTGGTATCTCTTAATCGAATTTACAATGTTGTATTTCCACTAATAAAAGGCATTCAAATTACTATTTTGTAGTTAATGGATTTTCTACTGGATAAATCAATTCTGCATAATCGATTTTCTTCAAGTTTCGAACTTTTTTTCCACGTACAATGGATAAATGTGTACAGGGGGAAAGTTATGCACGCTGCAAAAGTCTCTTCCCGTTTTCTCACGCGAGTTTTGCTCATCGATTTGTTCATTTTAATCCACCTCTATCATGCTTCATCGTACTCTCTCTCCTTTTCTCTCGTTCGCTCTTGTACGTGAACTCGGTGTGAGATCCTTTTGCTCACGGTAAAATTACATCTTAACTATCGCATCTCCTCTCACCGCAGTCGAGCGTGATACTTTCTTCAATCGACCTCTCGCGAAAACGACAGAGGAGAAAGAGAGATAGCGAGGGATGATGCATATAATTTCATAGCATACACTCTCGTAATATCATGATCACGGGTATATTTATTTGCTCCCCACCTTTTCACTGTCAAAATAATCGCAAAATTGTGCGCTCAACCGCGAAACGACTTACAATGTTAGCGGCATCTCACCAGTGATCCCGCAAATTGTAATGTGAAAGTGAGAATTGAGAGCGCGAAGCAACACAAAGAAGAATTAACCCTCAGTTCTTAAGTTTCTTTTCCAAACAAAAAAATCAAAATACCGCTTTCAAGCTTTCCGTGCCTTAAATTCGCGATTTTCCTACGGCAAATTCATTTCGCAACTCAAACTTGGCTTTAATGTTGGCAAAAGAAAATTTCTCCTTTTTTTCTCATTGCTGATGATGAGAGACGACATCAACGTTGGCATATTTCTGAGACTGAAAGCTATCGAAGGAAAAAGACGGATAAATCGTCACCGCGAAAAGGCAACTAAAGAGGAAGAGAGAAACGGTGCAATCCTGAGCGCAATTTCGACGCAATCGGCTCGAGACTCCTCGAAAACAGAGCTCTTATTTCATTTCTCTCTCTCTCTCTCTCTCTCTCTCTCTCTTTCTCTCTCTCTCTCTCTCGGCACCCCGTGAGATATGAACGTATATATAGATAGTCACTGCTCCAGATGCGAGATGGTATTATTACGGTAAAGTTTCGCGTCGGCTTGGCAATTGCAATTGCACCGAGAGATGATGCACTTTTACGCTCGAAAATGTCTCATGACGCGCATCTGCGAGCGACCGATGAATTCTCGGTCCTCGTTTCGGCCGAATAAGTGTGCTGCAGCCCCGAATAAGTACCGAAATATATATGCGTTAATTATTTCAACGACATATAGCCGTCCCCATGGAAAAATGTCCAAAATGATACCCTTAAGGGAAAAAGGCTTTTCCAATGTCAAGATATTATTACTTCAATCAATATTTAGGGAAAATCAAAGCTGGGCAAAGTATCGGAAAGTACTTCAAGTACAATGTACGTACTACGTACTTGTTACTTGAAGTACTTCAGATTTAAAGAACTTGAAGTAAAAGTACTTGAAAAATCAAGTACCAAGTATCAAGAGTACTTTTCAAGTTTTCAGATATATCTCGTAAGTTTTAGTACTTACTGGGTTCTTATTCTCATTTGTTTTTTATTCGAGTACTTTTTGTATCAAAACATAGTTTCACCTTGTGCGATACACTGAGATCAGGCTTCGGCAGAATGGAACAGAAGTATTTAAACAAAGAGTTAAAAATAATTCAAAAATAGCATTGACGATTGTTATTATGATTAATTTTGATAGAGGTTTGAAAAAGAAGAAATAATGAGTGTAATAGACGGATTGTTGAAACTACTCCAACTTCGTGTTCGTCTTCAAAAAACTGTCGTAGGCAGCAGTTGAGGGACAGTATGACCATTAGGGTGGGTCAAATAAAATGACTAATTTTTTTTTCCTTCATATAATGTAAAATGTATTGTTTGGCATCTCAACAAAACCCTCGGCAAGTATTAGCCCTTCATATTTAAATTAAAAGGTCCCTCAACGCAAATTCAAAAAAAAAATCCTATGTTTATTTAAATGGAAAATGAAAATTAGCGATGACGGACCTCTTAATTTAAATATGAAGGGCTAATACTTGCGGAGGGTTTTTTTGAGATGCCAAACAATACATTTTTCATTATATCGAGGGAAACAAAATTAGTCATTTTATTTGACCCACCCTAATGTCCATACGTTACGAAATATTATTTTCAATAACATATTCAAAGGCTTTGTACGTGCAACCATTAGCAAGACATTCAAAAGTACTTGATACTTGTATTTAAAAAAGTACTTGAAGTACCACTTGAAGGCCAAGTACTTGAAAATTTAAGTACAATACTTGAAATACTTTTTCAGTACTTCAAGTACTTAAAAAGTACTTGAAGTACTCCGTAAGTACCGAGTACTTCAAGTACTGCCCAACTCTGGGGAAAATAGTTATTTAATTAACACTTTGACGATTCTAGTGAGTATTAGAGCTTTCAATTTTGAAGTTTTTAATATTTTTTTAAATTTCTACATAAGAATCGTTTTTTAGACCCGTGCGGACAAAACGATCCCCTTTATATGAGGTAAAATAATCCTCGAGTTCCTAGTGAAATGCCTATCCTACTGAATTGAATAATTTGACATAATTTTACTCCATTTTATTGTAAAAAATACAAATAGCCTCATAGGATTCTACAACATCTACAAAAAATTAAAATTCATTGGGGTAAAATGATCCCCGGGATCATTTTGTACATACAGTGGGGATCGTTTTGCCCCAACGGACATTCGGCCGCCATATTTACTAGCCTAAAACGTATTTGCAATTTTGAAACCTCGATATGAAATATACACCGTAAACATTATACATATAACAGTAGAAAAATAAATTTCAAAAATTGAAATTGAAAAATATATTCTCTGTTATATTTCATTTTCTCGTCATTTCGACCGAGAAAATTTGATACATTTTTTTTTTAACTCTCGAAAATTTCCCAAAGGATATTCAAAGCTGAAAACAGCAGAAATTCGATTTTGAAAAAAATTGCTAGAAGGAATTGCTTAAATCCGAACCTGAAAAAATATCCATATTTTCTTCGAATAGAAAGCCGGAAAACTCGCTGTTTTCACAAAACGCTTGATCAACTGGAGGGAGGGCAAAAAAAATCATATTTTCGAAATTTGATTGCCGTGAAGTGTGAAAAATCAAATAGCACGCTCGTACGGCGTGATTTTAGCGATGAAATATTGTGATTTTCACGCGATTGCAAACACTTGATGATTGTATTCAAAAAAAGAGGTAAAAAAAATACTCGAGGGTAAAGCGATGTGCGTTACGAGGGTGAAACGATGCGCGAATCGTTTCGCAACCTCGTTATTCGCGATTTTTTCTCTTCCGTCGATTTCGTCGATTCGGTAAATTTTCAATTCAGCAGAATTTTCCTCGTCGAATTTTCGTTCGTTGTTCGCGCTTTACTCGATGAATTTTGTATATTTAAAAATTCATCGACTTTGACCTATCAAACGCGCGACGATCCGCCGCAAATGTCACGATTTTACTCGTTAATATAAATTTGCATATCGACGGAAATGTAATGCGAATGTGCGATACGATGCATTTATCAACATTGACGAATTTGCAAATACGGTTTTGCCGTGCGTGGGTGGTTAACAATTTGGATGATCTCCCGCGAATCGTTTAATTCGTTAATTACGAAAAAGAGCTCAATGGAAATTGACTGTTTGACCGGAAGCACGTTTCCACTCCCGCGAGAATGAGAGAGACGGTGAATGGCAAATTTACGAACATTACGCCGAGAGTCCAGAGATCCCCGGATTTACGTGAAATTTAACGCCAAACCATTGAAAATTGAACCTCTACACTGAATTACGTGTATCGTGAATTTGTCCAATGTATGCTAATAAAGGAGAAAGGACCGTCGCAATTGACGATGTTTTCGCGTTCCGAAATTCACGATTATTCACGCGTGAGTCACGCGTACTATTTTCCAAATTCAACTCTCACGCTTGGGCCATCTGTGTTCGATGAAGCATTTTCTATGTGTGCGATAAACAGGGAAATTACATCGGAAAACACTCGGATATTCATATATCCTGTATAATTCAAACATGAAGCACACAATAACGAAATTCTGGTTTATGGTCGAAAAATTTGTGTTAAACGTCGGACGGGAAACGATTTATTCGTTTAGTTATTTCCGGTATGCAACTTTGAACGCTTCCAGAGATCCATTAAGATTTTTAGTCTATCTAGATCCTTTGTGAGGGCATTTTTCGCATTAAGATTTTTCCATCAAAATACAGTAAAAATACACTTATTTATGAAGCACTTAAGAAGAAAAAAAAATCAAATTTTTACGATTTTTTTCTCAGCTCTTTCATCAAATATGGCTATAAAACTATTTTTACAACATTGTTTCATTCTTCGAAAATACAAAAAAAAAATTTAATTTTGATTCTTTGAATAATTTATATAAAGCGCCAAGTCGAGTCTTCGAAAACGTCTCGTCCCATGGCCGAAAGTTAATCTCAGGATTGGCAAGTCTGAAAGAAAGAAAATAAAAAAACATTCTAAAGAGGAAGATTTTTTACACAACAATTTACCACCGCCAATGAAACATCGATACAAAAAATGGCGGAAGTTTTAAATAAATGGTAAAAAATCCAATTTTTCATTTTCATTTCAAACATCCATCATTTTTTTTAAATCGATTTTTCATTAACGGTGTTAAATTGTTGTATAAGAAGCCTTCCTCTTTAAAATGCTTTTTTGGTTCAGACTTGACAAGACATTTTCGACTTTGTCGCCTTCTATAAATTATTCAAAGAACCAAAGTAAGAAATAAATTTTTTGTTGTATTTTCGAGGGATGAAATAATGTTTTATAGCCATATCTAATAAAGGAGCTGAAAAAAAAATCAAAATTTGCTTTTTTGGCCGTCTAAAGTAGACTAGTACCTTAATTAATACGATAACAACCTCTACAACCAAGTAAAATTCATAAATTAATCTGGGGGATCATTTTGTACAGACAGTGGGGATCGTTTTGCCCGGGCGACAATTTTAGACTCATCTTTAGTTGAGTTAGTTAACTAATTTTACCAATGGGCATCAGTTCGAACATCTTTCCCTTTTAGGAGAATTTTTCCACAATGAGGTAATCCTGACTAATAAAATTTTGATCCTAGCAAAGAAAAAGTGGAAACCATCACGACCTTGCAAGAATAGATGACTAAAACCCAAAAAATCGTAAACGCAACTAAAGAAATGATAACCAGAATTACAAAAATCGCAAATTTAACCATCAAGTTGATCAACTCCACTGCAAAATGTAGAGATTTGGTAATCACAATCTCATGCTCACAAATTTTCACGGTTTTCACGCTTTTCTACAAAACCCAAACCCTCCTCGTTCACCCGACACTTGTGAACCAAAACAGGGGTAGCTTGAACCATTTTACGAATCGAGTTACGACCTTTTGTTTACCAGCGGACTCGATGCATATCCGATGACCTCCCCTTCCTTTTTCTTGTTTCACACCCTCGCAGTTGATTTATCACCTCCTACCCTTTACATGCATATTCGAGTAGGATCCTCGAACCTTTTTTCTTTGAACCACTGTCTCGCGGAGGCCAAGTCCGTATCGTACCCATAGATATCGCGAGGACACCCTCAGGGGCTGTAAAAAATGGTTCTGCCGTCCCGTATCGTGTTTGTACAGCCAAAAGTTATCTGCGAGCAGGAGCTTTGGCCAGTGGACATCGGGATTTCTCGTACTTTGTCCGGGAAGCAAAACGGGACGATACCTTGAGCGAGAAACGCGTCTGGCTTCGTACATTGCATATAAATTTCAGAGGTTGCAGATGATGTTTCGACCCTTGTTTTTGCAATCAAGGGTCAGGTTTTTCGTGAAACGACACTGCAAACGGGCTTAACCAAACACGGGTCGTACAGAGTCGAGACCGAAACGGGCGTTCTTGATCGCAACGGGAATTAAGGAACTTTCTAGTTTCATGGAAGAAAGTCAGAGAGAAAAGCTCTCCGTGAAAGAGGTCGTGCGAGTTTCCTCGATTCCTGGGGAAATCCTAATGAGAGATCATGAAGAAACTACGAAAGCGTCTCGAAAAATGAGCTTGGAATCCTCCCTTCGGCGTATAGAATTATCAAAAGCTTGTGGCAATCGAACACAATTTCGCGTTTGATTTTCGATTATTTTCTTCCGCGGCTAAATTTGTCTAACCTCTGGCACATCTTGAGTCAATCGGAGCCAACTAAGCCAAACTGAGCCAGAAGACTTCAAATTACAATTTCAAATCAATATCTTCACTTTTCAGCCCTCTCCGACCTGCGAAGAATACCGATCAACTTTCTGAAGTATAATGAAGGCTCTGAAATTAATTTACGAGGGGTCACATAACTTATGAGGGGTCAGGAATGCTGGAATTAAGTTCTGCGCGGCTTTACGTAACCTACGAGGAATCAGGGGTCGCGAAATTAAGTTATGAGAGGTAACTTAAGTTAAGAGGAGTCACCCAAGTTACGAGGGGTCGGGTATTCAGGAATAAAGTTTTAAGCGCTTACATAATTCATATATCACACAAGTAGAGGGAGTTCATAAGTAGTCGGTAGCGTAATAGGTAGCGTGTTAGGTAGTGAGGTACGATAGGTAGGATAGTAGGTAGGGTCGAGGCTTCGAATCCCGGTCGGAGAGAGAAATTAGATCAGTCAATTCGCGCAGATTTTTGTTTTCTATATGTATCTCTTTTTGGGACTGGTAAACTATGCATACTAAATTATTTTGCAAGGGCTATATATTTTTTACAACACGTTTAACAACAATTAATTCCAGTTACGGTAACGTAATTTTCATAACATGAATATAAAAATTCAGACATGTATTATAAAATTAATATACATGCATAAAAACTTTATATTTTTTTATTAAATTTATTACAAACATTTTTTACAGTGTATGTAACGCAGGTGGAAAGTCGAAATATCCGTGATTGAACACCCCCCGAGCTCTATTGTCTCAAATAAACAAATGCCGCTGACCTACCCCCATAACTGGATGCACGAGTGTCAAGGGATGTTCGTGGGGGTTGAAATCTATGTACAAGGGGGAGGCTGGTGGGATTTGTGCTCTCAGACGATCTTGCGCCAACTCAAATATTTACGGAGCGTGTGAGGGAGGATGAGAAGGGGTTGGAAACGAAATAGGAGGGTAAAAGAGAGAAAGAGTGAGGAGGAGGAGAAACCTAGTGAATCGGATATCATAGTGCACGGAAGCCTCCGATCATCCCCTATTTTCCCAAAGTGTACACCACTCGCTGCTTGCCTCCCATCTCACCATTTTCCAACCCCCAACCCCCTCCTCCCAGCTTGGTCCCTGTGCCTCGAGGATCGAATTCACTGTATGCCCAGGCTAACCACCCTTCCGAATATATATCATCCCCTACCGATGAATTCCATTTCAAATCACGTGCCCGGATAGCGGCGCAGTATGCGCGAACGATTCCGCCCCACATACGTTTGCCACTGTACGAAAATCGATGTACAGACGATACCTCAATCTCACCCTTCTCTATATTTATCTCTCTCTCTCTCCCTCTCTCCCTCAGTTTCTACGACCCTTCCATCCACCGATCGTGGTTATCGTCATTAATCCCGCATCGAACTCGATTATTGATATGAACGGTCCTTCAATCATGACGCCTTCGCAATATGCGGACAAATCGTTTCGCGAATATCGATATATCGATCACCCAACACACATGACACGTTTGTTCCAATCGTGTCACTTGATTGACGCATATTGGCAGGTATATTTATGATGCTTTGGTCAGGGGTAATTTTTACATGATGGGCACAAAAAGCTGCGAGAAAAATGACTGATTCGCGTGGACCAAATAATAATAATAATAATAATAATAATAATAATAATAATAATAATAATAAAGGAATAGTAAATAGATAATAGAAAATTAGCATAGGATTGAATCATATTTTTTTGCACAATTGTGTGGATAATAAAGATTGTTGGCAGCTTGCACATGAAGAAAGATTTTGGAATAAAGAAAATGCGTGACCTAATTCCAATTTATGCAATTTTTTTAATGAAAACAATAGATTTTTCTGAGGGGAAGCTTCAATTGAATCATTCGAATTCTTGATTTCAGATCAATAAATTGATCTGAGGAGGATCTTGAGGAATAAATTGATCTCTTGAGGAAAATGAGAAATTTTGAGAGTTGAGACCAACTTAGATTGACTAAAGTGGGGGGAAAAAAAACTTCGCGAACGAACGGAAAAGTAGAATCGGAAAAATTTGACTGTCAGGAGAAAATCGACTCTATAATCAGACGCTTGCGCCTCAGACTGACAGAATATATATTGGAGGAACGTACTCGATATTCCGAATATTAAAATCTTGTGAAATTTACTCGGGGACCCAATGAGAGCTTAGGCTTAGATTTTTGTGTAGGAGATTTTTCACCAGAGGTTTTTCTTCCGGATATTTCTTCATTTTCATCTCGTGCAACCTCCTCTGAACATTGATTTTATTTTTTTTGTCCTGTGCATCAACAATTAGGACAGATGAAGAGCGTTGAGCAAAAAAATCCTCCCTCAATCTTTGTTCATCATTATGGCGCGGGGATTATTTTCTTTTTGCGGGATATTAAGAAAAGTCGGAAAATTCTTCAGTTTAAATTCTCCAGTCGGAAAAGTCGCCCAGTTTACATGATTTACGAAATTGAAGAAGAGCCAAGAGAGGAAGAAACATGTTGAGCTCCCCGATGACAGATCGACGGCTCGGTAGAGAAAGAGAGAGAGCTCATAAGAGCATATGAGACGAAGGGAAAAGCGATTTTCCGGCGGCAACGTTTGCTCGCGTGTGCCTTGAATACGAAAAAAGACGGGAACTATGAACCATGATTTATCGGCGCATTATATATCCATGAGGCATGCATTGGAGCCGGAAGTGAGAGGAAAATGAGGAAAATTACCGAAGAAGATTTTCACGAGAATTCTGCGAGAGATTTCGAATCGATCTTTTCCAAAAAAAATCGATAGGAAAGATTTTCAGCGTTCCACAAAAGTATCCAAATTGATCAATTCATCTGCAAATCCCATTGTTGCTAATTTTCCAACTGGAATTCCACAAGAAAATTCGCGTTTTTTATTGCCCATTAATTGTCACAGGATTTGGATTTCGCTTGAAAAAAATTTCCACAGTTTTAGCAAATTACAAAATTGCTCTCATTTTTTTCTATATTTTTTTAGTGGTCTTAAAATAAAAAAAAATTGAACCAACAAGAATGCCCAAATTTGTGAAATTCAAAAAATTCTCGCCAGCAACGTTTTTAATAACTTATATTAGGCTAATAAAATCTGCCCATCATCACTATATTTTTCAAATATAATGACCGTTGCAGGAATTTGAAAAAAAATTGAGAGTGTTTATTAGGGTTGGTTCAGGCCTCTAAAAAATCATGAATTATATCTGAGAGGCTGAGATGTCGGTCTTGTTGGGCATCATAACGTTTCACTGCACCATTTCTTCAAACTTCTACAGATATATCGTATATATATCGCGTTACAGCTGCCATAAAGGGCGTATGCCAGCCAAAGGTAGGGCTGGAAAGCCATAAGGGCGTATCGAAATTTTTTTTTTTCAGGAATCGACGTAATTATGACCAAAAGTATAGAACCTATGGAAAAAAAAATTTCCCAATTTTTTTAAATTTTTTTTTAAATCATAAGGGCATATCGATTTTTTTTTTTCAGGAATCTACGTAATTATGACCGAAGAGTGTAGAACAAATGAAAAAAAAAATTTCCCAATTTTTTTTTTTTTTTTTATTCGCCCTTATGGCTTTCCGAGTGGGTCTCGAAAGCCATAAGGGCGTATCGATTTTTTTTTTCAGGAATCGACGTAATTATGACCGAAAAGTATAGAACCGATGAAAAAAAAAAATTGGGAAAATTTTTTTTTCATCGGTTCTATACTTTTCGGTCATAATTACGTCGATTGCTGAAAAAAAAAAATTCGATACGCCCTTATGGCTTTCGACACCAACTCGAAAAGCCATAAGGGCGTATAAAAAAAAAAAAAAAGTTGGGAAAATTTTTTTTTCATCGGTTCTATACGTTTCGGTCATAATTACGTTGACCTGAAATTTCGCTATTTTCAGGTTTTTGAAAATAGGCCCAAGATTGAGTAAAACAGTTTTTAATCGAAATTAATGAAAATTTTGATTTTTTGAAAAAACTATTGATAGATTCGTGTTTAGGGGGCAAAAATCCATTGATATGAGGCCCAAAAAACAAAAATAATTTTTTGTTTTTTTTTGCATTTTGGCCAAAATTCAATCGGTTCACTAAAATGGCTGCAATTTATTTTCTAGATAGAATTGCGGCTTGAGCATGAGCTCATTCTCTTCGTAATCGTTCACGCTTCAAAATCCCGTTTGGTTCATCCCATTACGATCGTTTTTCGATTTTTGGCAGATTTTTAAAGTTCAACAATAGATTTTTGTAAATTTTTTAAGGTATACCCCTTTCCATTTTTTTCGGCGATTTTCAAACTGCTCTCATTTCTACAAAAAATTAGTTATCGAGATGAACTTAACGGCATTCTCTAAGTTTGGTCACAAGCTTTGCGTACGAAAAACAAATTTTGAAATCGGTTGAACCAAAGTGAAGTTATGAGCACTTGAAATTTAGCTATTTTCAGGTTTTTGAAAATAGGCCCAAAATTGAGCAAAACAGTTTTTTATCGAAATTCATGAAAATTTTGATTTTTTGAAAAAACTATTGATAGATTCGTGTTTAGGGGGCAAAAATCCATTGATATGAGGCCCGAAAAACAAAAATAATTTTTTGTTTTTTTTGCATTTTGGCCAAAATTCAATCGGTTCACTAAAATGGCTGCAATTTATTTTCTAGATAGAATTGCGGCTTGAGCATGAGCTCATTCTCTTCGTAATCGTTCACGCTTCAAAATCCCGTTTGGTTCATCCCATTACGATCGTTTTTCGATTTTTGGCAGATTTTTAAAGTTCAACAATAGATTTTTGTAAATTTTTTAAGGTATACCCCTTTCCATTTTTTTCGGCGATTTTCAAACTGCTCTCATTTCTACAAAAAATTAGTTATCGGGATGAACTTACCGGCATTCTCTAAGTTTGGTCACAAGCTTTGCGTACGAAAAACAAATTTTGAAATCGGTTGAACCAAAGTGAAGTTATGAGCACTTGAAATTTAGCTATTTTCAGGTTTTTGAAAATAGGCCCAAAATTGAGCAAAACAGTTTTTTATCGAAATTCATGAAAATTTTGATTTTTTGAAAAAACTATTGATAGATTCGTGTTTAGGGGGCAAAAATCCATTGATATGAGGCCCGAAAAACAAAAATAATTTTTTGTTTTTTTTGCATTTTGGCCAAAATTCAATCGGTTCACTAAAATGGCTGCAATTTATTTTCTAGATAGAATTGCGGCTTGAGCATGAGCTCATTCTCTTCGTAATCGTTCACGCTTCAAAATCCCGTTTGGTTCATCCCATTACGATCGTTTTTCGATTTTTGGCAGATTTTTAAAGTTCAACAATAGATTTTTGTAAATTTTTTAAGGTATACCCCTTTCCATTTTTTTCGGCGATTTTCAAACTGCTCTCATTTCTACAAAAAATTAGTTATCGGGATGAACTTACCGGCATTCTCTAAGTTTGGTCACAAGCTTTGCGTGCGAAAAACAAATTTTGAAATCGGTTGAACCAAAGTGAAGTTATGAGCACTTGAAATTTCGCTATTTTCAGGTTTTTGAAAATAGGCCCAAAATTGAGCAAAACAGTTTTTTATCGAAATTCATGAAAATTTTGATTTTTTGAAAAAACTATTGATAGATTCGTGTTTAGGGGGCAAAAATCCATTGATATGAGGCCCGAAAAACAAAAATAATTTTTTGTTTTTTTTGCATTTTGGCCAAAATTCAATCGGTTCACTAAAATGGCTGCAATTTATTTTCTAGATAGAATTGCGGCTTGAGCATGAGCTCATTCTCTTCGTAATCGTTCACGCTTCAAAATCCCGTTTGGTTCATCCCATTACGATCGTTTTTCGATTTTTGGCAGATTTTTAAAGTTCAACAATAGATTTTTGTAAATTTTTTAAGGTATACCCCTTTCCATTTTTTTCGGCGATTTTCAAACTGCTCTCATTTCTACAAAAAATTAGTTATCGGGATGAACTTACCGGCATTCTCTAAGTTTGGTCACAAGCTTTGCGTGCGAAAAACAAATTTTGAAATCGGTTGAACCAAAGTGAAGTTATGAGCACTTGAAATTTCGCTATTTTCAGGTTTTTGAAAATAGGCCCAAAATTGAGCAAAACAGTTTTTTATCGAAATTCATGAAAATTTTGATTTTTTGAAAAAACTATTGATAGATTCGTGTTTAGGGGGCAAAAATCCATTGATATGAGGCCCGAAAAACAAAAATAATTTTTTGTTTTTTTTGCATTTTGGCCAAAATTCAATCGGTTCACTAAAATGGCTGCAATTTATTTTCTAGATAGAATTGCGGCTTGAGCATGAGCTCATTCTCTTCGTAATCGTTCACGCTTCAAAATCCCGTTTGGTTCATCCCATTACGATCGTTTTTCGATTTTTGGCAGATTTTTAAAGTTCAACAATAGATTTTTGTAAATTTTTTAAGGTATACCCCTTTCCATTTTTTTCGGCGATTTTCAAACTGCTCTCATTTCTACAAAAAATTAGTTATCGGGATGAACTTACCGGCATTCTCTAAGTTTGGTCACAAGCTTTGCGTACGAAAAACAAATTTTGAAATCGGTTGAACCAAAGTGAAGTTATGAGCACTTGAAATTTAGCTATTTTCAGGTTTTTGAAAATAGGCCCAAAATTGAGCAAAACAGTTTTTTATCGAAATTCATGAAAATTTTTATTTTTTGAAAAAACTATTGATAGATTCGTGTTTAGGGGGCAAAAATACATCGATATGAGGCCCGAAAAACAAAAATATTTTCTAGATAGAATTGCGGCTTGAGCAAGAGCTTATTCTCTTCGTAATCGTTCACGCTTCAAAATCCCGTTTGGGAAATTGGGAAAAATTTTGTTTCATCGGTTCTATACTTTTCGGTCATAATTACGTCGATTGCTGAAAAAAAAAATTCGATACGCCCTTATGGCTTTCGACACCAACTCGGAAAGCCATAAGGGTGTATAAAAAAAAAAAAAAAATTGGGAAAATTTTTTTTTCATCGGTTCTATACGTTTCGGTCATAATTACGTCGATTCCTGAAAAAAAAAATTTCAATACGCCCTTATGGCTCCCGCATGCCATAAGGGCGTAAAAGAGATGATACGCCCTTATAACAGCTGTAACGCGATATATATTTGTATAAACACCAGTGAAGGGTTTATAGATTTTCAGGGCAAGTTGTAAAAGTCATCTGTAACGCAGCAAATAAAAGTCGAAGTATACATTTCTCCACCAAGCTATTATCGAATTTTTTCAACATAAAAGTACTATTTTACCAAATATATCATCAACATCACAAAACAAACCCTTTATCACCCTTAGAAAAGGTCCTCGGTGTAAAAATTCCTACTCTCTTGAGCACAAAATTTGATCCATAATGCTTAGAAATTTATTTAACAACTTTTTTACTCAAAAGTTGATCACAAAGAAAACTCAACTATAACAATAGGAATAAATCAGAAATCCATATGTGCAGAATTTATGAGGAAGTAAAAAGTGCTTATTCAAAAAAATCTTGCCAATATTCGACAGCTTGATATTAAGGCGGTATTCTGCTCTAGAGACATACATTTTTGTCGAGCTTGATAAAAAAACAAGAAATATTTTTACCATTCTTTTTTTACAACATATTTATTAATATTTCGAGAAAAACAAATTAAAATTGATTAAGTATAAGCTGGTAAAGTTAGGGCTAAAAAAAGGGGTATGTTGGCTGACACGATTATAACCTTTGTAGCCATCCGATACTACATTTTAAAAAAAGATTCTTAATTAGTGAGAATGTTGTTATAGCTCATACCGAAAAGAAAACGAAAAAAAATTCACAAAATGGCGGCTTTGTGAACAAAAAAAAAGCGTTTTTTGACTGTTTTTTCATTGTTTTTAATTTTTCTACAATAGTAAAAAAAATTTGGTAGAAAAGTGGTAGAGGCGATAGAGATTGGTAAAAAATTTGATGTAAATCAGTTGAGTAGAACTTGAGTAGAATATATGATTAAAGGTCTAAACCTTAAGATTATGCAAAAAAAAAAGATTTTTTTAAAATTCTGGACCAGAATACTCCCTTAACCCTCGCTGTTCACACCTCAAAATGATTTTATTTTTATTTATTTATTTATTTATTTATTTATTTATTTACTTATTTATTTACTTTATTATTCCAAGTTGGTTACACTGGGTCAATTTGACCCGACCGACTTTTTGGATGGTTATCAAAAAAAGTACCTATCCGATTTACTTAAAAAGAAATACAGGAATTATCTTTGAACATTTCAGTATATGAAACAATTTTTTTTTTAATTTTTACATGAAAAAAAAAAATCATGAAAAAAAGATTCAAAAATCCTGTTTTTTGCTTAAAAAATTGTAACCCTTTCAGTTGTAAAGATTTTTTGGAAAAATTTCTACACGATACGTTCAATATATGGTACTTTAAGAAAAAAAAATACTTCATATGCGTTCCAAAAAAGATATTTATTTCGCCATGTGAAAATATCGAAAATCTATTATGGCTACATATAATAAATACTTTAAACTTCCACCAAAGGGTCAGAAAAAACCCATGAGGGTCGGGATAGTTAGAGATATTTGAGCTCAAAGTAAGAGCTCGGGTCAATTTGACCCGCGGTGACCAGCGAGGGTTAATAATGAAATCGTACATGAAATACCATTGCGTCGCGGAAAATTCATAATCCGAATGAAATGTCAAGTGCCCGTTCCCGAAGCTTCTAAAATTCATTTAAAAGAGCTTCATCCTCCGTTCATGTCGCTCGTTTTTTCTCGGGTATTACTCTTTATTTTCCGCTCTATTTCTATCTCTATCTTCGGCGCCGTCTTTTTACGTCTTCATTTCTCCCATTGGCGGAAACGACGAGCCTTATGGTTGGGTATAGATATGGAGCAGTGCGATGCTTAAGAGTGTCTCATAAATCGTGGTAGCGGTCGTGTGGCTTCGAGAGCCATAATTTCTCACCGGGCGACGATTCATAATCCATCAGAGAGAATATAGGAAATGAGGGAGGGAAAGAGAAAGAGCGAGAGGGAGCGAGAGCGAGAGCGAGAGAGAGAGAGAGAGAGAGAGAGAGAGAGAGAGAGAGAGAGAGAGAGAGAGAGAGAGGGAGAGAGAGAGAGAGAGAGAGAGAGAGAGAGAGAGAGAGAATAATAAAAGAGAGCTAAAGAGGGAGAAGGAGAAGGGAGAATAAAAAGAGAGATCCCTTGATCGTTGAAAATGTTGAGTGGTCGATGATCGGCAAGGGAAGCCTCTTTCGCGATTTTCCTCGTTACTTCCTCTTGTCGACTCTCGATCATCATTTATTCTCTTTCACTTTATACCATTCAACCATCACCTTCCTCCTTCTTCATATTATTTCCCCCTTTCAACGAGCGATCTATTTCCCTTTTATTCGCGTTCTCGCTTCTCTCATTCTCCGGTCTTTTCACTCTATAATATTTTCATTTCCATGGCTCCGAAGTTCTCCCGGTCATCGATTTCCCGAGCTACCGTTGCATTTTCTCGCCCCTCCGCCGGAAACTGCCCCCTTGGATGACGTTCTACGATCTTGCACTCTCGTTACAAAGGCTCTCGTTTAATGAATCTTGGAGGTAAAAAAAAATAGCCTTCTACTAAGAAAAGGGTATCTTTGACGATGAAAACAATCGCGAAATCATTGTGTCAAGTATTACCAACATTTAACAACTTTTTTTTATAGGGATGTTGACAAATATGAGAATAAATTTTGAAATGACGTTCATAATGTGTAGCTCGTAATTCGTGGTTCGTAAATAACTAATTTTGTTTGGATTGAAATGAGTATAGAGAAAATCTATTTTCTTCAATCAAGATTAAGATTTTCATTGCTTTTTCTCATAAATCAATTTTTTTTTCTGACAACCTCTGCTTGATTTGCAATTAGCGGTGAATTTCCTCTTCAAATAAGGTTTGAAAACGATAAAAATAAAAATAAATTTTTTGGCTCATGGACGGCTTTTTGGAAACCTCGAAATAGCGAAATTTCAAGCGCTCGTAACTTTACTATCGGTTGATCGATTCCAAAATTTATTTTTCGTACGCAAAGGTTGTGACTAAACTTAGAGAATGCCGTTTGGTTCATCTCGATAACTTAATTTTTGTAGAAATGAGAGCAGTTTCAGCCTCTTAGATATAATTCATGATTTTTTAGAAACTTGAAGCAACCCTAATAAACACTCTCAATTTTTTTTCAAATTCCTGCAACGGTCATTATATTTGAAAAATATAATGATGATGGACAGATTTTATTAGCCTAAAATAAATTATTAAAAACGTTGCTGGCGAGAATTTTTTGAATTTCACAAATTTGGGCATTTTTGTTGGTTCAATTTTTTTTAAAATTACAAGACCGCTAAAAAAATCTAGAAAAAAAATGAGAGCAATTTTGTAATTCACTAGAACTGTGGAAATTTTTTTCAAGCGAAATCCAAATACTGTGACAATGAGCTATGAAAAACGAGAATTTTCTTGTGGCATTCCAGTCGGAAAATTATAGCAACAATGGAATTTGCAGATTAATTGATCAATTTGGATACTTTTGTGGAACGCTGAAAATCTTTCTCATCGATCTTTTTACAAAAGATCGATGGTCCAACTTACGACATCGGCCAAAAATTGAAAAATGATCGGATAAGCCAAACGGGGTTTTGAAGTTTGAACGATCCCAAAGAAAATGAGCACATGTGGAAGCCGAAATGTTTTCTACAAAAAAAATTACAGTCATTTTAATAAACAAATTCAATTTTGGCCAAAATGCAAAAAAAAAAAATTTTTTAATCTGCTAAAAATTCAAAAATGATCGGATTCGGATAAACCGAACGAGCTTTTGAAGCTTGAACGATCCTGAAGAGAATGATCTCGTAGAAATTTCAACTAGAAAAAAAAATTACGGTCATTCAAGTAAACAGATTCAATTTTGACCAAAATGATCATTCGTATAAGCACATTAATCAGGGTGGTTCTCCTGCTTTGCTCTGTTCTACGCCCTTAATTCTATGTATATAGGTGTATCCATGTATATGTATAAAGATACCACAGATTCACGAGGGCAAACCGAGCTCGCGACGAGGGAAGCTCTTCTCGCGCTGCGGTGATAAATTCCGACCCCGTTTACCGTACCAAGAGGTTAATGCGTGTACCGCAATCTCCCTCTTCTCACCTACACATCTACGTACATAAATCGCCTCCTTGGCATCAGAGGGTCGTATTTATGGCTCTGGAAGCGTAAAAAAACGGCCCTGTTTATTTTTCTCGAGCGATGAAGTGTGTGTGTGTGTACCTAAATGCATCGTCTCCGACGACGAATTGCATCCCGTTGCAATTAGAAAGGAGCTAGCGAGCTCCCGGTGAAATATATATCGTCTATCGTGGAAAATCGGCCATACCGATTCCTACATATTTTCCACGTATCCACGCGTCTTCGTGTCTTCGTGAATGATGCACCGACATTATATGGACCATGATTGGCGCATCGGAGAAGGAGAGAGATAAATCGCCAGAGACTCCGAGTCTCGTCGTGGCCTTAATCCATTAATTCAACAGCGCGAGCGCGCGGTGTCGATCTCGCTCATTACTTTTTTTTCCCCCTTCCATCCTACATAATACCGTCGTCGATTTCACCTTTTCACCTCGGGGAAAAATACTTTTCCCAGATTTTTTCATCGCATAATGCACCTGAGACGTTTTTAATGAATCAGAGGGGCAAAAAAAGCGTCGAGCTAGAACGTGCCGATCGTGAGATCTGCCGATCGCTTGTAATACTTTCGCGTTACTTACTCATTCTCATGGCAATTTGCAGAATTTTCTCTTTCTTCTTCCTCCAGAGAAGGAAGAAGAAAGGAGGGCATTTTTGAAAAATTTATTTTCATCTAGAGGATTATTTTAACCAGGTGCATTAAAAAACGAGGCTCTTTTGTTTTTTTCTGAGGAGGAAAACAGACGCAGTCTCTGTACATCGTCTTGTATAAAAAAAAAATTTCTCAATCTACTTTATAGTTTTTTTTTTAAAGTATCCAAGATTCAATTTTTTTTTTAATTCACAAATTGGCATCAATTTTGATTTTGATTTTCTTTTTTTGGCAAAGAAATCGACCTTAAATTGTTTACGGCAAATGTAATTTGCAATCGTAAAAATCGCGTGTACTTTCATAGATACTCTATTTCACATGAAACTCATAAAAGTTGAGCGAACTACGCTGTACGCAAATTCGCAAAGCATAGTTTTGAGAAAAACGCTTTTAAAGTTCCAAAACTTTTTACCAACGCTGAGTCGTCTCGGAAAATAAGCTATAAAAATTGTTTGTAAGCTTGCTCCCTCAAAATAGCTTTTGAATATCATTTTTGAATAGTTTATGCATCACTTTAGTCGATACCAAAATTAATTCCTGGGCCTAATAATGATAATAATAATAATAATAATAATAATAATAATAATAATAATAATAATAAATAAGCCTTTCTTAGGAATGCCCTACGTGACTATTTTAAAATTCCATAACAACACTTACCTAAAATACATATTTTTGTTAACCCTTACTTGACACACTTCTGCAGACTAACGTACTTGACACACTGGGGTCGCTTGTACCCCAGTGATAAAAATTCTTATAAAAAATATACCATTTAATATTCTAACTTGCACATTTTTTTAGAACTTCTTAAGAGGTTACTTCCCAAAGTTATACAGGATTTATAGTAAAATATCAAATTTGAATGTGAAAAAAAAATTTAAATATTCAAAGAAACTGAAAAAATAACAAATTTTAAGAAAAAAATCATAAATTTTTTATTCTTCGACAAAAATGGTTAAAAATTTAATGAATATATAACACTACAAGAAAAAACATAGTAGTAGTAAAATAATATAACAGGAAGGAAATTCGGATAAACTTTTAGCACTCGACCTTACGTGACCCACTCGGCTTTAGACGGCTACAGCATGAAAACTGATTGTCTTGGAGTGATGCTATAAGCTTGAATTTTTTTAAGTCCCATTTTGTCAATTTAGGTATTTAAAATTAAGAAAATTTAGGCCTGGGGTGTTTTGTACCCCAGTGAGTCAAGTCAAGGGTTAATTATACTTGGAGATGTTATGTTCTACGATATGATTAATTCTGGAATATCGCGATTGGAAAATTTTCTGCACTGGTAGCTTTGGGTATCAATTAATCAAATCCGGAGTGATCGATGATTGATGCACTCTTGCTCAGACAGATAGAGAGAGAGAGAGAGTGGGCAAGGTATCAAAAGCGTCTTTGAAGCTTCACCGCAAGCTCTCACCCTTTCTGCCACCTTGAAAGTGTTTTTGGCATTACCAACGTGCAACGAGAAAGGCTCAACGTGAAGATTGAATAATGCGGCGGATCGACGATCAAGAATCTCGCACGAGAACCTCTTGTTGCAAGCTTCTATGCATAAACTCAACGAGAGAGCTTTTACCACACTGCATATAGTATAAATCAACTGCTGAGAGTCAGAAGGGCGCATTGGAGTCCTAATGCGACTTCAAGGAAGTCTCGGATGCGCTCTTTTGATGATTAAACATCAAATTGAAATTTCGTGGGCCAAAAGGTCGGATTTGATGCTTTTTACAGTCGCAATGATCTTGTATAGGCCATTATGATTCTTCGACGTTGGAAAATCGCTTTGAAAATGAGAATGACGTATCAGATTTTATTTTATAAGGGAAATAATTTTGCATGCGCCATTTTGATTCCTAACTGCGGTCATTCGCGCACTTATCGATAATTGATTCGCGAGAAGAGAGAGAGAGAGAGAGAGAGAGAGAGAGAGAGAGAGAGAGAGAGAGAGAGAGAGGAAGCTGCATGAGTTTCGATAACCTATCCCGAAAGCTCTTTTGCTCTTCGGAAAATCGCTGAGCACGTCCTCGTTTGACCCTCGTGTGTTAATTAATTGGCAACCCCCACAAAGACTTCAGCATGTATCCGACAGAGCAGGATTCTCTCTCTTACGACTCTCGTGTTTTTCTTTTAGTTTTTTATGCATTTTTTTCCTTCCTGTCGCATCTCTTTGAAAAACTGCACTTTTTTTATCTTTTACGGTAACGCAAAGTCTCGAAAGTTCCTGGAAAAAATTGCCTTTCGCGAACGACGATTTTACCTGGCGCTTTATTTATTTATTATTATTAATTAATTAATATTTAACTCCAAATAATTAATTCAACAGTTCCAAAAAATTTCTTGGCTACAGGACCAACTGGATATTGTTATCTCGACCCTTAAGTATTGCTTAAGCCTAAAAAATCGGTTTTCCAAAATCCTAGAGTCACCCCTTAATCTATTCTTCTGGGAGAAATTAATAAACATAATAATGAATAAAAAATTTTCAGAACGAATTTACTATGAAAAAGCTGTAACGCAGCTCTTTTTGGACAAAGTATTCGTTTCATAGAATTGCATCGTCGTGTGTGGAAGCGCCGACGAAAATACCAATGTATATTATATACTAGGGTGACAATTATTTGTGCTTTGGCGAAAAAAGTTCGACGCCATCAAAAAAAAAAATCAAGCTGTATCAAAAAAATCTGTGTAAAGTTTAAAGGCGCTCGGAAAATTGGAACACGCGCCACCGAGCGATTGAAATTTTAAATGTAAAATACATGTATTTATCCCACGCATCAATCATTTTTTTTCCGACGATAAAATTAATGAAAAAAAATTGAAACTTGGTACACTTATTGTGCCTAGTATGGTGTACAAAACCAAATTTTTTCAATTTTTTTTGTTCATAATTTTGTTAATGACAAGCTCTGTAGAGATGCCCAAAAAACATTTAAAATTTCAATCGCCCGGTGGCGCGTTTTCCAATTTTCCGAGCGCCTCCAAACTTTACACAGATTTATTTTTATGCACCTTGATTATGTTTTTGGGGTGGCACCGAACTTATTTTGCCAAAGCCTAAATAACTGTCACCCTATTATATACGTATAACAAATACGTGTATATGTCCGAGAAAGGAGAACGTATGTGCATGTTTTGCCAGTCGAGTGGCAAGCTCTCGTTTCGGTTTTACGTATAAATCGATGTGCGTTTGTGTGCTCGGCGACTTCGTAGCAATTTACCGTTAGCCTCTAAATTTTACCGATAAAATCGACGGAATTTACGATGTGCTCCCTCGAAAGAGGGTTGCAGAGGGTTGAAGGGGTGCGAGGGTGAACTTTCAAGCGAGCAATGAGAGAAAATATATGTATATGAATACACTGCCGTCAAAAAATTTGGAAGCCCCGATTCCGAGCAGCACGAAAAGTTTCACTGCTCTTTTAAAAAGGAAGATATGTCAATTCAATTTTTTTGAAATTTTTTTTTTTTTTAAAAGCAAAATGAAGCTAAATATGTGCCCTTTGAAACGCTGCTTGTTGAATTGAAATATCTTTATTTTTAAAAGAGCAGTGAAACTTTTTGTGCGGCGTGGAATCGGAGCGATAGTGGTTCCAAACTTTTGAACGGCGGTGTATTCATTTAACGATACCTAAATAACAAAATGGGCTAACCGACGTTACTTTGCGCGTTAAACCCACGAAATTGCCGCCCTTTCGTTCGTCAGCCATTGAACTTAAAAATATGTCCCTCCTCCAACCCACGGCAAAGGCTCCAAAGTGCAGTCACACTTTTGCACTTGGGTGTGCAAGTCGACCAGTTAGTTTTCTGGAAAACGTGTTTTCAGCACATCGACACCGAATGCCGTATAAACAGGAGAGAGAAAAAGTGGAGGGAACCCATCGAGAAGGCATCCTTTCAGTTTTAGTGCGCGATATACCGGCACTCGATGATTTTTTGTTTACTTTTTTTTAAATCCTCGAATTCGCGGACTCTCATTCACCGCGAGCAAAGTACATTGACCGCGGATCCGAGTGCATTGCCATGTGAATTGAAAACGTGAATATTTTCAGGCCGAATCAAACCGAAAACTCGCGGATTTCGGTCGAACACTCGTAGAAAATAGGTAGATACATTAGACTGTTTCATTTTTCGGTTTTTTTTTTTAATTTTTCGTCTTACGCATCAAAACTTTAGGGATTTAAGTGTAATATGATGTTTCGCGCAAGGTACACGCTGGCAAAAAATATTTAGAGGTGTCTCAATCGAGTTTAAGGTCACATTGATGAGTCACCTCTTGGGGTTGACTGACCGGCTGCTACTTCCGCGAGATTATATATTATGTGAAATAAAAAGGTATGGTAGCGTGTTTTATAGGAAACAAGTAAAAAAAAATGTTCAAATGAGAAAAATGGCGGAATTTTTATTATTTTTTTTCAATACATTTTCATTCTGTAACTACTTAATTTTATGTTACGATGCACCATGCGAAAGCTGGACTCTGACAGTCAACTTGAAGAGTTGACTCTAAATCGACTCAAGATCTCGACCTCAAGATCATATTTTGCACGAATTTTTTTTTTATAACTTAATTTTTTTAAACAATGAAAAAGTGAAAAAATCGTTCTCAATGCTTTGAAAACGATTTTTTTACTTCTTCATTGTTTAAAAAAATTTAGTCATTTAAAAAAAAAAATTCCGTGCAAAATATGATCTTGAGGTCGATTGAGTCACCTGTTCAAGTTGACTGTCAGAGTCCACCTTTCGCGTGGTGCATCGTAACATAAAATTGAGAAGTTACAGCATGAAAAAGTATTGAAAAAAAAAAAATTTTGCTATTTTTCTCATTTGAACATTTTTTCTAAAAACTTGTTTCATATAATACACCCTGTTTAACCTTTTTATTTTACATAATATATAATCTCGAGGAAGGAGCAGCTGGTCAGTCAACCCTAAGAGGTGACTCGTCAATGTGACCTTAAACCCGATTGAGACAGCTCTAAATATTTTTTGCCAGCGTGTTCCTTGCGCGAAACATCATATCACACTTAAATCCCTAAACTTTTGATGCGTAAGACGGAAAATTAAAAAAAGCCGAAAAATGAAACAGTCTATAGATACATATTTTGTGGGGCGGATGAATCTTTGTAAAGGGAAATTGAAGAAAACAAAGCAAAACCTAATTAAAAAATGTAACAATATAAACTAAAATATAATTTAACAGTGAGAAATTTGTCAGAATAAAAAAAAATAATATAAATGAATGATACATTTTTATATACATATGGGGCATTCCATACGAAATTTCAAATGGTGAATTTTTTCAAAAAATCCGAAGTGGTCCAAGTTAAAAAAATATATATATTTTGGCTTTAAAACTGAAAAAACATATGAAATTCAATTTCAAATTTTTTTTTGTATTTTTTTCATGAAACTACAACTCACGACAAAAAAAAATGATCTTGAACCTTATTTTGATATGTTCGTTTTTTTTTAAAGTTATGCGCATTTGAAAAATTTTTTGGGTGATTTTGAAAAATTTATTGTGGAAGGGTTGAGACAAAAATCTAAAAAAAATCTGAAAGACTGCTTTCTGTACGTACAAAAAAATAGAAAATTCACAACAAAATTAAAAATGGTCGGAGTCACGGATTGGTCGTTTTCGTATGGAATGGCTCATATATTATCAACAGCAGCGCGTTTATTTATTATTTTAAACAACATCATATTACCACTCATTTGCAATATATTTTCGACCATTCATTTCAAGAGAAGTCCTACGAACTACAAAAAGGGCATTAATGTAGCAAAGGTTTTTAATTTGGAAAAATTGGTAAAAAAATTGGCAATCGCTTTGAAAAAAAAGGATTGGTCTTCGAGGGCTTTTTAGAGCTTTTAGGGGTGGTTTTTTCTCGCGGGAAAAATGAAATTCCAATTTTACGCTCTCGAGGGCTTTTAAAGGGCCGGAAAACGAGATTTTTCGTGGCGCGTCAGTCTTTTTTTGCTCTGGACTGCGCCGAATGCAGCGAACGAGCTTTTTTTCACGCGTAGCGATTCTCTCGGGAAAACTAGGCTGAGAGTTTTCCGTATATAGTGAACAGAATAAGAGGGATGGAAAATATAAGAGGAGCATGTCAGGCGTAAGCTCGGGACGTAAGGTACATAAATGCGGCTAGACGCTGAAACGATCCCCAATATGTCAGGCACCACCACAGGAGCGTTTATTTCTCTCTTCTTGCTTTTTTCCTCCAGCATTTTATCTCCCTTGCTTTTTCTCATTCCCTCGAGATAAACTCGCGGAACGTGTGCAGAATTTACCTTCACACGTGTTCAACCTTTTCCTCCTTGGTCTCTCCGCCGATTGCTGGAGGCCCAAAGCCTCGGAACCAGAGAGACGCTGTCAAGGCAGGTTTGAAGATGGCACATGAGTCCCTGTAAAATTGAGCATTCGAGATACGCGTATAGCTATACATATAACAGGGGTAAGTATCGCAAACGAGGACAAGAGTTACGGTCTCACAACGTAAAGCCCCGAAAGACGAGATCCTGATGGAAGAACCGATAGTTCTTCATCATCGCATGCCCGAAGGTATCGACCTCGATCCTTCAGCGAACAAACTCCCAAAGCCACAAAATTATGAGCACACGGAAAAAACGAGTTGGTTGTGGCAACTAACTCGTTTGTAAGATATGCTCTTAGTAATTGGTTGGTTGGTTGGGGCAACCATTTTCGGCGTTACCGCAACTATTTTATTGGTTGCCAACCACCCAACCAATAAAAAGTTGGTTGCGGTGAGTCAGAAATGTCCAGAGCACTTTGGGACCATGTATTTTCAAATTGAAATTTGCAAATTGGATCATACTTGAGACTGTCAAAGAGTATTTTAGTCAGATTTTAACTGAATTCCGACGAAAAACTTTCCAAAATCGACAATTCCATGATTTTATTGCGCAAATTGGGGAAGCACTTTTGCTTCTCTATTTGGTAATATCTTTGTCGCAAAACTAGATGAGAAGCTCAAGGAAAAAGGCTTTTTCATCATCAGTTTAATGTATACAAGTGTTTGGTAGATACGTACAGAGGATATCCTGGAAATCTCGTATAGAATACGCGATCGACGAAGCAAAGAGACCGAGACTGATCGGATTGGTCGATTTTGGCGCGAATTAAACGGATCATCCGACTAGTTTAATTCGAAACTTCAATTCGATTCCAGTACACCCAGGTAGCGGCTAAAGTGGATAACGTGAGGGGAGTTTGGATTCAACCGAAACGGGGTGTCTGTAGGATATAGTCAATATATAGATATACAAATATACATGAGGCATTCCACGTCAAGTCGCCCACCCCATTTTTTGAAATCACCAAAAATCGGATACAAATTTTTATAAAGTAGTTCTAACTGTCAAGAAAATACGTGATTTTTTAAAGATTTTTATATTACATATTTTAGCCGGAAAAAAATACAAAAAATTTTCTTTTCACTGAAATTTTTTACGAACTCCTCCAAAAGCTCTATCTCCCATTTTCGGAGCAAATAATGTTTTGATATTTTTTTTCTCAGAATTGACATCTTCGATTTGTCTGTAGCTCTAACAGTTTTTTACTTGATATATTTACAGACTATAAAAAAATTGGCTTAGTGGAGAATCCGATCCTTCCCATGCGTTTTTCATCCCAAATGAATACACAAATTTCTCTGTGCATTGACAGGCTTGAGACTATCTATAGATATTTTCTAAAGCCCGCATTTTTATTTATTTTTTGTACTTTTTCAATTTTTTAAAACTTTTTTCATTTTTATTTTTTTTAATATCTTTTTGTACATTTTAATAAACTTTATCAATGGACCCATGGACACCGATAAAGTCTTCAAATTAAAGCCAAAGGCTACTCCCGTCTCTCGATTGCAAAAAATAATTAATTTACCCTCTTTGGATACACCGACGTTTCTATGGCCAATGAGTACTTTTTTAGTTCGATTTGGGCATGATTTTTGGGAATGGAGCAATGATACTGCTTTGTTCCTGGAATCGTCTTCGCAGTATCAAAATGAGATTATTTTATTAATGTCTACGATTAATAATGATAAAATATTAATATCTACACTATTTCATTAAATCACTCTATAATGATAGATTTTATCAATAAAAATGCATTTGAAATAATGGATTCTCCACTACGCCAATTTTTTTATAGTCTGTAAATATATCAAGTAAAAAACTGTTAAAACTACAGACGAATCGAAGATGTAAATTCTGAGCAAAAAAAAATATCAAAATTTTATTTGATATTTTATATAGAGCTTTCGGAGGAGTTTGTAAAAAATTTCAGTGAGAAGCACGTTGAAAATCCTAAATTTTATGTTCTACTTTTTTTTCGTACGATGAATACCTTTCGAGTTACAAAATGGGACAAAAATTTTTTTGTATTTTTTTCCAGGTAAAAAATGTAATTTAAAAATCTGAAAAAAATCACTAATTTTCTTGATAGTTAGAACTGCTTTGTAAAAATTTGTATGCGATTTTTGGAGATTTCAAAAAATGGGGTGGCTGACTTGACGTGGAATGCCTCATATGTATACGGATCGAAATACTTCACACAACAAACATTCCAGTATACTGCGTGATATAACGACGTATCCTATTGTCAAAATCTGCTTTCGCATAGACAAACGGAAAAAAATAGTAATAATTCATGGAGATCATGATACCAACAGTGATAATTACTTAAGTATGTGTAAAAGTCCTAGATTATCCAATAATGTGTGACAGAATCGAACACAAATTGCAAAAACCGGACTCACTCGGCAGCCTGAATAATCACTATTTTTTTTGTCTTCCTTTACAGTCATGATAAAAATTGACCTGAACGAACAATGATCGATAGAAACGTTGAAGATTCGTTACACTGACCTAAAACACTTAAGGAAGTATTCTGGCCTAGAATTTAGAAAAAAATAATTTTTTTTTTTGCATATTCTTAACCCGATCAGGTTATCGTTCTTTTCGGCACTTTCTCAGGTTATCGTGGGTCGCTGAAGACCCGAAGCACGTTAAACACGTAATTTGCAATGAAAAAATCTGATAAAATTCCTGAACTCTCTTGAATACTTTTACTTTAAGGGCATACCATGAAGATTGCATTTTATTTTTCGCCATAAGCAAATCCACCTCTCAAAAATTAACCCGATTCAGTCTTATCGTGGTTATCGTGGGTCTTAAGCGACCCACGATAACTGAATCGGGTTAATTTTTTGTTCTCGATAATGTTTTCGTTTATTGTCAAAGTGTTAATAAATATGTTGTAAAAAAACGAATGGTAAAAATATTTTTTTTTTTACAAAACGTTCAAAGTCTACGTCTCTGGCCCAGAATACCGCCTTAACCGAACTTAATAACGAGCGATTGCAGATCGAAGAGCTTTTCGATTATACGAAATTCGAATGGTCGAAATTGATGCTCGAGGATAACCACTTTGTTCTCGAAATTCTACCTCGTTAGACGAATTAAGCTCGTTCGCGATATTTTCCTCTCGCGGACTTTTCGCTGATAAATCGATTAACGTTACTCGAGAGGGTGATGGGAATGGGTAAAATGTTCTCTGGTGCAATCGAGACGGTTCTATCGTCGCGTTCATTCGTCTCTTTCTATATCTATCTCTCGTATCGTAGTTATATAGACACTGGAACAATCGGTGTTTAATCGTCGCTAACACTCACACCTACATTTATATATATATATATATATGAGGCATTCCAGCTATAACCGAGCGGCCATTGCATCGACATTTTTTTTCGGGACGCCGATTTTTTTTCAGTTACTTTTCGACAAAAAAAAGTATACGTATGTCTCAAAGAAAATTATTATTTTTTTGCTTCCGTTTTAACACGTTTCAAAGTACAATTTTAACTTTTTCGATAAGAGTGTATCCTTCGATTCTTTTCAAATAAATTGACAAAAAAGTACATGTAAACCCGCATCTTTTGATCGCTATCCCATCATGGAGAAATCGTTTTTCGACTTTTTCTATGCATTTTTCGATTTTTTCTATGTGTATGAAACTTAAAAAAATGTGTTCGTATTCCTTTGTTATTTATTTAAATGTGTTTTTATTCTTTTTTTACGAATCAAAACACATTTTTTAAAGTGTCTACACACAGACAAAATCGAAAAATGATTTCTGATTCGTAAAAAAGGAATTTCATACACATAGAAAAAATCGAAAAACGATTTCTCCATGTTGGGATAGGATAGCGATCAAAAGATGCGGTTTTAAATGTACTTTTTTGTCAAATTATTTGATAAAAATCGGAGGATACACTCTTGTCGAAAAAATAAAAATTTTACTTTGAAAGGTGTTAAAACGGAAGAGGATGAAAAATAATTTTTTTTGAGAAATACGTACACTTTTTTCAGTTACTTTTCGACAAAAAAACATACGTATTTCTAAAAAAAAATTATTTTCCATTTGCTTCCGTTTTAGCACCTTTCAAAGTACAATTTTTTTTGTCTACAAGAGTGTATCCTCCGATTTTTTTCAAATAATTTGACAAAAAAGTACATTTAAAACCGCATCTTTTGATCATTATCCCATCATGGAGAAATCGTTTTTCGATTTTTTCTATGTCTATGAAACTCCTTTTTTACGAATCAGAAGTCATTTTTCGATTTTTTCTATGTGTAGACACTTTAAAAAATGTGTTTTGATTCGTAAAAAAAAGAATTAAAACACATTTTAATAAATAACAAAGGAATACGAACACACTTTTTAATGTTTCATACACATAGAAAAAATCGAAAAATGCATAGAAAAAATCGAAAAACGATTTCTCCATTATGGGATAGCGATGAAAAGATGCGGTTTTACATGTACTTTTTTGTCAATTTATTTGAAAAAAATCGAAGGATACACTCTTATCGAAAAAGTTAAAATTGTACTTTGAAACGTGTTAAAACGGAAGCAAAAAAATAATAATTTTCTTTGAGACATACGTATACTTTTTTTTTGTCGAAAAGTAACTGAAAAAAAAATCGGCGTCCCGAAAAAAAAATGTCGATGCAATGGCCGCTCGGTTATAGCTGGAATGCCTCATATATATATTTATGGAGGGGTAGAGAAGTTCAGTCGCAATGCGCCTCAGGCTTTTCCGCAACCACTCGACGCAGGGAAAACCATCAGCCGGTTGAACGAGGATCCAGAAGAGAGAGAATTAAACGAGGATGAGAGCTATTAGACTCAAGTGTGAGAGCCAGAGGGAGAGCGGAAGATAGAGGACGAAGGATATTCCCCGTGGGAATGAGTCGATAACCGCTTTATACGGAGTCACCTGCGGGGTGGATATCGCGACAGGTATAGCATTTGTGCGAATTTCCGAAGGTATTTCAACGACACCATCCTCTCTCCCCGACACTTGTAATCTTGACTATACAATGATGTAACATTCAAAGTTGTAGAAATCGTTTCGCAGTTTGGAGATTCCACGATCGCGTTACGATTAAACTATATCGGTAATCGTCGGTAACCGTTCGTTCGATAAAATTACTCTGATCCCGTGTCAACGTTGAAGTTTAAGGGGTTGGGCCACTCTAGGATTTTGAAAGAATCGATTTTTTGTTTTGTTAAAAAGGTACCTTAGTACTATTCTCCTATTTACATGAGGATTTATTTTACACATTATCCAATGTTTCAAATACAATTAAGAATTATTTTGCTGGAATTTGACCGATGAGTTCCCTATGAAAGAAATTTGAAAATTTCAACGTGATAAAGGATCTATGGGATACTCCAAACAGTTTATAAAACTTTGTTGTTGGATCCAGTTAATAGATGTTCCCAGTTTTGAATAACCATTAATTTATGATTAAGGGGTTGGGCCACTCTAGGATTTTCAAAAAATCGATTTTTTTTTGTTAAAAAGGTACCTTAGTATCTATAGATTTATATTCCAAAAGATTATGTGCGTGAACAATCCCTAAGTACTCGATTTTCATATTCCAGTGCAATCCCTCTCCATGCGCTGCGAGCTTTCTACAATCTTTAAACGCGTTTATCTCAGAACTACATTTTTCAAGTCGGCCGAACTCATAACTCCAACAAATTTCAACCGATTCATTTGAAATTTGAATTGTACATTCAAAAGAACGTTCTCTGAAGCACTACGTAGGATTTTTTCATTATATTGCATAGTTCCTTTTTTATGAACAATTCCCTGACGATTTTCTCATGGCATTTTATACTTTTTGATTTAGAAATGCGCCATTAAAAAAAAAACTACATATCAAAAAAATCCTACGTACTTCTGTAGCTATTCTTATATATAATCAAAAAAACTTTGGTGCCTCATAGTAACTAAAAAATTCTAATATACCCTTTTTTGTCTGTACAGTGGTCTAACCTCTTAAACAATTATAGTTGAATGTTTAATTTATATGGCCAATTCTCACGATTGATTTGAATATTATGATCAATGGTTTAAGTTTAATTTATAAGTCATGCAATTCGGAAAAATACGTTTCTTTGCATGAGTTTTTTTTACAGTGAATCTTGTTAATCTTCCCGAAACATTCTAAAAAACCACTGCATCGATCTTTATGGGATTGAATCTTCCTTCAATTCTTACTTCAAATATTCACCTTTTTACTTTAATTTGATATTTGGAAATTAGTTGGATTAATCACGGGACAAACCAATATACTAAGGACATATGCTTTTTTCAAATAAATAAATAATTTTTTTACTAATTTAATTTCGGTTGAAACTTCCTTAGAATTATATATTTTCATAACATAAAAAATTACCGAAAGTTCTCTGGATGCTTTTTTCCGATTAATAATAAATTATTGTTTTTAATAATTAAATGTAATTACCAAATATAAAATGAAATTAAAATTCTTTAATTCCTCAAAAATAAATTATGACACTTGTTTCAGGTGCCGAATGAAACAATGGAGACGAGATCTTCCGCCGACTTCGGTTATAATAACATTCCACAACGAGGCCAGATCCACGTTACTTCGGACTGTCGTGAGGTGAGTTTTCACTTTAAAAAATACTTGAATATGCCAGAGGATTTTTTTAATACTTTCGATATTTGCGATTGAGTAAAATCATAAAAAAAGTAAATGCTGCAAGGAACTTTTTTATTTACCGCTGAATATCGATCCTTGACATAAACTTGTCTTCTCTCTCTTTATTTTTCTCATTTCAAAACTTACATCATTATAAGTTTTTATAGAATTGAAAAAATACATTTTATTTTTTTTCCCCTTTTTCGCCAATTTTATTTGCATACTTATTTATTCATTCTATTATATTTATATTTTTTATTTCCTACATCTGGAGATTTTAACAAAACGAACCGAATTTTGTTAAAATCTCCAGATATTTGACGTAAAAAATATAAATATAATGAAATGATATGAAATGAAATGATAGAATGGAATGAATGGATTTTTCCCATTTATGGAGTATTTCTCGGGAAATAGGCTGATTTTTAACCGAGGAAATTCGTCTGGATCATTTAATTCGGAAATGATAAATACTTTAGAAAAATTTAACCAGAGAAGCATCCTAAATGTTGTTATTCGCAAGTATTCTACGTCAAATGAGATGATTTTTAGTAAAAAGAATTTTTGTGAGGTGTTAATTTTAACATAATAATCGAAATAAAAAAACGAAGCTAAAATGAAGTTACCTCAACAAAAAAAATTGATAAAGAAAATTTTGGTCTGGGATTTAATTCGCTGCATGTTGATTAAAATAAAGAAGTCAAGAAAAAAGACTGTTTAGATGATTCTGATGAGGCTACTTTTCAATTTATTTTATTTATTACTATGTGCACGATTAAGTAAAAAAAAAACAAATTTCGGCTCAAAATCATATCAGTGTGCTTATTAATTTCTTGCTCTTGAAGTAATAAATATTGCATATTTTTCCGTTTTAAATCTCCATCAGTCAATAAACGGTCTGTCACAAAACTGCCCTCGCAGTTCCGGCATCGCGACGCCGTATCATACTTTCTTTTCGTCGTCTTTTCTCTCATTCCATCAGTTTCTTTCTTTTTTCCTCCTGTTTTTTTTTCCTTCATTTCATCTTCCCCCTCGGACAGCTTGGCTGAGACGAAGCGCGCGAATGCCTTGGCCGGGGGATAAATCAAGAGAGATTTTTCTCATAACCGAGAAATTAATTAAGACATTTTTCTCTGGCTCCTCTCTTTCCTCTCGTCACGCTGATTGTGAAATTTCGACTGCGGACAAGGAAAAGCTTGGAGCAATCTGCCAAGCGAGAGATTTTTTTTCCTGCACTCGCTAATTTATTACCTCAAGCATTTTTCGAATAACAATATTTTCCCTCCGCACAAGTTGAACGATAATTCAAAGAGATTGCACCTTTCAAATCAATGCTAAATTTCAAAAATCGTCACTGTGAACTGTTCATAAATTTATCTATCAATCTATCAATATTTGTCAGTTTAGAGCAAAGAAAATATGTATTTTAATTCGCTGTGAGTAATAATACAATACTGACTTCTCTTCGATAAATCCAATTTTCACGAAGACATTTTTTTATTAATTATATGAGGCATTCCACGTCAAGTCGGCCACCCCATTTTTTGAAATCACAAAAAATCGCATACAAATTTTTATAAAGTAGTTCTAACTGTCGAGAAAATTCATGATTTTTTTCAGATTTTTATATCACACATTTTAGCCGGAAAAAAATACAAAAAATTTTCTTGTTTCATTTCGTAACTCGAAAATTATTCATCATACGAAAAAAAGTATAACATGGAATTTTGGATTTTCAACGTACTTTTCACTGAAATTTTTTACGAACTCCTCCAAAAGCTCTATATGCCATTTTCGGAGCAAATAATGTTTTGATATTTTTTCTCAGAATTAACATCTTCGATTTGTCTGTAGTTCAAACAGTTTTTTACTTGATATATTTACAGACGATAAAAAAATTAGCTCAGTGGAGAATCCATTCCTTCCCATGCGTTTTCCATCTCAAATGAATATACAAATTTCTCTATGCATTGACAGGGTTGAGACTATCTATAGATATTTTATAAAGCCCGCATTTTTGTCTATTTTTTGTACTTTTTCAATTTTTTCAACTTTTTTCATTTTTATTTTTTTAAATATCTTTTTGTACATTTTAATAAACTTTATCAATGGACCCATGGACACCGATAAAGTCTATTCAAATTAGAGTCAAAGGCTACTCACGTCTCTAGATTGCAAAAAAGAATTAATTTACCCTCTTTGGATACACCGACGTTTCTATGGCCAATGAGTACTTTTTTAGTTCCACTTGGGCATGATTTTTGGGAATGAAGCAATGTTACTGCTTTGTTCCTGGAATCGTCTTCGCAGTATCAAAACGAGATTATTTTATTATTTTTTCCTGTCTACGATTAATAATGATAAAATATCAATATCCACACTATTTCGTTAAATCGCTCTATAATGATAGATTTTATCAATAAAAATGCATTTGAAATAATGGATTCTCCACTACGCCAATTTTTTTGTAGTCTGTAGATATCAAGTAAAAAACTGTTAAAACTACAGACGAATCGAAGATGTCAATTCTAAGAAAAAAAAATCAAAACATTATTTGTTCTGAAAATGGCACATAGAGCTTTTGGAGGAGTTTGTAAAAAATTTCACCGAAAAGCACGTTGAAAATCCTTAATTTTCCTTAATTTCCTTTTTTTTTCGTACGATGAACAATTTTCGAGTTACAAAATGGGACAAACAATTTTTTTGTATTTTTTTCCGGCTAAAAAATGTAATTTAAAGATCTGAAAAAAATCACAAATTTTCTTGATAGTTAGAACTACTTTCTAAAAATGTGTAAGTAGGCGATTTTTGGCAATTTCAAAAAATGGGGTGGCTGACTTGACGTGGAATGCCTCATATGTTAATTTTTGCTCCAACATTTTTTTTTATCTCAATCGATTAATTCAATTGATTTGCTTTCCATTTTTGCAATATTTTTTTTAATAAACTAAATAAATGCGAACGAAAATCGAGGGAAGGTGTATTAAAAATGATTTTTTTTCTCTTTTTTTAATTTTAGCGTGCTGAACAGAAGTCCCGAGCATCTCGTTAAAGAGATAATTCTCGTCGATGACTTCAGTGATCATCGTGAGTAAAAAACGTGAATTTAAACAATTTTTGGTACTCAAAATTGGAATGGAGGACTTAATACGTGTTTTGATGTACTTTCAGCCGAGGATGGCGAGGAATTATCGAAAATTCACAAAGTACGAGTGATAAGAAATGAAAAACGCGAGGGTCTTATGAGGTCGAGGGTACGAGGGGCCGATGCAGCCACCGCAAGTGTTCTAACTTTTCTCGATTCTCACTGCGAATGCAACGCAGACTGGCTCGAGCCATTACTCGAGAGAGTCGCCGAGGATCCCTCGAGAGTTGTTTGCCCCGTGATCGATGTCATCAGCATGGACACTTTTCAATATATCGGTAAGTAATTAAAAATATATAAGTATAAAGAAATTAAAGGAAAGTCTACTCTGTGAATTTAGTCGATTTTTGTCAAAGAAGATTTTACTGAGCCATTTAAATCGTGGCTGATGAGAGAAAGTGAATTGAGAGAAAAGCTCCATTTTTTTTTTAATTCCCTTTTTCAATTAATTTAATTCAATCTCATTTTGAATTCATTGAATTTAATATAAATTCATTTTATTTTGTTCAATTAGGTATTTTAAGTATATTAAAAATGGAGAAAAGAATGTCTAGTTTGTGAATTTAGTCGATTTTTAACCAAAAAGATTTTTCGGAGCCGATCAAATCGTGGCTGATGAGTGGAAAAAGTCGATTGAAAAAAAAACGGCAATCTTTATTTTTAGACAAGCCTTTTTTGGGTTAATTTAAGTTAATCTGCTTTTAAATTCATTTCATTTAATAGAAATTCAATTTTTCTTCAATTAGGTATTTTAGGTTCACTAAAAAAGGCAAAATTAAGAAAAGAAAATCTAGTTTGTGACTTTAGTCGATTTTTAACCAAAAAGATTTTTCGGAGCCAATCAAACCGTGACTGATGAGTGGAGAAAGTGAATTGAAGAAAAACCGCAAAATTTTTTTTTTTTTAATTCTCATTTTGAATGAATTTAATTTCCGTTAAAATTCGTTTAATTTCATATAAATTCATTCTATTTTGTTCAATTTGTCATTTTAGGTATATTAAAAATGGAAAAATTAAGAAAAGAAAGTATCGTTTGTAACTTTAGTCGACTTTAAACCAAAAAAAATTTTCGGAGCAAATCAAATCGTTGCTGATGAGTGGAGAAAGTGAATTGAAAAAAAACCTCAAAATTTATTTTAAAAAATTCGCTTTTTGAATTCATTTAACTTCCTTTTAAATTCATTAAATTTAATTAATTTATATTAAATTAATATAAATTAATTTTATTTTGTTCAATTAGGTATTTTGAGTATATAAAAAATGGAAAAATAGAGAAAAGAAAGTCTAGTTTGTGAATTTAGTCGGTTTTCAGCCAAAAAGATTTCTCAGAGCCAATCAAATCGTGACTGATGAGTGGAGAAAGTTAATTTAAAAAAAAAACGGCGATATTTATTTCAAAAAACCCCTTTTTTAAATTAATTTAATTTAGTTTTTTTAAATTCATGTAATTTAATATAAATTGTTTTTATTTTATTGCTTGGCCTTTTTCTTGGAAATGACAGGCGCATCCGCCGATCTCCGAGGTGGTTTTGACTGGAGTCTCGTATTCAAGTGGGAATATCTGAGCCAAGTTGAGAGACAATCGCGACAAAAAGATCCGACGCAAGCGATAAGAACGCCAATGATTGCCGGTGGTCTTTTTGTAATAAACAAAGCTTACTTCGAGAGACTGGGAAAATACGACACTCAAATGGACGTTTGGGGCGGTGAAAATCTCGGTGAGGAGCAAATAAAATTTGGTCATTAAAGTTGAACAAGCATTTAAACTCGCGAGACTCATCCGCAATTATTTAAAATAATTTTTGTAAAAAAAAACATTTTACAATCAATATTTGCAAGCAAGAGTCACTCCATTTGAATAAACTTGCGAGCCTTATCGACAATTATTTAAAATATTTTTTGTAAAAAAAAACATTTTGCAATCAATATTTGCAAGCAAGATTCACGCTACATGAATAAACTTGCGAGATTTATCCACAATTATTTAAAATCATTTTTGTAAAAATAAAAATAAACATTTTACAATCAATATTTACAACCAAGATTCAATACATATGGATAAAGATAATTTGTCAAAAATAAACATTCAATTTAGTGAACCTTTTGTCAAGAATGGAAAAATCAATTTTATCATCACTGTTTTTTTTTTTTAATTTATTTCTGTTATCGACAGAAATATCATTTCGCGTATGGCAATGCGGCGGAAGTCTCGAGATAATACCTTGCTCGAGGGTAGGTCATGTTTTTCGCAAACGTCATCCCTACTCGTTTCCTGGCGGTAGCGGAAACGTTTTTGCACGAAACACACGACGAGCTGCCGAGGTCTGGATGGACGAGTACAAACATTTTTATTACAATGCTGTGCCACTCGCGAGAAATATACCATACGGAAAGTAAGTTCAACTTGATTCATATTTTCAAAAAAGAACCGACAAAAATATTCAGTTTGATTCCTAATTAATTTCGCGATTTTTTAAGATTCAAAAATTCATATGTTTGAAAAAAAAACCTTTCTGAAAGTTTCAGAATCTTTTAAGATCAGTACAAGGTATTATATTTAAAAAAATTGAACAAAAAATATATTTTTTGAAAATTAAAAATTCTCCAAATTCATCATTTTTCAAAATTTGTTTTCTGAATCTTTTTTTTTTCGTAGCCTCGAGTATAACTCTTTCAGACGAATTCAGAACGATTTTTCGTAACTATAATAGTTTTTGAGATATTTAAAAAATAAACTTGAAAGATTTAAAAAATTGTGAAATTTTGCATAACTTTCGAAAAAAAAAATTTCTTTTGTTAGAACTTTGTTTTATTATAAACGAAAACTGCTGACTAAATTTCATCAAAATTTAAAAGGGTCGATTCCAACTCTTGGTCGATTTGACATGGAATGACCCAGATACAATTTTATATTGCATTTTCTACCCTTTTCTCATTGAAAGAATCCTAGAAATTTAGTTTGGAGCATTTTAACACACTGACACAAAAATCTGTAATATTGTCACGAAAACAATCCATTCTCTATAAGAATTTATTTTATTTCTGTAAAAATGGATTTACGTTTCCTTTTTTCTATTGATAATTATCAAGAGATCAATAATTATCATTATTAATCGGTGCTTCGTTGTATTTTATATTTCAGTATTCAGGACAGAATGGAATTGAAGAGAAAATTACACTGCAAACCTTTCAGCTGGTATCTGAAAAATGTTTATCCGGAATTGGGAGTACCGACGAGCGAGGGCGGTCCCGGAGGATCCTTGAAACAAGGATCTGCTTGTCTGGACAGTATGGGCCATTTGCTCGACGGTAACGTCGGGCTTTATCCGTGTCACGATACCGGTGGCAATCAGGTAATTATTTTTCGGGCCCTCAAAATTCGAATAAAACTGATAACTCATTCGAAAAAGCCAAAGAAAGTGACAAAATTCAATTAAGAATAAAATTTTCGAATATAGGCTCGAGGGCTATTTACAAAAACGTTTTTATTATTGCCTTGGTCATCGGTTTTTTTTTTCAATCCAAATTTTTCATTTGAAAAATCTTGATAAATTAAAAAAAAAGTAAACAAGTAGTTGTAAATAGTAACATAGTAGAAATAGTAAACAAATAGTTGTAAATAATGCATTATTTTGATAATGCATTACTGTATTCATTACCCATTAAACTGCATAATGTGAAATGGACAAATGTACCATTACAAATAAAAAAGTAATGTGTTATGGATGAGTGCTCCATTACAAATTACAATTGAAAAAAAAAAGTAATTGGTAGTGAAGATTATTCCATTACAAATTAATGTGTTTCTACGACAATTTCGAGCGGGTACTATTTTGCTCAAAGGTCAGTCTATTAATTTTTCAATAAACATAATTTGTGTGTATCAAGTTTTTGTTAACTTTATTATCGTAGTGGTAAATGTATGAACAGTGATTTTTTTAAGTGATTTTCACTCCATTTTTGTAAAAATGACAATTCAAGAATGGAGTAAAAATTACTCCAAAAAATCACTGTTCAGACATTTACCAATATGATAATAAAGTTAGCAAAAACTTGATTCAAACAAATTATTTTCATTGAAAAATTAATAGACTTACCATTGAGCAAAATAGTACCTGCTCCAAATTCTCGTAGAAACACACTATTTTGTAATGGAATATTCTCCACTACAAATTAATTTTTTTCAATTGTAATTTGTGATGGAGCACTCATTCATTACACGTTATTTTTTTTATTTGTAATGGCACATGCAACAATTACACATTACTATTTTTATTTGTAATGTAACGCGCATCCATTACACACTACTAGTTTCATTTGTAATGGAACATTCATTCATTACACGTTACTTTCGTACTTTGTAACGGAAAAATCCAATGTACACTGTTTAAAGTAATGGGTAATGCATTACTTTTACATTACTATTTTCACAACTCTGATTCCAGGGAGAGTTTCCAAAGAATGAAAAATTGAAAAATCCGAAAACGCAAGCTGGAAAGATCCTTAACGAATGGTTAAAAAATAAAATACAGTTACAACTTTCAATTCGACCTTCCTAAAGAATTTAAGGATCTGAGCCTGTTGGAGAAAATGCAACTGGATCTCAAAATTTCCTATATTTACTTCCTATAAAATTAATTAGAACTGACTTTGAAAAAAAAATCAACAAGAAGCCTCGACATTTTTTTAAGTCATGAATTACTAAAAACTAATTCTGTTTTTTTTTTTTTTACAGGAATGGGGCCTAACGAAAGACGGTCTGATAAAGCATCACGATTTGTGTCTGACACTGCCGGTGTACGCAAAAAGTACCACTCTGCTGATGCAGATTTGCGACGGAAGCGAGAATCAAAAATGGCGACACCTCGAGGGTGGTCTCATAAGACATTCCCGAGTGCCCGTTTGCGTTGATTCGAGATTTCACGCGCAGCGCGGAATAACCGCGGAAAAATGTGACTCGAGCGTCGAAACGCAACGGTGGCATCTCTACAATAACAGTCATTAGCTTGGATTGTACAATCGATACGAGAGGAGACGACGATACGAGAGGAGCAAAAATTACTGGAAAAAAATCGGAGCAATGAATTTGCATGATCGATATTGCGACGCATTGATCATCGATGCTAACGAAATCAAAGAGGATATCAAAAGAAAAAATCATAGAAACAAAAATGTGAATCGCAGAATTCAATCTGCTTGTCACGAGGACTGATTGAACAAACAAAAAACACGACTAATCGTTGCGACGACGATTTGAGCCTAATTTTAGCAGGGTGCGAATTTCGTAAATCATTTTATCAAATATCGTACATTAAACATTACGGACTCGTGAATGATTTTTTTTTTTTCATTTCACCAGTCAAGAAAACCAAACGATTAGAAATCGAATATCACGTCGATTTTTTCAATGATGCAAAAACATGACTTGAAAAATAGCATTTGTATTGTTTTATTTCATACAAATTTCATATATGTGTGGCATTCCACGGTATTTCGATCAAAATCTTACCTTGATGATTTCGATTTTCCTCCAAATTTTTTATATAAATAAGGACATTGAAAAAAAAATTCCCAAATTTTTTCAGAATTTTTCGGTCACGCGTTTTTTGGATTTTTTTTTTTTGAAAAAAAAACTGGACAACTTTGTAAATCTGAAAAAATGCAGAAAAATCTAAAAAAATATAACTAATTTTTTGGGCTTCATTCCAAAATGGAGATTTTAATACTCTATGAGTAAAATTCAAAAAATTGAAAGAAAACAAAATGTTCTCATAGAGTATTCAAATCTCCATTTTGGAACCAAGCCCAAAAATTTTGTTATATTTTATTAGATTATTCTGAATTTTTTCAGATTTTACAAAAGAGTCACTTTAAAAAAAAAAACCAAAGAACGCGTGACTAAAAAATTCTGAAAAAATTTAGGAATTTTTTTTTAATGTGTTCTTTTATATAAAAAATTAAGAGAAAAATCGAAATCATCAAAACAAGATTTTGTCGTGTCATTCCACGACATTCCGATCAAAATCTTGCCTTGATGATTTCGATTTTTCTCTAAATTTTTTATATAAAAAAACACATTGAAATACATTTTTCTAAATTATTTCAGAATTTTTTGGTCACGCGTTCTTTGGATTTTTTTTTTTTTTTAAGGGACCTCTTTGTAAAATCTGAAAAAATGCAGAATAATCTAATACAATATAACAAAATTTTTGAGCTTTTCCAAAATGGAGATTTTAATACTCTATGAGTTAAATTTTTTTTTTTTAATTTTTTGAATTCGACTCGTAGAGTATTGAAATCTCCGTTATGGAACAAAGCCCAAAAAAATTATTATATTTTATTAGATTTTTCTGAATTTTTTCAGATTTACAAAGTTGTCCCGTTTTTTTTCAAAAAATAAAATAAATCCAAAAAACACGTGACCGAAAAATTCTGAAACAATTTGGGATTTTTTTTTTCATTGTCCTTATTTATATAAAAAATTTAGAGGAAAATCGAAATTATCAAGGTAAGATTTTGATCGAAATACCGTGGAATGCCACATGTACTTTCTTCCAAAAGAGCGGAAAAAATATTTCTCAGGATCCAAGATTTTGAGGTAAATTCATTTATTCAATTTTGAGTTTATTAGAATCTTGCTTCTCACGCCTCGCTCTCTCTCTCTCTCTCTCTCTCTCTCTCTCTCTTTCTACCAGTAAAGAATAGTCAATGATGCATCTTTATGACAGACTTAACATTTTTCGCATTCCGTGATACCGATTCAAAGCAATCGGTGAAAAAACAAATTTTTACGCTTCGTTCTCGGCTGCAATTTTTTATTTTTTTTACGTGTAAATATGATGCAGCTGTGTCGTTGTTAGTAATAATTAAATGGTAAAGCAAAAGCTTGAGAATGAGGATACTCGAAATTCTCTTTTTTTTCGATCTTCCGCAAAATATATAAATTTTTTTTTTTAACAATGCTAGATTTGTGGCAAAGTGATTTTTTAGCAATACTTTTTTTCCAACTCTTTGGAATAGCGTTTTAGATGAATTTTCGTCACCGGAACGCTTGTGGAATCGTATACTAGCGAGAGAAAAAAAAATATCACGATTTACAAATTCCAAAAAAAAAAAACGAAGTCAGTCTCGCGAGATTTATTTTTGTAAACAATTATATATGTCGCTTAGTTGGTTGTGTGGTCAAAGGGGGTAAAAAAATTGAGATTCGACGCGGAAATTAACTAACCGTGATTGCAAGACTTTTTTTTAACACCAAATATTTTTTAAAGAAAAGTTAGCTATCTTGGACAAAATAACGCGAATAAACGACGACGATCTATCTGATAATTAATGACTATAAGCTTTTGTATGATAAAAACCTTTACGCGTAGTTATTGAGGAATGAAAAAAAAAATTAGACATTAAGGTCAGGCGATGATAAAGTTCTGTCCAGAGGTTAATTTTTTCACGTTTTCACAAAACGGTGAAGATGGAAAATTTTCAATCTCTTCCGAATGTGTAATAAACGTCTCCGTAGTTCGAATAGACACGTTTTTAAAAATAATTCATCTCATCGTTTATTCAATTACTCAACGAAAATAGACCATGACTTATATTTATTTACCGCAAATGTTCATTTTATTCCAACTCAAATTTCCATCAAATTTTTGGTGTTCAAGCTTTTTCAAAGACAAACCAATATTTTTCAAACAAATATTTTTTACTTCGCAAAATTCAATTGAACATTTTTTCTTGCGATTTTTTAATAAAAACTGCGAATTCGAGTTGGGTAATGAGAGTCGAAATATCAAAATAATTTATGCGAAATAAATTGCGGGACAATTGAATGGAAATATTTTACCGATAATCGCGAGATGGAATCTCGAAAATTGGATGCAATAATCGAAAAATCAATTGTTGCGTAACGTGCTCAGTGTGCATGATTTTGCATCGATGAAAAACAAAATCTGTGATTATTCACGTCCTGCCGCGACTCCGTTGTTTTAGTCAAACATTTTTCATCAATTCTAAGAAATGGTCAAATTCTCTCTCAGAATCTAACCATATTTTGCAAAATTGGAAATCATACGGAATTTTCAAACGATTTTTATTGCACTCCGTGCGTAAAGTGACCACTTCTCGCACGCTTCGCTTCGCTGCGCGTGCGAGAAGTGGGCACTTTACGCACTCGTGCGATAAAATTTTGTACGATACTCGTGCGAGAAAAAGTTTCATCGCACTCGTATCGTAATGTACTATTATCGCAGTTGCATTATTTTTTTTCAAGTTCTCTTCTCCAAGGCGTAAACCGTACGAAAAAGTGTCAATCCACAAAGAATTATATTTTTTAAAAGAAATTTTCAAATGCAACGATAATTATATTTTACATAGAATTGATGAATAATGTCTCGGATATACTAGATTTTTTAAATATCATTTGTCGCATGTATCGAAAAACATCGGCGGAGACTTTGTAATCCCATTATTGTAAATATTAGATATGAATTTATATATATATACAATATATACATGTGGCATTCCACGGTATTTCGATCAAAATCTTACCTTGATGATTTCGATTTTCCTCTTAATTTTTTATATAAATAAGGACATTGAAAAAAAAAATTCCCAAATTTTTTCAGAATTTTTCGGTCACGCGTTTTTTGGATTTATTTATTTTTTTTTAAAAAAAAACGAGACAACTTTGTAAAATCTGAAAAAATGCAGAAAAATCTAATAAAATATAACAAATTTTTTGGGCTTCGTTCCAAATTCAAAAATTTGAAAGAAAAAACTCATAGAGTATTAAAATCTCCATTTTGGAACCAAGCCCAAAAATTTTGTTATATTTTATTAGATTATTCTGAATTGTTTCAGATTTTACAAGAGTCACTTTGAAAAAAAAACCAAAGAACGCGTGACCAAAAAATTCTGAAAAAATTAAGGAATTTTTTTTTTAATGTGTTCTTTTATATAAAAAATTAAGAGAAAAATCGAAATCATCAAAACAAGATTTTGTCGTGTCATTCGACGACATTCCGATCAAAATCTTGCCTTGATGATTTTGATTTTTCTCTTCATTTTTTATATAAAAAAACACATTGAAATACGTTTTTCTAAATTATTTCAGAATTTTTTGGTCACGCGTTCTTTGGATTTTTTTAAGGGACCTCTTTGTAAAATCTGAAAAATTTAGAATATTCTAATAAAATATAATAAAATTTTTGAGCTTTTTCCAAAATGGAGATTTTAGATACTCTATGAGTTAAATTTTTTTTTTTTATTTTTTTAATTTGACTCGTAGAGTATTGAAATCTCCGTTATGGAACAAAGCCCAAAAAATTTGTTATATTTTATTAGATTTTTATGCATTTTTTCAGATTTTACAAAGTTGTCCCGTTTTTTTCAAAAAAAATAAATAAATCGAAAAAACGCGTAACCGAAAAATTTGGGAATTTTTTTTTCAATGTCCTTATTTATACAAAAAATTTAGAGGAAAATCGAAATCATCAAGGTAAGATTTTGATCGAAACACCGTGGAATGCCACACATATATATATAATGTATGGGATATTTCGCGTAAAGTAGATCGATTTTTTTATTGGGAATTAACGATTCCGATTCGCGTTCGATTTCAAAAAATGATGATAAAGGAGAGCAAAGTAGAAACGAAAGAAAAGTAAATTTTCGACGAATCAGAATCGACGAGTGTCGACCGATACACGATCAATTTTTCGTGAAATGTTTCATACACGAAGAAAAAAAATATGTATAATGGCAAAGTCGTACTTCCAAGATGTATAAGCTGTAAAATATTAGAATGCGTGAAAGAGCAAGTCGATTTAAAAAAAAACGATGTTTGAAGAAAAAAGTGTGAGAAAGCGTCACTGTTGGAGATTTTGAGGAAAAAAATTCCCTCGATCAAGGATTCACGATATTATATCAGAGCTGTTGCGAAAAACATGTTTTATTTTTCAAAAAAATGATATGAAAATCTGGATGAAATGCGTAATTTGAATAAAGCATGTTTCTCTCAACTGTCTGTTAATAAACAAAAATGTCAGGAAAAAAAATCCATAAATCCAATACTACAACCAACCCTTAAAAAATTCTTTCGGGGTTTTTTTTCCCTTACCATTCGACGGTTTGGCAAATTATCACAAAAGTTAATGGAGACAGTCGTTCGTATATTGATGAGAAACCTATTAAAAAAAAAAAAAAAAAACTTCGTACACAAAAATATGATCGAAGAATTTTTTTATCCACCAGTGGACAGCTTTTCGAGTCATGATTATTTATAAATTATGATTTTTTTTCTCGCGCAAGTAGAATTTGACATTGTGAGCGTGTTGGTAACGTAGAAAATTATATTCGAACCGAACGAAAAAGAGTAAGCAAGAAATGGTCGAAGAAAATGTTAAAATTTCCTCTGTTCCGTTATTTTGCGATTGTATAATAATAACTATATTGTATGTGCGATATAAAGTAACGATTAAGCGTAGAATAAAGCGAAGGATTTTTTTTCCTTTTTTTTAATAAAACGAACAAAATGTTTTTGAAAAATCATGAAATTCTTTATTCCCCGTTATCTGTACAAGCGCAATACTTCAAATTCTCTTTACGATTTTTTACTGCGTTTCTGGAGTCCCTTCTTAACTTTTTGTTTCAACATCTCAACATCAACGTCGCTCTTCCTCTTGTTGTCTTTCTTGGAAGGTTTGTCCTCCGACGGAGGCACGAAAGCCTCGGCTCTCTTCTCCTCTCTCCTCTTCGTAGCTTCCTCGTGCCTCTGATCCTGTTCCTTCTTCCTTCTGGCTCTCTTCTGCTCATCCTTGAGGAAGTATTCTCCCGATGCTATTTGCTTATCGAGTTTGCTCTCCTGCTGAGGCGGCGGGAAAGGCGTGTAGGGCTTTTTGATTTTCTTATTTTTAGGCTGTTTCCTCTTGGCCACGTTTTTGCTGTTGAATTTCGGCAAAAATCTTTCCCAATTTTCGTTCTTCAGCTTCGGATCTTTCGCCAATTCTCGCTTGATCATCAGTGCCTTTATGTTGTAAATGGGATGAACATTTTTCATCGTTTCCTCTGCTATTTTTCGCACTTGCTGCAGACCTTTGTAGGGCCCGAGCGCCGCTACGGTTTGACCTTGAACTAGGACGTAACAATTCGTCAAAAGTTCTATGGATTTTAGCGTACAGCCGTTGGGTCCGATGAGTCTCTGACGTCTTTTGACAAATTTTTCCTTGTTTCTCAGCAGCGACGATATCTTTATAATATCGGCGCCAACGTCATCCTGCAGAACTCTCACGGCTTGTTCGAAGGGAACGGAGCGGGACATTAGTTTTATCATATCGCGAGCTTTGATTATGATGAAAGGATCCCACGTCTTTCGCGTTGTCTTCACAGTCATGCTTCCCTCGATGAGATCGAGCTCCGCTTTTATGCAATATTTATTGAGCGATTTTTGCACCAAAGGCCAACATTGTCGCAAATAACGTTCGCGGTATTTGGGAAATAGCGTCGCGAATGAGCTCTCCTCGAGCAAACGATGCGGATTGTGCTCCGGTTTGAATTCCGGAACTTTCAACGACCAGGCATCGTCGACCGGTCCCGTATTTTTTCCCGCATCTTCGGCCTCTGAGTCGCTCATTTTTTTACTTCTTGTTTTACACAATTACACGCGGAAACATTTGATCTTTCTTCCAGGTCGAACGCGAAGAGGTTATGTTTGACACTTTACGCGCATTAAGCGATCGATCCAAGAGTTTTCATTCGCAATTATGAGAACGATCAATGGTAGATAAAAGTTGTTTACTAACTTTGCGTTGGTTTCGATGATATTCTTGATATTCTTTCTATTGTTTATTCAAAACCGCGTTACCGTCGAGAAGAGTTTCGTTTTCGTTGCTGGCGCACATGCGTTTGATTTTTTTTCTTGGCTTGTAAGCATGCTTTTCTTATGAAATCTACATTATCGACTGTCGGCAAAGTAAATTTCAAGAGAACCGACGTGTGATAAAGCTGCGCTGCGTAACAAGTTTTCTTTTTTCATATCAGTAACGTTTGAAATATCTTAAAATATGAAATGAAATCGAGCGAAAAATCAAATATGTCTGAAGAACGAGGATTGCGAAAGTGAGTCGAGGCAACGACACGAAGAACGACGATTACAATGAAATATATTTGCCGAGTCCATTCAGATACACACCACGAGTATGTATTTTTTTTATCAGGTCAATTCTCTTGCAAACGCCCGAAGCCTTAGAAGGATTTCTCACCACACTTTCCTGTGTTACAAGCAACTTTTATCTCTCACCTGTAATAGACGCGCAATAACGAGGAAAAAGGAGAGTCGAGAAATGTTCCGATCCGAGAGTTCGAAAATTCCAAACAACACAAGAGTGCACGCGCACTTGAACGCGCATGCGCACTTCAACGAGTCCACGATGCGCGTAGAAGTTGCGCACACGTTGCACGGAGAAAGCAATAACAGAAACAGAGCATTTTTCCACAGTTAAGTACTCGATGCACTAGCACGATTTTACGTTTTTATAACTTCTTTTTTATCGCGATAATTAAATGAATCACCGTTCGTACATCGGAGACAAAGTTCGACGAGTATTCTGCTCGTTTTAAAAGCGCAAAATGCTTTATTCTCTATGACAATTTGAGCTCTCGACGCGTGTGCTGTTCTCGAGCCCGGATGCAAATTGCACACAGCGCACGTGTCGGAGATGATAAGAAACTGCGGACAGTAGATTTTTATGGAAGATTGCCACGCGAGGGAACTAGAAGGTAATTTTTTTTTAAATCTCGGGTGCAATATATAAAAGAATTATCAAAAAAATTCATAATAGCGGCGTGAAGAAATCTATCCTAAAAATAAATCAAATCATCAATTAATACAAAAATTGTTTCCTGAGGGGGGTTTTAAGGTTACTGAGGTCAAATTTGAACGTGAAAATCTGAAATTTAGTAATTGCTGTTCTAATTATTGAGAGCATTATGAAAACTTGTCTTTCAAGGACGTTCATAATTATAGGTAACAAATATTGACCTGAAATGATAAAATAATAAATAGAAAATTTGATTCTTATTTTTTTTTCTCAAAATATTAAAAAATATTAAAAATGTTAAATTGGCAGTCCTCCTGAAAAGTGTTTTTAAAAACAGTCAAATCATTCGATTTCTAAAAAAAAAAATTTGCCCAAGGATTTTGAAGGTGAGTTCAAATTTCATCTTGTAACTTTTCCATTCAACAGTGTGGGTTCGAATTTTTTTTATGCATTAATATGCTTCGTGGTAATCAAATAACCGACGTAGCCACTTTTCACTGCCTCTTGAAGCGCTCAAATATATTATTTGCGCACATATGTGTTCATAGACAAGCGGGAAGCAGTTTCCAATAGGAGCTCCTCTTCTCGAAATAGTCTGAGATTACAGAGATTGCAAACGAGGAGACGACGCTGACGCAATTCGCTCAAAGTGCACATGTGCAATTATAACCCGCGTGTGTATACTTTTCCTCGCATATGCTTATGTTTCATCGAGAGTTTCCTCGTGTGTGGCAAAATTTTCTAGAATCTTCCCAGGAAACTTAGCACACGTGCACTCGGATGAATTTCCTATACATAATTGTGTCCCCGAGTGCAGATGCACTCTGTCGTTCTTGAACGTCATTCTAAAAAATGAAAAAAAAATAACGTCAACAATTAACTCTTTACCGCTGAAAATGTTATGTTTTATTATTCAATGATATATATTCAGCGATATTTAAACCATTTTGGACACTCCAAACTTTTACACATTTTTAATGACGATGCAAAATTGTGATGAATTGATAAGAAATAATGATTATCACTTAATAATTAAATAATAATAATCATAAATGGAAATTACAATGATGACCCGCAAGATTTCCGCATCTGCATTTTTCGATTTTAGCTCAGCATAACTTCTCAACTATGGCGTGGAGAAAAAAACCCTATCAACATTTTTTGTCCTTCATTCAAATTTCTGATGACCGATTTGTTCTAAAAAAAATCGCACCTACAATTAAGATTGCTTTGAACCATTTGAACGTTGGCACGCTGCATGATTTTAGCGGGCAGTCGAGGAACTAAAAGTTCATGAGCTTTTTTCTTTTTCCCTCAATTTTCTAGTAGCCAATATTTTTAGAAAAAATTTAAATTCCAAATTAAATGTGTTTTTTTTCGTATAAAATATTTGTTAGATTAACACTCCGAAGCGGTAATATTATGGATTTGTTATTATCGCACATTTTCTTATTTTTTTCAATTTTTTAAATGAAATTTTGTTGTAGTAGTTCTTTACGGAAATATTGATTTGATAGCAAAACGAATCTGTTGAGGTATGAACTCTAAGAGTTTAATATTCATGAATCTTTAAATTCATTGAAAAAAAATATTTTTTTTTAGTTGTTCCTTGCTCTTTCTCATAAATAAATTTTTTCGACAAAATCTCTGCGTGATTTGCGATCAGCGGTGAATTTTCCATCGAAATAACGTTTGAAAACGATTAAACTAAAAAATAAAATTTATTGCTTACTTTTGGACACCTTTTCGGAAATGTCAAAATAGCGAAATTTCAAACGCTCATTACTTTACCATAGGTTGACCGATTCCAAATTTTGTTTTCGTACGCAAAGGTTGTGACTAAACTTAGAGAAAGCCGTTTGCTTCATCTCGATAACTCAATTTTTGTAGAAATGAGAGCAGTTTGAAAATCGCCGAAAAAAATGGAAAGCGGCGATTTAATTTTGGTCTGAATACGAAAAACAATTTTTTTTTTTAGCCTTATGTCGATGTATTTTTTCTCACTGAATACAAATTTACCAATAATTTCCGCAAGAACTAAAAATTTCTATGAATTTTTACTAAAAAACCATTTGTTCCAGATTTTCCTTGATTTTTCTCATGAATAAATTTTGTTTTGACAAAAACTTAACTCTAGATGCGAGGTTGTTTTAAAAAAATTCGTCCATCGGAGGATTGAACGAGGGACGAAATAGGTTAATAGGTTTTTCTCCGTGCTCCATTTAATAAGTTATGCTGAGCCAAAATCGAAAAATGCAGATGCAGAAATTTTGAGGATCGTTTAAGAATGTTGCGAAAAATTCTTTACTATGTTATATTTTAGTTAATTCATTTATCTGTTCTATTGACGATATATTAATCATGATGGATAATTTTTTGCACGACATTATTATCATATCAGCTGTTTCTTTGTATCATCGAAAATTATTATGCACACAAAGAAATACGTGTCATTGTCGAGCTCTTCCGGTTCGTAGGTCAGTCATTAGAGCTTCTGCATCATACGCGACTCTCGCGATGACGAATGCAAATTTTTATCGCGGTAAAAGCGAGTAGCGTATAATGTTGCTCGCTTCTAATCGCTCTAACGAGATACCTCGTATCGCGTAAACGTATATTATTCAGCATAATATACCATTGTTTTCAATAACAATTTTTCCAATCTACGTTCGAGATAGTCACGAGTTTTAGTCATCTTCATATAGTCATCGTTCAGTCCAACGAAGCTTCAATTCTAAATTTCTTTGTGTCCAATCTTAATTCCCGATAAGGAAAAAATCATGTCAACAATCTTGCACAAATAATTTTTTCATCTATTTCGCTTTGAATTACCGAGATTAAATTTTATCTTCAAACGTTACTGAACTTTGAAACTTTGTACAGCCAATAAAATAACAAACATTGTGGACTTTCCACGGGGGTAAAATTTCTCTCAACTCGAAAGTCTGCTCTATAATAATCCATCCTCGTTATATCAGTCTCCCGAGAATTCCCCGCCCGTGTTAGTTAATTGACCAATTTATGAACGAAACACAAATTACGTAATTGTGTCACATTAAATATTTTGTTAATTTGTCAAAAAAAAAAGAACAAATTTATACGTCATTCCCTTCTTGAATCCCTTTGACTCCTCTTATGTTGACAAATTTTCGGACACATTTGCCAACGAGCGATTTAAGGGGTAGATAAAGGTCGGCGTGAGCTCAAAACCTTTTTAGCCTCTTTTTTTCGTCGCAGCTTGATGAAATAAACGAAGAAGGAGTCGCCTGCGTAATTGAGAGACACAAACGACCCCGCTGATTATTCCTTTATTTCATCAAGTCAAGTTTCCTGGAAAAATTTGGAACTTTCGATCACGATTCTTATTAATTCAATATTTTTCCCGCAAATTTCGATAAATTCGAATTGGAGCAGAAAAATTAATGCGGCAATTATTAATTTCAAGACTAATAAATCAAAGACTAATAATTAAAGGCTGCGATAATTCATGACTAAAAATTTCGAGACTAAATATTAAAATGAATGTTCCCAGAAATAGGAAAAAGCTAATAACAAACGAATTTCCAACGAAATTCAAAATAAAGGGCATTAATTACTCCAAAAAGAAGATAATCCAGACTTTGAGTCAGAAAGTCGGCCATGAAACCTGATTGTTATTTTCCAAAATCAATTTTTTTGCATATTCTTAAAGTTTAGTCCTTCAAGAATATATCCGCGAAAGAAAATTTTTAAATTTCAATAAGTTACGGAGTAATAGTTATTTTAGTGACGCAGCAACTACGCTCGTCACATCGGAGCGTAACTTTAAGGGGGCATTCTGGTCTACAATTTTGAAAAAATCCATTGTTTCTTTGCATATTCTTATAGTTTAGACCTTTAAGAATATAACCTCCGAAGGAAATTTTGAAATTCCAATAATTTACGGAGTTATAGCTATTTTAGTGACATGATATCTCAAGTTCTACTCAACCGATTTACTTCAAATTTTTTACTAATCTTCAATGTATAACTTTCTATCGCCCCTACCACTTTTGTATGAAAATTATTTTTGTTTACTATTGTAAAAAAATGAAAAACTCTGAAAAAAGCGTCAACAAACGCCATTTTCTGTTCAGACAGCCACCATTTTGTGAAAAAATTGTTGGAGTTTTTTCTGAGGTATAACGACATTCTTAATAATTACGAATCTTTTTTTAAATTTTGTGTTGGATGCACTAGAAAGGTTGCAAACGTGTCAGCCAGCACAATCCTTTTTTAGCCCTAGCTTTACCAGCTCATACCTTATTTAATTTTCATTTTTTTTTCTCAAAACTTTTTTGTTTCTTGTCAAAATATTAATAAATATGTTGTAAAAAAAGAATGGTGAAAATATGTTTTTTTTTTTTAATTGAGCTCGACAAAACGCTCAAAACGTGTCCCCAGACCAGAATACCGCCTTAATTAATTGATTAAAGCATGAGCCAAGTCCCTCTACGGTCCCTTTTTCGTTGGCAACAGCCCTAACTTTCAGAGTGCATCAATATGCAACATTAAGGGCTGTCCCGAATAGGGAAAAGAGTCAAAGACAAGGTGTTGGATTTTTGAGCTGCATTCCGGACAAATGATGTCACGATGTCCATCTGTCCCGCTCTCCCTCGATCCAACAGCATCATCAGGAACAACGAACTTCCGTAAACTCTCGTCATTTTTCAGTGCACGTGCACTCGTCGCGTTGGTTTGGGAGTACGCTTGCACCGAGAGTCTCTCTCTCTCTCCCTCTCTCACTCACTCACTCTGTCTTTACGTTTGGTGCTAGAGTATCGACCCGTGGGGCATGCGGTAGCTCATTCTTCCTCCCACCCCTCATTTCCCTCTCCTTCCCATTCCCTGCCCCCCCCCCTCCAGAAAGCGCTGCCAACTATTCACAAAGTCCGTCGCACTATTCTCGACGTATCTCCGTCTCTTTTTTTTAAAGCCTCCGTCTCGCTCGACACCCCCTTCAGCGTTGCTTCTATCTTTCAGTTTTTACAAATTCTAACATCTTCCTCCTTCTCTCTCTCTCTCTCACTCACTCACTCACTCACTCACTCACTCACTCACCCACTCACTCACTCACTCTCTCTCTCTCTCTCTCTCTCTTTCTCTCTCTCTCTCTCTCTCTCTCTCTCTTTCTCTCTCACTCTCTCTCTCTCTGATTCCCACTCTCGGTGCATCGTGGATGCACTGTTTCTGTTCCCCTCCCCCACGATTCCCCCTCTCCGCCGACCATCCCCACCCGAATTTCGCTTTTCCTCACCGCAAAACGCTTCCCTCCACGTTATTCTTAAGGTCGAAAATCGTCGGTACGTTCTAAGCATTATCGACAGAACAGCGAAACCTTCTCTTTGTTGAGTGCATGCGCGAGTTCTCCCACTTTGGGCGACCAGCAAAGGCTCGAGAATCCTCGGTGCCACAATCCTTTCGCTGGATTTTTGTTTGGCTTCACTCGTCAACGAGGACAAAGAGATTTTTACCATGCGAAACAGTGAGGTAAATGCTCGATTTCCAGCGATCATTGATGAAGGTCCTTGCTGATACGAGTATTATTCGATTGAGAAGGTAGGATGGCCATCTCAAGGACCAAAGAATGTCAGTTACGTTTGACAGAGCATTACAGGACTTCCAGCGACTTGGGACTGTCATTGACCATTGTTTTTTCTTTCTAGGTACCTCGATATTGTCCAGAAACCAAAATGGCTGCTCCAAGGACGAAAAAAATAATAATCTCAATGTTTTAAAAATCCTTAAAGGAATGTAAGAGTCTTTGAACTGTTATTGACCATTGCTTTTTTCTTTCTAGGTACCTCGAAATTGTCCATAAGGAAAAATGCCCAGAAATAAAAAATGTTCTAAAAAGAATTCCAAGAAGTCAAGAGGCTTGAATTATTATTGACCATTATTATACTTTTCCAAGTAACTGGACATTGTTGAAGAAGAAAGATAACTGTCCTAAGGACGAAGAGAAGATAAAATCGATGTTTTAGAGAGCATCGGAGAAGCTTGAACCATTATTGGTCATTCTGTTTTCTTTCGAGGAACCTTGAGATTATCCAGAAACCAAAATGGCCGCTTCAAGGACGAAGAATATATCGTCCCAATGCTCTAAAAATCATTAAGGAAATTCAATTGTCTTTAACTATCATGGATCATCATTTCTTCTTTAAAGGTACCTCTAAATTTCCTAGGAACAAAAGAGGACTCCTCTAAGGACGAAAAAATATCGCATCCATCTTTTAAAGGACACTGATGCATGCCAGTGTGTTGAAAATAAAAATGGACCATTGTATGCTCTCCTTATTCGACATTGTCGAAAATAAGCGATGAAGCATCCGCCATTGTTCGATGAAGAAATCAATGACTGGTGGATGCGAGAAAAAAATGACGTCAAGGATTCTCCAGCGATGATCAAGTCGGGAGCCTCGAATAATTCTCCTCTTTTTTTTCGTTCCTCATTTCGCGAAGCGAAGTATGACTATTTTTCCCTTCTCCCGGTCGTATACCTGTAATTGCCTTCTTGGAAAATTCACGCTCACAGCGCATAAATGCGTTCTCCTTGCTTGTTTTCGCGTTGCATGCTCTTCGGAGGCTGAATCCGGTGAAGCCTTTCTTTTGAATGAGTTTCTAGCCAGGGACGAGGAAAATTTGCGCAAGCGCAACTATTTCTTCAACGTAAAATGTACATACATATAGCTATGCAACATATATATGCGTTCATTTTCGGACCTCCTATCGTAATAGAAAATTGAGACTGTATATAGTACGCAGTTTGGGGGATGCAGACACTCATCCTTCTGCTAAAATTTGATGCGTGGGCGCTGAGTCGAGAAATCGAGTAGGTATCAATTATCAATCGAAGAATGGAGAATTCTCAACATTTCACAATGAATCCTCTTTCATATACTCGCGCAATTGTCCGAAATTTTTAGCAATAGCCAAAAATGCTCTGAAATATAGCATGTTTGTCCAGATTTCCATTAAGAAGGTTCCATCATCACAGCATTTTATTTTCAAGGCTCGAAATCGTAAGTCTTGAGTCTTGGAAATTTAGAGCAGACGAATTAGCCAAGAAACAAAATGCCTCTAAAAACTTCTAAAATCACTATAAATTGCCTATCCTAAAATCGGTGATCCTAATAATAAATACAAAAAAAAGTAATCCCTGAAACAACCACCCAATTATTGATCCTGGGTTTAGATTTTGGAATTGTCTTTTTTCAGGGAAATAATTTCCACGTTGATTTTGACTTCATCTCGGAGATTTAAAAAACTCACAGTTGACATTAGAAATATCGAAATTTTGTTGATAACTCTTTTTACGATCATTAGACCCATTTTTGAGGCGTCTTTTGATGGAAAATTGAGATTCGCTGAAAATAAGAGTTCCACGACGTTATTTATATTCCTAACGGAACAGAAAGTGTCGGCTGAGTCATAGATTGTTACGGTCCTGGGGGTATGGTCGACGCCACGGTTTCATTGCACCGATGAGAGCGAGCGAGAGAAATAGAAGCCTCACGAAGTCGTGGAGGAGCGCACAGCGAGCGGCGCACAGCTGATTTTGACGTCGAGTTTGTGAGCTCTCGCTTCTGGCCTGTGTATTTCCGCATGTCGTGAATTATGAGTTTTCCTTGAAGAAGACAGAATTTCCACGATCATGAGTGAAAATCCGAGCTGATAAAAAAAACGGCCCAGAGTGTCCTAACGTAGCAAAAAAAGGATCAAGAGTGATTACCAGTGCGTCTTTTCCTCGGATCTTTGTTTAAGAATATAAAAACAATGCCATCGCTTTAAGGGGCTGCAAGATCGGAGAAAAATCGACGGAATTTCAAGTGTTACGTTCATTATCGTTTTCCAATCGATCTTTCCATTGGACTCTACCTTGCAACGTTTTTTAATCGACCCCATTTTTTGAGACCCAACTTCGGTTCAACACTTTGGTGCTCTTTTTGCCCTCTTTACTGTCACTTTTCCTCCCTCTTTGTCTTTTTCCGGGCATTTTTCGAGAGTTCTTGGAGGAAAAGACGCGACTGAAGATGAGACGGCGTTGAAGAGACCAGGTGGGATTTTAAGGAGACCCTTTTGGCGCCTCTCTCGTGGGGTTGAGGTCGTTTCTCACTCGTTGTGGACCTGTCCGACCCACTCCGTAACGATTCAGGGGATATCAGGGAGAGAAAAAGATAGACAGAGGGAGAGGGAAAAGGAGGTGAGGAAACGAGAGGGACAGTGGCGAACAAGGAGCAGCACCATCGGCTTTGAGAGGACAGAAGCGAGTCATACGCGAGACGATCGACACGGTCGTATTCGTCATGTGCTGAGTGCTTAATTTCTTCTTTTTTTGTTTAAATCTTTACTCTCACTGCGTTCATCTGTCATCCTCGTTGTTGTCCCCATTCTCCCCTTTGTCTCGAGCAAGTGAAACGTGCTTTTCGCGATCAGACGTCGCAAGTAGTGCCGTCCTTCGAGTGTCAGACAAATTCGACCATCAATTTCGCTCACTTTTGTTTCTTTTCCATTGCGACATAATTTCATCGACGAGAAAATTACCGATGGACCTTCGATGATGCTCGTTACGGATCCAAACAACGGGTTATGAATTGTGTTAACTCTGGATTAATATCGCTCGGCTATTCAACAAAGTGTGGTGAGTTTAGTGGCGCGAAAGCGATCGATGAGCTTTTTTTTTTTAAAGGCATTGTTCATTACAATATAATTATATATATATATTATTATATGTATATATAGTTATATAACTACATTTAAGGACAGTTTCTAGGACTATGAAAATTTCCTTAAGAAAATTTTCTTCAGGGAATTTCCTTAAGGAAATTAAAGGAATTATTTTGAGAAACTTCCAGGACTGTCCCGGAAACTGCCACTAAATATAATTTATATTATTTCAAATAAAAATGCCCCCCATCAGGGGTTTTTAAAAAAATGTTATGAGGATTTCATATAAAAAATATAAGCGCCAATGGCAAATGATTGCACTAAATTGACAGGGTAACCTGGTTCTCCTACCGAATGATCTTCGGCGCGCGCATCCAGAAATTTAAACGCTCTCCCCAAACCATGTTTTTTTTAAATTTGGTACCATGATATCTCAAAAACAAGTTGGATTTTTCGGGTTGTAGGTCTTAACATGATCGAGTAAAAATACAATTTTTTTTCAATTTTATTAATCTTGTAAATCGAATCAAGAATGACGAAAATTTAAATAAACTTTATGTTAATTGGGTTGTTGCTTACATCTTTTAAGATTTTTTTTTAAATTATCGTATCAGCTGTAGTCCAAATTATATGTATACTTTTTTTTCTTTCAAATGAGCCAAAAGACCTTTTTTGAACTCAATCAATAATCTATATATCGCTTATTTATAATTGTACCATTTTTTTATGATTAAAATTTTTTATATTCATTTTTACGGAGATTTATTTCATGCTCGTACATTTAGCTTCTCAAGTACTGAATAAAGACACAAAAATACAAATATGAAGTGAGAATATTTGTGCATTGCTTTTGAATTCACAAAAATTGCTCCAAAATTTGACTAATTATCATCACATCTGGAGAAACGGTTTCAATAAAAACAATAATTGAAAAGAGACTTAAATAAAAGGTTTTTAAAGAAATATTAACAAATCTTTTTTACATAAAAAATTATTCAGATTAGAAAATAAACAGAGAGGAATGATTTCGAACAAGATGAGTTTAATCACGATTTCCTTTATTTATAAGCCTAATACGAATTGTTTTTGGGTTAAATTTTTTTATTTTTTCTACCCAATGTGATTGAAATTTGCAAAAAAAATTGCAAATAAAATCAATTTTATAAATACCAACGAAAATTCTCTGGAGTTTTTGTACTTTTTTAGCTTTAAAGACATCATCGACGTAAAATTCTACAATGCGAAAAATTCGACGACTTTCATCTGAAAAATCAAATCGAATTAAACCGCGGAATATCATTATTGACACATATATATAGAGATATCGATAGTCTGCAAGCAAAAGCGTGCAAACCCAGCGATTCGATCCAAAGAATCGGTGGAGTTACGCCATTTTGCTTGAAAATCGATGGGCCTGAATTTGTTATACTTGAAATGACGTATGAACGAGCAGAAATTTGCGTTTCGTATAAATACTCCATCTGTATCAACGGGGTATTTACGTGGAGGTCAATTTCTTCGGCTGTTCGACGTTTTCATGAATAATTTTATCTTCATGGTTACAATTTCGTTTCCACGCAGCTCAGCACTTTATTTCTCCAATAAATCGTCATCATCGAGGCAATCACGATGACGAAAGGAAAAAAACAAAACGGCAAATGATTTTCCTATGTCCGGCGATCTATTTTTTCCCTTTCCTAGCGAGAGGAAATTGACGTTTTTTCTCTACTCCAGTGGCTCGAAATTATCGCTCACCATGGTCGGAGACTATATCAGTTTACGACGAATCCTATATATATATGAGGCATTCCACGTCAAATCACGTGGTCATCGGCCTGACCTCCCCGGATTTTGATGTCCAATGAATTGTGGGTTTCGTTTGGCCCAAAATATGAGCTCAAATTTTTTGAAATCATTAAATTGAGGGAAAACATAAAGAGGGGCCTTTTTCAAATTAATTAACTTTTTTCACGGAAACTAGGGCCCGAAACAGATATTTTCGTCATAGTTCGATAATGGGACAAAAATAATTACTATTTTTTTGTTTTAATTTTTTTATTATGATTGAATCATCCGTTTTATTTCAGGTCGTCGAGGCTAATAATTTTTCGAAAAATGTTGTCGTTTCACTCTTAAACCAAGAAAAAAATCAAGTTTCAGTAGAAAAATATTTTTGTTGCTGTTATTCTCACTACAAGAAACAATCAAAATAAAAAAATTATTTAAAAGAAAATTAAAATGCAGAAAAAATAGTAATTATTTTTGGCCCATTATCGAACTATGACGAAAGTATCTGTTTTGGGCCATAGTTTCTGTGAAAAAAAATTTCATTAATTTAAAAAAGGCCCCTCTTTATGTTTTCCCTCAATTCAATGATGTTTTACTTCGGACAACCCCTAAAGAATGAAATAAAAATTTCTAAAAATTTGAGGTCATATTTTGGACCAAACGAAACCCACAATTCATTGGACAAGAAAATCCGAGGGGGTCAGGCCGATGACCGCGTGATGTGACGTGGAATGCCCCATATATATACCTCCAAGGTTTTATTTGTCCGCGAGGAATGATCTTTCTCGCTTCTACGCGAGTTTCCGAGCGGCTCCGCTTATTACTGGCATAAAAAATCCTTGCGAAGACACGCGATCCTAAGATTATTCCCTCATGTTCACTCGATGACCAGTCCGTAATTTACAGCATTTTATTATATATTTTCTTTTTCGCAAAACTTATTTATTTTGCACTATAAGATGTTTTAATAAAATTAATGAAAATTCATTTTTTGCTGGAAGAACCTCCCCGTTTTGAGGGCCCCATATTTTTTTCCCATGCAATGGTCCATATTTTCATCGCTAATTTTTTGAACTGCAAAAGTAAACAAAGAGTTTCGACAGAGTTATAAGAAAAGAAGAAAAATCGGCCAACTAATTTAACGAGAAATAATTAATTAATTAATAATTAATTAGTAATAAATATTTATTAAATAATATTAAATTATTTATTAATTAATAATAAATAATTGATTAATTAATTAATAGTTCTTTCGGATAAAATTATCGATCCACTTTGCGTGCGGAAAATTCCAGAAAAACTGAGCAATTTGATGATTCGACGAAAATCAATCTCCCATTACAACAACAAAAAAGAGTGCGATTTATGAGATTTTAATGCAAATTCAATCATCATCGTTGATGAGAACGTGTTTTTTTTTTGCATCGTTTTGTTTTTCAAACGGGTATCAATTATCTGCGAGATGTGGAATAGAGTTTTTTAAAATATCTTTTAACTTTTGCACCCTCCAAATGAAAGGACAATAATAATTCAATTTTTGCAGCTGACAAGAATGTCTAAACAGGAGTCGCAGAAATTTATTCTTGGTTCAATCAACATGTTTTTCAATAAATAATTTAGGATAAAAAACATCTCGAACCATTCAATAAAAAATTCTCATTTATGAATTGATTTCTGTGACTTGGGAGAAATTTTTGATAAGCACAACTGCAAATAATTTATTTGAAAAATCATGATCTTCATTTTTTAATAATGAATCGTCAATGAGACTTAATCACAGGAGGCAAGAATTGACACACGAGCAATAGACACATTGTTAATAATTTTTTATCAATACTCAAATGAACGACGAAAAAGCTTAAAATGTCTTCTTGGGTCACATGTTATTTGATTCTTCTTTGCACATACTTAACAACCTATCAATATGCATCTGATCTCAGGATCTTTCGTGAGAAGATTGACTGTTCAAAGGCACACGATCATTAATGTCTGATTGGCAATAAAAAATATCGTCTTTAAAATTCGCAACATATTCGCACGTGTCAATGGATATTTAAAAATAATTTTCAATAAGTTTACGAGTCTGAAGGTTGATAAAAGCTTAAACATCCAACAAAAAGTAGACAAAAAATTAGAGTAGAGTAAATGACAGATGGAAAATAATATCGAATTTAAATATTAATATTTAATTCAACATTTTAATATAATATTATAATGCATAATATTTTTATAATAATAATTAATTCTAATAGCAGTAATCATACGTCACTCAATTGTTTCTCCACTTGATTATTCTATTCTATCGATGTTCTAATTTATGAAAATCATTTAGATCAAGTCGGCTGCGAGTAGATACCTTTTTTTCCTCAATTACCTTTTTTTTCTAAGCAATGGTTGAATGTAGAACCTTAAGCTGCCGTGTCTCACGCACATTTTGCAAAGATACGACGCGAGATTACTGCGTCACGGATAAAAAAATTCGAGGTGAAAAATAGTTGCAAGAGAATCGTGAAAGACCCTCATTCCATCGCCATTTCTGTCACTTGTCAGTTTCCGAGAATTCATTGAGACGCCAACACTTTTATAATCCACACGAAGCGTTTTCCGTCAGTCCAACCAAGCAGAAAATTTTGAAATTTCAATCAGAATTCAATATTATTATTAAATTTAATTCCTCGAATTAATTCCGGTTCTCAGAATCCAGCCTTTCAGTGGATTCTCTTTTTTACAATCATCAATACAGAATCGAAAATGGAGTAAAAAAAATGTCACAAATTGATTTATTAATATTAAAAAAGCTGAGTAAAAAATCTAACATAATTTACTCACAATCTATTTTGTATAAGGATAAAAAAATTCTTAAATTTTACCTATGAAAAAAATCGCTCACTTGTTGGTGAATTCTTTACAAGCGAAATACGTTCTCCTCGATTATTTGCTGGTGACGTATTATCCATGACCACCATCTATTTTATTCCCTTTCCCTTTTCATGCTGTCACAAAATTTTATCTCTTACAGAGTGACTTTAAAAAAAAATGCTCAAACGTAATAACTTGCGTGACGAACTTTGATTTTCATTTCTATATCAGGACTCGTTTTGGTCGAAAAAAAAATTCTGTGATTGATAGTTGAAAAAAGTGGTTGAAAAAATGAGAGCACGATTTTTAACAATTCTGACAAATAATTTCATATAAAACAAAATTATATTTTATATTTTATATTTTATATTTTATATTTTATATTTTATATTTTATATTTTATATTTTATATTTTATATTTTATATTTTATATTTTATATTTTATATTTTATATTTTATATTTTATATTTTATATTTTATATTTTATATTTTATATTTTATATTTTATATTTTATATTTTATATTTTATATTTTATATTTTATATTTTATATTCTATATTTTATATTTTATATAATTATTTTATATAAAATTATAATGATTCAATTAATTTGAATTGTGATTAAATTATTGAAAATTATTTACTAAATTTATGCATAACTTTCGGGGCTTCTTTTTCGTCATCACTAATCGAAGACGGACTAAGTTTGATGGACTTTCAAGAGTTGGCTCGGACCTCGAGACCGGCATAGAAAGATTTTCATCGAGTTCTCGTCGAGTAGCTCGCGAGACTAAACCCTCGGGTGTTGTTTGATGTCAGCTGTGTTGCATTCGTTTTATCGTAAAAATTTAATCGCATATATTCATACATAGCCATACCAGCTCTTACGTTGCATATTACATCGACGTGTGTAAATGGCAATAAAATCGATTTTATCGGTCGTTGCACTTCAAATTTGGAAAAACAATTGTTTATAAACAATTATTGTTATAATTTTAATAATTCAATTGAGCTTTTTTTAAGGGTTTTTTCTATCCAGATGCAAGAAAAAACGAAGCTTTTTTGTTTTTTTTTTCGATTACCAAACAATGAATCAAAATGAAATTTCGAGATCTCATTCTATATGTATTGAGATGTACAAAAATATTTTTTATTTGAATCTAAGGTACGAAATGGCCTCGTTAAAGTTCTTAACTTGAACACATATTTTTTTTACTCAATCTGCTTTAGTTTTTTTTTTAAAGCACCCAATATTCATTTTTTTTATATCCACAAATTGGCATAAATAAAAAATGAGCTATAAAAATTGTTCATAAGCTTGTCCCCCAAAAACCCCTCGAAATAATTGCTCTGATTGATTTTAATAATATCGATAACATTTTTTAAATCGATCTCGATATATTTTTTAATTAGCTTCTTTTTTTTGCAGAATAATCTTTCACTTCGACGTTCCCACGCTGATTCGTGTTAATTATTAATTAATAATTGCACTTTCGTTGCGAGCCTGTCCAAAAATGATCGATTAATTTCATCGTACATATATATATATATATTACTCCATTGTGACGCAAGGAAGCCCGTGCCAATTTTTATGAGGTGCACTTTTTCGCATGTTTCGTATAAATGAATTCGAATGAAATTCTCAGCACGTGGCAGCGAGACTTTTTTCAATGGCGGGAAAAAATGTCACTGAAATATCCGCGAGCTAGAGAGAGGAAAGAAAAAAGATTTGTTCTCGACTGGATGTGAGCCAACAGCCGGTTGCATTTTATCTCTATAGTGCATTTGTGTCGCCAATCGGTCTGGCTTAAGTGCGACACGTCACGAAAAACGCAATCGTAATCAACTGCATCTACATATACATTGAATTCTAGAGCAAGAAAAAGGGCGGATTTGCGTAATTCAAAGTGAGGTAAAATTGAGCCTCTTTGTTCTTTGACCTACGATATATCTGAACCATTCAACTCATTCGCCTTAAACAATCTTGGGGAAAGTTGTAGATTAAAACATGCAATGGAAAAAAAAATACACCGGCCTAAATGATACTTCAAATCAATATTTATAAATAATCTTGAACTTTGGAAATAAATCGCAGAAAAAAAACAGACAGCCTAGTACAAAGCTCAAATATGAACGATTTTATCAGCACTTTATACAAATTTTAAAATTCTATAAACTCTGGAGCTCACAAATTAATTTCAAAATTCCATACCAATAGTCATTAACATTTGTATGATTATAATAAAAATGTGCGCTTGATAAATGCAAAATTACGTTGACAAGAATTTTTGAACTTAAAAAAATTTTTAGCAACCGAACCTCTTGAGCAATGCTTTCCAAATTCAGTATTTATCATTCTGTACGCTTGGTACTCAAATGCAAAAAAAATGGAATTCCATAATTGAAAAATTGAGATGAATACGTTCACATTCATTTTTCGAAAATTCCAAAATTTTTTAGAAAGCGATCGCCCGAAGAGAGTATCTCTAAATGCAATTTTAACTTATTTTTTTAAAAACTTATTATCGAGTGTATCTGTACAAGAAAAAATGAGCTCGAATAATGAAGAGAAAAAAAATAATAAGAAAAAAGTCACGAAAACAAAGCTTTCTTCATAAGGAAGGGAAAAGATCTGGAGTGCAAAAAAAAAACAAGTTCCGATCAAATTTCAGTAGAAAACTTTTGATATGGTGACTCTATGGGGTTTGTGATATTTTCTTGGAGGAAAAAAAAATTTGGACTGGACACATTCGCTTGCAACCAGCGATCTCGGCTCATTGCTCTCCACGAGAAACAAGAAATGCAATCTAGAAAGTTGATACATCCATGTATACATGTGTATATATTAGGCTGGTCCTTATTTAGGGCTCGGACGAATTTTTTATCAGACGCCCCCCAAATCGACTCCAAATAATTCAAAAACAATACCCTAATTTTTTCAGATTTTTGTCTAGACTCTAACCCCTCCCACCAAGAGGGTAGATTTCGCCATTTGAAATACACGTGTGGCGGCCATATTCTCAGGTTATGATTTATTCTAAGTGTAATAATTTTTCTAAAAATCTGTAACAGCAAGATTTTAGTGTTCATACGGGTCAATCTAGATGAATTGTAATAAAATATAACCTGAGAATATGACCGAAACACGTGTATTTCAAATGGGGAAATCTACCCTCTTGGTGGGGAGGGGTTTGAGTCTAGATAAAAATCTGAAAAAATTAGGGTATTGTTTTTGAATTATTTGGAGTCGATTTGCGGGGCGTCTGAGAAAAAATTCATCCAAGCCCTAAATAAGGATCACCCTAGTATATATTCATTTATACATAAATATTTATATATATTATTTTAGAAATATCATTGTATGCAACGTGTATAAGTAGGGAACTCCGTTGATCCGACTCTGTGACTCACAACAACGGCCTTAAATTATGACTCGTTAGACTTTTGTCAGCCAGCAAGTCGAAGCAATTTGTTCGCTTCTTTTACGCTCTCGCTACCTCTCTTTCTCCCTCCCCAGTTTGTAATTCGAACTCACCGACAGTTCGCAACTTATAATGCATTTTACCACACGTGCAACGACCGTTCAACGTGGCATTCACTTTTACCACAATCGATTTGATAAAAAATTTATACACGTACATAAACACCGAGTAAACTCAACCGACATTTGACCCTAACCCTCCTGCATTGGATTCCTCATCTTTTCTACAATTGATTTCAGGCTTAAAAGTACCCCTAATCCCTTTAAGAGGAAAAGCCACGATAAAGGGTGAAAAAGCTGTCCATGCTTGATAATTTTTTTCTCCGACATAACTAATTATTAAAGGGTCGAGTTATTGTTATTTTATTAAGTATACATTTAACTTATTTCATAGCAATTTTGATCGAAGAATCTTGAAAATTTACAGAGTTACAGATATTATTTTAACGACAAAGAAAAATTTTCCTCCCTCCGTTGGGATAAGATAAAAAAAAAATGATTTTAAAAAAAGGCGTTTTTGATATACTTTTATTAAAATGACCGACTCAGTCAATTTTCAGTATTTAAACGTAAAATTTTACCGCCAAATTCTTCTACAAAATTCTAAGTGTTGATACGTCAAAATTGAAATCCGTTCTTTGCACCGAATCTATCTCTTTTTTTCTCGAACCAATTAAAGTTCTTTGACACAAATAATATATAGATTCTCAATCGTCTAGACTTTTTTGCTCGTGGCGATGAGCGGCAAAGACCTCGATCAAACACAAAAATTCCAGCCAGGGTAGTCAGAGGGACTTCGTGGGGTGGAAACGAGAAAAATATTTTTTTTTCCCTCGAGCTTTCCTCTATTCATTGCGGAATTTTTTTCAGCCACACCTCTGTCTCGTATGTTTTAAGTTTCGATGAAACTACAATTTTTTCGCCTTTCTTTTCTATATAGATTATGCTTTTTGACCTCGGACAGTTGTCAACAAGTTGAATCCAAAATCTATAGATATTTTGCATTTTCAAAGCACCTTGACATGGCAATTAACTCGAGAGTGTCTGTGGTGATGCTACGAATGTAAATTGGCAAAAGTTTGCTCGATCTTAAACTCCATCTCTCATTGAGCACGAGTTTTCGAGATGCAGAAGTCATCGTCGGAAGTTTAGGTCTACTTCGGAAATTGTTGATTCCATTATGGTGAAATTGCGATTGAGATGTTGAAGGTGAAGAAAATTCAAGTATCAAACAGACTCGAAGTAATTGAACGCAATTGCCAATTCCCGATCATTATCATGATAACAAAACCTAGATCCTTATTTTATTTATTTTATGTTTATGTTTCGTTAAAATTTTTTAAACATTTTAATATCAAGAGAGATTATTTTCATGATGGGGATGATATGAAACTCGCGAGAGAAAGGGGCAGAAAATAAACTGATTAAAATCATTGAAATACGAAAATTATGAAAATTGTTGTGACCACGAAGATTCTTCGATACGAATTTTCTTTTTAAAAGATTTCTGGAAATTTAGAAATATTTTTTAAAACATTGTCATGAAAATTTAGATAAAAATTTAATCATAGAAACAAATCTTCATGAGGAAGAAAAAATAATTGTTTCTTTAAGGGGTTAGGCCACTCTAGGATTTTCAAAAAATCGATTTTTTTTGTCAAAAAGATAGCTTAGTATGTATAGAATTATATTCCAAAATGCCAGATGCGTTAAAAATCCCTAAGTACACGATTTTCGTATTCTAGAGCAACCCCTCTTCATCCGCAGATAGCTTCCTACAAACTTTGAACGAGTTTATCTCAGATGAACTAAATTTTTGAATCGGCCGAACTCATAACTCAAACAAATTTCAACCGATTTATTTGAAATTTCAACTGTTCATTCAAAATGACGTTCTCCAAAGCACTACCTAGGATTTTTTCATTATATTGCATAGTTCCTTTTTTATAAACAATTTTTTTGACGTTTTTCTCATAACATTTTATACTTTTTGATTTAGAAAAGCGCGTAATTTGTAGAAAAAACAGCATATCAAAAAATCCTACGTACTTCTATAGATTCTATTCTTATAGATCATCGAAAAAACTTTGCTGTCTCATCAAGACTCAAACTCATCGGAAAAACGCTGCACAGTCGCCATTTTGACATTTATCTTCATGAAAAAATAATTTTATATTGCCAATTAAATGTATAATAAAACGCTTTTTTGTAAACCCGATTTATTTTATGGTTTCACTGAAAAAAAATCACGAAATATGCCCTTTTTTGTAGAGTAGCTTAAGGCCTTGAGAATTAATAATGACCAAAAACATTTTTCTCAATAGTTATTTTCAATTATTATTATTATTATCATTATTATTATTAAATAATAATAATAATAATATAATTATCATTTCATATATGGGAATTCGCTGTAAAATGATTTACACCTCATTTTTTTTGTTTCAAGGGTGTCAAGAGGGTGGATTACCTAGAGAATGAGTGATATGAAGAATCTCGCTTTTGTAAGCAGTGGCTCGAGATACAATGGTGACGAGCAGGTGCAGTTCGTCGCTGACGGAAGTCACCAGGTGACCATAAGATCGCCACCACCAACAGCCCCAACGATGCATCTCGAGAATCTCAACAACGCTGTTTTGGGGTGAGTACGAATTAAGGAAGAGACAATGGGATTTTCAAACTGAGACCGGAAGTGAGAAATGAAAAAAATAGAAAAATTTCACCGATATGACACGAGCTCCACCCTTTGGACGATTAAATAGAGATTTCCCTCGCGGGAAAAAGAACCACCCTTCGTGTATAAGCCCACCCTCTTTCATCGATCTGGGCAACGTTGTCTCTCGTTTGACCCGAATTCCATTTGGAGCCCCCGCCACTGTTGGTGCATCACTCGAAACATCCCTTTTGATGTTTCACCCTTTTATTTCTCAACGTTCGTGTGTTTTTTCCTCGCAAATCGTTGCGAAAGAGTTAGGAAGCCTTTTTTTGTGGGTCACGACAATTCACGACTGTTATTGATCGTGCGAAGAAAAATCGGACCCTTTTGCCTCTCGCGTTGGATGGAAAAAGAGCGGAGAGTCAAATTTCTCGTTCAGCAAAGAAAAATGAGAAGGTTCAACGAAAGATTCAGCCAAAGAAATTGTACAAAGAGGGTTGAAGAACGAAACGTGAATGACAAAAAATATATGTCCTTAATCCAGACAAATAGTCGCAAAGATTGATTTGACACGGTATCAGCTGTTTTGCCCCAATATTCGGCGAGGCATTTCTTCTCCCTGTTTTTCTTCCAGCTGATTACCATTTTCCTCCAGTTTCGGGGGTTCTACTCCCATGTTTTATTCAAAAGGTTTTCCATGACTCGACTATCGAGATTTCATTGTTCTAAATTATTGTTTAAAATGATAAACCCTGGAATTTTTTTTCCGATGAGCAAATGGATGTAAATAAGCAATGAATCACCGAAATCAATTGCGAATTGTTCTTAGGAAAAAAGTACAGGATGAAAGAGAACGTAAATCGCTTGATCGTCATTTCCACGCATTTTCCATTTGATTTTATTTTGTTTCCAGCCTCGTCACTCCAAAAATAGTGACCGGAACTGGACCAGAGTCGATCCTGACCCGAATCTACCCTAATCAAAAAATGAACAAGCCACTTTATTTGGATGCACTCTTTCGACTCCACTAGAGGTCATTCTTTTGTCCTACCTTAAAATTCTTTGTTTCCACTTAATTGCAACGAATGTCCGCCTCATCAAAGACGTTCTTGAAGCTTGCTCTTCACTTTTTTCGAGCGAAAAAGAAGCGAGAAATCCGCGAGTCTAGGATTCCATTGTCGCGAACCGGTTGACCCCGCGTGACTCATCTTGAAGCGCGTGACTCGCCGTCGCGAGTCACGGCAGAACTAAAAGATAAAAGACACTTTCTTTTTACTTCCTGTCATCGGACCAGTTTCGAGTCGTGGGCTAAAGAATGCTGAAGCGGAAGAGCTTCGAGGCTTCAAAGTACAATGTGGCTTTATCGTCGAGTGTACTCGCTTCCGGAATGTCGGTTGGAGGACAAAAAAAAAAGATCGTAAAATCGATTGACCGTGGACTCTCATGTGTACTGTACATATAATCACGGTTGAAACAATATAAATAGATTGTGGTTGCATTTTCGAATTTTGGAGTACAAAAAATCGAAAGCAGTTTCAATAAAGAATTTGGTCTCTAAAATGACCAACTAACTAGGTAAACTAACTAAACTCCAAAATAACTAGGATTTGCCAACCTTGCGAATTTATAATTGCTGGCAATGTGCAATTTTGCTGACGCCAACGTTAACCTCGGTCTCCAGATTCAGTCAAGGTTTTCATGCTGTTTATAGGGTTATAAAAAAAGTCTCAAAAATTTACCCATACTCATGAAGGTCTCAAGAATCTATGTCCACCATTAAGGTAGTAGTCCATTGTGACGACCGAAATTTCGACGTTTTTTCATTAATTTTTTTAAATGACAAAACAAAATGCGATTGTTTTGAAATTTTTACATGTTGTTATTTGTATCTTAGAGTACCAAAAAATTTTTGTTTACTCAATTTTGCATGAATTTGTTCATAATTTCGTACGTCAAAGTGGAGTCCTCGAAAAAAGGTGATTTGTTCCGGGGAAGCACACAGCCTTTCGTAGTCATCTGAGATAAAAAATCCAAAGAGATTATTGTTTGGTAGGCTCACTTCTTGGTCTGTAGCCTATAATATGCAGATTAAAAAAAAAAACGAATTGGCGAACTTGTGAACAAAAAAGTCTTCAAAATCAATTTTTTTAAAAATAAATTGTTTAAGAAAATTAATTTATTATTAAAAAATTGAATGTTTTAAAGATTATAGACTTAGCTACTATGTGCGTCTAAAATAGAGGAAAAAATTTTTAGCCAAATCGGTCGAATAGTTTTTAGTCAGTGCTTCTCCGAAGTTTCAAAAACGTAGCTTTGAGAAAAACGCGTTTAAAATTTTAACAACAGATTATGTATGAAAAAATTATATTTAAATTAACAGTTTCTGGTGAATGCTAAACCGCAGTAATTAGTCATTTTTAATACTAACTTAATAGTTAATTGCTCTCTTCTTTTGGCTAAAACTTCAAAAATATTTTCAATTTCGGTCTGAAACTTTTACAGTATTATTCTTAAGATGTCTAGCTTGCGAAAAATGTAAAAAAAATCGATTTTCATCTTTGAGAGAAATTGCCTGTGTGGAGTTAACCTTTGATTCACATATTCTTAAGGCCTCAAAGAAGGATAATGGAAAAAGTCGATTTCTTTCAATGAAAAAAATGAAATATTTCCCTGGAGAGTATCGTGAAATAAACAGCGTCGAAAAAAGTCTGCAGACGTCGCGACGTCGAGGGGATGAAATTCTTCTTTCTCGTCGGGCCAAAAATATTGCTAGTCAATTTAACTTTGAGATAATGGCAACGGACGTCTATGATAGTAAAGAGCGAGAATGAAACCGTGATAAAAATATCGCCACAATTTTTCTCGTCTGTTAAAAATTGCCTTGGCATTCACGTGCCCACGGTTAGAGAAACATTCGACGACGAAAATAGTAAATATCTAAGTATAGAGCTGAGCTAAAGTGCTCGTCAGAGAGAGTGAGAGAGATCGATATCTCTTGTGGCATTATTACTCCCATCGTCCTTTTTCCCACGTCAGAAGCTTATTATTCTGTTTGCCATAAGCTCCCGCCTTAATGTCGTCACAACAATCCTGAGCTTATAAAAATTTTGGAGTGTACAAATTTAATAAAATATTCGAGAAATTGTCGATTTCGAAAAATAAGTGATTAAAGTTTTTCAAAGTAACTCTGTTATTAGGACACTATTTACGTTTCAATTTTCATCTTCACAGATTTTCTCAAATTAATTTTCATAAATTTTCCCAAGAAATTGAAGGAACCATCAGAAGTAAATTATCTCATTACGATTCGCGCCAAAGATCAAAAATAATTTCCACGAGTGATAAAATCGTCGAGGGCGATCGATGCAGACCTTTTTCCAGCTCGAGACATTTTTACACATACGTTTTTACATGCACACGCGTCCACGTCATCGACATTGTTTTTCACGACTTTAGTACGAGCCCAACGTGTTATAAAAATATTCATTGTATAGAAAGAACTAGAAAGATCGATTTACCGTCGACAAACGTGTGAAATACTCGAACTTCAAATGTCACACGGTGATACCTGTGAGAAAGATGGGGATGAAAAAAGCACTCTATGTACGAGCCACAGATGCACAAAACTTATTTTTTTTCTCTAATTAAAAATACACTGCTCAAAAATACCCTTTAATTAAAAATACACTGCGCATAAAAAGTTTCACTGTTCTTTTAAAAATAAAGATATTTCAATTCAACAAGCGGCGTTTCAAAGGGGACATATTCGGTTTCATTTCAATTTTCCCAAAAAAGTTTTTTCGATTTTTTTTGAACCCGGTACGCCTTTTGAAAGAACGGTCGTTTTTCAGATTTTTTGGGCGTTGAAATTTTGGCGCACGCCACATGACAATTTTTTTAAACAGTTTTTCGCACGAAAAACTTATAAGGGGGAGTATGAGCTTCAATTTCGTTTTTTAAAATGTGTCGTACGATTTTTTTTCACAAAAATATGCAATTTTTCTCAAAAAACGATCATATTTATAAAAATCAGCGTTACTAGGAGCGTAAAAAGTTGCATACAATTATTCTGGATTCATTGAAATTTTTTCAGAATTTTTTTCCATTTTTTTTTTCAGAATTTTTTCCCAAAATTTTTTTTTCCGAAATTTTTCCACGCATAACGGGATTTTTTTAATCTTAAACAAACGAGTCTCTTACCTTATCTCTTACCTTTTTCATCGAAAAACCCGTGTAGATAAGTTTTTTTGGGACAAAAGTTGCATACAATCATTCTGGTTTCAATTAAATTTTTTCAAAATGTTTTTTTCGAAAATTTTTCCTGTCAACGAGATATTTTTTTATCTTAAACAATCTTTTGTAAGTCATCTCTCTTATCTCATTAACATGGCTTTTTCATCGAAAAACCCGTGTAGATGAGGTAAGAGACCCGATTGTTTAAAATCAAAAAATATCTCGTTGACAGAAAAAATCTTCGAAAAAAAAATGTTGAAAAAAAATTCGGAAAAATTTCATTGAATCCAGAATGATTGTATGCAACTTTGTACCCTCTTAGTAATTTTACGAAAACTCAGTAGTTTTAAAGTTACGCTACATTTTATAAACATGATCATTTTTTGCAAAAAATTGAATATCGTTGCGAAAAAAAATCGTACGAAACTTTTAAAAAAACAATATTGAAGCTCATACTTCCTCCTATAATATGTTCACGCAATAAACAGTTCAAAAAAAAATTCTTAGGTCGTGCGCCCAAATTTCAACGCCAAAAGAAAGCCGAAAAACGACCATATTTCAAAGGGTGTACCAGGTCAAAAAAATATCGAATTTTTTTTTTTTGGAAAACGCAAAATGAAGCTGAATATGTCCCCTTTTGAAACGCCGCTTGTTGAATTGAAATATCTTCATTTTTTAAAGAGCAGTGAACGTGATATATTTTTAAATATTTTTCTGAGATAGATTTGTCATTTAATTATTATTCGTTATTGATAATTAATCTATGAATTGATTGATAAATCTATTGATTGATTGAAAAATAGCTTAATTGGAATATTTTGAACCAGTCATTTTTTGTTTGGAATTGACGAATGTTAATTTTAATTGAATCTTGAGGGATTGGACTGTACGAATCTACAATCTATTTTCCATAGTCGGTGAGTGGAGTGGCTTCATTGATATTGATTTTTTTGGCCTCCAAAAGGGCCCACTTAGTTCGCCAGTAAAATTATCCGGACGATTCTCGCGAATCTATATATTTCTTTCTCGAAAGTGATGTAAATCTCTCTCGATCCTTTTATCTCATTGCCTCTCTTACTCGCCCTCGTCCCTTTCTTCCCTCTGCACTCAAAGGCATCTTCGAGCTAACGAATTTCATGAAATTGCCATCCAGAAAAGCAACCATATCTATTTATATACATATATATGACTCGATCACGATGTTTCTCGTGCTCGAAATCTCGGAGCCAAGTCTCAACCCGGTGCCAGACATTTTGGCATCGATCTTTTGCAAGCCTCCCTCCCAGCAAAGTCCTGCCGAATTTTCTTCTATTGAATTTCCCATCAATATATCTTTCGGCCTTCAACTTTCTGATGAAGGTTCCTCCCTCTCCTCTAGCAAAAATCATCCCTCCGGATTTTCTTCTTTTGAATTTTCCATCAATGCATATTTTGACCTTCAACCTTCTGATAACGGTAGCTTTCTTTAGTTCAATAAATATTCGTGACGATCATTGAAAAATTTCAATTTTCAAGACTGAAGCCCTGAAACGATTCTTTCCGAATTCAAGGTTTGGTGACTGAAAGAGGGATAGCCAAAATCTTGGGCCTTAATTTCTCGAACAAGAGGATTTGCAATGAACGAAAATGCAATATTTGAAAAGGAGACGATTATTTATAAATATTTTATACTGTTTTCTAATCTTTTTCAGGGGTTCACAGAACAATTTGCACTGCAGCTGTAATGGCGCCGCGACGACGAATGGTAATGCCACTGGGGCGTGTTCAGGGGGTGTTTTGGCACGAAAAATTCAAAATCACACGGGCGCGAGTCCGGGACAGGTGAATAAAAGGCCGGCGGTCGCACTTACGCATTTGCCGAAGAGGCCACCGGTCGATATAGAGTTCAAAAATTTGGCCTACAGCGTTTCCGAGGGTAGAAAAAGAGGTGAGTCTTTCATCCCCCTCGATCCACTTTGGAGAAAGTGCTTTGTCAACCTCATGGCAGAATTTTTGTATTTTTTTTTGCCGATCCTTCATCGAGCTTGTAAGAAAAAAGGGAGAAATAAATAGCACTGAAAGGATTAATCAACGAGACACACATTTTGAGAGTTTTGTCGAGCTTGATAAAAAAAATATGTTTATCTTTACCATTTTTTTTTACAACATTTTTTACAACATATTTCACAACATATTAATATTTTTATAATAAACCAAAAAAAATCGAGAAAAAAAATGAAAATTCACTAAGTTATAAGGTGGTAAAGTTGGTAAGTAGTAAGCTGGAAAAGTCAACTTTTTTTTTCACAGTTTAAATTTTTTTTAGAATAGTAAATAAAGTAATTTTGATACAAAAGTGGTAGGGGTGATGGAGAGTTATACATTGAAGGTTGATAAAAAATTTGAACTCAAACGGTAGAGTAGAGCTTGAGATATCATGTCAGCCGTGAGAAAAGTAGTTTTAAAAAAAGCGTCTATAGTCCGATTTCACTAAAGTAGCTATAACTGCGTAAATTATTGAAATTAAAAAATTTCCTTTCGAGGATTTATTCTTAAAAGTCTAAACCTTAAGAATATGCAAACAATTAATTTTTTCAAAACTCTGGACCAGAATACAGTTACGCTCCAACGTAACGGGCATAGTTGCTACATCACTAAAATAGCTATAACTAATATAACTCCGTAAATTATTAGAAATGAAAAATTTCCTTTCGAGGATATATTCTTAAAGATCTAAACCTTAAGAATATGCAAAAAAAAAATTCAAAACTCTAGACCAGAATACCCCCTAAAAGTTACGCTCCAACGTGATGGGCATAGTTGCTACATCACTAAAATAGCTACAACTAATATAACTCCGTAAAGTATTGGAATTTAAAAATTTCCTTTCGAGGATACATTCTTAAAGGTCTAAACTTTAAGAATATGCACAAAAAAATGATTTTTTTCAAAATTCTAGACCAGAATACTCCCCTAATTGATCGCCAAAGACTGAGAATTGATGACTTTGATGAAAATTGATAGATCACGAAAATTGAATGATTTTTTCATCAACCGATTGGAATTTGATTCGCGCACTCTTTGAAGGGTCTCCGAATTTTCCCTTATTTTTTGAGGGGATGAAAGAGAAAAAGTGCATTGGACGAATGTTCCTCGTTGTGCAATATAGAATTTCATTGGAGGTCGCAACGACGAACGGCGTATATATACGTGTGAACGACCGACGGCAGTGCAAAAGAATCGATAGCTATGTCCTCGCGTGAAACACGATAGAGCGGGGCGCGTTGCGAGGTGAAGAGGTAACGCCAAAGTGGGCATGTGCAGCATGTGTTTTTGGCGGTGAAAAAAAGGGATGCAAGTGTCCTGCAACCTGCACCTGCGATCTTTCGCCATTCATTTATATGGGACATTTTACACTAAATTAAATTATTCATTCAAAATCATAATTATTAAATTATTTTTACACGATTATTTTCGATTATTGCGAAATTAAAATATTTCTGAGAAATATTATTATTAAATTATTTTTTTTTAATAATTATTTTTAATCAGTGCGAAATTGAGTTATTATTTTTTAAATATCATGATTGAATTATTTCTTGAATAATTATTTTTAATCATTGTGATATTAAATTATGTTTGGAAATATTTTTTAATTTGTAAATGACTATTTTCAATTATTGCCAAATTTAAATGACTTTTTGGAAAGAAATAATTGAGATCCGCAAAATATGTAAAAATTATTTTTTATCAATTAGAAAGGTATAAACGAAAACCTCCAAAAATATAGGCTTGAATAATCGAAAATATTCCGCGGGTGATGAAAATCGTGCTGTTTTGGCTCAATTCGGACTTGTCCATCGTAAATTCAAAAGGATAATAAATCTTCATCGTGCTATATTTTTTTCGCTAGAGAAGGATTATGTACAAATGTTTACTCAACAAAGTTGCAAAATAATAAATAAATTCACTGGGGAGGATGTTTTTTTTTTCAACATCACGATATCCGAGATTGGAAGGTGGAAGGATTTTGCTGATTTATGTATGAAGGATCGATGATTTCAGGATACAAGACTATATTGAAATGCGTGAATGGACGATTCAGATCCGGAGAATTGACGGCTATAATGGGCCCATCGGGAGCCGGAAAGAGTACACTAATGAATGTCCTGGCAGGTTACAAGTAAGTGTTCAATAAATAATAATAAATAATGATAATAATAATAATAATAATAATAATAATAATAATAATAATAATAATAATAATAAATAGTAAAATAATTGAATGAAATTAACAGGAAATAATAAATCACTCAATTTTCTAAATCAATCGATTGAGTCGTTGATTAATTATTTTTCATTCCTTTTAGAACGTCAAATCTGAACGGTTCGGTGTTGATAAACGCCAAGGATCGTAATCTTCGAATATTTCGCAAAATGTCGTGCTACATAATGCAGGACGATCGTCTCTGGCCTCATTTAACTGTTAAAGAGGCAATGACGGTTTCGGCAAATTTGAAACTCGGCAAAGACATAAGCGCGGCGGCGAAAAAAGTCGTCGTCGAGGAAATAATCGAGACTTTGAGTCTGAGCGAGGCGAGCAATACGCAGACTCACAGTCTGAGCGGTGGACAAAGAAAAAGGCTTTCGATCGCTCTCGAGCTCGTCAATAATCCACCGGTAATGTTTTTCGACGAGCCAACTTCCGGCCTTGACAGTTCATCCTGCTTTCAGTGTCTCAGTTTGCTCAAATCACTGAGTCGCGGAGGTCAGTATGCAAATTATCTTTCACGTGATTTTTTTGTTAAATAATTAATAAAGTTATTAATCAATCAGCCTATAATTGTTGTCCACGATTATAACTATGTACGATGATTTAACTACGTGAATTCAATGCAAAATTAATATTGGATACGATTATAAAAATTGTAGGGAGGAATAAAATATCAGTCAATAAAATTGATAAAATTAAAAAAAATGATAATGAATTTGGAATTAAAATTTAACGAAAAAAGGATAACTTGCACGAGGCTTGAATTTTTTTTTTTTAATTATTGATCAAATAATTTTTATTTTTTATTTTTACTTTTCATCCAATTATTTTTTAATTATCGTTTATTATTATTATAAACAATTGTGTATTCGAGAAATTTATTGTTTAATACGTTCACGGGAAATTCCACAATTTTAATTTGATTATTAGTTTGATTTTCAATCGATGAAAAATAAGGAACAAAAATTAAATCAATCAATTTCGTTGAAATTCCAGGAAGAACAATAATTTGCACGATACATCAACCGAGTGCGCGACTCTTCGAGATGTTCGACAATCTTTATTTATTGGCGGAGGGTCAGTGCATTTATCAGGGAAACGTCGGTGGATTGGTGCCATTTTTGTCATCGATGGGATTGGAGTGCCCGAGTTATCACAATCCTGCGGATTACGGTAAACTTTCATGTTCGATAAAAAAATTTGATTAAAAAATTCCATCCGTCCTTAGTTTAACAATATTGAAAACTCAATATTAAAAAATCCTTTCCTATAAAAATTGTCCACGAATAAAAAATGGCTTTCCCCAATTTTTTTAATTCCTTTCTCCTATCTATATTTTCCCCCCTTAATCATTGATTAATTATCGAACTTTCATATTCGATAAAAAAATTTGATTAAAAAATTCCATCCGTCTTTAGTTTAACAATATTGAAAACTCAATATTGAAAAATACTTTCCCATAAAAAATGTCCACGAATAAAAAATGGCTTTCCCAAATTTTTTAAATTCCTTTCTCCTATCTATATTTTCCTCCCTCAATTATTGATTAATTATTACTTATTGAACATTTATATTCGATAAAAAAATTCAATTAAAAAATTCCCTCCGTCCTTAGTTTAACAATATTGAAAACTCAATATTGAAAAATCCTTTCCCATAAAAATTGTCCACGAATAAAAAATGGCTTTCCCAAATTTTTTAAATTCCTCTCTCCTATCTATATTTTCCTCCCTCAATTATTGATTAATTATTAATTATTGAACTTTTATATTCGATTAAAAAATTAAATTAAAAAATTTCCTTCGTATTTAGTTAACAATATTGAAAACTCGATATTGAAAGATCCATTCCCATCAAAAATGTCCATGAATAAGAAATGGCTTTCACAATTGTTACAATTCATTTCTCCTAATTATATTTTCCGCCCTTATTTTCAATGCTACTTCAAGACGAACCATTACCTTTTACAATGTTTTTTCAAGTATGAAAAAATTATTAAAAACAAATTCATTGCGTCAACAGTAATGGAGGTCGCATGCGGTGAGCACGGAGAGTGCGTCGAAAAACTCGTTACCGCGGTAAACAATGGAAAGTGCAATAATTATCAGCATTATCAGGCGATAACAATGGCGCAGGCGATGGCGAACGACATTGCGAAGAGTTCACCGCCGACGAACGAGCAAACGAAACCGGATATGACGGTGATGGTGCCAAATGGCGTTGCCAAAGGACCCGGTAACACAGTATTAAATATGCCGGTTTCTTGCACAACATCTTTGCTCGACAGCGCCGAGAGTATAGAACAAAAAGTTGGATTCCCGACGAACGGATGGATACAATTTTGGGTCTTACTCAAAAGAACTTTCTTATCGCAAATTAGAGATATGGTGAGCACACATAAATGCATAAAAATCTCTTTGGGATAAAAAGACTTTAACAACAAAGCCCTTTTGATCGTGGAGCTGGGAAAAAAATGCGAAATGAATGCACCGCGAAAAATTCATTTATCAACGAAAAAATAAATAAAAAAATAGCCACGATGTTAAAAGTTTCTCTATTGCAAATTCGAAGCTAATTAACATGTTAATTTAAAAAAAATACATTTAACAAAATCGTGGTTATAATTATGGTAAAATTTTTTCCTAAAATTAGTGACCAAAATTCGAGCTAAAAGTCCTAAAATAGAAGAAACTAATTGATCATGCTTGAAATTAATTACCATGAATTTTTGCACAGGCAGAGATACCAAAAAATATTCATTTTTTTCTTAGCAAACATTTCTTCATAATCTCTCAACTCCTCAAAATTCATTCAAAGACATGCGTTCAAAAAATTATTATTTTGTCATAGAATAATCTATAACTTTTATTTTTAAACTTTATTTTAATCGAAAAAGATTATCTACCAGGGAAAAAAACAAAAAATGGGCTGACTGAGAAGAATGGGCACTGACCATTTTTCAATTTGCTTGACATTTTCAGGATTTCTCGATTTTTCATAATGAGAATTTCCATAAATTTAATCTTTTAAAATTGATCCAATTGATCGATTGAAATTGATTGTTTGATGGATCCAATTGATTTATTGAAATTGATCAATTGATTGATCCAATTGAGATTGTTTATCTCTTTATCACAAACATTTCCCCATAATCTCTCAACTCATCAAAATCAATTCAAAGACATACGTTCAAAAAATTATTACTTTGTCTTAGAATAATTTAGAACTTTTATTTTTAAACTGTATTTTAATCGAGAAGGATTGCCTACCAGAAAAAAACTAAAAATGGGCTGATTGAGAAGAATGGACACTTACCATTTTTCATTTTCAAGATTTCCCGATTTTTCATAGTGAAAATTTCCATAAATTTAACTTTTTAAAATTTATCCAATTGATTAATTGATTGATTCAATTGAGATTGTTTTTTTCTTTAGCAAACATTTCTCTATAATCTCTCAACTCATCAAAATGAATTCAAAGACTGGCGTTCAAAAAATCATTATTTTGTCCTAGAATAATCTATAACTATCATTATCAGACTTTATTTCATCGAGAAAGTCTACAAAGAAAAAAAAATGTGCTGACTGAGAAGGGCACTGGCCATTTTCCAATTTGCCTGACATTCCCGGGATTTCCCGATTTTTCGTGATGAGAATTTCCATAAATTAAATCTTTTAAAATGGATCCAATTGATTTACAGACTTTGACAAGGGTAAGACTGATTTCTCACGTAATCGTTGGTCTTCTGAGCGGCGCTATTTATTACGACATCGGTGATAATGCTGCCGAGGTATTCAGTAACGCGGGTTGCGTTTTTTTCACCGTCATGTTTCTCATGTTTACAGCAATGATGCCCACGATTTTAACTTGTGAGTCAAATAAAAAAATAATAATAAAAAAAAAATAATTTTAAAAAAATCGATTGAGCTTGCTCAATTTTTGTCCTTATGTTTTGCAGTTCCTATGGACATGGCAGTTTTTGTAAGAGAACATCTAAACTATTGGTACTCCCTCAAGGCCTTCTACTTTGCCAGGACGCTGGCGGATTTACCATTCCAAGTGAGCAATTATTAATAATTAGGAAAATCGATATTTCAAAAAATATTTGCCAACGATTTCCCATCTTTAATATGCTAATTATCAATTTTCAGATATTGTACTCCACGGCTTATGTAACGATAGTTTATTTCATGACGTCACAGCCATTCGAGACCCAGAGATTTCTCATGTTTCTCAATATCTGTATATTGACGTCACTGGTGGCACAATCGATCGGTTTGCTGATCGGTGCAGCGATGAGCGTCGAGGTAAATCCACTGATACCCGAATATTTTATTTTCTTCACGCGAATACCGCTAAAAACCTTGTCGAAAAGGTTTTCATAGCATAGCATAGTTGGAAGCATCTTTTTTTGACATTATAAACGGTCAATGTTAAGAAAGTCAAGTGAATCGAGTACTAATATTTTTATGATGTTTACCCAATTTTGTCATTTTTTTATAGAAGAAGATTTTTTTAGAAGAAATTCTGAGGGAAACTGTAAATTTGAGACTCGCAGCCCCGTCAATAATCGAAAATTATCGGTTATCAATTTTCTTGTGAGGAAAGCTGCGAATCTAAGGATCCCATTCTCTTAAATAATTTTAAAGGTTTAACTACAACTTTTCTTGAGCTTTCAGCTGCGGATTTTCTTGTGAGAAAAGTTGAGCAAGACTCCTAGTCCCTTAATTATTTAAACACCTTTGGCTATAACTTTTCTTGCAGGGAAAACTGCTAATTTGAGACTTCTAGTCCTTTAAATAATTTAAGCTCTTAACGATAAACTTGTTTTTGAGAAAAACAGCAAATTCAAGACTCCTACTCCTCTTGAATAATTCTCAAGAATTCAAAAAATAATTTTAATAATTTTAAGCCTACAAATTTTTAGCTATCACTTTTCTTTCGCGGAGAATTTGCGAATCCAGTCCTCTTGAATATACCTTTTCTTGCAGGGATAACTGCTAATTTGAGACTTCTAGTCCTTCAAATAACTTTGAGCTCTTAACGATAAACTTTTTCTTGAGGAAAACAGCAAATCGGAGACTCCTCCTCCTTTTAAATAATTCTCAAGAATTCAACAAATAATTTTAATAATTTTAAACATAGGAAAACAGCAAATTGAGAATTCCTACTCCTCTTCAATAATTCTCAACAATTTAAAAAATAATTTCAATAATTTTAAGCCTAAAATTGTTTAGCTATCACTTTCCTTGTGAGGAGACTTTGCAAATCCAAAACTTCCAGATCTCTTAAATATAACTTTTCTTGCAGGGAAAACTGCTAATTTGAGACTTCTAGTCCTTTAAATAATTTTGAGCTCTTAACGATAAACTTTTTCTTGAGGAAAACAGCAAATTGAAGACTCCTACTTTTTTTGAATAATTCTCAAGAACTCAAAAAATGATTTTAATAATTTGAAACATAGGAAAACAGCAAATTGAGAATTCCCACTCCTCTTCAATAAGTCTCAACAATTCAAAAAATAATTTTCATAATTTTAAGGCTACAAATTTTTAGTTGCCACTTTCCTTGTGAGGAGAATTTGCGAATCCAAGACTCCCAGACCTCTTAAATATAACTTTTCTTGCAGGGAAAACTGCTAATTTGAGACTTCTAGTCCTTTAAATAATTTTGAGCTCTTAACGATAAACTTGTTTTTGAAAAAAATAGCAAAATTGAAGACTCCTCCTCCTTTTGAATAATTCTCAAGAATTCAAAAAATAATTTTAATAATTTTAAACATAGGAAAACAGCAAATTGAGAATTCCCACTCCACTTCAATAAGTCTCAACAATTAAAAAAATAAATTTAATAATTTTAAAGCTACAAATTTTTAGCTATCACTTTCCTTGTGAGGAGACTTTGGGAATCCAAAAATCCCAGTCCTTTTAAATATTTGTAAACTTCCGCTATGAAGTTGGATGCCTTATCCGAATTTAATGGATGTTTATCTCAATTTTTAGAGCGGTGTTTTCATCGGTCCGGTATCATCAGTGCCGATAGTACTGTTCGGCGGTTTTTTCGTGAATTTCGATGCAATGCCTATATACCTAAGGTTCCTTTCGTACGCCAGTTACATACGTTACGCGTTCGAGGGAGCGATGATCACTGTTTACGGTTACAATCGGCCAAAGTTGCAATGTCGAAAGGATTACTGCCATTACAAGCCAGCTATAACGATCCTCGAACAGATGTCAATGGAAAACACCGTATATTGGATCGACGTTGTGGCCCTCGTTGGTTTTGTCATTGTACTTCGAGTGTCGGCGTACTTTGTACTGCGATTAAAATTACGATCGTTACGTTAACACCTCGATTACAAGTCCCGGCCTCCATCTTTTCCCGCAATTGAATCACCGACATTTTCGCAGACAATAATTCAACGAAGGGGATTATCGAGAAAACGTTCGAAGCAGTGAAAAAGACAGAAAAAATAGAGAGACTCCAGAGTGGAGAAATTTTGAGGAAGAAAAAAAAAGGAGCCAACAAAAAGGCCTCGAGATCATTTATCGTCACTCGAGAACAAATTAGATCGAAGACAAAGGAAAAATCAAATTTCGAAGAACGAAATTATGATGGAGAAGTGCGAAAAAAATGATAACAAGTGAGAAAAAAAACGAAAAGGATACGTTTGATCAAAGACTGAGAATATTTGCAGCAAAGTTCATGACGCCCCTTTGAAACAAGAATTTCAATCACGAATATCGTTCCCCCGACATTCCAACGATTTGGAGAATATCGATTTTCTTTGATTCTGTGCAAAAAAAAACGGTCCTTGTCGAGTAGGATTTTTGTTTTGCCTTGTACCGAGATCGGACTCGAAATGTCCGAAGAATCTCAAAAAAAAAGAGGATTGGGAGAATGAAAAATATATAATTGAAGAGATAAACAGTTTTTTTAACTACGAAACGAATATAGATAATTTTGCGTGACGTTAGAATCGACTTTGCGTTGATTTTTATCTATCGCCTAGGATAATAATTCCAATCAGAATCTTAATCGTTTTTATTTTTGGTTTTAGTTTTTTTCTTTCTTCATTTATAGATCTTCGAACGCGTCGATCGATTAACGCGACGTGTCGAATCGTTCGCATATGGATAATATACATTCGCATAAATATGTAACGTATTTAAAAAAAAAAAAAAAAAAAAAAAAAAAAAAATGAAAAAACCGTAGATATTCGACAAACAAACTCGCCAGGTGACAAAGACCACCTCTGACACTTATTTCCCTCCACGGAAGATCATGCGTGATCGAGATTTTCGAGAAACAAGAGAATAATAAATTCACTATGGACGTGAATGTGAGAATAAAAAATTGCGACGTTATTGGGAAAAAAATCGATGGAAAATCGAGAATAAAGATGAACTTCGAGCCTCGAGATATTCGTCACAAGGAGAATACGAACGAGGATTAATTCGACTTGAAGAATTGAAATTTTTACGAGATACTCTGCCGGCATCGAAAATTGACTACATTTTTTAATCGTGAAATTTTGAAATCATCATTTTTTCCTTCTTCGTCACTTTTTTACAGAGCAAACAGTTTTAAACGTGAAAAATTGAAAAACAAAAACGACTCGAACAACTCGGACCCGACAATGTCTCTACTGGGAAATATTTTTTAACCAAAATTTTTTCGCAAACAAAGCAGAGGGGCAATATTTTTACTTTCTTGATATTCGAGGCTCAATCCTGAAACATATTATTTCTAATGAGGACAAAATCCCTCGCGAAGGATGGCGAGGACTTTTTTCTTCTAACAATGAAAAATATTGTCGGGGGAGTGAGACTCGAAATTTGAACAAAGGGCCAAAATATTGCCGCCCTATCGAATGCCGTTATCATTATCACAGTTGGGCCTCTTTGAACCGACGAGCATTCGATTATCTCTACCGATATTCATCGAAAGGAGTTTGCGACATTTCTTACCCAGTCCTGGTTCACAAAACGGTCTTAAAAAAATAATAATGATTCTCATATCGTATAATTCCATTGTATTAATGATGAAGTAACCCAAACGATACTCTGCGACCCTAAGTTGAAGGACAATGGAATGAGGATGAAGCAAAAAAAAACAAGAAAGAGCGAAAATATTACAATAAGAATCGTCATAGCGTTTAAAAAGGTTTATCGTAAATAAAGGGCTCACACTTGACCAATCACTGGCTGCCTGGGTGTTTGCTTTTTCATAATATATAATATTATTATTAAGCGGTGGAGTGATATACATGTTTAAAGAATTTAAAATTAAAAGAACAAAGAAAAATCGTGTTTTAAGCCCGTTCAACGAAGAAACAAAACAAAAATGAACAACAAATCTTTTTGCAACGTTAAAACAAATACTTTGATGCGAGGGAGTAAGTAAAAAAAAAAAAAGAAAAAATACAGAGTCAAGAGGGGAAGAAAAAAATTATTTCAGGGTATACAAAAAAAAATGTATACAATGACACTGCGATGAAAATGATTGTGCGTTACGAATGATGCGATGAGTAATAAAATGTATATATATGCATAAAACCATTTTTCGCGTGAAACAGATTTTTCGAGATTGATCATCGAAGGTTTTCCAAATCAATAGGAAAAAGGCAGAAAGAAATTTTCTTTGATGAAAAGAGCTGCCATTCGTTGATTTTGAATGGCTGCAAAATTTAATCTCGATCAAAATAAATCGTGCTCGACTTCAGCTGCAATAGCCCATATATATATATATATATATATATATATATGTATATATATGTATATCGATCGAAATTGACACATCTTTCATGAACATTTTTGGACATGTCAATTTTGACGTTTCACACACATTAGTTAGTTCGTTTCGAGGCCTACAAGAAATGTCCGATTGATGAGAAATTGATCGATGAGTATTATTAAAATGACACACACACGCGCTGTTTGACAGTATTTTATGAGCGAAAAAACTCCCAACATCTCGGGGAGAGATTTTTAGACAAGCGTATATGTAAGCACTCATATGGAAAATTTTCATCTCTACCGGTTAAAACTATCCTGTCGAGAAATTCTAACGGAATACATAGCTGTACATCTCTACCAGAAAAAAACTATCCCATTGAAGAACTGTACCGAAATACAGTCCTGCCGATGCGTCTCTACCTATTTATACCTTTACCGAATAATATCTCAACGAAATATCCCTCAAAGTGTTTGAAAATATCTCCCCCCGTAAAAGAACGTCCGGAAGTGTGACCGAATAGTGTGACATCTCTACCGAAATAAAATTTCCTTCCTGACAAATCGTCCGGGGAAACACCTCTTCCAAATCATTCTACCAGGAAACATTTCAACGGAAAAGAAAACATCTCTCCTAAAGAAAGAACGTCTTTCCGAAAGACTGCAAAGAAGTATTTTCCGGTAGAGATGTCATTTCGTCATTTGTTCCCCGAGAAAGTTGTTCTCGGATTTTGCAGTAAGCATTTTGCTTGAATGAAAATTATCGCAGAAATTTTCGCAAATGATTGTCATTCGGTAGAGTTGTTGCTCCCGAAGGCTTATTGTTTTTCGGAAGAGGTAATTTTTTTCAAACATTTGATAGAGATACTATTCAGGGGGCTTGTAAAATGGTAGAGATTTATCCTGTTGTATTTCGGTAGAGTTGTTCGATGGTGAAGTTTCGACCGGTAGAGTTGTTCGACTCCGAGAATGAATTATTTGAGATTTCATCGAGAATATGATAAAGCGTGGAGAAATTTCATAAAATACTTTATTGCGCTTCGACGTTAACTTTTGAATTACCGCAGTTTTTTTTTGTAATTTGTAAATTATTGATTGATGAATAGGAAAAAATATGGCGATGCACGGGAATTCCATGTTGAAAAATCGAAATGTGACGCCGGATAAAATACATTTTTCGAAAAAAACGAAGACTATTTGTGAACCAAGCTTAAGAAATTTTCCAATGATATACATATTATTATTATTATTATTATTATTATTATTATTATTATTATTATTATTATTATTATTATTATTATTATTATTATTATTATTATTATTATTTACTACTGTTTTGAACCATGTAAACGTTAATTTTAGTTCACATTCCTAGATGGGCAGTATTTTTTTGAGTGTTTTTTTTTCGTTTAGCAAAATTTCCAAACTCGCAGTAAATGTAAACTGTTAGATTGTTACATACGCGATTTCACATTGTGTATTGTTATTGAGTTGGTGTGATAATTTGTTGCTTAATGGCGAAAAAACCAACGCCATCATGCAGACAAATTATCGGTAATTATATATAAATATATATATATATAATGCGTTTGAATTGTATAAAACGTGATTTCTTGTAATATTTTCGGATATATTCTTTCGAATTGTACGGCGTGATAATCGGCAAGGTCTCAAAATGTAAAGACGAAAGAAGAAGAGAGAAGAAATTCCTCGAAATACGAAAGACATTGAAGGGAATGAAAAATGATCCAAGGTCAATAAAGAAGAATATATATTTTTAAAAAAAATTGTTTTTTTTTTTGGTCGTGGTTGTTATTAAAATTCAGAGAAGTAGTAGAACGATTGTGGAAGCGGAGGACATTGAGTTGCATCTTTTTCAATAATTTTCAGAAATTAGAAAATTTGTATCGCCGGGCATTCGCGCGTCAATTGGAATCATTCAATTTGAATCATATATATGGGGCATTCGACTTGGGACTGACCTTTCACCGCTCCGATTTTGTCCGCGATTTTTTATGGTATTGTAGTATCTCTGAAAAGCACTCAGGATTTTTTTCAGATTTTTCGAGAGCGAATTAACTTGAGTATAATTTTATAAACAAATTATTTTTAGCCCAAATTTAAAAATCTGAAAAAAATCAAGGCAAGGGGTTTTTTTCTGTTTATAACAAGTCTTTTCGAAAACAAAATTAAAAAGAAATAGAAAGAGCAACCTGAATTGAGCGGGCTCTTATTCAAACATTTTTTTAAACACCTTCAATTCATACAAAAATGTTTGGATAACGGCCAACTCAATTCAGGGTCCTCTTTCTATTTAATTTTTTTTTTCATAAAAGCTTATTATCAACAGAAGGAAACCTCTGCCCACTTTGGCTCAACTATTGAAATTTTTCATTTAAAAAACAGGATTTATTTGTTTTTTTCCAGATTTTTAAATTTGGGCTAAAAATAATTTGTTTATAAAATTATAGTTAAGTCAAATCGCTCAAAAAAAAAATCTGAAAAAAATCCGGAGTGCTTTTCAGAGGTACTAAAACACCTAACAAAATAGCGGACAAAATCGGAAAGGTAAAGGATCCGATCCAGGTCGAATCGATGTGGAATGCCTCATATACATAGATATAGACATTGAAACTCATAATTTTTTACAACCGTCGTATATTTATTACTTTTGACATGATGAGACATCGCTTTTTCACTCTCTTTCTCTCTGAAGACATAAAACCGACAATTATTTAGCCATAAATATGGTGTCGAAAGCGAATAACGCATCCTTCACTGAAAAAAATGGTTCACTATAATTATAGTAGATTAAGGAACCTCGAAATTTCATAGTAAAGCCCAATTGAAATTGTGATAACCCCAACTATGAAAATCGTAATTTCAACTAAAACGACTATCCGGCAATTTAATTTATTAGTTCAAGCAACTATTCTCATAGTTGTGATTACCGATAATTTCTTTCAGTGTGTATTGATTTTTTTCATCAATTTTTAAATACGGCTGAACGCGCGAAATCTGAGGCGAGGCCTTTGAAGAATTGTAATTAAAAAAATTAATAAAAAAAAAAAATCATACACAATTCAGCATACAAATTTATACATATTAATAAATATGTATATACGTTTTTGTGAAAAAAAAAACGACACGAGGCCGATATATCAGCTCGGTAAATGTGCTTCGTGTATTTTTCGCTTTGGTAGGTTTAAACCAATCGATATTGATCGATGATCGAACCGACATATATATATAAATATATATACATGTAGATCGTAAACATTTTTTCAAGTAACACATAATTTTATATGAAAGTGTACGAATGCGCGATTTCGTGTGATAGAGAATCAATGAAAAATGTGTGATTGCAGGCATATAAATATAAATAAACATAAAACATAAGAATGAGTGATAATGATGGTGATTGTGTCATGAGGCACGATAAATAACATTTAAATAAATGAAAGAGTTGAAAAATCGAATTAAATGAGGATTGCGAGTCACGAAGATTTTCGCGCGATATTTAAAAATTAAAAAAGAAGACAAAAAAACGAAAATACTGTAATTCGTCTCGTGTTTTAGAGAAATAATAAAATCACGTTTGTACTAAAGCACACTTGAATAAATGATTGTCAGAGAAAAACAGAGCGGGAGGAAAAGAATTCTCGAAGAAGAGTAATTTTATTTACCGTCTGTCGGTAAAGTAGCGATCGCAAGCGGGTGTACGATATATTCGGAAAATACGGAGCGATCAGGTAAATCCGAGTGTAAGCAGCGATGTTTTTTTCGTATTTTGTTTTTACTCATCGTTCCTGTACCGCATGTTCCATATTCTTCATTGATCGAAACATGTTTTACTTAATGTCCAATAGTAATTATTAATTTTGTCATTTCAGCTTTCGTCGTCTACAAAGATATATTCGACGCTAAAAATGCGTGCGATCATTTAAGCGGTTTCAACGTTTGCAACCGATATATGGTCGTTCCTTATTATCAAAGTAACAAGGCATTCAAGCGCATCGACGTTGACAAAAAAATAGAGGAGATTGACAAACTGAAGACCAAGTACAATCTCAACGAGGAAAATAAATAATTTATGGATCCAAGGACTACGTTATAAGTATGTTTCGTTCTTTTTTTTTTTTTTACAAAACTTTACATAGAGCTTGGAACCGTACAACGTTCCATCGTAATTATAATTCACGAGATATATTTTAGACGGTAAGATAGCAATTCGATTCTAATGGGAGGATCGTACGTGCTCACACGTAATAAATGGTCACAGTCTGAAAAATCGAAAGGCATCTTTTAGAATTTAAAGGAAAAGCTTGGTAATATTTTTCAGTTCTGTGGGAACAGAAAAAAAAGCCAAAATTATATTTTCTTCGACCTACCGATTCAAATTTCCCCTCTAAATATTTACGGTTAATTCATCGCCGCTCAAATTGGGACAGAAATTAATGAATAGGAATGACAACATAATTAATCTTTTGAAATAACGAGCCAAACGAGAAAATTCAATTTATTTCTCAATCAACGATCAATTTGCATAAAAATCACACCTATTAACAGTAAAAATTCGGGACAAGTGCACTCACAAATTATTCTCACCACTAGAAGGATCTTTGAAAAAAAAAATGAGATCGATGGTGCATAACTAGAAAAGTTTTGAAGAGCATTATTCAATAATCGCAAAATCCTTCAGAAACCAAAATCCCGGAGCAATTATTTCCAAAATTTAATCCCAACCGTCATTGTTATCAATTCAACGTTCATAAATAAAATATCCACAGTCACTTTGCAAAGAAATTAAACATTAACCCTCCCTTCTCCGACAAATATAAATTTTTTAATTTTGGTAAAAAGATTTTTATATTTACCACTAAGTGAAGTGAAGTTGAGCAATCATGTAATTTTTACTGCTAAAAATTACAAAATTACATGATTGCTCAACTTTACTCAACTTAGAGGTGAAAAAAAATTTTTTTTTTTGCCAAAATTTAAGAATTCATATTTTTGAAACAAAAAAAAGCATCTTTCTGAAAATTTCAGAATCCTTTAAGAGCAGTACAAGGTATTCTATAAAAAAATTGAACCAAAAATTCAATGTTGATCGTGGATTTACACGATGAAAAAAAGTTAACATGCTCCAAATTTATCATTGTTAAAAAAATTTTTTCGGAATATTTTTTTGTTCGTAGCCCTAAGTATACACTTTTAGATGAATGCAGAACGATTTTTTCGTAACTATAATAGTTTTCGAGACATTTAAGAAATAGACGTGATATATTGAAAAAATTGTGAAATTTTGCATAACTTTCAAAAAAAATAGTTTCATTTTTTTTCCTTCCGTAAAACTTCGTTTTATGATAAAAGAAAACTGCTGACCAAATTTCTTCGAAATTGAAAGGGGTCGATTACAACTATTGATCGATTTGACATGGAATGACCCATATATATTTTTTTCCAAAAATCAAAAGTACACAGTGATATTTTATGGAACTCATGTGTAACTAAAAAGTTAGATTGCGCAGCTGTTAGTAAACTGACATTTCATTGAAATATAACGACTAATGACGAAATACTTTTTTTTATCAAAAATAATGTCAATGTCTTGATATTCCAATGAAAAAAGTTTTTCGAGTCTCACCACTTGAAGGTCACTGCGCATCGAGACTCGGAGTATGGAGCACGTATTTTAGCCGTGCAAAAGATTTTAGCATTAAATTTCTAGTTAAGCAGAAAAAGTTAAACAGAAAAAATTGAAGCGAAGAGAAACTTTATAGCTAAGAGGCAGAGGCTTATACGTGCTACCATACTCCTCCTTTGCTATTTAGCGTTAAAGAAAAGGAAGAAAGAAAAAGCAGTGCAGAAGGAAAGAAATGTGTAAAACAGAGACAAGCGTAAAAAGAGAATAAAAAGCAATTACCAATCCATTCATCGAAGACGTGAAACACATAAATCGAACCCGGAAACAGAAATTTAAAAAAAAAATCTCGCGAAGACCTGAAACAAACAAATCAATCAGTGAAAAAGAAAATAAATTATTAGAAAATCCCGCGAAGATCTGAAACAAATAAATCGAACCCTGAAACAGAAAAAAAATCCCGCGAAGACCTGAAACAAATAAATCGAACCCTGAAACAGAAAAAAATCCCGCGAAGACCTGAAACAAATAAATCGAACCCTGAAACAAAAAAATCCCGCGAAGGCCTGAAACAAATAAATCAAACCCTGAAACAGAACAAAAATCCCGCGAAGACCTGAAACAAATAAATCGAACCCCGAAACAGAACAAAAATCCCGCGAAGATCTGAAACAAATAAATCGAACCCTGAAACAGAACAAAAATCCCGCAAAGACCTGAAACAAATAAATCGAACCCTGAAACAGAACAAAAATCCCGCGAGGACCTGAAACAAATAAATCTAACCCCGAAACAGAACAAAAATCCCGCGAAGATCTGAAACAAATAAATCGAACCCTGAAACAGAACAAAAATCCCGCGAAGACCTGAAACAAATAAATCGAACCCCGAAACAGAACAAAAATCCCGCGAAGATCTGAAACAAATAAATCGAACCCTGAAACAGAACAAAAATCCCGCGAAGACCTGAAACAAATAAATCGAACCCTGAAACAGAACAAAAATCCCGCGAGGACCTGAAACAAATAAATCTAACCCTGAAACAGAAAAACATCCCGCGAAGACCTGAAACAAATAAATCGAACCCTGAAACAGAAAATAATCCCGCGAAGACCTGAAACAAACAAATCAGAAACATCCTATCCCAGAAAGGAAAACAAATATTGAAAAATCGCGCGAAGACCTGAAACAAAAAAACAGAAAACATTCTGATTCCCTACCAAAATGCGATCAACATAGAACGAGAGGATCGCGCGATATTTACTATTTACGCGTTTTTTTTGTTTTTAATATTATGTTTTTAGTGAATTTGGAGCACAATGTATTAATTGATTTATTTTAGACCGCGACTTTTGGGGATGACTCTGGAAACTTTTTTTTCGCAAAAATGACTCGAACACTAAATTCACGATATACCAGAAACAGAGTTGTCCCGGGACAAAACTCCATTCTGAATATATCGGAGCAAATTAATAAATTTGGGTGTCACACGATTGTGACTTGGTTTCTTCCGTTTGCATAGTGACGACGTGATTGTGAAAAAGATTTTCACATTTGTCGTGGCTGAATCTATTCTCGAATCGATACTCATGCGATCCTTCGAGAATAGACATCACTCACGATTTTCCCACGATGAGCTGAAAATAATGATTGCTCAACGATTTTCCATCGGATAAAATGTCTTTAAAAAAAATCGAGCAAGGTCTCGATTTATTTAAGAAAAAAAAAGAGAAAATCTTTGATCAATTGACACAAAGTACAAAGCGGCATTGCAATTCTGCATGTTGATATTTAATCTCACATACGCTGAAACATACTCGAGTAAAAAATTTGATTTGAAAATATAATCGCGTACAATCCTGCCTATTTTTCACCCACGTAACGGTTTTGAAAAAAAAATCAAATCGCGACACCCTCTTACAAAAAAGGCCCTAAAACCCAAATGGATCCACGTCGAATTAACGTTTAACTACAATCACTCGTTCTCATTCACACCGCTAAGGTGTCAACCTGCCCTAGGGAAAACTGGGGTTTTCCCAGTTCACGCGGTTCCTGAACCAGCGTCACGTCCCGGGACGTGTCCGACACCAAAGCTTTCAGAGATTTGGGGCTCCTCTTGCCCAAGGAGGAGCGCCGGCAGGCATACCATGCAAATTCGCTATCGTTGCACCTCGTAGAGAGGCAGATCTCTACGAGGCACAACGATCAATTAAAAATAGATATCGACATTGTAGCTGAAAAGCCTATAAAACGGATGAGTAATCTACGACGTTCAAGAAGACTCGAGAAAAATATTCTATATGCACTGTCTCGTCACAGAGAAAATATAAAAAAATATGAAAGCTTGATTCTAATATTTATCAAATAATCCAAATCGTGCTGCCCGAAATGGATTTTTTAACTCCGAAACGAGTGAAGCTCGCTTCGGAGCTTCTGGACAAAGTGAAGCTTTGCCAAGAATTCAAATGAGAAAAATGATGCTAAAATTTGAATCGTTGCGATCCGACGAATTGACTTTTAAAAAAATATATATATATATTTCAGGATAAATTTCTTCCCAGCTTGGGATTGCAATAGGGTCGTAGTGACTGAGTGAAGTAAAAAAAAATTAGATTGATTTTAAACATCCGAAAACCACCCCTTAGAAGGGGGTGGGAATTTCAAAAAATTATATCTTCGAGTTTTTAGGGGTTTTCAACTTTTTTTTATTAGCGTTATATGCTCTGGGATCTTGTGGAAGGTGGTAAAATAAATATGAATAATTTTGGACTGTGAATATGAATAATTCTTGACTGTGAATATGAATAATTTTTGACTATGAATATGAATAATTTTCGATGAGAGATTCTCAACTTTTAAGTTTGCTTGCTCGGCTCAAATTGAACGAACTCGGCTAAGCACGGATCAGCTTAGGCTCAACTAGGCTAACGACACGACCTGCGCATATTAAGCTCAACCACGGATAACCGTGGACTCGACTGGCTCGGCCTGCTCAACTGAGCTCGACTCGGCACAGTTTAGCTTTATAGCGACTCTCGGCCTGCTTCGTTCGGCTCCACCAAGATCCGTATAGCTCCGCTCGGCTCGGCTCGAACGAGCTCGGCACGGCTCGGCTCGGACCGCTCAATTATGTAATTGAGTTCGGCTCGGCACGATCCGGCGAGCTCGACCGCGCTTCGCTCCGCTCGGCAAATTGAGAAAGCCCGCATCATTCCAAGATGGAATTTTTTCAAATTTTTACTCCCTCAAAAGGGGACTCTCCGAAAGTCGAAAATTATTCATATTTTTTTTACTATTTTCTACGAGGTCCCAGAGCGTATAACTGATAAAAAAACTATATATGCAATATGCAAAAAATCACGATTTATACACGAATAATTTCTTTTCTTCAAAGTCAATTTCGTTGAATCACAGTGATTCAGATTACAGCATCGTCAAAGTGAAGCTTTGATAAGAATTCAAACGAGAAAATACAAAAGAAATTCAGAAAAGACAGCGCTTCATTGACGAAAATATTATTTTGAAAGAATTATATCATGAAAAAACGCGTGAATTTTTATTTATTTTAACTATCATTTGACAGATCTATAATTTTTAGTAAAAAACGAGTCGTACATGAGAAAAATAATTTTGCTTTAAGAGCCAAATGTTTTTGATATTGATGGCGCGATCAGAGCAAAGTTTTTTTTTCATTTACTATTAATATATTTTTTCAAAAAGAAGTCGCGTTGCTCTAATCCAACTATCGTACCTCACGAAAAATCTTCTCGGCCGAAAAAACTACTATTTTGCAATAAAAGAAAAAAAATTTCAGTCTCTCGACAATGTATAACAAGAACATTTATTGTTCTTTGATTATTTAAATGGATTTAAAAAATAGCCGAGAAAATTATAAACCCTGTCGACTAAAACACATAAAATATGCACGAGACAATAAAGGGGGGACACTCGCGAGTCGTTTTCGAAATATCGAGAGCATCTCGACATTTCTGAACGACTCGCGGTCACTATGCATCGGGCTGAGAGGGAAATTGATAATTAATATTAAAAAAATCAACGATACCCTTTGGATGTTCTTGTAGTCTGCCAAAAGCTGCATAGTTGCTGCCAAAATCCATGACAGCATCGTTGCTGCCAAAATCCATGACAGCATCGTTGAAATCCTTTTTAGTTTCTGCTTCATCGTAGCAATCGACAATCTGCGACAGCTTGACGTCACTTTGCACAATTTATCGCGACACATTTCAAACATTTTGATGAAACAAACATATCAAAAGACCGTGGCTTGATTTTTTACACAAAAAAAGTAGCACGAATAAACACAGAAAAATAACGAGCAAGAATCTCGCGTTCAAAAGATTTTAGAGCGCGCAAAAAAAAATTTCAGCCCAACGCGTACTAATAAAGTATTAATTAATAAATAATCGTATTAATTAATAGATTAATATCGCGAGAATTTAATTTGCTCAATTTATTCACGGAAATAACGAAGAAAAAAAATTTCAGCGCGCCACGTATCAATAAAGTATTAATTAATAAATAATCGTATCAATTAATAGAGTAATTAATATCGCGAAAATTTAATTTGCTTAATTTATTCACGCAAATAACGAAACAAAAAATTTTCACTGATTCTACATAAACCTCTTTAACGCCTGTCACGAATATGTATTATAAATCCTTGAGAATATCGTATTTATCCATATTCACGATCAAGTTTGTTCGAGAGTCGCGAACAGCAAAGAAACTGCGTTATCGCCGATAATTTTTTCGTTCACACACACACAGCATCGTTTTACACGTAGCTATATCGATATTATTAACCGCGATACACAGGCAATCGACAATTACGCGAGAATATAAACGGCACGAAAATTTTTAAACCGGGAGAGAGCGCGGAAAAATTTAGCAACAGGCGCGACACGACCGAATGTTCCTCCAGGCAAGCTCGAGGGGAACTGACGAGAGCGCCGCGCGCTGCTACCCGCCGTGCGCGCCTGCCCGCTCGAACCCGTTCTCTCGGCGTCCAACACCGAGAGGGGGGGAAGAGTGGGGATATCGAATGAGAGAGGGAGCGCCGGTTTGCGCGCGGAAAACAGATGACGCATACCTGTGGAATGTGGGGTAATATGGACCACCTCAGAGCTCGCATGTTATTTTCATGCCATGATAAGAATGAAAACAAAGGGCCTCGACAACACACGCGAATTCCAAGCTTCTTTTCAATCTCACTGTTCATATATATTCTTATTTCTCTTTATCTGTTTCATTACTATCAAAATTCAATCTACATGATGAATATTCTTCAACATTCGCTCCAAAGTGTACGAAATATTTTAAATATTTTAATATTAATATTAAATGTTAATATTAATATTAAATATTAAATATTAAATAAAAAATCCCGCGAAGACCTGAAACAAACAAATCAGAAACATCCGACCCCAGTAAGGGAAACAAATATTGAAAAATCGCGCGAAGACCTGAAACAAAAAAACAGAAAACATCCTGATTCCCTACCAAAATGCGATCAACATAGAACGAGAGGATCGCGCGATATTTACTATTTACGCGTTTTTTTTGTTTTTAATATTATGTTTTTAGTGAATTTGGAGCACAATGTATTAATTGATTTATTTTAGACCGCGACTTTTGGGGATGACTCTGGAAACTTTTTTTTCGCAAAAATGACTCGAACACTAAATTCACGATATACCAGAAACAGAGTTGTCCCGGGACAAAACTCCATTCTGAATATATCGGAGCAAATTAATAAATTTGGGTGTCACACGATTGTGACTTGGTTTCTTCCGTTTGCATAGTGACGACGTGATTGTGAAAAAGATTTTCACATTTGTCGTGGCTGAATCTATTCTCGAATCGACACTCATGCGATCCTTCGAGAATAGACATCACTCACGATTTTCCCACGATGAGCTGAAAATAATGATTGCTCAACGATTTTCCATCGGATAAAATGTCTTTTAAAAAAATCGAGCAAGGTCTCGATTTATTTAAGAAAAAAAAAGAGAAAATCTTTGATCAATTGACACAAAGTACAAAGCGGCATTGCAATTCTGCATGTTGATATTTAATCTCACATACGCTGAAACATACTCGAGTAAAAAATTTGATTTGAAAATATAATCGCGTACAATCCTGCCTATTTTTCACCCACGTAACGGTTTTGAAAAAAAAATCAAATCGCGACACCCTCTTACAAAAAAGGCCCTAAAACCCAAATGGATCCACGTCGAATTAACGTTTAACTACAATCACTCGTTCTCATTCACACCGCTAAGGTGTCAACCTGCCCTAGGGAAAACTGGGGTTTTCCCAGTTCACGCGGTTCCTGAACCAGCGTCACGTCCCGGGACGTGTCCGACACCAAAGCTTTCAGAGATTTGGGGCTCCTCTTGCCCAAGGAGGAGCGCCGGCAGGCATACCATGCAAATTCGCTATCGTTGCACCTCGTAGAGAGGCAGATCTCTACGAGGCACAACGATCAATTAAAAATAGATATCGACATTGTAGCTGAAAAGCCTATAAAACGGATGAGTAATCTACGACGTTCAAGAAGACTCGAGAAAAATATTCTATATACACTGTCTCGTCACAGAGAAAGTATAAAAAAATATAAAAGCTTGATTCTAATATTTATCAAATAATCCAAATCGTGCTGCCCGAAATGGATTTTTCAACTCCGAAACGAGTGAAGCTCGCTCCGGAGCTTCTGGGCAAAGTGAAGCTTTGCCAAGAATTCAAATGAGAAAAATGATGCTAAAATTTGAATCGTTGCGATCCAACGAATTGACTTAAAAAAAATATATATATATTCCAGGATAAATTTCTTCCCATCTTGGGGAAACCACCCCTTAGAAGAGGTGGAAATTTGAAAAAATTGTGTCTTCGAGTTTTTAGGGGTTTTCAACTTTTTTTTATTACCGTTATATGCTCTGGGATCTTGTGGAAGGTGGTAAAATAAATATGAATAATTTTGGACTGTGAATATGAATAATTTTTGACTATGAATATGAATAATTTTCGATGAGAGATTCTCAACTTTTAAGTTTGCTTGCTCGGCTCAAATCGAACGAACTCGGCTAAGCACGGATCAGCTTAGGCTCAACTAGGCTAACGACACGACCTGCGCATATTAAGCTCAACCACGGATAACCGTGGACTCGACTGGCTCGGCCTGCTCAACTGAGCTCGACTCGGCACAGTTTAGCTTTATAGCGACTCTCGGCCTGCTTCGTTCGGCTCCACCAAGATCCGTATAGCTCCGCTCGGCTCGGCTCAAACGAGCTCGGCACGGCTCGGCTCGGACCGCTCAATTATGTAATTGAGTTCGGCTCGGCACGATCCGGCGAGCTCGGCCGCGCTTCGCTCCGCTCGGCAAATTGAGAAAGCCCGCATCGTTCCAAGATGGAATTTTTTCAAATTTTTACTCCCTCAAAAGGGGACTCTCCGAAAGTCGAAAATTATTCATATTTTTTTTTACTATTTTCTACGAGGTCCTAGAGCGTACAACTCTGATTAAAAAATTGAGCATCGCTCGAGGATAGCATTTTTTTCAAAATTTCACCGCCTCAAAGGGGTGGTTTTAGAATGTTTAAAATCAATCCAAATTTTTTTGCCTTCGCTTACATTCACTACGACTATACTGCGAGCCCAATATGCAAAAAATCACGATTTATACACGAATACGTTCTTTTTTTCAAAGTCAATTTCGTTGAATCACAGTGATTCAGATTACAGCATCGTCAAAGTGAAGCTTTGATAAGAATTCGAACGAGAAAATACAAAAGAAATGCAGAAAAGACAGCGCTACGTTGACGAGAATATTTTTTTGAAAGAATTATATTATGAAAAAACGCGTGAATTTTTATTTTATTTTAACTATCATTTGACAGTTCTATAATTTTTAGTAAGAAACGAGTCATACATGAGAAAAATAATTTTGCTTTAAGAGCCAAATGTTCCTTGATATATTGATGGCGCGATCAGAGCAAAGTTTTTTTACATTTACTATTAATATATTTTTTCAAAAGAAAGTCGCGTTGCTCTAATATAACTATCGTACCTCGCGAAAAATCTTCTCGGCCGAAAAAACTACTATTTTGCAATAAAAGAAAAAAAAAATCAGTCTCTCGACAATGTATTACGAGAACATTTATTGTTCTCTGATTATTTAAATGGATTTAAAAAATAGCCGAGAAAATTGTAAACCCTGTCGACTAAAACACATAAAATATGCACGAGACAATAAAGGGGACACTCGCGAGTCGTTTTCGAAATATCGAGAGTATCTCGACATTTCTGGACGACTCGCGGTCACTATGCATCGGGCTGAGAGGGAAATTGATAATTAATATTAAAAAAATCAACGATACCCTTTGGATGTTCTTGTAGTCTGCCAATAGCTGCATAGTTGCTGCCAAAATCCATGACAGCATCGTTGCTGCCAAAATCCATGACAGCATCGTTGAAATCCTTCTTAGTTTCTGCTTCATCGTGGCAATCGACAATCTGCGACAGCTTGACGTCACTTTGCACAATTTATCGCGACACATTTCAAACATTTTGTTGAAACAAAAATATCAAAAGATCGTGGCTTAATTTTTTACGCGAAAAAAAGTAGCACGAATAAACACAGAAAAAAGTAACGAGCAAAAATTTCGCGTTCAAAAGATTTTAGAGCGCGCGAAAAAAAATTCCAGCCCAACGCGTATTAATAAAGTATTAATTAATAAATAATCGTATTAATTAATAGATTAATATCGCGAGAATTTAATTTGTTCAATTTCTTCCCGAAAATAACGAAAAAACAATTTCAGCGTGCCAAGTATTAATAAAGTATTAATTAATAAATAATCGTATCAATTAATAGAGTAATTAATATCGCGAGAATTTAATTTGTTTAATTTATTCACGCAAATAACGAAAAAAAATGTCACTGATTCTACATAAAATTCTTTAACGCCTGTCACGAATATGTATTATAAATCGTTGAGAATATCGTATTTATCCATATTCACGATCGAGTTTGTTCGAGAGTCGCGAAAAATTGGAGCGAACGGCAAAGAAACTGCGTTATCATCGATAATTTTTTCGTTCACACACACACAGCGTCGTTTTACACGTAGCTATATCGATATTATTAACCACGATACACAGGCAATCGACAATTACGCGAGAATATAAACGGCACGAATATTTTTAAACCGGGAGAGAGGGCGGAAAAATTTAGTGACGCGCACAACACGACCGAACGTTCCTCGAGGCGAGCTCGAGGGAAACTGACGAGAGAGTGCCGCGCCATGCTACCCGCCGTGCGCGCCTGCGCGCCTGCCCGCCTGAACCAGTTCTCTCGGCGTCCAACACCGAGAGAGGAGGAAGAGTGGGATATCATGAGAGAGGGAGCGCCGGTTTGCGCGCGGACAACAGGTGACGCATACCTGTGGAATGTGGGGCAAAATGGACCACCTCAGAGCTCGCGTGTTATATTCATGCCATGATAAGAATAAAAACAAAGGGCCTCGACAACACACGCGAATTCCAAGCTTCTTTTCAATCTCACTGTTCATATACATTCTTATTTCTCTTTATCTGTTTCATTATTGTCAAAATTCAATCTACATGATGATTATTCTTCAACATTCGCTCCAAAGTGTACGAAATATTTTAAATATTTTAATATTAATATTGAATGTTAATATTAATATTAAATATTAAATATTAAATAAAAAATCCCGCGAAGACCTGAAACAAACAAATCAGAAACATCCTACCCCAGTAAGGGAAACAAATATTGAAAAATCGCGCGAAGACCTGAAACAAAAAAACAGAAAACATCCTGATGCCCTACCAAAATGCGATCAACATAGAACGAGAGGATCGCGCGATATTTACTATTTACGCGTTTTTTTTTGTTTTTAATATTATGTTTTTAGTGAATTTGGAGCACAATGTATTAATTGATTTATTTTAGACCGCGACTTTTGGGGATGACTCTGGAAACTTTTTTTTCACAAAAATGACTCGAACACTAAATTCACGATATACCAGAAACAGAGTTGTCCCGGGACAAAACTCCATTCTGAATATATCGGAGCAAATTAATAAATTTGGGTGTCACACGATTGTGACTTGGTTTCTTCCGTTTGCATAGTGACGACGTGATTGTGAAAAAGATTTTCACATTTGTCGTGGCTGAATCTATTCTCGAATCGATACTCGTGCGATCCTTCGAGAATAGACATCACTCACGATTTTCCCACGATGAGCTGAAAATAATGATTGCTCAACGATTTTCCATCGGATAAAATGTCTTTTAAAAAAATCGAGCAAGGTCTCGATTTATTTAAGAAAAAAAAGAGAAAATCTTTGATCAATTGACACAAAGTACAAAGCGGCATTGCAATTCTGCATGTTGATATTTAATCTCACATACGCTGAAACATACTCGAGTAAAAAATTTGATTTGAAAATATAATCGCGTACAATCCTGCCTGTTTTTCACCCACGTAACGGTTTTGAAAAAAAAATCAAATCGCGACACCCTCTTACAAAAAAGGCCCTAAAAACCAAATGGATCCACGTCGAATTAACGTTTAACCACAATCACTCGTTCTCATTCACACCGCTAAGGTGTCAACCTGCCCTAGGGAAAACTGGGGTTTTCCCAGTTCACGCGGTTCCTGAACCAGCGTCACGTCCCGGGACGTGTCCGACACCAAAGCTTTCAGAGATTTGGGGCTCCTCTTGCCCAAGGAGGAGCGCCGGCAGGCATACCATGCAAATTCGCTATCGTTGCACCTCGTAGAGAGGCAGATCTCTACGAGGCACAACGATCAATTAAAAATAGATATCGACATTGTAGCTGAAAAGCCTATAAAACGGATGAGTAATCTACGACGTTCAAGAAGACTCGAGAAAAATATTCTATATACACTGTCTCGTCACAGAGAAAGTATAAAAAAATATAAAAGCTTGATTCTAATATTTATCAAATAATCCAAATCGTGCTGCCCGAAATGGATTTTTCAACTCCGAAACGAGTGAAGCTCGCTCCGGAGCTTCTGGAGAAAGTGAAGCTTTGCCAAGAATTCAAATGAGAAAAATGATGCTAAAATTTGAATCGTTGCGATCCGACGAATTGACTTTAAAAAAATATATACAGTGGGTAAAAAAAGTATTTGTACACCTCGTCTGTTTCAAACTATCCTCTGGAAAAAAATAAGAGACTCAAAGTAATTTTTGTATTCGATACAGATATGAAATATATGTAGGATAAGTTATTAAATACGATAATTGGTTGAAATACTTTTCTTTTTTTTTTTAACGTAACTTTAAAAACATTAGGTGTACGAATACTTTTTTTACTCACTGTATATATATTCCAGGATAAATTTGTTCCCATCTTGGGGTTGCAATAGGGTCGTAGTGACTGAGTGAAGTAAAAAAAATTTAGATTGATTTTAAACATCCGAAAACCACCCCTTAGAAGGGGGTGGGAATTTCAAAAAATTATATCTTCGAGTTTTTAGGGGTTTTCAACTTTTTTTATTAGCGTTATATGCTCTGGGATCTTGTGGAAGGTGGTAAAATAAATATGAATAATTTTGGACTGTGAATATGAATAATTCTTGACTGTGAATATGAATAATTTTTGACTATGAATATGAATAATTTTCGATGAGAGATTCTCAACTTTTAAGTTTGCTTGCTCGGCTCAAATCGAACGAACTCGGCTAAGCACGGATCAGCTTAGGCTCAACTAGGCTAACGACACGACCTGCGCATATTAAGCTCAACCACGGATAACCGTGGACTCGACTGGCTCGGCCTGCTCAACTGAGCTCGACTCGGCACAGTTTAGCTTTATAGCGACTCTCGGCCTGCTTCGTTCGGCTCCACCAAGATCCGTATAGCTCCGCTCGGCTCGGCTCGAACGAGCTCGGCACGGCTCGGCTCGGACCGCTCAATTATGTAATTGAGTTCGGCTCGGCACGATCCGGCGAGCTCGGCCGCGCTTCGCTCCGCTCGGCAAATTGAGAAAGCCCGCATCGTTCCAAGATGGAATTTTTTCAAATTTTTACTCCCTCAAAAGGGGACTCTCCGAAAGTCGAAAATTATTCATGGTTTTTTTTACTATTTTCTACGAGGTCCCAGAGCGTATAACTCTGATAAAAAAATTGAGCATCCCCCATCGCTCGAGGATAGAATTTTTTCAAATTTTCACTGCCTTAAAGGGGTGGTTTTAGGATGTTTAAAATCAATCCAAATTTTTTTGTCTTCGCTTACATTCACTAAGACTATACTGCAAGCCCAATATGCAAAAAATCACGATTTATACACGAATAATTTCTTTTTTTCAAAGTCAATTTGGTTGAATCACAGTGATTCAGATTACAGCATCGTCAAAGTGAAGCTTAGATAAGAATTCAAATGAGAAAATACAAAAGAAATTCAGAAAAAACAGCGCTACATTGACGAAAATATTATTTTGAAAGAATTATATCATGAAAAAATGCGTGAAAATTTTTTTTTTTTTATTTCAACTATCATTTGACAGTTCTATAATTTTTAGTAAAAAACGAGTCATACATGAGAAAAATAATTTTGCTTTAAGAGCCAAATGTTCCTTGATATTGATGGCGCGATCAGAGCAAAGTTTTTTTTACAGTTACTATTAATATATTTTTTCAAAAGAAAGTCGCGTTGCTCTGATCCAACTATCGTATCTCGCGAAAAATCTTCTCGGCCGAAAAAACTACTATTTTGCAATAAAAGAAAAAAATTTCAGTCTCTCGACAATGTATTACGAGAACATTTATTGTTCTCTGATTATTTAAATGGATTTAAAATATAGCCGAGAAAATTGTAAACCCTGTTGACTAAAACACATAAAATATGCACGAGACAATAAAGGGGACACTCGCGAGTCGTTTTTGAAATATTGAGAGCATCTCGACATTTCTGAACGACTCGCGGTCACTATGCATCGGGCTGAGAGGGAAATTGATAATTAATATTTTAAAAAATCAACGATACCCTTTGGATGTTCTTGTAGTCTGCCAATAGCTGCATCGTTGCTGCCAAAATCCATGACAGCATCGTTGAAATCTTTCTTAGTTTCTGCTTCATCGTGGCAATCGACAATCTGCGACAGCTTGACGTCACTTTGCACAATTTATCGCGACACATTTCAAACATTTTGTTGAAAAAAAAATATCAAAAGATCGTGGCTTGATTTTTTACACGAAAAAAGTAGCACGAATAAACACAGAAAAATAACGAGCAAGAATCTGGCGTTCAAAAGATTTTAGAGCGCGCAAAAAAAAAATTTCAGCCCAACGCGTATTAATAAAGTATTAATTAATAAATAATCGTATTAATTAATAGATTAATATCGCGAGAATTTAATTTGTTCAATTTATTCACGAAAATAACGAAAAAAAAAATTTCAGCGCGCCACTTATTAATAAAGTATTAATTGATAAATAATCGTATCAATTAATAGAGTAATTAATATCGCGAGAATTTAAATTGCTTAATTTATTCACGCAAATAACGAAAAAAAAAATTTTCACTGATTCTACATAAAATTCTTTAACGTCTGTCACGAATATGTATTATAAATCCTTGAGAATATCGTATTTATCCATATTCACGATCGAGTTTGTTCGAGAGTCGCGAAAAATTGGAGCGAACGGCAAAGAAACTGCGTTATCACCGATAATTTTTTCGTTCACACACACACACAGCATCGTTTTACACGTAGCTATATCGATATTATTAACCGCGATACACAGGCAATCGACAATTACGCGAGAATATAAACGGCACGAAATTTTTAAACCGGGAGAGAGCACGGAAAAATTTAGTGACAGGCACGTCACGACCGAACGTTCATCGAGGCGAGCTCGAGGGGAACTGACGACTGACGAGTGACGAGAGCGCCGTGCGCTCCTGCCCGCCCGGACCCGTTCTCTCGGTGTCCGACACCGAGAGAGGGGGAAGAGTGGGGATATCGAATGAGAGAGGCAGCGCCGGTTTGCGCGCAGACAACAGGTGACGCATACCTGTGGAATGCGGGGCAAAATGGACCACCTGGGGCAAAATGGACCACCTGGGGCAAAATGGACCACCTCAGAGCTTTTATATTTCAATACTTTAGATATTTTAATACTTTAATATTTTAATACTTTAATATTTTAATACTTTAAATATTTTTATAATAATATTAAATGTTTTTAATATTTAATATTTTTATTTCATTTATCAGAGAGAAATTATTTTGACTCGAGATACGCTTTGACGCTAGAATTTGCTGCTTTGAATGTTAATAAACGAGCGATTTTATTTTTATTCATCTCGCTAGCTAGCTTCCCGCGAAACGCCGTATGATTGTTTCAACACCTTGCTCGAAAGCTACATTTCAGATTACCGCTGGCTCTTTAATTAAACAGAGCTCTACGTTGCCCGCGCGCGATTCTGTATATTTTCTCATACCGACGAGCGATAATGAACAAAATCGTTGCTAGACACTTATCTGAAATGTAATGATAAATAATTATAAAGATGATAATAATTATAAAAGTAACAATTATTATAAAAATAATAATTATTATAAAAAAATAACGATAATTAATCAGGGATGGGAAAAAAATTGAATCTCGACGAGGTTTTTTTTTTAGCCATACAGTGCCGCTATCTTGGGACCAAACAACTGAACGACTCGCGAAAAAATTCGTTATTCAAAAACTTGCGCAATTAGAATTCATCAAGACATCGCCTTACCTTTTTTTTTATCAACTGTAATTATTTTAGTGAATTATCGATGATTGTAGTTTTTCTATCAAATATTTGGGATCGCTGACACTTTACTCGAAGTTTTGTCGGTTTTATTCCCTCCCCCCTCCCCCTCCTTGCCGGCACCGGACTGCCGGGGTCAGCCATTGTTGTTTGCACCTTGCATTGTTTGCAACAGTGTTGCCAGATCAGGGGATTTCCACCTAAATTTAGGCGTTTTTCGATGACTTCAGGTGGGAAACATAGGATAAAATTATTTAGGGCATTTTTTAGGTGAATCTTTGTAGGGTTGGATTCGAATTTTTTTTTTATTGGATAATTGTCAATGCTAGAGATGTGCTTGCCCATAATTAAATCGGAAATTAACCGGGGCCCATCACGGCGTTTACATACAGGTCTGTCAACTCGCTCGCTGGGAATGATTACGTTGCCGAAGCCATCCGCTAAGATCGCTGCAATCGAGGGAAGTTCTAGTGCGACAGAGATAACTGCAGGCGCGCATGCTCATGACAGTTTACTCATTAATATATATATATATATATAATAACAATAAATCGCGCGCAATCGCACCTATTTGCACCTGTTTCCTATCCAGTACGTAATAACAACTGTCACTTTGAAAAACCGTGCCCTTAAAAATTTAATAAGAGGTATATCTATATATATACCCCTACCATCCATCTATCGGTGGTGGGGGTAATTCAGGGGATTTTTAGGCGGAAATGGCAATTGGCTAGGTGGACGCAGTGTTGCCACTGTCTAAGAAATTTAGATGGTTTCTAAGATTTAAGAATTCTTAGGTATTTTTTAAAGAATTCTGAAGAAAATCTCCGCAATCGTAATAACAACCGTGCAAGAGTAGGCTCTTCGGTCTTTATATGCGCTGTTTTACCGACAATCTCGACTGTCAGTAAGACTGTTTTACCGGCAATCTCGACTGTCTGTAAGGATTCTCGACTGCAGGTAAGGTAGGAAATGTCCCGAGTCATCCCCTAACGTAACTAAGAAATCTAAAGAATTTTCAATGCGCCATCTGAAGAATTATATCCATCGCGGTGTGGCAACACTGGTTGTAAATTGTAATGCGTCTGGCGCGACGGAACACGCAAAACAAGAGAGCATCTTCGAGTTCGGTTCAGTTTCGTCGCGATATAATGCGAAACAAAAAAAGATCTCCCCGCCGATATTTTATGGTCAGAGCAAGTGTTTTTTTCCTCTCGTTAATTGATTCAACTGGAGATTTTTTTTCTTCTTGATATCGTCGTATGAAAGAGGATTCGATCGAGACGCAATAGTGACATGATTCGTAGAAAATTCACGTGAACATCACGAAAACGATCAATAGATGTATCCACAGCAAAGATAAAGAATCGTGACGTTTCCCGGATTGTCGTGCACGTATTATTATTATTGCGTGTGTGATTATTCGCATTGATCGTATCTTTTTTAAGTTTATGTCAAGTTTAAGGGCCTTGTTCAATTACATTGTGTTACTCGCTGAAAGAAGTCATCGACGAAACGAGAAAGAGGTTAGTGTGTTACTTTTACGTATTTCAACATATGAATGTATATATATATATATATATATATATATATATACATATATCACGTGAATGTAAAGAGGAAGCTCTCTCGCTCCGTTGACTGTTTACTGTTAGGAGGATCATTCTCTTCACTCCTCGAAAGTCAAGATCGCGAAGGACATGATCTTCGTTCTTTTTTTTACATTGAACAAAAAATAGAATACCTTGACTGCAGTAAAAAAAAAATCCTGTGTCCTTTCACCAGTAAACTCGATTGTTTTTTCCTTTTCGCTTTTGTATGCCCGAGAAGTCCAGGTTTATAATAATTTAATTAAGGCACGTAAGCTTGTGTGAGGTCGAAAAAACAGGTCAATTTTCAATGTTTTTTTAAAATTATAAGAATTTCGGAACGACGAGCTCGCGACCTTACCCACCATTGGTACATATTCTCGCAAGGTTTAGTTTCTTTTCTGTTGACAAATATTTATGCAGAAGTTTTTAATACGAAATCTTCATTGCGATCATTTTGCTATCAGATATATTTCGTGAATTGATTCTTTTCACACGTACTGCGAGCTTTCGTGAAGGAAACAAAATGTTAGCCAGCTTTTTTGTGAGCTTTATCTTCGATGGACCTTTGTGGAGAAAATAGGATTATAATCTTTGTTACTCTGACCAGAAGAGTTGTTATCACAATCAAGGTGGGAGGACCGTTGAATCCCAGCCAGGACTTTGACCTATACAATCTTGCTTCCTTATTTATTCTTTTGATCGTCGAGATAACTTAAAATTGTCTTCCGCTTCAGATGACATTTCTTAATTTACTCAACAATTGTGCATTTCCCTGCAAATCGATAAATCATCAGAAAAAATCTGCCTGCGAGGATGTAAAAGGTTTGTTTTCGTGAAAAATTTTCAAACAGGTTTTGAAAATGAAATTCCCACGACAAAAATAGGCGAAATGACTGTTTTTATACATCTACAAAGTCAGGCTAAGGAAATGAGAAGTCAGAGAGATTGAAATAAAATGGCATTGTCAATAGAAAAAAAATTATGAAAAAAGAATTCATTTAAATTCCGGCCAAAAATAAAAAAAATTGATTTACAAAAAAAAAGCATAATTTAATTCAGCGGAACAATTTTTTTCATGTTTTGTTGTATCTGAGAAGTCACGATATAAATTTCAAGTTGGAACTCGCATCCGTTTACTAATGCCAAGTCTTTTAGTAGGATAAAAATTCTTAAATTTCGTGTTCTTCGTATTCAACAGTTCCTTGATATATTATATACATAGCGTTTTTTTAACAAATATTGAATTTAGTATATTTATTAAATTAATTAAATTAAATTTATTAAATAATCAAATTTATTAAATTTATAAAATTCGAAATTTGTTAAAAAAACTATATAATATATCAGAGAACTGTTGAATACGAAAAACACGATATTCAACAATTTTTATCCTACTAAAAGACTTTGCATTAGTAAACGGATGCGAGTTCCAACTTGAAATTTATATCGTGACTTTTCAGATACATACAAAACATGAAAAAAATTGTTCCGCTGAATTAAATTATGCTCTTTTTTGTAAATCAATTTCTTCGGTTTTTGGCTGAAATTTAAATGAATTCGTTGCTCCGATCGAATTCATTTCCGATCGAAAGCTATTGGAAAAGAATTTTTTCGATTTCATTTCGCACCGTGCCTAAACTCCGAAGAGCTCAATACGCAAAAAGTTTGAAATATAACTTTTGGTGTACTCCAAAGAGTATTATAGTTAGAGATCTGAAAATTGGTGTACAATATACTTTCAGGCAACACTAAAACATACTCGAGTTTCCAGCAATTCGAAAGAGGTCGGCCTAAAATGGGGTCCCGATGAGGGAGAATACCTCATATATTTTCGTTAATTGCAACGATGCAAACTTCAACGTCAATGAATATTCACGGTCCATTTTACAAAGATTCAATAATTCTATAGAGACTCAATAATTCAATAGAGTGTAGCTCGCCCTCTCGTTTGCGCTCTTATCAAGCGTATCGTTTGACTTCGTCGGTTGGACTTTGGGCCCTCGTTCGCAGATTGTTCTAGCTTGGAATTTAAACCTTTTTTTTCGCACACAGCATATCGACCATGAATTTTCCTCCCAATAATCTTCAACGCCCGATAAGGATGTTTACATATTTTTCAACATTCGATCACTGTGAAACAAAAGACAAATTATAACATTTGCCAAAATGGCGGGAAGGAAATTTGAAATAATTCACAGGATGTTCAGTAATTTAGTATTTTTTGAGAAGAAATGTCTGGAGCCCCCAAAAATATTTATAAAAAAGAGCTGGACCAAAACTTTTCTTTAATTTTTTTTTCAAGGCGATAGTTTTTTTTTCGTCGACAATGTTGGCGTATTTTCTGATCTTATACGAGCCGATGCTACGTGACCACTTTAATTTCATCATCGTTCTTGTTGGGAGACGAGCGTCACAAAAATCACGATAAAAGGTCCCCTTCTCTCTTTTATATCCATTGTTCGGATAACGATGGGGACGTAAGAGAAATACTAGTGACCCAAAAAAATCAAAGACAATCGATCGAAACTTTCCGTTCGTGACTTCATCCTCATTTTTTTGAACTTTTATTTTTTTTTCAGAAATTTCACGTAAATTCGGAATTATCATAGGGGAAAAAAATGAAAAATTGCTGGGATAATTAGGTTTGGATTCTCTTGTTACCAATTTTTTTCATCTATATTTTATTTTTTATAATATTAAATATATCCATTTTTTAGAATATTATTTTTGGGGCTTATTTTTTTTTCTTTTTTGAATAAATGATTTTTTATAATTTTTGGAGGAAGGGAAATACGGGAGAATGTCGAATTTTGTTTCAACATCCACAAAACCGCTGGCCGTGACCTTACAATTAAATTCGAGCCGGTTTTTATTCGCGAATGCTTTCTCGCAGACGAGATAATAATTTTAAAAAAAGAGTACAAAAAAATTCGGAACAAAGTCGAAACTCGAAACCAGGTAAATACACACGCAAAAGTGAACGGAGTGGGAATTCACCGCGACTCTGGACTTTTAAATTTTCATATAAAAATTGCGGACTCTTGGCGATTCTTATGATGATGAAGCTCGAGTCGTTGCAAAGTAACGAAAATAATTTTTTTTTTTTTAACTGGCTATTTCCGTAGCATTTCAATTATGCACATTTCAATATCATCGATTCTTTCGAATTTTTTACTTCTGAACTTCTTGCTGCAAAATAAGGATATGCAGAAAAAAAAATAACAAAAATTTGGGAATGCCGATTCTCAAATAAATTTTCATGAATGATCGAATTCGTGGAAAAGATTATGAGGCTGAAAAAAGCGGTAAAAAATATCGACCACGAATCCCTCAACCTGTTTTGCTGGTTCGTCATCGACGAAGTTGGCTAGTTTTTTTGGTTTCGTCGAAGGATTCGATTTTATCAAAATCGCGAAATTCACTTTCATTCGATGGTCAATCATTTTGTTCCTCGTTTAATCGAGATTACTTCACAGATGAAAACGAGATGGTATTCTTAATTTTTAAAATTGTAAATTCAGCGACAATCTTCTGAATCTTTAATTTTCTTTAATCACAGGAAATTTACGCGAGAAAATTATAATGCAACAAATTAATGATTTTCAATTCGAGGACATTTTTTTTGTTAATTATTATTAAATTTTTGTTATTATTAATATTATTATTAATTATTGTTAAATTTTTGTTTTAAAATTATATTATTTACATTCAAAACGGATTTTTTTTTTCATTCAAACGGAACTGGTCTAAGTTTTTTTCGCCTCGTGTCCGCATGAAATTGATGTCACCGCCACGGTTCACCGCTATCATTATAGAAATCCAAGGTTTGCTTTGCTATTTCGCATATCTGCTTCGATGCTTTTTTATCATGCTGACTCGAGCGAAGCGTCTATTCTTTTTTCACGTTTCGCTGTAAATGTCAGCTTGTCAATTAATGACACTCGTAAATGAAATTGTATCCCAAAATTCATCTGCACGCTTGATCGAATATCCATTAATTTTATTTTCGCCAATTAATAAGATAATTGGTGATCTATTTTATCTGGTAAAAACAAAAAATAATAAACAAATCATGCGAAAACGAATCGCAAAAAAGAAGATAAAATAGGATTAAAAAACAATTTTAATAACTGTTTAAAATTTATTTTATGCGATTATAAAATTATTCGCAAATGAAAAAACTCGCTTTCTTCGACTTGTAATCGTGTAGCCTCCCCCTTTAATTATCGCTTATTATCGAGACGGAACATTTTCCCACTCTGTTCGATATTTGTTGAAAAATAAATACCAGTAGTTTCGTCGATCATTGTCGTTTTCTTTATTCAAATGACAATTGCACTGGGAAAATATTTAATTTTGAAATTATCACTCGTGGCAAAGTCGACGTGACAAGTATTTATAAATTATTCTTGTTTTTCTATCGCGAAATACTATCGGCAATAACAAGGCAAGAGGCGAGATTCAAAAACCCTTTTGGCACAGCGAAGGATATTTAACGGATCCACTTTATTCCTTGACCCGATGATTATGCGTCATTGGATGGCCGTTTACAAGCTACGAATTTTAATGGTGTCGCTTCTGCTCTGACAATCGCATGCATTATAATACATTAGAATTCGATTAAAAAAATTATCGACAATTATTATTGATATATCTTGCAAATATATAATTAAACATTTTTTTATAATCAATTACATGAATTTACACAATATTCAATATACATTATTTATTATATGATATATTTGATTTAAGGGGTTAGACCATTCTACAGACCAAAGAAAAGGGAATTTCCAAAGTCTCTCTCTATCTCTCTCTCTCTCTTTCCTAGAGGAAAATATTCTAGATATTTTATACTATTAGATATAAAATGAAAGAAAATAAATTTTTGAAATTTTATAACCCATGTAAGCCCTTAAAAATTCTTGAAAATTGAGATTCGCAAATATTTTACTTCCCAAATTCGACGTTCCCATTTTTCAATAGTCATGAATCATCGATCATATTTTGATCCAGATTTCATTCGTACAAAATTGCCGATTTCAATCGTAATCCCGGAGAATTCCCCAAACTTAAGGGGTTAGGCCACTCTTCAGACCAAAAAAGGGCATATGTCGTGATTTTTTTCAGCGAAACCATAAAATAAATCGGATTTACAAAAAAGGTGTTTTGTTATACATTTAATTGGCAATACTAAATTATTTTTTCATGCCGATATATGTCAAAATGGCGACTTTGCAGCAGCTTTTCGATGACACCTTAATTTATGGAAGGTCGAAGGCCGTACCAACAGCTCCTATAATTTTTTAGTTACGATGAGGCACCAATTTTTTTTCGATTATCTATAAGAATAGCTATAGAAGTACGTTGGATGTTTTTGATTTGTCGTTTTTGGTAAAAATTGCGCATTTCTAAATCAAAAAGTAGAAAACGTCATGAGAAAATCGTCAGGAAATTGTTTATAAAAAAAAGAACTATGCAATATAATGAAAAAATCATACGTAGTACTTCAGAAAACGTTATATTGAATGTACAGTTGAAATTTCAAATGAATCGGTTGAAATTTGTTTGAGTTACGAATTCGGCCGACTTGAAAAATGTAGTTCTGAGATAAACGCGTTTAAAGTTTGTAGAATACGAAAATTGAGTACTTAGGGATTGTTCACGCACATAATCTTTTGGAATATAAATCTATAGATACTAAGGTACCTTTTGAACAAAGAAAAATCGATTTTTTGAAAATCCTAGCCTAACCCCTTAATCCTAAATTAATGGTTATTTAAAACTGGGAACATCTATTAACTGGAACCAACAACAAAGTTTTATAAACTTTTTGGAATATCCCATAGATCCTTCATCACGTTGAAATTTTCAAATTTCTTTCATAGGCACCTCATCGGTCAAATTCCAGCAAAATAATTCTTAATTGTATTTTAAACAGCGTACAAATATGCTAAATAAATCCTCATGTACGATGTGAAATCTCCTGCTTATAAAAAATGGTAAAAGCATCAATTTCATTTTATACTTTTTCTCAAATAAATCATGACATTCGCAATCATGAATTTTTCGAAATAAAATTAATTGGTGATTCTAATGAGTTTTATCTTACAGGGAAAAAAAAACATTGAGGCTACCGATAATTAGTTCTCTTATTTATTAACTTCAAATGTTCATAAAAATTCATAAAAATTATATCATTGTGAATGAATTCAAGAACCCTCGGGAATATAAAATGCGTAAAATCGTGAGTTTCACGACTTTGCCTGTTACAAGATATGACCGAGGAGAGGGGGAACTTAAGAAAGAACCACAAGGACAATATTATTATTATTGTTGTTGTTGTTGTTATCGGCTTACACAGCATATTATAGTGAAAAATCGGACGATGCTGAAATTGTCATAATTTGAAAGTAGCGAAAATAGTTGTATTCTACTTTTCTCTCGGCTCACGTGCTTTTTTTCATGCCTTAAGAGCCTCAGCCCTCAACGAAGACCCCAAAAAATTGTGTTGCATTAAATTCAACAGAAATAGTGGTTTTTTTTAATAAAATTCATTTTTCCTAAAAAGTTTGGAGTATAAAAATAATCATTGAACTATATTTTGCGGTATATATTATGGACTCAGGATGTTAAATTCAGAAGGGAGAGTTAGACCTTACTAAAGATCAATTTTAAAAACTTATTTTTCTTATAACGATGCAAATTCGAACGACGTTTGAAAAATCCCTGTATACGTTTTTTTCCTCCTCAAATCTCCAAGCAAAAAAAACTATATTGAACATATGTGAGATCAACGAAAAAGCCATTTCTCCCCCCCCCCCTCCCTCTCTCTCTCTCTCTCTCTCTCGAGTCTATAAATCGCGAATGAGAGAGCTCGATATCGTTTTTTTGCCTCTCTCTCTGCCGCGATCGCGTTTCTACAATTCCTCTCGACGATGGTCAACGGTGATGGCCGCGCGTGTACTCGCTCAAACGATCAGTACGTGTCTAGACGCGGTGGCACGAGCATCGCGCAAGCCTGAAACACTCGAAAAAGAGCGTTTGCCCTGTGCCCCAAAATTTCCGCAAAAGAATTTTTCATCGAGGAAGAAAAAACAAAAAATCGTTACCGATTGCGCTCATTCGAATCAAAAGATTCTCGTTGCAAGAAAAAAAAAGCTCATCGTCGAGCAATTTTCATAATCTAGATAAAAGTTTAAAGAGAAAACAATTTAACAAGGATAATCGATGAATCCTCGTGTCGGATCGGTTGACAAAAGTGTGAATATCTAAAAAATACGTGATAACGAGAGGAATACTTATCGGAGAGGAATACACATTGATTAGTGGTCTGGGATGATGACCCCGAATCATCGAGATTCTCGCTGAAACGTAAAAGCAAAATTTCCGTCAAAAAGTCCAGGATTACTCGTCGTTGTTGCCGATTTTATTATTCAGTTTCTCTCGACTTTTCTAATCGCAGGAATATGCGCGTCCACTGCGTTTTATCCGCCTAATTCGAGGGATCAAGGAAATGTAAGAAGTTTATTATTTTTGTGGAAAAAAGAAAACCTTTCTCGTCGTTGAGAGACTTGAAAAATGATGATGAAGTGCGATGAAGTGGTCCAATTTTGGAACAAAGTAATTATTGCAAAAACGATGTCAAATATGAAAGTTTGGAGTAGAGTTGAATTGAAAAATTGTTGATTTCGGAGCGAACCTTAAGGTTTTATGCAACGAAGAGTGGAATATCGGGGAGGAAAAACCCGGAAAATCGTCAATCAATTGTTCTCCCATTTCGCGCTTGTTTTTTCCGCGATAATTACGATCGAAGTTGCGCATACAGCGAATGCGTCATGACGAAGTGCACGCCAAAAGCCATAAAACACATTTTCATATCCACACGTACACTGCGGTTTAAAAGTTTGGAATCACTCGTCCCGATTCCGCGCCGCACAAAAAGTTTCACAGCTCTTTTAAAAACGAAGATATTTCAATTCAACAAGCGGCGTTTCAAAGAGGACATATTCAGCTTCATTTCGCTTTTTTCAAAAAAAAATTCGATTTTTTTTTAACCCCGTACGTCCTTTGAAACATGGTTGTTTTTTGGCTTTTTTTTTGGTGTTGAAATGTTGGAGCGCGACCCATGCAAATTTTTTTCATCCGTTTTTTGCTTCAAAAACTTGTGGGAGGGAGTATAAGCTTCAATTTTTTTTTTAAGTTTCGTACAATTTTTTTCGCAAAAATATTCAACTTTTGACAAAAAACGAACGTATTCATAAAATGTAACGTAACTATAAAACTATTGGGTTTTCGTGAAATCACTAAGATGGTAAAAAGTTGCATACAATTACTTTGGATTCAATGAAATTTTTTCAGAATTTTTTTCTAACATTTTTTTTCCAACATTTTTACGGTTAACGAGATATTTTTTATCTTAAACAATCGGATCTGTTACCTCATCTACAAGCCTTTTTCATCGGAAAACTCGTGTAGATGAGTTAAGAGACCCGATTATTTAAGATTAAGAAATACCTCCTTGACGGGACAAATTTTTGAAAAAAAAATTGAAAAAAAATTCCGAAAAAATTTCATCGCATCCAAAATAATTATATGCAACTTTTTACCCTCTTATTAGTGATTTCACCGAAACCCAGTAGTTTTAGAGTTACGATACATATTATAAATATGGTCGTTTTTTGCAAAAAATTGAATATTTTTGCGAAAAAAAATCGTACGAAATTTAAAAAAAAATGAAATTGAAGCTTATACTCCCCCCCACAAATTTTTCACGCGAGAAATAGTTTTTAAAAAATATCATGGGTCATGCGCCGAAATTTCAAAGCCGAAAAATGAACATGTTTCAAAGAGCGTACCGAGTTTTTACAAAAAATCGAAAAAAAAATTTGGAAAAAGCAAAATGAAGCCGAATATATCCCCTTTGAAAGGCCACTTGTTGAATTGAAATATCTTAATTTTTAAAAGAGCAGTGAAACTTTGTGCGGCGAGGAGTGGGGGCGAGTGTTTCCAAACTTTTGGACGACAGTGTATATATGAGGTATTCCCACTCATCGGGACCCCCTTTTAGGCTGACCTCTTTCGAATTGCTTGAAAGTCGAGTATGTTTTAGTGTTGCCTGAAAGTATATTGTACACCAATTTTCAGATTTTTAACTATAATACTCTTTGGAATACACCAAATGTAATATTTCAAACTTTTTGCGTATTCAGCTCTTCGGAGCTTAGGCACGGCGCGAAATGAAATCGAAAAAATTCTTTTTTACTAGCTTTCGATCGCAAATTTCCTGCGCTTTTCGAAAAAAATATCAGCGATTTCGGAAAAAAACGAATTCGTTCAAATTTTGGCAAAAAACCGAAAAAATTGAGGTACAGAAAAAGAGCATAATTTAATTCAGCGGAACAATTTTTTTCATATTTTGTATATATCTGAGGAGTCACGATATAAATTTCAAGTTGGAACTTGCATCCGTTTACTAATGCCAAGTCTTTTAGTAGGATAAATATTCTTAAATATCGTGTTTTTCGTATTCAACAGTTCTCTGATATATTATATAGCGTTTTTGAACGACTTTTGAATTTAGTAAATTTATTAAATTTATTAAATTAAATTTATTAAATCGTATTCATTAAATTTTGAATTTAATAAATTTATAAAATTCGAAATTCGTAATACCTCATATCTTAAAAGCTGATAAACAAAAAGGCCTAACATTGACGCGGTAAACGTTGGATCGTGAGCATTCCGCCATATTTTTTTTTCAATGATCGGTTCGTGGATGAGACTGCTCGATCGTTTCTTGCACGAGCTCGTTTCCGCTACCTTTTTTATTTCTCCCAGAGATATTAATGAGGAAGGGAAGAGAAGAGGAGGAAAATTGGAGTATAATCGCTCTCTCGAGCGTTGCAGAAATAGAGGTCGAAGGTCCGATGAGGATTTTCTCTCTCGATAACCTCCATCGTTGTCGCGAACGTTTTCTCAAGCGAAAAGAAAATTTGTTTCCCAAAAAACTTTGCATCGACAAACGCTCCTAAAATCTCTCAAGCCATGTGGTCATTTGATCGGGAAATAGAAGGGAAAATTACGAATTTTTCTCCATGAAAATTTTTGTAGTGAAAAATTATGGAAAATCTATACCGATCTTCTGGACAACGCGAAAAATGCGTTGCTGCATTTTTTTTTAACAACGACTCTCTTTCTCTTCGGTCACGCTTTCTCTAGATTTTTTCCTTCCGCTTTTGTTTCATTTTCCCATTTCTTGCCGCATTGTCAATTCCCATCTATTATAATTATTATCAATTCAATCGTGGTACTTGTCAAACTGTATTTTCGCACATTTACGCTTTTTACAATTTTTTTTCCATTGAAAAAAATAGCAAAATAGTGGGAGAATAAAGATTGAATAGTTGAAATGAAAATCGGTAACTAGTAGTTTTTTTTTATCTCGAGCATTCCTTTACGTCTCAATTCAACTTTTCTCTATCCTATATCATACTTTCCCCCTTTTTTTTTTTTAAATTGTCAAAGCGTTTATTCGTGACGACTTTTCGCTCTCCTCTTTTTTCCTCGATCCTTATCGCGAACGACTGCGTCACGTTCATAAATAATCATATCTGCAACTATGTTATTAACGTCGATTAAAAAAAAAACACTCGATCAAAATGAATCGTTTCTATGATCTATACTGAATGAGGAACGATGATTATTTGTGTTTCAGGCGGTGAAAAAATTATCTTGGAAAATTCAGCGTGTGGAAAATAAAAGACAAACTTTCGGTGATTGAGGGGAAAATATTTGTTTTTTCTTCGCTCATCGCGGTCCGTTGCTCGTGAAAATCGTATTCACGAGAAATCGGTGAATGTCGATAATCGAGGTTGAGAATAAAAGTGAAATAAAAAATACACCAAGATGAAGGTCGAGGGCAATAGTTCGAGGGACGACGATGCAAATGGGATGCTTTTGCAACCGCGCAAAGGCTCGATCGTGCGATTGCAAATTGCACCTGTGCAGCCAAAAACCATAACACACTTGCCTAAAAGACCTCCAGTTGATTTGGCGTTTACGGATCTTACTTACACCGTTCGCGAAGGACGAAAAAACAGTGAGTAAAACTCTTTTGTTACTGAAGAAATATATACATTAACCTGGAGAACGAAAAACAGGTCAATTAAATTTTTTTTTTTTTAATAAGCTTCAATTTCATTTTTTTAAAGTTCGTACGATTTTTTTTCGCAAAAATATTCAATTTTTTGCAAAAAACGACCATATTTATTATTAGTTATTATTATTTGAAAATTATTATTATTAGTTATTATTAATTATTAGTTATTATTATTTAAATATAGTGCCTCATAGTAAGAATGCAAAAAATGTCTATTAGCCCAATAATTAAACTTTTGTTTCACCTGATGCTTTTTTGAAATTTCGGAAATTACTAAAATGGCAAAAAATGGTCGATTTTCCACAAGAAGAACAATTCTGATCATTCTTTCATCACCATTTTTTAATTCGAATGAATTGGTAATTTTGATCTTCCAAAAAAAATCATAAATCAATCAAACATTCAAATTTCTCCAAAATCTTTGTTGCCAATTAGATTTAAAACTCTGAGTTGTAAAACAACAATATGGAGAAATCTTTTTATTCAATTCCACGCTTATGCAGACGCCTTAACATTTCATTATAATTTTATTCAATTTTTATTTTTTATCCAACGATGATTTTACGATTTCACGTACAATAATAATAAATGATTATTCGAACGAGACTTCGCGGTTGCGGAAGTACAGCGATGTTTCATGAAAATTGTTTTCGCAATTGTTGTGAAAATTTCGTTGGGACACAACGCAGTAAAAGTTTGATCAATTTCGAAATATTATTCATCGTATTCACATATAAATATATATTAGCAAATCGTTGCAAATTGAAAGCTTCGCGCGGTCTTTGCACAATTTTTTGGAGTAACTCCCCAAAATTAACAAAAAAATGGGGGTTTTAAACAGTGTCCTAAAATCAGAAGCCTAGGAACCACGAATATAACATTAAAAACCGTTCTAGAATGTAAAGATCGGGAGAAAACCGTCGTTTCATGCAAATTTTGAACTACATCATCAAGATCACTTAACCAAAAATGATAAAAAAACATATTTTGAGAATCCTTAAAGATAGCTCTTTCAAAAGACACGTCACACGATATATTAGAGAATTTTTTTTTTTACCAGACAGAACCACTATTTTCATCAAAAATAATTTTTTTTTTACAAAGACCTAACTTACAAAGACCTAACACGAGACCGATCTTAAAATGGTTTCATTCCTATCCCTAAAAATACTAAATTTCTAAATTTCCCTAAAAAATACATTTCTAACTCTAAAAATACTAAAATTTAGATATTAGCCTACTGTAGAAGGCCAAACAAAAGTAAATTTTTAAGATTTTTTTCTTAACTCCTTTATCATAAAATATTTTGTCCCATGGCCGACAATTAATCTCAGGATTGGCAAGTCTGAAACAAAAAAATAGGAAAGCATTTTGAAGAGGAAGGTTTCTTACACAACAATTTACCACCCTTAATGAAAAAATGATTAAAAAAATAAATGGTGAATGTTTGAAATAAAAATGAAAAATTGAATTTTTCACAATTTATATCAAACATCCGCCATTTAAAAAAAAATTGATTTTTCATTAACGGTGGTGAATTCTTGTGTAAGAAACCTTCCTCTTTAAAATGTTTTTTTTGTTTCAGACTTGCTAATCCTGATGATTCAAAAAATCAAAATTAAAAAAAATATTTTTTTTTTTGTTTTTTCGAAGGATAAAACAATGTTGTAAAAACAGTTTTATAGCCATATCTGATAAAGGAGCTGAGAACAAAAAATCTTAAAAATTTGCTTTTTTTGCCTTCTAAAATAGTGCGAAGAAAGGAAAAAAAAACGTTCAAAGGAAAATCTCCGGGATTCCCCATAAAACTCAATCATATACGACTTAAAAAAAAAAAAAAAAAAAATAGACATCACAACTTCAAGTGTTCTATATCTATCTCTCACTCTTTCACTCCGAGTCGAGTTATTTAAACTTCGAGATCACGACCTCATGACGTTCACATGAGAACCACGTTCCTCAAAGAATCGCGCAAGAATGTTAAAAATCAACATATAAGAGTGATCAAAACCGCGAGCAAAACACAAAGTCAACATTCCCCCTAATAATAAATGTGTCATAAAAAAAAAATGAAAGGAAAATTATTAGCGGGGCTCGCGGTTATAAACTTTCATTTTCGATTTTAAGGATAATCGAATTCTTTCATTTTTAATTTTGACGGTCAAATGCAACAAAAATCAATCGAATACATGAATGGCATATCATTATATTTTTTTGAAATTCCCATATATTGCACATATATTGCCATCTGTCGGGGATAAAAGAATGAAAAAACTGGTTCCCGTTGACATTGACCACAGAGTGAAAGTCCAAACGTTGTCCCCGTTGACAATCCTTGGTAAAACAGCTGAATTTCTCGTGGAGGTAATGAACTCGTCGATACCGTCGATTTACTGTACATTTGTACAATGAAATGATAACAACAACAACAACAACAACAATAATAATAATACTAATAATAATAATAATAATAATAATAATATAAAGCAGCGTCATTTCGTCAAGTTATATTGAATGTAAAAAGATTGCCCAATGTAATTAAATAATATAATTACTATTAAAAATTACTATTATAATATCATTGCTATTATAATTTACAATTAAAAAAATAGTTGTTGGAATTCCGAGGCCTCTGTATAATCGAGTAATTGCGATTATTATGTTTTATTTTTTTTTTTTTCCTCGTCGGATATCACGGATCAAAACGTCAATCTCGCGATGGCGAATGATGAGAGAATTCTCAATCTCGATTGACCGCGATTTAGCAAGAATATATGTCGTTGTGGGTCAAAGACACTTTTTGTGGGAGATTATTCTTAGTATAATATAATATAATATTTTTTTTCATTTTTGAAAAATGCTGGTATCAAGCAATCCTTGGAACATCTCCCACATTTTCTTCATTTATAGCGGAGATTTCAGACTCACCTTTCACATTTGTAATTAGTAAAATTTGGCAATTAATTGTTAAGGTTAATATCAAGTTAGCAGAGAACTTTTGAAATTTCTGGAAAAACGAAAGTCCAAATTTTCCTATTTTTGGCAGAGTTGTATGCAAAATAATTTGGGATGCAATTTATACTATGTGTAGCCTTGTAAAATAAATTTTTATCGAACAAAAATCCTCGTTCAATCACTAGTTAATCCTTTTTTGAGGAAGGGTGCAGAATTTCTATAAGATTGGTGCATCAGTTTTTAAGAAATCATGTACTTTTCGAAAATAGTGTTTTTGGAAGTGTTTTTAATAATAAGGGGAATTTCCAAACTCTCTCTCTCTCTCTCTCTGTCTCTCTCTCTCTCCTAGAGGAAAATATTCTAGATATTTTATACGAAAACGAAAAACCAAATTTTCCAATTTTTGGCAGAGTCGTATGCAGAACAATTCAGGATACAATTCATACTACGTGTAGCCTTGTAAAATAAGTTGTAATCGAAAAAAAATCCTCGTTCAATCACCAGTTAAGAAGTGTGCCCCTTTTGAAGAAGTATGCAGAATTTTAATAAAATCGGTGCATCAGTTTTTAAGACATCGTGATCACTTCAAAAATCAAAAAATTGAAAAATTGAAAATTAATTAAATTAATTTTCAAAAATCGAAAAAATAGTAGTTTTGGAAATCCCACGATCGGACTAGTCTTTAAAATTGTTGAATAGATAGTTGTTTGAAACAAAACCGACACTCACTTTTAAAAACGCGATTTAAAGTTTAAAACTCAAAAAACTCATTTTTAAAAACACATCGAATATTTTTGTTGTATTTTTTTCTGAAAAAGCCATAAAAAAAAATTTGAAAACAAACTTTTACTTTGGACCATTATAAAAGAAGTTATGATCAAAATACCAAAAAAGAGCGGTTTTTTTTGTTAATTTAATATCTTTTGAATCAAAAAATCTCAAAATTTAACAGGAAGGGTCTTTTGATGGGCACTGAAAAATGGAAAAAAATTGAGGAAATAAAAAAAAAAGTTTTTCAAACTGTCCGATTTGGGATGGAACGCCCCATATATATTAGACCGTGAATAACTTTTGAAGGAGTGAGTTTATCGAAAAATCATAAGAGACCTTTTTTGTAGAGCGTTCAATTGCCTACAAGAATACGTATCGTTCATTTCGGTAAATTGACTTGAAGCCGATGTATAAAATTTCAAAGATTAAAAATTTGTTTCCTGGGTTATTTAAATGGGAAATAGAAACTCGCGATAAGACGTACCTAAATATTTATATCAAGAGCTCTGCTTTTAACAGGCATCTTTTTTCACCGCCCCGAAAGTATTTAATAGGTTGTTTCGAAAAACGAAAAATAGTCTCTTCTTTAATCAGTCTACTATAGATACTAAGATACCTTTTCAACAACAAAAAATTGATTTTTTTTAAATCTTAGAGTGGCCTAACGCCTCAAAGAAAAAAACATTGTCGCGCATAATTATGATAATTTATTTAGATTCTTCGATTTTTCAGTCGCACCGAATATCCTTCGCTCTGGTGATTAACGTTTTTTTTCTCCCCCTATTATTCTCCTTGCCATATATTTATGGTTTACCGTTGAACGACGTCGTTTTTTTTTTGCGAAGCTATTCATTAATCTCGACACTGATGGTTTACGTGAAAAAAAATTGAGATGACAATGCCAGACGCGCGGAAATTATTTCTCGAAGCATTGCACGTAAGGAAAATGGCTTTTGATATCGAGTCACGTAGACAATTTCTTGAAATATTTCTTCATAAATTAACAATGTATTCCACCGACAACGTTGACAATGGGAAAATTCTAAATTACCCAATTATTGTAATTCACAATCGACCCTCTCGTAATTCGTTTGTAAAAAAAACTTGCATGTTTTGCGAATATTAATCGAGCAATTTCGTTTCCTGAATCGTAACTTATCGACGAATATATTCATGAACTCACACTCATCTGGAAAAAGTGATTTAAGATCTTGCACTTGAGTCCTTTTCTTAACAAGTTTCTCAACTATTATATTCAAATATACTTTTTTTCCGCAATTATACTTGTCGCAATTTCGAGTCATTAAAATCGTTATGCAATTCTTACGTCGATAAAGGGAAGCATTTTCCTCCTCCCCCTCCCCAAGAATTTCCCAACGATTTATCAATTCATTTAGTAATTGACATTTTCTATTTTTTAACCGAGCAAAAAAAAATCTTTTTTTGATTTGGAAAAAAAACAGTTCTTTTCCCCTGAATTATCATGAGCATTTTTTTTCTCAAGTTCAGTAAACTTTGGCTTATTTTTTTTTTTTGCGATTAAATTGTCTTGAATTTTATCATCGAAGCAGCTTTTAATTGACATTTCAAAATAAAGAAAACCGAGCTTTATCGCGTTAAATGTAACGGAACATTGTACGCACGGTTTGCTTTTTCGCATATATTCGTATAAAATACATCTGTGTTAATACGAATGTGAATCACGATGATGAACGATTGCCGGACAAACTCGCGCTCTGCGCCTTTCATCATCGTTTCCCTTGGACTTTGCACGAGCGAGCTCAACATCGAGCGCGTTTCGAGATTGCGTGAATTCCTCTTTGTCGGAGACTCCTGGTTGAGAATAAAAAATATAAAAAAAATTGTCTTATCTGCCTCACTCCACGACTCTTCAATTGCTTTTTCGAAGCGTCCGAGAGTCGATTTTGTCGTCGAAACAATTCAAAAACACATTTTTCGAAACATTCGATGCTTCAGAGGCACTTTGCTTATCGATAAAAATGTTGTACGTGTGTTTTCTTGTTCCTCACTCTTTTCATCATTGTTTAGTAAATTTTGGAAATTTTTTTTACAGCCGAAAAAACGATTCTGAAATCGGTCAGCGGGAGACTTCGTTCTGGAGAATTAACGGCAATTATGGGACCATCCGGAGCTGGAAAATCAACTCTGCTCAATATTCTCACCGGTTACAAGTCAGTAAATATTTTTTTTGTTTAATAAAATTGAATAATTTGAAAAAATAGGGTCTGTTTAGGCCATAATGAAATTTTCGTCATTGATACGTTTGTAAGAAGAATCGAAGTGATATAGTTATCATTAAACCATCTCTTATGAAATTTTTGATCCATTTGATAAAATTGTTTTCTCATTATCGATTTTTCAACGCGCGACTGAACTCTTCCTCTCTTGATTAGTAATTGATATCAATGAAATTAATTTTTCATCTATTACAATATTTAAAATTACATTCAATCAAATTAAAATATGATAATTGAAAGAAATAATTTTTAAAAATCATCACCCAAAAAAGCTCCCTTTTCAAAAAGTATCAATTTGAGTCAATTCAAAAATTGAATCGTTAAAAAATTACAAAATTACAAAATTACAATTACAATTCTTTGCTTGTGGAGAGCCCTCTTAATGTTGTCACAGTCGGATTGTCAAAGACTTTCACGAATGAGCGACAATTCCTCGATTCATTTATTGAAACGGAAACTTCAGAGCGTGAACAAGAAATTGAATGAAGAAGTTAAATGAAACTGGTTTTTATCTTTTCTCGATTCATCACACTGAGAAAAAAGTTCAGTCAAAACAACTAAACCCATTTAGTTGAGAAAAATTTAGTTGATTCAATATTAATTTGTTTAAAGTAATGAAACTATAATTAATTCAACAAATGGATTTGCTTAACCATAAGATATGAGGTGAACGAAATTATTTGGTCAATGTCCAGATACAGTTTAGTCCAATTTACACGTTACTGAGTTCCTGTACAGAAATATTTCGTTAATTTCTAGTATATTTTAACTAAATAAATTTAGCTGTAACAAAAAAACAATTCGTACTTTCAATCACACAATTTATTTGGTACAAAAATATTTATTTGAGTGAACTGAAATTTTGCCCATTTAAGCAACGATTTAACCGATTTAACTAAAACTTCCACTGTATGTTTGTTGAATTACCAAAATGATCTCGTCGAACGTCCGGAAACAAATATTTGGTTGAGTCAAACAAATTTTTGCATTTTCAACAAAAATTTGTTCTCACTGCATACTTTGATATTGTTACGAATTCACGCGTGTGTGTATTTTTGCATTATGTTTACCGTTGAGACTTCCGGCTGGCGCGTTCACCGACCGGAAGTAGGACGTCGATAATAAACTCGAAGAACATAATTAGGTCTGTCGCGCTCGAACATTGTGTATCTGATGCAACAAAGTGCATCGCTAACGTGCCAGAGGGTAATTTTCGAAAAAATGGGCTTGCATCCCAAAATCGATCAAGGCCACTTTTTTCAGGTTTTTCTTATTTTATTTGAAAGGTTACGCCTAATTGGAAGCCAAAAAAATCAAATTTTTTGGTAGGGAACCTCGTAAATTTGTTAAATATATATTTCTGCAACTTTTATTGTTGGGGGAGAGTTTTGAGAGGGTTGAAAAGATTACGAAAAAAAATTCGTCCTTTTGGGCATCGTGTTGGGTATCAAATGAAAGCTTTTCAAAATGTAAATCCAAAATTCATAGTTTATTTTTGGAAATTTATAATTTACATGAACACTACCGGCGAAAAGTTTCCGGACAAAACTTCAAAAAATGTCTGGAACGTTTTTTTATGCCATTTCGCCGAAAGTCAAAGTAGAGCAATTTAACAAGCGGCATTTTAAAGGGAATTCGGCTTCATTTTCGGATTTTTTAATTATTTCTACAAATTGTTTTTAGATTTGGACTCTATTTTGAAAACAGCTGTTTTTCGCCTTTTTTCTCTCTCTTCAGGTGCAACCATCTTCTAGAAGAAATTTTTTTTATACATCCTTACGATCGGATTCATAAAGGGGGAAGTTTGAGCTTCAATTTCCTTTTTTTTTAATTTGAGCGATTTTTTTTCCAACGTTATTCTGTTTTTTGTGAAAAAGAGGAAATTTGAAAAATCCCGTATAACACGAAAACAAAGAGAATTCATGAACAACTTCATCCGAGAAAACCCAGAAAATAAGAAAAAATAAATTTAAGAAAAAAAAACTGAAAAAATTCCTCTGCCCTCAACAAAAACAGACGCAACTTTTTGCTATCTTGAAGTTTTTCATGAATCCTCTTTGTTTTCGTGTTATACGGGATTTTTCAAATTTCCTCTTTTTTCACAAAAAACAGAATAACTTTGGAAAAAAAAATCGCTCAAAGCTTTAAAAAAAAGAAAATTGAAGCTCAAACTTTTCTCTTTATGAATCCAATCGTAAAAATGTATTCAAAAAAAATCCTCTAGAAGTGGGTGAAGACCTTTTTTGAAGTTCTGTCCGGAAACTTTTCGCCAATTTTCAATGTTAAATAATTTTCCTCCAAAATTTTTCCAAAACCATTGTTCCCCTCTCGTAATGTCGAAAATGTTGGTCCAAAAAATCTAAAAAAAGTCAAGAACATTATGAAAAGTCGACTGTAAACAAAAATTATCAGCAACGCATTATCTAACATAGTTTAGATAACTTTATTTCCCGTGCAGAAAAAGAAAACTCGTCGACAAACTATGGAGCAAATAAATCAACTTATTTATCCATTACAAATATTGGCAGAATTTTCTCCTCAATATTATATTTATCCCAAACCTTCCAAATTCTTCAATTCAATTTTTTTTCAATTCAATTTTAACTTCGCCTAATTCCTTGAATGAAAGAAATGGTACTTATTTTTTTTTAAAAAGTCACAAACGTCGCCCTACTCGAGAGACATAATTTCACTCAGCACAGAAAATCTAAAAAAATCCCCAGCTGTTGAAAAAAAATTATTTTAACCATACTAAAATTACCGAGTGCGGAAAAAAAATAAAAAATGTCACCATCGACGTTTTTCCATGTTTCACGAGTGCCTCCATACATCTTCGTTCATTTCCAACGAGATTATTCAACGGTCCATTCTGATATAATTATTTGCACATGTCGTTGACTATTTACAATGACACATTTGACAATGGTGCAGCTACCGTGGACTTTCAACGAGATATACATACGTTTCTCGTATTATTCACGATTACGATAATCACGTTCCTCCATAATGATTACAACGAACGATACGATGATGTTCCTTCGTTCCAAGAATTCCGGAGATCGTCGATGAATTCTCGATGAATCATTTCGCAACGATAATTTGAATTTAACATCGATTTTACTCGGGTATCGATCGATCACTTTTTCTTCGTCGTGAATTTGTAATTTTTGCATAAAATTCCACCGCTCGTCCTTTTTTCATGTGATTCTGCTGTTTATACGCAGTCAGGAATAAAAGTTGTTTTTCAAGAATTTTTTCTGGAAAGAGATTTTAATTTATTAGCGTAAAAATTGATATACATATTTTTGCAACCTTTAACTCAATTTTGAAATTTTTCCTTCTGAAAAATAATGATTCTTGAAGCCGCTGTAACCGATCTCCGGAAGGTCCTCTAAAAAAAAAGCGTCTCGATTGGATAATACAAAATAAAAAATTAAAAAAGATTTCGTTAACCCTTACCTAACACACTGGGGTACAAAACACCCCAGGCTTAAATTTTCTTAATTTTCAGTACCAAAATTTAAAAAAATGGGACCTATAATGACTTTTATCATTAGTTCGAGGGTGCCACTACTTCTTCGAGCTTATGGCATCACTCTAAGACAATAAGTTTTTATTTAGTAGCCGTCCAAAGTCGAGTGGTGGTGTGTCAAGTAAGGTCAAGTAAGGTCGAGTGCTAAATTGTTGTGCGATTTTTTTCCCTACTATATTAATTTACTACTACTATTTTTTTTCTTGTAGTGCTATATATTGAGCAATGTCAGGTAATTTTTTAACCATTTTTGTCAAAAAATAAAAGAGTTATGACTTTTTTCGTAAAAGTTGTCATTTTTTCAGTTTTTTTGGATATTTAAATTTTTTAATTTAAATTTAATATTAAATTTAATATTTAAATTCTGCAGAAGTGTGTCAAGTAAGCGTTAATAGGAGGTACAATCTAGTATCAAATCGAAGGAATAAGCGAAATATCTATTTTTAATAAAATGTCGGCTTCTCAAAAAAAAAAATCGATTTTTGATAAAAAAATTTGCCTCAAATTATTTATGAAATGGAAAACATTTATCGATTTAAAAAAACCTTCGATTAATTACTAAAAAATATTTTTATAAAAATTGTGTACAAATTTAAGACTGATCGGTTATGCCATTTCTGAGAAATCTTGCTCACCGACTCTAAAAACACATTTTTGAGAAAAACGCGTTCAAAAAATTGTTTGAAACAGTTTTTTACACCAAGTAATTGCGGATTTACAAATATGTCTATAACTGAAAAAATACTTGTCGGATTGACATGAAATTTTCTGTGCATATTCTTGAATATATGTACTAGGGTGGACTTTATTTAGAGCCCGGACGAATTTCCTATCAGTCGCCCCTCAAATTGATTCCAAATAATTCAAAAACAATACCCTAGTTTTAAAAAATCTGTAACTGCCCGATTTTAGTGTTCATTGATGCTACTATTTAAAGAAAAATTCACAATGTCTTACGGGGCAATCTAGAAGAATTGCAATTCGTCTAGATTAACCCGTATTAGAATTTTAGACCAATCGCAATTCGTCAAGATTGACCCGTTTGATGATGTGAATTTTTCCTCAAATAGTAGCAACAATGAACACTAAAATCATGCAGTTACAGATTTTTTTAAAAATTATTACACTAGGAATAAAATATGTCCTGAAAATATGGCTGAAACACGTGTATTTTAAATGGGAAAATCTACCCTCTTGATGGGAGGGGTTAGTCTAGATAAAAATCTGAAAAATCTAGGATATCGTTTTTGAATTATTTGGAGTCGATTTTGGGGGCGCCTGATAAAATATTCGGCCGGGCCCTAAATAACGACCACCCTAATATGTACATTACCAAAATGAAAAAAAAATCAAACCCCTCAATTTATATTTCCGGGTAACGAGTTGACACGTTTGAAATCGTATTACACCGCGTGTAAGTCGTCGGAACTGCAACTTGTATGCACGTTGTAACGCCATTTTTGAAAGTTACACGTCCGGAAGAAAGTGAGAGGTCGATTCGCCTCGTTCGTGCGATATTCAAGACGAATGTGCATCAACGGCAATGGCAAAACTTCCAGCAGACGAACATACGCAATTTTGCCTTCTCGGTTAGAACGAACTGTCAACATTTACCTCGATCACTTCCGATAACTGTTTACAGTATCTTTGAGAATCTAAAATCGTTGTAAACTCGCCATCGCTCTCTCGCGATTGTCCAACAATTTATTTTGCTTCTTTGTGGAGAAAGCTCTGTTTTGGGGTAGAATAAATTTTTGGATTTTAGTTCAAAATGTGCTGATTCGTTGAGAAATCATTTTTAGAAGAAATTTGTTGATTTCCAAAGAATTTATAGTCGGTCAAAATTTGATAATTTCGAAATTTGCAACGAGAATCATTTTTTTTTAATTTATTTTCAGTGAATTATAAAATCCGATTCGAGGATTTTTCATTTTTAAATTCTTAGGAATTCTTAGGGAGAATGAACTGCATTCAAATTTAAAAAAAAAATGCTTGAAAATGTAATGACTTGTAATTTTGCTGCTACCGAGCTCAAAATTGGGAACAAGAGATTTGCGTTTTAAAAAATTTAAAAAATTAAGAACAACGCATTAGAACATTTTACATTCTTGAACTACATTGTTGCATTTTTTTTTACAAAAGTACGCGATGTAACAATCACAGCCTTTATTGAATTTGTAAAGAATCGCTTAAGAAATTTCAATTTCAGGACAAAGCGAATTGTAAATTCGAACAAAAAAATCTAAAAATATTTTTCCATAAATTTGCAACCATCGAGGTAAAAACTTTACGACGTGACAAGTATTGTCAACATGCAATTTACAAAAGTGAAAAAATCCATGCATTCTTTTCTTGTGAAAATTTGTTTTTATGTTTCTCCGTAAAATTTCTTTATTTATGCAAATGAAAGTAACTGCAACAATTTATCATTTATTTCGCCGGAAGTGTATTTGCAACGGAATGCAGCGTTCTCGGTCCACAAATTGTCTTTCTTATTTTTCTTCAAACGATTTTACAGCAGAAAAAAAATTGTCGTAACTTTCGAGCTTCCATAACGCGTATGTTTATTACGAATAACGACGAACGGGAAATCTCGCGGTTTCTAATTTTCCTGTGCTAAATTACGTCACACTCGCGATATACCGTGCATTTGTTCGTTTGTCGGTACAATATTTTTATATTCTCATCGAGAAATCGTCATAATGCGATGCAGACGGCGGCAAAGATTAATACGGTCGAAAGTCCGAAATGCGTCCATCAAATACGAGCAATCAATTTTATTAGTTCAATATTTACACAAATTCTTCCATTTTTCTTTATTTGTAGAATGTGAGATTATTGTTATTGTTATTTTCATACCGAAAACGCTTCATACAGTATAAAAAATTGAAAAATTGAAAAATTGAAGAATTGACAATTGAAAAATTGAATTTAATGATATTTTATATTTTATATTTTGATGTTTTATTATTTAAATTCATTTCATCCCACAAAAAATGTCAATAAATAATTAATGAATTTTATTAATTTCATTTTTAAATAAATCACTTGAATTATGCTCCATTCGCAGACGATATTATTATTAATTTTTGCAATCATCGTCCCCGCGTTTTACGAGTAAAAAATTTAAGTTCAAGCTTATAAAAGTTTTCCAAAATCACTATACCCCTTCCGTCTTCTCAATGACATTTTCAAATTGACTAATTGATATATTATATTTCGAGTCTCGTTCTCGAGATTACAAGGTAGTACTGCTACTTCCACACGATAATGTCACGTACTTCAGAGCTTATAAAACAAAAATTGATGATTGGGTGCCTAGCAACCCGATCAACACCAAGGATTCTTCATAATGTTTTTCGTGCGCGTTAGTGTCACACGCTCAGAGTTTTGTTCGGTATAAAATTTTTTATTTTTATTTAAGAAGATAGTATTACTATGGGTAAATCTCACAAGAGAAAGAAGAATACCGACAGGATTTTGAAAAAGCTTAAAAAGTTAATCGACGCGATCCCGGACTCCCCGAATGTTTCGGATGAGGAAAATTCTGATCATGTTCGCAGCGTAGTCGTCCCGATCAGTCGAAATTCGGATGATTCAAATATGGAAATTACGCGAGGTAAAGGTTTATTCTCGTGAGCAAAAAAAAAAAAAAAAAAATTTGTTCGCAAGCAGTGCTTGTCGTAACCAGTGACTCGGCGGCTCAGTCCGTACGATGGCAGTCTCTTAGAGAACTGTCTTGAGTTCAATTCTGTGCGTATCGCACTCTCTATGTATTTGAGGTTTGACTTTTGGCGGCATTGTCCGTACGGAGATAGCCCTTCGCGGAGCTATCTCGAGTTTACGAAGAAGAGGGGTCAAAAAATGACAGGTATGTGTTATGTTATAGGGCGGTCTTCCGATGAGAACGATGAAGTTGAAATTGATTCCCCGCCGTTATTGGCTGAAAGCACAAAAAACTCAGAGAGTAACCCGTTACACGAATCGTCAGTTGACTCTTCTGACAAAGTTGCGGAGCTATCAGCTCAGTCCTTGGATGATGAAACGATGAGAATCCTCGGTATTGAAACGAGCTCCTCAGCGCCAGAGTTACAGTTAAACCCGAGTTTAGCGGAAAATTGGCAAAAATGGATCGACGGGGGTCTAAAACGAGAGGAACAAGCCGAGATTATGGCCAAGTATTCTCGTAAGGGTAATTGTCGCCTGGAAGCTCCGATGATCAATCCTGAGGTTGTTGTATCCTTATTTGACTCAGCTGTGAAAAGAGATAAGTATTTAATGAATGCTCAAAACATTCGCGGGTCGGCTCTGGCAGCGTTGGGTACGGCAATAACCCTGTTGTTGACTCCAAAAGAAGATGGAATCAATGAATATCAACTTTTGGAATATCTTGCTGATGCTGGGCGGTTGTTAACCAGTGCACATCGTCTGGATACAATTTCTCGCAAGGCTCTCATCGTGCCGAATCTTGATAAGAAAGTTAAGAGTATTTTGGACGAAACGAAAACCGGTTCTTTTCTATTTGGCGAAGATTTGGCGGAAAAGATAAGATCTTCCAAAGTTATTGAGAAAGTTGGATTAGAGTTGAAGTCTCAGTCCAATTCAACTAAAATACCATCTCGTATACATACTACGGGAAACTGGAGAGGCCCACCTGCGAAATGGAACCGAGGAGGAGCCCAGGTGGGCAACAGTCAGAGTGGATATCGGAAATTCTTCAAATTTCAACCGAGACAGGAGCCACTGCGAGATCATCAGCGCGAATATCGTCGGCCTCAGAATCAATCACGAGGTTCGACTCGATTCAACACACCTCAGAGCAAGCAATAGAGGTAAATGAAGTCGCAGGACGCTTGCGCAATTACGAAAACGTATGGAAACAAATTACGAAAGACCGTTTTGTACTTAACTGCGTGAGGGGGCACAAAATCAGGTTCGATTTTCCGGTGGAACAAGACTTCATACCATCTCCCATTTCTTATAGTTCTATGAGTGAGCTCGGAGAAATGAGACTAGCAATAAAGAGATTAATATCCTTAGGAGCAGTGAGATCTTGCGTTCCGTCTCCAGGACAATTCTTGTCATCGTATTTTCTAGTACCAAAATCAGATGGATCAAAGCGATTCGTACTTAATTTAAAAAGACTCAATAGTTTTATTTTGACGGAGCATTTCAAAATGGAAGACCTCAGAACAGCATCTAAATTGATTTCCCGGTTTGATTTCATGTGTAACATCGATCTACAAGATGCGTATTTTTCAGTGCCCATTCATAACGAGAGTCGAATTTATCTAAGATTTATGTTTGAAAATACGTTATATGAATTTACGTGCCTACCTTTTGGATTATGCACCGCACCGTTCATTTTCACAAAAATTCTGAAACCTGTTGCCCATTATTTGAGGAAAAAAGGGCTTATCTCGACAGTATATCTAGATGACATTTTGTGCATCGGTTCTAGTTTTGAGGAATGCGCTAGAAACACCGAATTCACGGTTGAAACCCTTGAGTCTCTTGGTTTTTTAATCAATTTTAAAAAGAGTGGTCTGGTTCCAAAGAGGAGCTGCAAGTTTCTCGGTTTAATCATTAATTCATCTAGGATGTCTATAGAGTTACCAGAAAGGAAGCGAATTAAAGCCCTGGAATTAATCGAGATTTTCAGCAAAAAATCGAGATGTACGATTAGGGAATTTGCTCACCTCCTTGGTATATTGGTCGATTGTTGCCGCGCTGTAGAATATGGATGGCTCTATACAAAGCGGTTCGAGAGGGAAAAGTATTTAGCTTTATTAATTAGTGGCGGAGATTTTGATGCTCGAATGACATTGCCTGCGTATTTACATGCTGACTTTCAATGGTGGAAAGTTCAAATTCCCGTCGCGATATATTTGATAAAAACATTCCAATTTGTGAAGGAAATTTATTCGGATGCATCAAAAACCGGCTGGGGTGCTTACTGTGATAATAAGAGTGCACGCGGTTTTTGGAGCAATGAGGAAAGACAGTTGCATATTAACCAACTCGAACTTATAGCGGTCTGGATGGCATTGAAATGTTTCGCAAAAAATTTCAGAAATTGTGAGTTACTATTGCGTGTGGATAACACAACGGCAATTTCATACATAAATCGTATGGGAGGTGTGCAGTACCAGGCCCTCAATAAGATTGCATCGGATATTTGGCAGTGGTGTGAAAGTAGGAAAATTTGGATTTTCGCATCATATATAGAATCGAAAGCAAACGTAGAGGCTGATAGAGAGTCGCGAGTAAAAAACATGGACACAGAGTGGGAACTGTCGCGTTCGGCCTATGAAATTATAGTTTTAAGGTTTGGTGAACCGGACGTAGATTTATTCGCGACAAGGATAAATACCAAATGTAAAAGCTTCTGTGCATGGCACCGAGATCCTGAAGCATTTGCAATTGACGCGTTTACGATCAACTGGGGTTCTATGTATTTTTATGCATTTCCCCCGTTTTCTCTAATTCTTAGAATGTTAAGAAAAATCATAGCTGATAGGTCTACTGGTATCGTAGTAGTACCAAACTGGCCTTCGCAACCATGGTTTCCGATTTTCAAAGATTTATTAATTGATGAACCAGTGGTGCTAATGCCGGCTAAATCTTTGTTGTTGTCACCTTGTAGAACCCTGCAACACCCTCTGGAGAAGACGTTAGGGTTGATTGCCGGCAAGTTGTCCGCGAAGCATATCGCAGAAAGAAATTCTCGGAGCCAGTAATACGGGTGTTGATGGCATCTCTTGCGGAAAATACTTGGAAGCAATACGCTCGACCTATACGGCTATGGGTGCAGTTTTGTCACAAAACAGAGACAGACCCATACAACGCTGAGTCTTGGAAAATTCTAGAATTTTTGCAAAAAAGTTTCGATTCGGGAGCTGCCTACGGGACGATAAATTCTATGCGCGCAGCTATTTCTTTAATTTCGGTTGAAAATATATCAGAAAACCTGGATATTCGGAGATTTTTTAAAGGTATTTTCCGTCTCAAGCCAATCAAACCAAAATATGATAAAACATGGGATGTTACACCGGTATTGGATTATATTTCTAAAGAATATCCGCTGAATCAATTAAGCATTCAGCGCTTATCGGAAAGACTTGTAACCCTGTTAGCATTGGGTACCGCTCATCGGGTTCAGACATTCGCGTTAATGAAAATGGAGAATATTTCACAAACATCAGAGGGTTTCGAAATAAAGATATCCGATTTAATAAAAACATCGCGTCCCGGTGCGTTTCAGCCGCTTTTATTGTTGCCATTTTTTAGACAAAAACCAGAATTATGTCTAGCAAGCAACTTGCAGTCGTATTTGGAAGCTACGAAATTGTTAAGAGGCAATATCAGCAGCGTATTAATAACAACAAGAAAGCCATATAAGGCGGCATCCTCTCAGACTATTAGTCGATGGATTCGGACAGTAATATCAAAAAGTGGTGTTAGCCACGAGTTTACAGCGCATAGCACTAGGCATGCAGCTACATCAGCCGCATTCGCAAAAGGTGTGGACATTACCGTCATTAAACATACGGCCGGATGGTCAAAGGAATCGCAAGTGTTCGCTAATTTTTATAATCGACCAATTGAGTTAAATAGAAAAGGGTTTGCATCGGCTGTCTTGCGTTAACAGCATTATCATTGTTTTTGCGTTCGGCTCATTAGCATTAATTATGTCTTCATGGTTTATATCACGTGATGTGCAAAGATTAATTATATGAATTGTACTTTGCATTGTAGCCCATAAAAATAATGAAACAAGTGTGATTGCTTTGTTTCAATTCTCTAAATATCTACCTTGTAATCTCGAGAACGAGACTCGAAATATAATTAAACGATCAAACGAACTTACCTAGTGAAGTTCGATCGTAATTATATGAGAGTCTCGTTCGAGATGATTACATCCCACCCGGAAAAAGTATTTTTCGTGCCTTGATATAATTTCCCACCCGTATATGTTTCATAATAATATTATTTTTATGTTTTTTGGGAGTACTTTAAACAATATGAAGAATCCTTGGTGTTGATCGGGTTGCTAGGCACCCAATCATCAATTTTTGTTTTATAAGCTCTGAAGTACGTGACATTATCGTGTGGAAGTAGCAGTACTACCTTGTAATCATCTCGAACGAGACTCTCATATAATTACGATCGAACTTCACTAGGTAAGTTCGTTTGATCGTTTAATTATTTAATTCGATAAAAAAAAAATAATAATAGTTAAAAAAAAGATGCTACTTTAAAACCGGTCTTGTTGATTGCTATTGCGGCGTTCTGCACGAGGATTGTGAATTAATTTGCATGCACGTATATTCACAGGTCATCGTAGTGTCAAGGTGGTTCCGTATACGCTATATATGGGGTATTCCCGCTGAAATTTTCACGTCCGAACCCGGAGCCTCTTGAATAATTATGACAAATTTTTTCCGAAAATTATTCTGAAAAAGAATAGACACGTATTTTTTTGTTAAGGTCGAAAATTGATATTTTTCGTCGTACGATTTTAGTAAAAAATCCAAATTTTCCACTAACATTCTACTCTAAACACGTAGTATCTTGATAATTCGAGATACGAAAAACGCTTCAGACAAAATTTGTCCGTCATAAAACGAGTAAAACAATTGATTTTTTTTTTTTTAATTGTGGGTACACGAAAGATTGTTTTTACTTCATAAAAAACAAAAAAACGTTTTTACAGCAAGTACGCCACCTCGAATTATAAAATGAAAAAATTGTGAAAAATCTACAAGAAATCACGAAATTTTTAAGACCAGAATGAGAATGGCAAGATTAAAATCCGCAAAGCTACAGCCAATCAAAGTTTCGTCTTGACCTTATTTTCGAGCCAGATCATGCAGAAATATGAAATATTCAAATGTATTTTTCGTATATAATTTTTCAAGAACATACATTTCTGCATGATCTGGCTCAAAAATAAGGTCAAGATGAAACTTCGATTGGCTGTAGCTTTACGGATTTTCATCTTGCCATTCTCATTCTGGTCTTAAAAAATTCATGATTTCCTATAGAATGTTCACAATTTTTTGATTTTATAATTCAAGGTGGCGTACTTGCTGAAAAAACGTTTTTTTGTGTTTTATGAAGTAAAAACAAACTTTCGTGTGCCCACAATTTTTTAAAAAAATATCAATTATTTTATTCGTTTTATAACAAAAAAGTTTTGTCTGAAGTGTTTTTCGATAGGATCTCGAGTTATCAAGATACTACGTGTTTAGAGTAGAGAGTTAGTGAAAAATGCGGATTTTTTACTAAAATCGTACGAAGAAAAATCATCAATTGTCGGACTTAACAAAAAAGTACGTGTCTTTTCTTTTTCAGAATACTTTTCGGAAAAAATTACAGCGGGAATACCCCATATATATATATTCCCCCCCCCCCCTGGAGCTTCAGAGTATTTTATTAATCGACAACAAAACCATTCCAAGACAAAAGAATCACTGAATATGCAAGAAATAAAATTGAAATTTAAATAATAACGACAATAATAATATAAGCATTTTTTGCCTTGTGTTAAATATTTGCAAAACCAATTTATCATGCTTTTATCGAAAAATTAAAATTTCCGAAATAATTGGTTCACTAATTTCTGTGTATATTTGTTCAACTTTAAAAGCACCTCGTGATGTATTCTTTATGCTAATTATCGTCAATTATTGATACTGCGGCCATACAAAATTTTATCGTCGTCGGCTACTGGTAGAATTGCATTTTTTTTCCTCTTTCGAATTTTGAGATGTTCTTTTTGCTTATACAAAATTGCTCCAAAGGAACCGCAACGAATACGTGACGAAAAATTACAAACCAGTCTCTCTTCCTCTGTCTCTCTCGCTTTTCATATTACCTTTCTATCTCGAGGGCGTAATGTCACGTTAAACCGGTCTTTCGTGGAGATACGCGCATCCTCGTACTTGTACTTCTTACGATCCTCGATATGCCAGCGTTTTTTCATAATATCCGAAAAAAAGTAATTAGTCTCCCGACATTGAGAAATGTTTTGCATTGAAAATATAAAAATATCGAAGAAGTATCTTAACGTATTTGCTATAAAAATTAATTTATATTTCTTGTTATTTTTATCAATATCTTTTTTTAGCCCTCAGCAGTATATTCGAGCAATTATCCTCTTTTTTTACCTACTGAAATTCGATTAAGAATCACTTATCTTATTGATTTGGAATTTTTGAAACATCTTTGAAAAAATATTATTTTTGTTATTCAAAATTTAATTTTTTCATATACATTTTCTCCCGACATTGAGAAATGTTTTTAACGAAATGTAACTTAACGTTTTTGCTACTAAAATTAAATTATATTTCTTCTCGTTAATTTTATCGATTTCTTTTTCTAGCTTTTCAGCAGTATATTCGATTTAAAAAATCACTTATTGATTTTGAATTTTTCGAACATCTTTGAAAAAATATTATTTTTGTTATTCACAATTGAATTTTTTCATGTATATTTTCTCCCGTCATTGAGAAATGTTTTCCATTGAAATATAAAAATATATGGAAAAAGTAACTTAACGTTTTTGCTACTAAAATTGATTTACATTTCTTCTCTTTAGTTTATAAATTTTTTTCCAGCCTTTCAGCAGTATATCCGATTTAAAAAATCATTTATTGATTTTGAATTTTTCGAACATCTTTGAAAAAATATTATTTTTCTTATTCACAATTTAATTTTTTCATATATATTTTCTCCCGACATTTAGAAATGTTTTCCATTAAAAATATAAAAATATATGTAAAAAGTAACTTAACGTTTTTGCTACTAAAATTAATTTGGATTTTTTCCCAATTTTTAAATTCTCATTTCACAGTATATATTCGATAAAAAAATCATTTATTAATTTAAAATTTTTCAAACCTCTTAGCAATTTTTTCTTTTTTGTTATTCATAATTTAATTTTTTCATATATATATATATATTTTTTTTTTTTCAAATTACAGAACGACTGGAATGGGAGGCAGCATCACAATGAACGGTCATGAGAGGAATTTAAGCGCCTTCAGAAAGCTATCTTGCTACATAATGCAGGACAATCAATTGCACGGAAATCTCACGGTCGCTGAGGCCATGAAAGTCGCCTCGAATCTTAAACTCAGCAGCAGCGTCGACAAAGCCGAAAAGGAGGAAGTGGTGAGTGAATGAAACATTTTTTTTCATCCTTAATGGATAGTTGACGATGTTCTATTAATTCGATAAATAATTCATGAGCGATATTGACCTTTTTATTTTTATTTTTCATCTCTTCAAGATCCAAGAGATCCTAGAAACACTTGGATTGGCGGAGCATCGACGCACCATGACCTCGAACCTGAGTGGAGGACAGAAAAAGAGACTCTCGATAGCCCTCGAGCTGGTCAACAACCCTCCTGTAATGTTCTTCGACGAGCCTACGAGGTAATCCAGCTGCTTCCACTCTATGATTATTTTTCCTATTTTTTTTCCTCCCCTCAACGACTTCACTTACTTTTTCCTGTCCAGTTAACCTTCGCAAATTCCACGGTCATCCGGGCAATCGGAGGATATTTTTCATGCACTTGAAATCGAAGATAATGTGGACTTTGCACGCACAGCTCGAAGAATCTTATTCAGCATCCTCAAAGCACTTTCGATCTTTAAGATTTTCAGAATTTTTTTCATGATAAATAAAATTTATTCTCAGGTTTCAAAGGAGCAATCAGTGCGAATTAAAGTATTTCTTCAAAGAATAGTTTACACTAATTGAAAAATATAAATAATTATTCGTTTATTGCGCATGAATGTCAAATCCAGGGTTGCAAATAACGCATTACTTTTTTTAATGCATTTGCATTTTCATTAACCATTAACATTTAATGGTTAATGGTAGTGTGTAATAGAAAAAATTTCCATTACCCATTGCAATGTAATGTGTAATGGACAAAACTTTGATTGCAATTTTGAGAATGGAAAAATATTGATGAATAAATTATTGCAGTTTTGCATTACATTTTGTTGACTTAGGACTTAGATTTTTAGAATTTGAGGTACCTGAAAATCTAAGTCCTAAGCCAATAAAATGTAATACAAAACTGCAATAATTTATTCATCTATATTTTTCCATTCCCAAAATTGCAATCAAAGTTTTGTCTATTACACATTACATTGCAATGGGTAATGGAAATTTTTTATTGACTTAGGACTTAGATTTTCAGGTACCTAAAATATTGATGAATAAATTATTGCAGTTTTGCATTACATTTTGTTGACTTAGGACTTAGATTTTTAGAATTTAAGGTACCTGAAAATCTAAGTCCTAAGTCAATAAAATGTAATGCAAAATTGCAATAATTTATTCATCTATATTTTTCCGTTCCGAAAATAGCAATCAAAATTTTGTTCGTTACACATTACATTGCAATAATAATATAGATGCTTTTTAGAATTAAAATATAGATGCTTTTTAGAATTTAAGGTACCTGAAAATCTAAGTCCTAAATCAATAAAATGTAATGCAAAATTGCAATAATTTATTCATCTATATTTTTCCATTCCCAAAATTGCAATCAAACTTTTGTCCATTACGCCTTACATTGCAATGGGTAATGGAAATTTTTTCTATTACACACTACATTGTAATGGGCAGGGTTGCAAATAATACATTACTTTTTTTAATGCATTTACATTTTCATTAACCATAAACCATTAAAATTTAATGGTTAATGGAAATTATTTTCATTAGCCATTAAAGAAGTAATGGTCAATGCACTTTTTCATTACAAATTTCGCAACCCTAGTCAAATCTAAAAAAACGAGGGTAAAAATATATCATTTTCAAACATAACTAAACAAATTGCAACAATTTCACATCGAGAGATGAGAATAGAAACATACATTTCTGCAGATCTTTTATGAACTTGAAATTTCGAAAGTTGATTCGAACGAAGAATCGACAAATTCATTCCTGAAACATAAAATTGAAAGACCCCGATGATATTTGATAATGAATTCTCAGTGATTCATTATTTGAAAAATTACTTTTCTCATTCTGCTGAACGTTTGAAATTTCAAGTACATGATCATTGCATCATCCGGAAGATTAAAATAATTGCCCGAGCTTAAAAAAAAAAAATCTACATCATGCGTTATTCACACACATAAATTAAACAGTAAAAAAAAAATTTCAAATAAAAAATTTGTGGACTTGAAGTTTCCAACGTTCACTTGAACGATTTATCGACGAATTTATTCCTCTACAGAACAATTTCGAGACTTTGTTAATACTTTTGAAATAATTTGTGAAATATCTTCGAATTCTTTATATTATTATTTAGCAAATACTTGCAAGCTCTTTTCATTTTTTGTTCAATCAATACTTCTTCTGATTTTTCGTTCATCTAAACGTTTGAAACTTTAAGTACATGAAAATTTCCATATTTTTAACTGGTCTTAATTTATGAACAATTTATATGTGCTTCCTCATAGCAAAAGCAGGGACGTGCAGTTTTTGTTTTAAATTTACATATTGATGAATCTTTTTCCAGTGGCCTCGATTCGTCGTCGTGCTTCCAATGTATATCGTTGCTGAAAACTCTGGCTCGCGGTGGACGTACGATAATATGCACGATACATCAGCCAAGTGCTCGTTTGTTTGAGATGTTCGATGCACTTTATACCTTGGCCGAGGGACAGTGCGTTTATCAGGGCTCGACTTCGCAGCTCGTGCCTTTTCTCAGATTCCAGGGACTCAATTGTCCAAGCTATCACAATCCCGCCTCGTTCAGTGAGTCCCGTTTTTTGAAAAAAATAAAAAAATCATTTCTCATTTCTCATAATTCGATGAGAAAATGAGACTTCAACTCTGCAAATTGGACATTTACACATTGCTTCCTCATCTTAATCACACAGCTTCCTTTTTATCACAAAGTATGGCAATCAAATTTGGCTTCCTCATAAAGAAAGCTTCGTTAACTTCCGAAAAACGTGATTAATCAACGTGCTAATTTGCCAAATTCTTTCAAATTCACTTTTTGCTAAATTTGATTTTTGCCAAATTCAATCGCGAACAACATTGATCACTATTTTGAATGTGTGCATAATTTCAGTACAATATCTCGCAAATAACCGAAGTTAGAGTACGGTATTTTTTGAAAAAACCAAGATTTGATAAAGTTGTAATCATTCGATCGATTGTCGTCAAATTTAACAACGAACATCCTCGATAGCTATATTAGCTCTGTGTAAAGTTTCAGTGCAATATCTTGAAAAATGCACAAGTTAGAGCGTTTACGCTATTTTTCAAAAAATTAAAAATTTCATACAATTTTAATCCCTCGATGGATTTTCGTCAAATTCAATACCAAACAACCTTAATAGCAATACTAATTCTGTACAAAGTTTGAGTGCAATATCTTGAAAATTGCAGAAGTTAGAGCGTTTACGCCATTTCTGCAAAAACGAAAAAATTCGATAAAATCTGAACACGCGATAGAATTCAAACAAAATTTTTTCGTGATGAAGAGCAATTCGTTCTCGACGAGTATGCCAAATTTTAGCTCCGTATCTCGAAGCGTTCTTCAGTTATTAATTATTTACATCTGAAACTCAGGACAGGATGTTTTAGGACATCTTGAACACATTGGCATAAAAATCTTGAAAAAAAAAAATTTCACGAAAACAAAGCTTCCTTTATGAGGAAGTAAAATTCAGCCTGATCCTTCTCAACGAAGATTTGTGCTGGAAATAAAGCACACATCTCAATTGAGAATTGCATAATGCACTATTGATCGTTGTTCACACTCGATGCGAAATATTTTTCCTGCAAATAGCAATCTCGCATTAATAGAATAATATACAGTCTTTTATGCGCTCCGAAGATGCATTATTTAACGTTTTTAAATTCTTTGAGATTCTCCGGACTTTTGTTCACTCGACGCTCAAAGAGATTTCAATCTCACGACTGTATTTACAAAGCAATGCAAAGACATGTTTACCAAAGATTCAATTTTTCTTCTTCCTTAAACGCATCTTTGCACTTATGCGCATTGTATTGCACTATGCTCCGATACTTTTGAATACTTTTGATGGTCGGAACTGAAAGAAAACAAGGATCAAGATGCTTTTAGCACTCAAACTCACTTCAATGTCAGTCAACAGTCAAATAATGGCATTCACCTTAATGCCGTTATTTTTATCATTTTTTATTGATCAATTAATGTCAAATTGCTAAAATCGATAGAATCTCAATTCTATTATTAAAGAACAGGGTTGCGAAATTTTTAATGAAAAAGTAATGCATTAACCATTACTTTTTTAATGGTTAATGAAAATTTAATGGTTAATGAATATGCAAATGCATTAAAAAAAAGTAATGCATTATTTGCGACCCTGTTAAAGAAATTAGTTTCCCAAAATTAATTACGATTTCAGGATTAATTCAATAATTGCGAAAAACGATGTCAACATTATTTTTATTTCATTTCAGTAATCGAAGTTTCCTGCGGCGAATACGGCGACAATATAAAAACTTTGGTCAACGCGATTAAGAATGGCAAGCACGACATTCGAACGGGTCATCCGTTTCCCGACACGAAGAGCGAAAATCTAAACAATTCGATAGTCCCGAACGACAACGAGATGAACGATTGGAAGTACGGTATGACGAAAAAATCGGGAGCGACCGGTGGCAAGAATAAAAATGATGCGAGCACGATAGAGGAAAAGTTTTCGGACAATAAGACGAACGAGGTGAGCAACGGAAGTCTCATTCCCGGCTCGACGACCAACGACATCGCCAAACAAAGTACGTGCTCGCTTTTTCCAATTTCTGCACAATGTATCATTTTTTAAAATATTAATTGAAAAGTAGCAAATAAATTTTCACCTCTTTGCAGACGAACTGGTGATTTCCATCGATGAAAAGAAGGACAATGTTGATACGGCACTTTTGGACGAGACGATGGTCGTTACACCCAAAAGATATCCCACCTCGGAATTCAAACAATTCTGGGTTGTCCTGAAAAGAACGTTACTTTTCAGTCGAAGAGATTGGGTACAAATTTTGAATCTGATACAGCGAAAACTTTTTAATCATTGAAATAATTATGTCAGAATGAAATTTTCTGCACTGCTTTCTCAGTATTTTGCATTACTAATGTGTAGCTTTATAAATTTTGAATCTCTTTTGAAGCTTTGCATACATTTTTTCTGTGTACGTCAGTTTCGAGCTTTGATTATATTCCTTAAAGTTTTCAACGCATGGCTGCAAAGTTACCTGAGTTTGTGGGTTCAATTTTTTTCAAAATTTACAAGTTTTATAAATTCTTCAGACTTTAAAGGATTTTTATAAAGTTTCCTTCTCATGAAACTAGAGGAAAAACGAAAAACCGCGTTTATTTTTAGTAGTTGACAATTTTTTAAACTAAAATGTATAAAAATTTCAGACTCTCATGTATCTTCGACTGTTCGCTCACATCCTCGTTGGTTTCTTGATCGGTGCTCTCTATTACGATATCGGTAACGACGGTGCAAAGGTACTGAGCAACTTGGGTTTTCTCTTTTTCAACATGCTGTTTCTCATGTACACTTCAATGACCATAACCATATTATCCTGTAAGTATCGAAGAACGAAGAGTCGAGACGATATTTCATTATTCGTCAAATCTTGATTTTTAGTAGACGGAAATTACTCACCGATCTTAATTTTCAAGTTCCTCTGGAAATGCCAGTGCTGACGAAGGAAAATTTCAATCGATGGTACTCTCTGAAATCGTACTACCTCGCTATCACCGTGTCGGATATACCGTTTCAGGTAAATTTTTCGAAAATTCATTTCACTGCTAAATTCAACGATTATAAAATCGTAAGAATTCTTATTTTAAGGTAGTAGTCCACTGTGATGACCGAAATTTCGACGTTTTTTTCATTAATTTTTTTACATAAAATAAAATGCGATCATTTTGAAGTTTTTACATGTTGTTATTTGTATCTTGAAGAGTACAAAACAAATTTTGTTTACTTAATTTTACATGAATTTGTTTATGATTGTGTACGTCAAAGTGGATTCCTCGAAAAGGTGACGTGTTTCGGGGAAGCACTTCCTCAGTCATTTAAAATAAAAAATTTAAAGAGATTATTATTTTTTCAAAAAATTAATAATTAGCAAAAAAATATGACTAATTTTTTTTTAACATTAGTAATTAGCGGGAACATATTACTACTACTACTACTATTACTACTACTACTAATTTTTAGACAAATTAGTAATTAGTGACAGAATATTTCTAATTTTTCCAAAAAATTGAGTAATTAAGGATAGAATATTACTAATTTTTTTTTCAAGAATTAGTAATTAGCGAGAAGAATATTGCTAAATAACCAAAAAAATCAATAATTTGTGGAGAATGAATTTGTGAGAAGTGTAAAAAATTTAATGTTTCTAAGATTAGGTATTTAGCTATGCGTGTCTAAAATAACGGGTAAAATTTTTAGCAAGTACGTAAATACAATACTTTTCTACAAATTACTGTTTTTTCAAAATTAATTAGTAATATCTTTTTTACCAATTACTATATTTAGAACAAAACTTGGTAATATTTTTTCGCTAATTACTAATTTTTTTGGAAAAATTAGAAATATTTTTTGGCTAAATACTCATTTTTTAGAAATATTAGAAATATTTTGTCACCAATTAGTAATTTTTTACAAAAATTACTAATATTTTTCCGCTAATTACGAATTTTTATAAAAAATTAGTAATATTTTTTGACTAATTATTAATTTTAAAAAAAAATGATTAATTACATCAATATTGTTGACGGAAAAATCGATACTGCCTATCACTGCATATAATATGCATATTTTAAGGAAAAAAAACGAAATGGCGGACTTTAGAACAAAAAGCGATTTTTAGCCGATCGGTTTTAGCCGATTTTTAGCCAGTGCTTCCCCGAAGTTTCGAAAATGTAATTCCGAGAAAAACGCGTTTAAAGTTTTACCAACAGATTTTGTATAAAAATTTATACGTACATTAATCAGCTATCCCTGGTGCATAGAACAATCCTTCCGTTTCCTGAAAGTTATCCCAAAGCTCTCTTCATTTCTTCGAGAGATTTACAGTTTCTGGTGATTGCCAAACCGTAGTAATTAGTCATTTTTAATATTAATTTATTAGTCAATTGCTCTCTTCTTTTGGCTATAACTTTTAAAATATTTTAAATTTCGTCTGAAATTTTTACAGTGTAACTACTTAAGATGTTTATGTTGCCAACAATGTAAAAAATCGATTTTTTTAACCCGTCACAGTGGGCCACATTACCTTAATTGATATTTTTGAAAATACGATGTAATTTGTGTAATTTTTTTACAGGCCGTATTCTGCATCATCTACGTCGTAATAGTATACTTTTTGACGAGTCAACCACCCGAGATAATGCGATTTAGCATGTTCCTCGGTGCTTGCCTGCTAATATCATTCGTCGCACAATCCGTTGGACTCGTCGTTGGTGCTGCGATGAACGTACAAAACGGTGTTTTTCTCGCTCCGGTAATGTCAGTGCCGTTCTTACTGTTCTCCGGTTTCTTCGTTAGTTTCGACGCAATTCCGGTCTATCTACGATGGATCACGTATCTCAGTTACATAAGATACGGTTTCGAGGCAACAGCACTCGCGACTTATTCATTCGCACGCGAGAAGCTCAAATGTCGTCAGGTAAATAAACGAAGATTGAAAAAATCATGTAGTTCTAAAATTTCCCTCAAAGCTCCTCATTTTTTCCATCGTTCACACGAGCTAATTTTTCAAAAAATTAGTAATTCGAAGAATTAATTATCTAATTATTCGCATAATTAATAATTAGAAAGAGTAAGTGACAAAATTCATAAAAAATTCTTAAGTAGAGTATTTAAGTATTTAATTAGAGGGAACAATTACCTAATTTAAAAAAAAAACAGTAATTTATAAGAGCAACATTTTAATTACTTGGTTATTGAGTAATTATTTGATCTAAATTATAAGTTTATAGGTTTATTGGATAATAATCGAACATGAATTATCGAATTTTCGAATATTAGAAATACCTTACTGCCCAATTACTGACTGCCTTAATAATGAGTAATATTTATTGGAACAATTATAAAATTTTCTAACACAGAGTAATTAGCGGTAATAAAATAAAAAATAATATCCATTATTGTTGCTTTCCAACAAGCAAACTTCAACTTCACAAATTAAAAAGTCAGAGCGTCCAAAAACCTTTCTTAATTTAAAAGATTTTGACAAAATCGGATCCCTGAAGCTATTTATTTTTAATTCAATCCGGTTTTTATCATCGAGGGCATTTGGCCACAAATTTACTGACAAGATTATATAAAATTGCGTGATTTTTCTTCTCGGAATTTCGACAAAATGTTCAAATTATTTGTTTTTCAGGTCTACTGTCATTTCAAAGATCCTCAAACGACCCTCGAAGAGTTGGACATGCTGGACGCGGACTTCACCCTCGACATTCTCGCCCTTATTCTCATATTCGTGGTTCTGAGAATCGCCGCTTACATGTTTCTTCGCTGGAAACTCAAGGCAGCTCGATAAAAAAGTGCCAACAACGATTTTTCGACGAGATAATTGGCACAATTGAAGAAGAGAACAAACCACGTAATTAAATTACAAAGAATAGTGGTTGTCTCATTCGAATGTTGAATTGTTTGGAGAAAGACGCTGGTCAAGGAATTGCTGAGCCAAGTGATTTTGATATGACAATATCGAACTTCGACGAATCGATCTCACTCGAGCTGGGAACAAAGCTTTTTTTATTCTAACCCACGAAAAAAGGATGCTCCGATGTTCGCTCCGTGGGACTTCCGGTTTTCGATGCCAAGTTTCGAATGTGGACGCAGAGTCCGCAAAAAAAAAACGAAAAAAATTGATAACAGATTTATTATTTCGTCCGAGGGTTCGGTGATCTAACGTAATTTATTTTCACTCCTTAGCTTAAGAAAAGAAAAACAACGCGAAACAAAAGTGACGTAATCGTTGTTCAGGGTACTGTTTCTTCTAATCTTCATTTACAATGTTTTTAATTTTATCTAATGTTATCTTAAGAATCGCTCGCGAGACAATTTGTCTCGTTCTCTCCAAATTGGCCCAAAAAATCTTTTTTCAATTTTTTTCAAACTTACGAGGCCTTAAAAAGCGAATTACTTTCCGTCACAAAAAAAAAATAACGATATTTAAATTCTGTAAGGCTGTGACGAGTTAGAATGAAGCGCTGCATTTGATATTCAAAGTTTGAATAAAAAATCACAATTGAAGGAGAGAAAAAAAAATATCGAGAGTACACAAATCACAATCTATTAAGAATTTTTCTACAATTGTTATTCGTAAGAATTACGAAGTCCACGAGTATATTTTATTCTTGCCAGATTTATCGCGTACATCGGTTGAAAGCCAAATAGTACTAACTTTTTATTTACGATTAAAATAACAACGACAACGCCTCTGTACACGCGAAACGTAATTTAATTGTCGTTTGTGAAATCGTTCAGTTGCGATGAAAATCACTGGTGTTCGTTTTTTTGTCTTCATGATCAAGACACTATTTTTATGAATTTACATGGCCTAGCGGATCATAAAAAATAACGTTTTCTCGATCAGATCATTTCTTTTTATACGATTCTTCATCGAGGATCTTGATTTATTTTATTCGTTGACTACCGTTTAACATGTATTGAGTATATTGTATACTCAATTTGCGAAAAACGTTGGTAAATCGATTGTAAAAAAAAAAAGGTCTTCGTAGCTAGCTATTAATCCGCAATTGTCGAAATAACTGGGCCAATATCTGTTTTTTTTTTGGCACGCCGATTTACGGTACTTTGCGACATATATATGAGATATATTTGTTACGAATAAAATACGATTTTGCATAAACGCGAACAAACGAGACTCGTCATCCGCAGTGAATTTCGACTTGACCTTTCTTCTTCACTCATCAATGCGTTCCTCGTTTTTTGTTTTTTTTTCTTCTCGAACATCGACAATATTTACGCCAGTTATAATCAGAAAAACATTCGGTTCCGAGTTACAAAGTGACTTGTGTGAAAGAAAAAAAACATTAAGCGTGAAAAAACCATCCCCGATGAACTCAAAGGACATGGAATATGAATTTTGCACATTCGGACGAAGAAAGGAAAAAAATAAAGAGAAAATCACACAATGAAGAATGAGGAAAGAAAAAAGTTTCCACTTATTTGCAATGTCGTTTGCCTTGTTCGCTTACAAGTCGATGGTTACATTCCGAAAGAAACGTAAAACGTTCGTTCAACGAGCGTGAAAATAATTTTACGACGAACTTAAAATTTTATCTGCGAAAAATAATATATTGAAAATGTAAAATCGCATGAAAAGTTATTTTCCGTTTCGTTATCTGGCATTTCGCAGATATTTCCTTCTTTGTTTTCAATTTGCATTGATTATTCATCGATGATGAATGCATTACAGTTTGCATTATTGGAATTTGAATTTTTTTTCTATGCAATTTTTGCAACGAGTTCTCAATAGTCGATAGTCTGAATAATTGAATTCTCCTATTGTATTATATTTTTAAAATTTCCTATAATGTTGTTGTTCAACGTTGGGATGAAACAGAATATGAAAAATGTAATCTGCGACGCAAAATCTTTTTTCACGGCCGTTTACGAGAAAGAAAAACAAAAAGATTCGTATCCCGATGTAAGAACATTCGCAAAATTTACGATGCGTCGTTTATCATCTATTTAGCATTTTTTTTAAACCGTTATCCGCATTGGGAAGCTAGGAAAAATACAGAGTTCATTCTGGTGCATTTCGTCTTCCTCGATTCTGTGACTTTGATACGAGTACAAAGTCCATGAAATTACTATGTTTTCACGTCTCGTATGTGTCTTTTATACAAGACACGTGCGTGACCTAGAACGATAGCGGAGATGCCATCGGTCAGTTTTTTTCCTATATATTTTTTCCTATGTTTATCTATATATGAGTTTTCGTGTCTGTCCAGAGACGAAAAACAAATATTTTTTTCATGTTTTTGTCGAATCATATTTAAGGATGTTTGCTCCTATCGTCCCAGCCAAAAATTGTATCTGATCAAAGTTTCGTGATACAATAAAAATCTGAAAAAATTCAGTAACATTTGGCATGCTATAAAAAATTATCAATAATATTAAAAGTTGTGAAAAAATTGTTTAAACAAATAATTATTCAACAATTCTTCGGTAAGTTCTTTTTTTTTCTTAAGGATGTAGTCTGGAGGTTTTGCACTTTTTATAAGACTATTTCAGGAATTTTTTTTCTACCAGAAAAAAAAACTCAATCATTTCAATTTTTTATATGTTGTTATTTATGTCTTTGACGTCAAAACAAAATTTTTTTAAAGTTTTTTTTTTTAATATTTAAGTGACGCGAATATTTAAAAAAAATTGAAATGATTGAGTTTTATTTTCTAGTAAAAAAAAATTCCTGAAATTGTCTTACAAAAAGTGCAAAACCTCCAGACTACATCCTTAAACAAATCGAATGCGTTAATTTTTCTGAGCGCATATGATTTTTTTTAGAATTTTTTCTCTATTTTGAAATATTATAAATAATATTCCGAAAAACAAACAAAAAGTGGCCAATTTTGTATATGTTTTTGCACACAGGTTTATCGACAGCTTTGAAAAGATTCAAAGACACTGGGCCAAAAAATATACAAATACAACCATTCTAAAAATTTCAAAACGGGAATTTCACAATAGAGGGAAAATTCTGAAAAATTCATATGCGTTCGGAAAAATTAACGCATTCGATTTGTTTAAGAAGTAAAGAAACTTACCGAAAAATTATTGAATAATTATTTGTTTAAGCAATTTATTAATAACTTTTGGGCACTATTATTATTGATAATTGTTGTTTATGGCATGCCAAATGTTGCTAAGTTCGTTGAGATTTTTTTTTGTTGAGATTATATCAAAAAAAAATTTGTAAATAAAAGACTTGCTATGTATCGCCGATTCCAAAATGATGATAATTTTTTTTACATTTTTTCAAGCAGGTTTAAAAAATATCTAATTTTTCCAAGACAATTTCCAGATTTCCAAGAAATCCCAGCAGTTTTCGCATTTCCATTATTTTCTATCTGCGCAGAAATCCCAAGTATTTTAATGTTTTAATACACTGAGAAAAAAAATTGTTGCATACGCACGACTAAATATTTACTGGGTCTAACTAAATAATTAGTTTTTTAAATAATTCTGCGTTTCAGTTGACCAAAATATGATTCAGGCAACAAAATTTGGGTTTGTACAACTAAATATTTAGTCGTGCGTATGCGACTAAAGATTTAGTTCATTCAACAATTTTTTTTTCTCAGTGTACATTTTAATTTTGGTAAATATTAACAATATTTACTATTTTTTATTTTTTTATTTTTATTTATACTATTTTTGATTTTTATTTATTTTATTAAATATTTACTATGATGGATTAAACAACACTATGGTGAAGCTGCGATTCTAAATATTTACCTTCATTGTCAACAATACACGATTAAATTGCAGATTTAAAAAATAAAAACTTAAGAAAAAAGAAACAAACAGCTGAAGATATAAATAAATTTATAAAAAATCCTCCTTCACAGCTGTAAGCCTCCTTGATTATTACCACATAAAATATAGACAATAATTTAAAAAAAAATGATATTCGTAATGAATGTTATAAATTATTGGAAACCGTGAATATTTCATTGATAATTGAATCTCGAATCGTTAAAACCGTGAATTTTTTTCCTCCACAAATTGCAATGCGCCTGCATCGCTTCTACAAAGAATTCAGTGACATTTTTCGTTCGCGTGTCGAACGAATAATAATTTTCATAACTTCCCTCTCGTAATTACAACTTTCGAGATTATGATCACAACTTGCATGTATGTATTGTTTTTTCTTGCACCAAGTGAAAATTCCTCGTTTATCGTTTGTCTGACGTAAATTTTAAGTGGTAGGAAAAAAAATTTCACCTCACTTATATGGCGTTTCGAAATTTATGTTCATGAGATACTTTTGTTGCTCGCCCGAGACTGCAATTTCTATGGGGGAAAAGATGGTTCACGCGGTCGTCGACCGCGCTCAAAGTATCGCCAAGAAACGCGTGCATAGGAGATTCCTGAAAGAGACTCACTCGTAAAACAATCATTGGGATTGTAAAACGCCATCGAGGCAACTCCGAGAAGCCGAATGATGAATCTTCCTTTTGAGAAGAAAAGAAAAGAATATTTTTTCTTCTTCATCTCTCGCCTTTTTGTTTTCTCCCTTCTGTAGTCTTAAACATTTATTTGCATGCAGCATCAATGACGCACGAACAAATTGTATTATTCATGTGATTCTTGTGAAATCCGTGGTAAATGTGAAAAATCGTTCGCCCGTGAGATTTCAAGATAAACTTTCGCACTCTCGGTTCAACGACTCTGCAGCGAAAACATATAGTTCATCGATCGATTTAACGCATTATGATTGCACGCGAGATCCGTGAGATCGATTAAATTACAATAAACTTGCCCGTCCACTTAATTTGGAGATCGATCGTTCTTGTGATTAAATTAGTTTTCGTGTCATTCAAAATTCTACAGCAAAGTATATTTTTTTAAATTGTTATTTTTTTAATTTGTTATTTTTATTGGTATTTTTTGAATTGATTGAATTTATCGAATTTTTTGAATTTATCGAATTTTTCGAATTTATTGAATCTTTTGAGTTGATTGATTTCTTTTATTTTATTTATTTTTTGAATTTATTGAATTACTGTTGTTGTTATTTTTTTTTAATTGGTATTTTATTCTAGCAAAGAAAGCACGAATTTTTTAAAAATGACGATTCCTGTGAGATTATTGCAAATTAAGTGACGAGGAAAAATCGAATAGGGCTGAGTACATCGTTGGCTAAAAGGCGACAAACTTAATGAATGCAAAGTCTCACAGATCGTCATCTCAGCGCGCAGCATCCCTGCCAAAGCGTTGTCAAGCCGGTCTTCTGCGAGAATTGAAAAAAAAAAAAAAACAATCCGACTCTTCCTTCAAACATGCGGAGAAAATAGTATAGAGAGAATTTCATCAAAAGTCCCTTTAAAAGATAAAAGTCCCCTATCCATGATTTGAATGAATTATGCACGATACAAAAAGATCCATAGATCTTTTTTAAATCATCTAGGAATATAATAGAAATGATCTATATGTATATCGAAAATTATCTATAGATTTATTTAAAAGGATGTGTTTTAAAGAATTTATAGATCTATGAAAAAGATCCATAGATCTTTTTTTAATGATCTATGATTATAATTGAAATGATCTATATGGATATTGAAAATTATCTACAGATTTATTGAAAAGGATTTATGGATGTATATTAAAAACTATCTATGAATCCATAAGATATGATCAATAAATCTATTAAAAAATATTTATAGATTTATTCACCCGCATCTATGATCTAATTTAAATTGTCTGCACAGATTCGATGATCTATGATATTGAAAATAATTAGGTCAACCTATTTTCTCACAAAAAATCTTGATATTTTTTCACAAGTAAGTTTGTGAAAATCATTCAAAGTTAATTTCAATCCTCGAAGGCTAAAGTGGAAAAAATCGGTTGATTAATTGAAAAAATTGACCGATATCGAAATTCAGGGTCGTCCTTTGTGGGTCACCCTGTGCACGAAGCATTCCTTGCTCTCTAAATGTGCCAGGGACATTTTCTGTTTGCTGCTCTTGATATATTCTCGTTTTTCCTCTTTCTCTCTCACTCTCGTTATTTCTATCGCGCATGCAACTGGAAATTGCAGCCTCTATATACATTTGGGTGATTCTAATCTAAAAAACTAAAATTAAACTAACAATTGTCGATATTTAATTTGTGATTCTTCATTTTATTAATAAACTATATTAAGATCGCCAAATATAGAATTTCAATGTATGAATTCCAAAGGAACCATATGACTAAAAACAATTCCAATGCAGTGAACAATACAATTTTCTGAAGACGAGTTCGTAATAGTTTTCAAAGCCAAAAAATAATCAACGCCGATTAAACGCGTGAATAAAGTACATTGAAAAAAAAAAGCAAATCTCTTCCACTGACACTATAAATATTAAGGCGGTTTTCGATCTAAGGATAATAAATATTTTTGCAATTATTTGTTTCGCAACATATTTGTTAATACTTTGACAAGATACAAAAAAAAATGAAAATTAAATAAGTTATTGAAAAATTTCAAGTCAATCGATTGAGGAGAACTTGAGATATCATGTCAGCTGTGTTGAGAAAAGTAGTTCTGAAAAAAAACGTTTATAGTCCGATTTGCTCCGATGTGACTGTCTTAGTTTCTGTATCACTAAAATAGCTATAAGTCCGTAAATTATTGGAATTTAAAAATTCCCTTCCAAGGATATATTCTAAAAGCTCTAAACTTTAAGAATATGCAAAAAAATGATTTTTTTCAAAATTCTAGACCAGAATTCTTCCTTAAACTTACGCTCCGACGTGACGGGCTTAGTCACTGCGTCACTAAAATAGCTAGAAATCCGTAAATTATTGGAATATAAAAATTTTCTTTCGAAGATATATTCTCAAAGCTTCAAACTTTAAGAATATGCCAAAAAAATTGATTTTTTCAAAATTCTAGATCAGAATTCTCCCTTGAAGTTACGCTCCGACGTGAAGGGCGTAGTTGCTGCGTCACTAAAATAGCTATAACTTCACAAGTTATTGGAATTTGAAAATTTCCTTCGAAGGATATATATTCTAAAAGCTCTAAGCTTTAAGAAGATGGAAAAATCAATTGATTTTTTCAAAATTCTAAACCATAATACTCCCTCAAAGTTACGTTCCCATATGACAGACGTTGTTGCTGCGTCACTAAAATAGCTATAACTCCAAAAATTATTAGAATTAAAAAATTTCCTTTCAAGGGTATATTCTCAAAGCTCCAAACTCTAAGAATATGCAAAAAAAAAATGATTTTTTCAAAACTCTAACTGCAAAGTTCCCCTTAACGGTGGTTTCGTTTCACGTAGAAAGCAATTTTTTTCACTTGGACAATGAAAGTAAAAAAGAAAAATGACCTGTTTTTTTCACCCACCCTAATGTACCGCGTGGATGTAATATGTAACGCTTGTACTACGCAGTTTGAAAAGCTAGAATCCGCTGTATAGACATGAGGCACATCGAAAAATAAATAAAAAGGGAAGAAAAGTAAAATACGAAAAACACGATGAAAGAGAGTCGGGCAGAGGCTATATGAAGAGAAAGAGCGCATCGGGCCTGTCAGTGTGTGATATCCCGAATGGGGAATTTCTTGTAGCGAGGGGACTATCAAGAGTCAGAGGCGTGCACATGAACTCAAAGAGTCAGTTCACCGTCACTGCTTGAGCGCGCTGCTCCGAGCGATAGAGAACACAAAGAGACATTGAAATTAGAAGAGTATCGACGTTTTTGTTAGAAAAAAATAAACAAAAAATCTCAATAAACAAAAAATAAACAAAACACCCCAATAAATAAAAAATAAACAAAAAGTCAATTAAAAAAAAAAAAAACAAAAAAGGAGCAGGGAAAGAAGAAAGGAAACGATGAAAAATCATTGAAACGATTCCACGAGGCTTTATCGTAACACTCGTTGCAATTGGGTGAAGAAAAATAGAGTGAAGAAAACGTGAAATATGCGGGTGATGTTTGGTGGCGCGTTATCGCGACACAATCGATAAAACCTTCTCCAGGAAAGTACGTCTCGAGGTACGAATAGAAATTTTCATTCGACTTTTTTCCCCGATTATTCCTCAATTTTTCGTGGCTTGAATTATTTTTATCGCGCCCGTCGAAGCCGCACTTCCGGTTGAGGACACTCCAAACCGGAAATCACCGTCCAATTTTAGAATAAACGAGCAAGTGCTTTTTTAATTTCAATGAAAACCGACGAATTTTCGTGCTTTTGCAGTTGCATTTTTTGTTCGTTTCTGTGCGGATGTTTCCTCTTTTTTTTCTATACGCAAGCGAAGGCGAAAAGGCATTAGTCGCGATAAAATAATAGAGAGCTCGGAGATAGTGAGAGTGTCGATAATTCAAAGCACTGTGCATTACGTATATATATTTTACATAATATCTGTATGTATATGACGATGCGCTGATTCATTTCCGGTACTATCGCAACACTATTTTGCTAATGGTTTTTCTTTTTCTTTTCTTTTCTTCATTATTCCAAAAAGAAAATAACAGCGACAGAGTGCAAGGTTGAAATTCAAACGGGCGCAGTAATGAGCGAGTGCATTTTTTTCCAGCACGCTTCTCGAGAATTTTTATTGACCCCTTAATATGCAGAAGGAAAGTCTTTTTCAACGTCTTTATTCTAGTATTTTTTTCTCAATTTTTTCATGACATATCTGCGTCTGAACTTTTATATCTTTGAACATTTTCTGGATCGGGTTTGACAGGAAAAAAACATTTGACTGCATTTAACGAGATTTTTGAGGTAATTAAAAATGAATTAATAAGGAATACAAAATGCCAGAGAATACAAAAAATATAAAACCAAGGAAGTTTGAATATTTGGGTTTAAACTGTTCACTATAGAAAAATTGCTATTGAATTTGATGGATATCGATCATTTGAACTACTATCGCCGATCAATACATTAAATCATAAAAAAAAATCAGAAAAAACCTGAATGAGATAATGAAAGGAGGAAAAAAGTACTTCTTGGAAGATTCCCCTTGAACTTCTAAGAATTACAATGTTGAGCTGGCTTAATTAAATCCTACATCTCGTTAAATGCTAATTTACTGTTTTCATTAGAGAATACAAAAAATATAAAATCAAGGAAATTTGAATATTTCTGTTTAGACTGTCCACCATAGAAAAATTGTTATTGAATTTGATGGATATCGATCCAAGGCATTTGAATTACTATCGCCGATCAATACATTAAATCATTTTTAAAAAATCGGAAAAAAGATGTATTGAGATAATGAAAGGAGGAAAAAATGCTCCTCGGAAGATTCCTCTCGAACTTTTAAGAATTACAATGTTGAGCAGGTTTAATTAACACATAAATTTGCAATTTACTATTTTTAAATGCAGTTTACTATTTGTGTTAAAAAAATTCATATCTAAAAAATAATATAAATCGTTTATCACGGGTCAAAAATGCAGATGCAGTTATCTTGAGCGTCGTATTTATTCACGTATTTAAAAAAATTGGGTCTTGCTGGATTTAGAGATAAGTTTCGCATCGGGAGATCTTATTTTGACAATGGTGATATTTCGACGTATTTTCAGGATCGTACGTCGCACAACGAGGGAGTGATTTTTTTGTTTATTGCAAAGAAAAGAGACGATGCACGGGCAATTATTATGACACGAATTCTGAGGTTCGTATGATCGTGGAAATGTAAACGACGATGCCGGGAAAAATCAACGACGATTGGATTGATCGTGATTGCGAAAAGCTCGATATCGATAAAACTAAAGTAATGCCGTGCGAAACTTTGTTCGGTAATGGATTGAAAATGCTGCCTGTTGACATTGAATTCAACGATCTCACGTACACGGTGCCAAGTGGAAGAAAAGGTTCGTTAAATTCCATTGGATTTTATCTCGCTCTATTCATTTCGATCAACCCTTTAAAAAATCAGTCACTAAATAATTGATTCGAAGATCAAAATAAAAAATTTGCTACCGTTTCGCTTTAATGTGAATTATTTTAATAAAATGGTCCATTTTTCGAGAAATATCAGAGGAATATTTCAGGTTCATACGTCTGTAAATCAAAGATGAAAAAATGTTAATTTAACTAATAATCTCGGGCAAGAAATTGCTTGTTTCATGGAAAAGAAGTACGTGAATCATTCGTTAGTACGATTTTGTTTTTTGCTCAAGACAAATTTTTTAAGTATGTGGAATTTGCTTATTTATACATATAGAAAATTTATGTACTTTAAAGTAATTAATTTAATAAAATAATATTCATTAGGCCAATATTCAAGTAAATTGGAAAAATTAAATTGTACCCAATAAATTATTTTACTCCATGTGGCGATTCGGCCAAAGATAAATATTCACAACGGGTCGTTGGCCGTGAAAGGAAGTTTTTTTTTCACCGACAAATATACATACACGTGAATGTATAAATGTATCGTTGAGTCTATTATGCAAGATCAATGAAAAATTAAATGATATCACCGAAATGAAAATCACAATTTTTCACGCCATAAAACATGTTTTTTTTTTCTTTCTCGACGATTACTCATGATTCATAGATGAATATGATAATGAATCCTTGCAATTTACCTGTTAGGCATACATCGCGATTTTTGCATTAACGTCATCAATCTTTTTTTCTGATATTTCTTACAATGTTCAAACTACTCGATTATTTCTAGGAAAATGGACTTGCAATGCAAATAGATGCGAAAGTGTAGATTCTTTTTTGAGCTGTTTCTTCCAAAGACGAAAAAAAACCGTCTGCAAATACACTTTTTTTCAATTTACTACAAAGAATTATTTTATAAATGTCAAATTGACTATGTACGGAATCTTTTTATGGTGCATAAAAATATTTGAATCTCTGTACAAAAAAAAAGCTGCAGGAGATGGTAATTTTATAATGGAATTTTTTTAATCTCGAAAATGCATCTGCCTCAATGATTTTGATTATATTCAAGCATTGATTAGAAGCATTTTAGAGATTCCTTTTTTTTAAATTCGTATGCAACTTTTTACTCCAACATTTTTTGCTTCAAAGTTGAATGAACTAATAGATTTTCAGCGCCCCGATTTACAGTTTTGTGCTAATGGAGGAATTTGAAATACTGGTTTTATACTTTTTGAGAATCATTACGTTCGTATAATTTCTATAAGATTCTCGCCGTTATTATAATTTTTTCGAGGAGTGGCGAGGGCAATTCCCAGACTTTTTTTCCTACGAAAACTACGAAATTCTACGTGATAAAGCTGCGTATTAGATATTAAGCCGTCGATCCATCGATGGTAAGAGTGCTGAATTTATAAGCCTGTTTTTTTCCATGAAGAAATGTGGGCCGAAAATTTTGTCAATTTATCACAGAATCAATTTCTTTTTTTAATTAACTCCGTAACTAATTTTTTAATTCAACACCAATTATCCTTATCATGTAGTTGATTTTTGCTGAATAATCGAACTTGATAATGGCAAAAATTAAGTCCCTACCTTTCGCATACAACAAAATATGCGCAGAATTTTTTTTTAATTTTTTTTTTGCTATTTAATTATTAGTCCCGAGTGTTCACAAGATTTTACATTATCACACATGCAAAGGTTCGCATGCATAAGTTGCATTGATGAATGATGAGAAAAAAGAGAGCAAAAAAATTGAGCGTCCATTTTGAACTAAAAAGCTTCGATAAGTGAATTCATGTTTTTTTTCGTTTAATTAATGATTCATTCAATTACTCCGCGATTTCGAATAATTTTTGCATTTTTCATACGTAGGTAATTATTACTCAACGTAAATTCGAGTAAAACACATTTGGGTGGAGAAATTTCCTGTTGAGATAAAAAATAAATTTTTTATTTAGTGCGAAGCAGTGGATAAATGAATCCATATTTTTAAATTTGTTTAACGATTAATTAAATGAACTCACAGTCACAAAGATTTTTCGCTTTTTTTATACGTGAGTGATTACCACTCAATGTAAATTCGAGTTGAGATGCATTTGGGTAAAGATATTTCCGGTAGAGATGTTCAAATAAAATTTTTTCGTGCGACAAATATATATCGTCGTTTGCTCGTTAATCGGGCTTTTTTTTTTACCTCTGGCGAATTAAAATCGTGCCGTCACCTTCCAGGCATATATAATTGGTCAAAGGTTAAGGCAAACAGTATCGAATTTCTCCTCGCGAATTATTTATATAGCTATCCATGTACAGCTGATTATTTTTCTCGACCGATATCTTCACATCGCTAATAACTGTATGACATTTTTATTTTGCGAAAATATATTTTTGGTGACCGACAAACTGTGCAAATTTTCAAAATTGAATTATTGATAAGCCTTAATTGATATGGGCATAAATTTACTTACAACGAAATAGACCCTTTTCCTCTTCCTTGGACAAACTTGGAAAAACTTGTGGGAGGAAGTATAAAGCTTCAATTTCGTTTTTTTTTTAATTTCGTACGATTTTTTTTCTCGCAAAAGTATTGATGTTCACAAAAAAACGAAACTCTCAAACTACTGGGAATTCGTGAAATCACTCAGAGGGTACAAAGATGCATACATTTATTGGGGATTCGTTAAAAAAAATTCAGAATTTTTTTTCAAAATTTTTTCCTGTTAACGAGATATTTTTTTATCTTAAACAATCAGGTCTCTTACCTCATCTACGGAGGTTTTTTATAAAAAACTTCATCTACACGGTTTTTTCGATGAAAAAGTAAGCAACCCGATTGATGTTTGATAAAAAAATATCTCGTTGATAGGAAAAATTTTGGAAAAAAAAAGTTAGAAAAAAATTCTGAAAAAATTTCACTGAATCCAGAATAATTGTATACAACTTTTTACCTTCCTAGTGATTTCACGAAAACCCAGTGGTTTTAGAGCTACGCTACATCTTATAAATATGATCGTTTTTTAGGAAAAATTGAATATTTTTGCGAAACTAAATCGTACGAAACTTTTTAGAAAAGGAAATTAAAGCTTATACTCTCCCCCACAAGTTTTTCATATGAAAAACGATTTTAAAAAAATTTCATCGGTCGTGTGCCAAAATGAAGCTGAATATGTATTCATGATTTATATATTGAAAATTGGTCTTCATAATGATTTATAGAAAATATTTTTATTTTGAAAAATCGAAAAAAATAGTAATTACGGAGGGCCCACGACTGGACTTGTTCTCAAAAGTTGTTGAATAGATAGAAGTTTAAAATAAAAATTGTTCAAAAAAATCAAAATATGCATTCACTTTTAAAAACACGATTCAAAGTTTAAGACTTAAATAACTTATTCAAAAATACGTCGAATCTTTTTTTTTTTGTATTTTTGTCTGAAAAGACCATAAAAAAACAAAAAAATTTAAAAAAAAACACTTTGGACCATTATTAAAGAAGTTATAACAAAAAGACCGAAAAAAGAGCGGTTTTTTTAAAAATTTAATATTTATTGAACGGGTAATTAAAAAAATCCCAAAATTTAACAGGAAAGGTACTAAAAAATCTTTGATGGGTACTAAAAAATATAAAAAATTTGAGGAAATTAAAATAAAAATTTTTTTTTAACTGTCCGATTTGGGATGGATCGCCCCATATTTATATTTATATTAACACTATATATGCGTGCGAGCATTTTCATCAGCATTGAAAATCACAAACGTACATTTCGAAGTGCATGACGAGACTTTGAATATCGTTCGTTCACACATGCGTATTTATTACATACTTGTGTAATCCGATGTAACTTTCTTTCTTTGGAACGCCTTTGGTCATCACTCGAATTTATTTCGCTTTCATAAAACAGGATATTTATTGAAGAAGCAAAGATTTCAAAGTTTTTGGAGCTGAATTCCAAGTAATCAAAAGTTCGAATAAAAAAATTCGCCGTAACTAAAATAATTAGAAAATCGGTAATTCATTAAAAAATGGTCTGTTCTTCGATCAATTTAATATTGAGAAACCAATCAAGAATATTGACAAACAAAACTCACAAAAACGCAGAATCAGCCCGAAAATTGCCAAAAGAAAAATACGGAAATTACAAAATCGTGCGCCAGGAAGTTGATGATTAATTATACAAATTTCGAAATCGCTCGGATTTGGGAATAAAATCATTTAATCGGTATCTTAATTGGATTCGTCGAAATATAATAGTTATCCGTGACAAGATAATTAATTCAATATTAAGCAGCATTGTTAATTACACAATGAGAAATTAATTTGCAAGAATTAAAATGTGCTTAAAAAAAAGTGTAAAATCCACATCTCGCCATTTGATTAAAGTCCCTCATTTATAAACATGTATGAGTAATGTCGAAACGGGCACGTCATTACACGTCGACACGCGATTTCATCGATGAATCATACGAAAATCGTGATCGGAAAGGAAGCAAAAAATCTGAATATCAATCGCGCTTGCCTTTGATTGGAATGAACAGGAAAATTCACTATATTTTTCATCCCGAATGAACTTTGTACCCTTCACCTCATCATCCCCTCTCCTTGAATTAAATGAAAATTTTCAGTAACAGGAAAAATGGTAACAGAAAAAATAGCCCCCAGAAAATTGGTCCCCGGAAAATTTGTCCCCCGGAAAATTGGCCCCGGAAATTTTACCCCTATTATCGGTTAAAACGAAGATTGAACTGTTTCATTCGAATAAAAATATTTTTTGCATTCGCTTATAAGCGAGTTTTTGGGATTTTCGTGCTGTTTGAATTGTCAAAGACCGAGTTTTCCTTACACAACTTAAACAATTTAAAAAAGTTGTTTTTATTGGAATGGAACAGTTCAATGGAGATTTTAACCAATACTAGGAACCAATTTTCCGGTGGCCAATTTTCCGGAGACGAATTTTCCGGGGATAAATTTTCCGGTGCTAATTTCCCGGGGGCTATTTTTCCTAATCCAAAAATTTTCATTCGTCTCAATGTTTCTCACTTTGAAAACGTTTTGCACATTGCACGCGTGCGTGCATCCCGCCGACGACAAGTTGTCCTTGAAAGTTATAAATGACATTCTTGACCTTGAATTTTTCCATTTTTTTCCTCCACGAATGCAACATCTTGTATGCACAATAAATTTGCACAAATCAATCAAAAAGAAAGAAGGGAGAGAAATCCCGTAAATTACATTTTCACATTGCTTAATCGTTTTTATTTCTATTCCCTAATCTCACTTTTATATTTTTGGCTTTTTCATTAATGGGAAATTTGTGAATAGCGGAAAAATGATGATGAAGGAAAACGTTCATGGTTGCTAAATTAGAGAAATTAAATTTGAAGCGTCCAGATGCATTTTTTGATCATTAAAAGAAATTTCAAAAAATTCAAACCCTGTAATTTTTTCACATTTAAAACCAACCATCATTACCAGTATTTTATAGCAAAAAAATTACACTCTGCTAACTACAAAGTGGCGGCAGTTAAAACGCTTACAAGCTTTTTTTGATAATTATTTTTGCACGGCAGAACGCTTTTGCTATTATTTTTGTTTATTACGACACTCAATAATTATCTTCGTTAACGCTATTTTTTATTTTACACTCGCTACTGTAAGTTACACGAATGAGTGAGGAAAACGAAAGCAATAAAAATGCGTTTGCTTTAATGGATACAGAAGGAAGCTTTGAATAGAAAAAAAAGTTTTTTTTTTCTTCATTCGACGATTAACTAAATTACGCCGCAATCCCGCAGAATTTTTGCATTTACATACATCGCATTGAATATGCATGAGTGAGACAATTAAATGTTTATTCTTAATGTTAGAAGGCCTCTTAAGGTTATATTCACAAGGGGGCAATACAAATCACATTATTCCGGATTGATTTAATTTTATATTGGCTTAGGAAAGCAGCGAAAACGTTTGAACAAAAATTCAATAATAAAAAATAATGTCTTCTTTATTACAAGACAATTTACCTATTCGAGCTGCGCTGTTTCATCTGTTACCTCGGATAAATGAGATTCTACCGTATTCTATTAAATTCCTATAAAAAGTTCAATATTTATTTTTCCTAATTCTATTTATTTTTCACTCTAGGCTCAAAGCTCATTTTGAGAGGAGTTAATGGACAATTCAGATCCGGTGAACTCACGGCCATACTCGGTCCATCGGGAGCCGGAAAATCGACGCTCCTAAACGTGCTCGCTGGTTACAGGTAATATATATATGTGTCATTCCATACTATTTCGACCTGGGTCTGAACCTTGACCTCTCGGATTTGGCTTGCGATTTTTCATACGATTGTTCTCACTTTGAAAGGCACCTCGCTTTTTTTTTAGATTTTTCAGATTCAATTTGAATTTTCCACAATTTTTTTAACGATTTTATTGATCGACACAATTTAAAAATGTGAAAAAATTCTGAAAAATCGTGTGTCAGATATCTAAATTTTTAAGCTCATAGCCGGAGTGGGGAGATTTTTTCTTCTTACAATTTTTAAGCTTTTTCCGAAAAAAAACGTAAACAATAATAGAAGCGGGAGTTATTTACTGTGAATGGTTGCTGAAACATTTTCATTTGTCATATCGGATTTTTGAAAAAAACATTCAGATTTTTCGGAACCATTTATAAGGAAAATAAATTTTTTAAAAAATCTATTGCTTAAAATCTGAAAAAAATTTCAAAACTCCCGATATGACATATGAAAATATTTCAGCAAGCATTCATTGTAAAATAACTCCAGCTTCTATTTTTTTTAACGTTTTTTTCGGAAAAAGCTTGAAAATAGTACGAAGGAAAAATCTCCCCACTCCGGCTTTAAGCTTAAAAATTTTGATATCTGAGAAACGATTTTTCAGAATTTTTTCAGATTTTTAAATTGTGTCGATCAATAAAATCATTTAAAAAATTTTAGAAATTTCAAATTGAATCTGAAAAACCTAAAAAAAACTGAGTGCCTTTCAAAGTGAGAACAATCATATAAAAAATCGCGAGCCAAATCCAAGAGGTCAAGGGTCAGACCCAGGTCGAAATAGTATGGAATAGCATATATTTTTTTAATTTCACTATTAATTTAAAAAAAACGTCATAAATCATCCCAAAATCAATGTCGTTATTCCCTTTGAAAAAAAAAATGATTAAAAAGTCATTTAAAAAAAAATGCAATATCGACCTCAATCGTCGTCGACTCTGAGCCGAGAGATTTCTCCAAATATATAAAAATCGACGAATAATTCTTCACCAAGATCATTAACGATCATTACACGAAAAACTTTCGATTCACTCTTGGTGAAATAAATTTCTCGTACTTACTTCACGATAACGGGAAAATTGTCATTTCATCCGGCAAATTCGATGGAACTAACTTGTCGTGAAAAAGCAAATTTCGCAATATCATTCAGCCTTTTTTTCTTCAATTATTATTCCTGCTTATGGTACAGGCGCAAAATAACCGTGATGACGATTTTGTCGTCGTCACGTGATTACGAGGCGAAACGTTCGATAAAACATCAGTGGCAGAAAGAAATGAGAAAAAAAATTTACTTCAGTCTTGGTTATTCACGTTATGACCTCTGAGCGTTTACTTCGAGAGAGCGGTTGAAATTCAATAGAACGAATCGAGAATAAAAATGTTTAGTGAGAAAATAAATCAACGACTGTGAAATTGAGTTGCCCCGAGCGAAATTTTGCAAACAAAAAAATTCTCTCGAAAATGACATCTCTCGTGACAATCATAAATATGAGATCCGTGAAATTATGTTAATTATGTTAACGAAAGGAGAGATATGAGACGAAAGATTAATGAACTTTGTCAGCTGTGAAAAAAAAGTTCTCTGCGAAGTGCGAAATTCATAAAAAGAAGAAAAATGATCGGTATGCTTGTCTTTGCTCATTCATATTTTTAATAGTGGGAGGATATTTTTAAAGATCCTCCAGGTTTCGTTTGACCGGGACGAGCAACGCCGAAAGTCACCCTCGAGGAATTTGTCCTTCCTCGTGTGATTATTATTCGCGAACACGAGAATAAGGGTATGTGCAAAAAAAACGGGCAAAGTCAGAACCATTTTCCCCCGGCTCTCAGATTCAATATCATTTTTATCGATCAAAGAGAGAAGACACCACTTATGGAAAGTGTTTTTTTAAGAACCTGGTCGACATTGAACGTGTATTTTTTTTCCTTTCCTCACGCTCAAACGAAAACTGGTCTCCCCAGGAAAGTTTCAAATTCCTTGGCAGTGATAAAGAGGGGCAAGCTGCTAATTATACATGTAAAAGATCGAAGAATTAACTTTTTTATTGGGGTAAAATGCATATTTGTTCACCGATGAACCGAGTAAAAATCGTATTTTATTCGGGTCATTATTTTTAACTCACTGAAAGCAGAAGAGAAGCCCTTAAAAAAATGGTGGTTGGTCTTCGCTAGTTCCGGAGATACTTTTTATGTAATGGCTATTTTTTTTATCGATAATTTATCGAGAGACCATTTTTTCCTTGATTAATAATTTAAAAAAAGAAAACGCTGACTTTGAGTCAAATTTGGAGTTGAAAAAATTGATGAAAAATAAATGCGGCGTCCATTCAAAAGTATTTTATGCTGCACCGAAGACAATATTATGAAGAATCTACGGTATAAATTTTATAGTCATCGGTTCAGTAGATCTCGTAATAAAGCGATTTGTGTAATGCGTTGGTCTGTTAGCTGCGCTTTCTTCAAATTGCAATTTCATTGGGAATAATTGAAATTGTGACATGGCAAAATGCGTCAATAATTCTCAAAAGTATGAATAATGCATCTGCCCAACAAAAAATCGATTTTTGGAAAATCGCGGGTAACACCTTACCAAAGATTTATCTCTCGTTTTTTGTTGGATTTGCAGGTGCGACGGTGCAAATGGTCTCATAACGATAAACGGTCGTCCTCGTGACGTGAGAGACTTCAGAAGAATGTCCAGTTACATAATGCAGGAGGATCTGATACAGCCGAAACTCACGGTTTTTGAGGCAATGGGCTTCGCCGCTGATCTCAAACTCGGCAGGAGTATCACGAGATTTGCAAAAGAATCAATCGTAAGTATAAGCTTTCAGCAGAATTTCGAAAAAACAAATAATTCACCGAAGGAAATATATATTCACGATTTCATCTAGCTTCATCAAGAGTTATGAGAAATATTGAGTGGGGCCCGATCCTACACAAAGGTAGTCCCACACAAAATATCCTGCACGTAATAATGTCCAGTACTTTTTATCCCACACAAACTTATAGCCTAACATATATTTATCCGACACACTTATTAAAACGTCCTAAACATTTTGCTTACACAATTAAATTTGATAATACAGGCTGTTGTCCTACACATAATATTTTACACATCAAAAGATCCTACTCAAATCCTACCCAAAATTATTTTTTTGCATTTTGACAAAAATGGAATCTGTCAACTAAAATAGGTGCAATTTTTATTCTACTCAAAACTTTGACTCTGGACTGCGCTCATTTCTCTACGTAATCGTTGAAGCTTCAAAACGCCTCTTTGTTCATCCGATTCTAATGATTTTTCGATTTTTGGCAGATTTGTAAGTGCATAAATCGAGTTTTGCAAATTTAAAAAAAGACACCAAGAGAATTTGAAAACGAGGAAAAAGACGCCTGAAAGGGGTCTATCCGATCAAAAACACGGGAGTTATGCCTGTTCAAAAATTATTTTTTGCATAACCCCTTAAGGAATTTGAAAAAAATAAAATTACAAAAGGACAATTAGACAATTTGAAATCAAAGAAAATGACGCCTGAAAGAAGACTGTACGATCAAAAACACGGGAGTTATGGCTGTTCAAAAATTTATTCTCTGCCTAACCCCTTAAGAAATTTGAAAAAATAAATTACAAAAGGACAATTAGAGAATTTGAAAACAACGAAAATGACGCCTGAAAGAAGAATGTACGATCAAAAACACGGGAGTTATGGCTGTTCAAAAATTTATTCTCTGCGTACCCCCTTAAGGAATTTCAAAAAAATGAAACTACAAAAGGACAATTAGAGAATTTGAAAACAAATAAAATGACGGCTGAAAGAAGACTGTACACGATAAAAAACACGGGAGTTATTACTGTTCAAAAATGTATTCTTTGCATACCCCCTTAAGGAATTTCAAAAAAATAAAACTCAAAATGGGGACCTAAAGAATTCGAAAACGAAGAAAATGACGCCTGAAAGAAGTCTGTACGATCAAAAACACTCGAGTTATGGCTGTTCATTATCTCATTCTTTTCTACCTCAATTCTCGCACCCTTTTGAGGGAATTCCCTCGCGCATTCAGTACGGCACTACATAGAATTTCTTGGAAGCTTCGTGCCATATACGGAGGAATTTTTTCCGAGAATAATCGTGACCTAGTCTCGAGAACGTCTCGCGTCACAACAGCTGCTGACCGACTGACCTATATAATGACGTCACAACAGCTGATGACCCACTGACGTATATAATTATAAAGTTGCGTCCAAGTCCGACAGATCGTGCTGCGATGCAGTATTTTGCTTTGCCCATCTACTCGATCGTGCGCAATGCGCATGCGCTGCTCTTACTGAACATCTGACGCCGGCCGCGCGGTCCGCGTCGTAATGGCAGTTGCAGTTCACGGGCCCATGTTCGACAAGTTTAGCTGTGTTTTTCGACTCATTATTTTACGATATTACCTGTTTTTCAGTGCTCTAATTCACTATGTGACATTGAACGACCCGGTTATCGAATATCGCGACAATAAGAGTCGCTTCTTTCCGAAAATTTTGCTTACACAGGGACAACAGAGTGAGTTGTCTCGCGCCTTTTCTTCGTGATTTTTTTATATTTTTGGCAGATTTTTTGAGCTCAACCATCGATTCTTGCAAATTTTTAAAGCATACTCAAAATTTTGGCTTTGGACTGCGCTCATTCTCTTCGTAATCGTTAAGAAGTTTTAAAACCCCGCTTTGTTCATCCGGTTCTGTTGATATTTCGAAATTTGCCCCCCTATTCTAGCCCCATTCTAACCACTTCTGAGCTCTGAAATAGTAACAATAGTGACCAAATTTCAAAAATAGTTAGAAAAGATTTCAAATTAACCACAAAGATCACTGATGACCTATAAAAATTAAACAAATTAGAATTTGGTTGCTGCATTTTTGAAGATTTTTTTTTACCCGAAATGCAATTACAGAGCACGATCTATAAGGGTCATTGAGACTGATTGACAAAGATCACTAAGACTGATTAGCGAATCATTATAGATCGCTCGGAGCAATCTATGAAAATGACTGGGATCGGCCAATCAAGTTCACTGATAGTGATCTATAGAGATCATGAAATCTGATCACACAAATTCACCTAATTCCCGTTCTATTTGCCTGGAGAAAAAAATTAATAATCTCAGCAATTTATTTTTAGAAAGAATCTGAAGAAAGACAGTAATGATAACTACGAACGATTTATAAATCGTTAAAGATCCTCGAAAGTGATGTATCTCCATCGAAACAAAGCTTTCATTTGTGAGAAAGGAAAATTACAGAGACCAATTTACAAAGATTACTAAAAACGATTTTGAAGTCGTTATAAATCGTTTGGAGCGATCTACAAAAATTCATGGGAGTGGCCTAAAGATCACTGATAAATTATCTATAAACATCGACAAGCTTAATTCGGAAGAATTCTTCATGTCGAAAAAAGAATTCTTCATGACCAAGTCTTCGACTTCCTCGAAAAAAAATCAACAATTTTACAAACTTATCTTTAGAAAGAATCCTAATAACAGTAATAATGATATCTAAGAATTATTTATACATCGACCGTGATATATGAAAATAATTTTTAATAATGAGTGAGCCTAATCCACAAAAATACTTTATACCGAAAAATTTTCTTGAAAAAATAATAATTCCAGCAATAATGCATTCGAATAAAAAATTAATTTGAAAATTTCAGATTGACGAGATCCTCAAAACGCTGAGACTTGACGGTGCGAGAAACACCGTGACGGAAAAATTATCCGGGGGCGAGAGGAAGAGACTCTCAATTGCTCTCGAATTAGTCAATAATCCACCCGTCATATTTCTGGACGAACCGACCACGTAAGAATTAATATTTTTAAGTATTATTTATTAATATTTTATAATTATTTTAATTAATATTTTCATTAATGTTTTAATATTTTATTAATTAAAGTATTTTTTTTTTTCTTCAACCTATAAACTTCTATCCTAAAAAATATTTTATTTGAATCCAGAAGAACAATTTATATGAATAAATCAATAAAATCGTTTAATTAATCAATGAAATCGTTGATTTAGTCAGTTCATTCATTTAATGAATCGATAATAATCGTTAATTAAATTAATCACCGAATTATTTTTGCAGTGGTCTGGACGAAATGTCATCGATCCAGTGCGTTGATCTTTTGCGGAGGGTCGCACAAGGTGGTCGTACAGTCGTTTGTTCAATTCACACACCAAGTGCCAGTATATTTGCAAAATTTCATCAAGTTTACGTCGTCGCTGCTGGTCAATGCGTTTACAGAGGCATCGCCGACAACGTTGTTCCCTTTCTCGAACAAATTGGCGCCAATTGTCCGGTGCATTATAATCCTGCTGATTTCGGTAATATCGATTGATTTTCCCTGATTGATTTATCGAATTAATTTTTTTCATCCACTCTCAATAAAATAAATAATTAATTCATCGATTTAAATAAATTGTCTTTTTTCAGTGATAGAAGTATCCGCAGGAGAATATGGAATGGAGTATGTTGACAAAATGGTCAAAAACGTTGAATTAAAATCACAAATATTACCAATACCAAGGTGGGAAAAAAATTCCATGGAATTTCAACGAGAAGTACCAAAGATTTCGTGGTTTGAACAATTTTCAACATTGTTCAGAAGACGAATGCTCCAATGTTACAGAGATAGAGTGAGAAACCTTTACCCAAATTTTCCCCGCTATTTTCATACAGATTAATGTTTGAGAATTAGAAAAAAGACTTTGACTTCGTCATAAAAATCATCCTTATTATCTTATTTTCTTTTTTACGAATTTTTACAGAATTACTTGTACTTGAAACTATCGTTGCATATTTTCCTCGGATTCATAATCGGCGGATTGTTTCTCGGTATCGGTAACGATGGTTCAAAGACACTCTTCAATTTTGGCTTTTGCTTCACTTGCCTAATCGTCTTTCTCTACGTGCCAATGTTACCGATATTGCTTCACTGTAAGTTCAAAAATTGAATTTCTATTTTGGGAATGGAAAGAGAGGCAAATGGTTTTTTTTTTCACAGCCATATTAAATTGGGTATCAAACAAAACCGTATTAACGTCCCAGTTGAAAAATATATGTAGTTTTTCAATGCAAACTTTTTTTTACCATTTTTGGAAATTTGTTTTTACACGAAATGACTCGATGATAATTCCATTAAAGATCCCACGGAGGTGCAATTGGTGAAACGAGAACACTTCAATCGTTGGTACGGCCTTAGTCCTTATTTTTGCGCAATGAGCATTGGCAACATACCTGCACAGGTTCGTCGATGGTAAACATTCACCGTCAGTCATAAAAATCATTTTGTCATCGTCATTCATTTCGTAATTTCATCAATTCAAATTAATTCGCTGAAGCCATCATCGTTCCTTCAAATTAATGTTTTGTTTTTTATTTATAATACATTTTTTATGCAGCTCGTCCTCGGTCTGTTGTATCTCACGATGGTTTATCTCATAACCGGACAACCACTCGAGACGTACAGATGTGCAATGTTCTTCAGTACTTGTCTACTTTGTGCTTTCATAGCTGAAAGCATGGGCCTCGCTGTGGCCAGTACTCTTAGCATCGTGGTACGTTTTAATTTTTAATTAATTTTTTAATTAATTTTATTTTTTTATTTTGCCAATAATCATAATTAAAACTCTGCAAATTGGAAATTTGCACATTGCTTCCTCATCTTTATCCATAGTTCACGCAGCTTCCTTTATCACGAAGTATGGCGATTAAAATTGGCTTCCTCAAAAAGGAAGCTTTGTTAACTATCGAAAAACATGAGTAATCAATGCGCAAATTTGCCAAATTCTTTCAAATTTACTTCTCGCCTAATTTGATTTTTGTCAAACTCAATAGCGAACAATCTTGATGACTATTTTCAATGTGCATAAAATTTCAGTACAATATCTCGCAAATAGCCGAAGTTAGAGTACGCTATTTTTTGAAAAAACCAAAATTTGATCAAGTTGTAATCATTCGATCGATTGTCACCAAATTTAACAACGAACAACTTTGATAGCCATATTAGCTCTGTGCAAAGTTTCAGTGCAATATCTTTAAAATTGCCCAAGTTAGAGCGTTTACGCTATTTTTCAAAAACTTCAAAATTTCGTAAAACTTTAATCCCTCGATGGATTTTCGCCAAATTCAAACGCGAACAACTTTGATAGCTGTACTAGTTCTGTATTAAGTTTCAGTGCAATATCTTGAAAATTGTGCAAGTTAGAGCGTTTACGCTATCTTTCAAAAAATTCAAAATTTCATAAACATTTAATCTTTCGATCGATTTTTATCAAATTCAATATCAGGCAACCTCAATAGATATACTAATTCTGTACAAGGTTTGAGTGCTATATCTTGAAAATTGCAGAAGTTAGAGCGTTTACGTCATTTATGCAAAAACGAAAAAAGTCGATAAAATCTGAACACCCGTTAGAATTGCAACAACATTTTTTTATAATGAAGAGCAATTTGTGTTTGATGAGTGTGCCAAATTTCAGCTCGATATCTCGAAGCGTTCTCAAGTTATTAATTATTTACATCTAAAACTCAGGATCCACACACACACATACACTCTAGGGTGGGTCAAATAAAATTAGTAATTTTTTTTCCCCTCGATATAATGAAGAATGTATTGTTTGGCATCTCAAAAAAACCCTCTGCAAGTATTAGCCCTTCATATTAAGAGGTCCTTTATCGCAAATTTTTATTTCCCATTAAAATAACATAGGACATTTTTTTTAAACTTTGAAATTTTATTAGATTTTAACCGTTAAGGTTACGAGAGTTTTTTTAGCACATTTTTATAGAACATTTGATGCTCTACAAAAAAAGCTCTCTTGTTTTGAACGGTTAGTTTTATCGATTAGACACAAGAGAGCTTTTTTGTAGAGCATCAAATGTTCTACAAAAATGTGCTAAAAAAAACTCTTCTATCCTCAACGGTTAAAGTCTAATAAAATTATAAAGTTACAACAAAATTTCCTACGTTATTTAAATGGGAAATAAAAATTTGCGATGAGGGACCTCTTAATTTAAATATGAAGAGCTAATACTTGCAGAAGGGTTTTTTGACATACCAAACAATACATGCTTCATAATATCGAGGGAAAAAAAAATTAGTCATTTTATTTTACCCACCCTAATACACACATAATCACATCCATGTGGACATTTTATCTAAATATGATTTCTCAATGTTTTGGGACATTTTGAACACATTGGCATAAAAATCTCGAAAAAAAAATCACGAAAACAAAGCTTCCTTTATGAGGAAGCAAGAAATACGTGAAATAATTATTCGTTTGATTCGTAGAATGGAATGTTCGTTGGTCCGGCATTGACCGTTCCTCTGATGTTGCTCGCCGTACAGGGAATGGGAAGCACCGAACCCTTGCCGATTTATCGAACACTCGTAATGTACATTAGCTACATCAGATACGGCCTCGAGGGTCTCATAATAGCGACATATGGCTACAACAGGGAAAAATTGCCCTGTCCACCTGAAGAGATCTACTGCCAGTACAAATTTCCCCGAGAACTACTTCGAGTTATGGGTAATTCGTGCAAAATTTTCATTAAATTAGATCATGAATTCAAGTAACTTTTTTTTCTTTATCTAAAAAATTTTTTGCTGATTTTTTCATGTCATTCAAGAAAAATTCAAACTTCAATAAATCCACCAACTATCAATTTACTCCGAGACTTTGAACGTAAAGTTCGAAGATGATTCATGATGAAAAATCGTATCGTAAAATTCCCAATTTGTTTTTTCAGGTATGGAGCACACAATTTTCTGGATTGATTTCGCGGCTCTCGTCATCATTCTCATTATCTTCAGATCGATGACGTATTACTTGTTGAGACAACGATTACAGCCGAACAAAACGTTTCAGGCTCTTCATTTAATCGGTCGACTGGTCAAGAGTCACTTCAGCATCGAGTGACGATTTTCTTTTTCGAGACTGAAAAAAAAAAATCATCGGTGCTTCGTGTACATATTTTGAAAAATGTGTTATTTATAGTTAAATCAGTGCTGTGATTTCTGCAATGAAATTTTATCATTTTATCGTAGAGTCTCAATGGAACATTATTGCTTGCAATTGAAGAGCGATATTTCAACTTAATTTTTGTATCCGTCGTACGAGAAACATAGAATTTTAGCACGAATTTGCAATAAAATGTTTGTAAAATCATAATTCCGTGCTATAACAATTTTTTGTCATTTTTATGACCATAAAACTTTCTGCATTATTTGGCTTCGTTGCGCGTTAGAAAAATCTTCTGCCAGTTCAAAATCCGTTCATTTTAATGCGTAGTTTTTTTTTTGCACACTCGAGATGAAAAGGATATTTAATATTAAATTTGAAACGAACCCCTTAAGGGAGAAAAATTACTCAAGAGATTCGGATTTAAAGAAAATTCTAAAATAAGAAAACAGTTTACAATGCTCTAATTTTCGCGACTCTGCAGTCATCGAGAGCAAAAGTTTTCCATAAATGCACGAGTTGAAAAACATGGTTACTTTTTAATTGCAAAATAACCAAACGCTTAGAATAGCTATAATTTTCGTTCTTGTGCAATTATCGATAATTCTAACCATAAACGTGGAAAATATTTTGCTGAGAAAACTGAGAAAATTGAAAAGCCCATAAAGATTTAAATATACAGAAAAATGGTGAGAAAGCAATATGAAAATTTAAATTTTTCATATTCACGTGGGTTCAAGAAACGATAAAAAAACCTCGAGAAGATGAACATTCTGATAAAAACGCCAGAACGTGCTGCTTTTCACAATGACTTCCCGATAGCAAAGAGATAAATGAACTTGGGTGAAATAACAAAACGAAATATTTAATTTGATAAAACATCTGAGCAAAGACATTATTCAGCTGTGACGAAGAAACATTTTTGTCATAAATTGTCTTTTTGCTTACGTTCACAAAAGACTGCCACCACGTGTGACGAGGATTTAGCGATAAAAATCTGCAGCTGACAATGAGCCGAGACAGCTGATTGCACAGCTGGTCACTCGAAAACACTCGAAAAGAGTAAATAGACGTACTATATAACGTCAGTATCGTGCGGTAGCGAAAGAGTGGGGAGGATGGCAACCGAATAGAATAAGAAGAAGGGAGAACTGGACTCAATCGTCCAAGGCCGTATTTTACCATCGGAGTGGGAGGACCGACGCTATTTTACGATTTTCTCACTATTATTCTATTTTCCCTCGTCCAGAGGATAGTCTTCCGCAGTAAGGCTCGCCGTTGAAAAACTGTTGCTTCCATTTTCTCTTAAGCTGACTTCGTGAATAATGGTGCGCTGTGATATTTGGAAAGGATTTTTCCTCCTACTATTGCTGTTGGTGGTCGTTGCTGATGGGTAAGCCAATTATTTAATTTATTTTTATACATCCTCTCAAAATGGAATCGAGGCTACGTTTCATGGCGTCCTCTCCTGTTCGAATAAAAAATGCCGAACAATAACGGATATTCCACAGAAGTATACACTAATAAAAAATATAAAAATAAACAATTATCTAGCATACCAGCATGAAATAAAAATCCATTGAATTCAAATCTCTTGCGATTTGCACAAGGTTTTTTCTGAAGATAAACAAACCCGTTTAGCGATTTATCATTAGCGTCATCTTGAGTATTTAAAAAATAATCATTCTCTAACGAATAATTGTATTTGGGATAAATATTTTATCGGATAAACAATATAGATGTATAATCATGAACATTGATTATTCGCAAAATATTTTGGGAAAATTCCTCCAAGTACTGGAACGATTAAAAAAATTTATTTTTTTTCGCACTGAAAATACGCTTCCGATATGCACTACATGGATGAAAAAGAGCAACGATCACGGCAAGTGAAAGTTTAATAATTGAAGCAAAATATACACTGCCCTGCAAAAGTTCGGTAACACTCGCCCCGATTCCGCAAAAAAGTTTCACTGCTCTTTCAAAAATGAAGATATTTCAATTCAACAAGCGGTGTTTGGAAGGGGACATATTCCGCTTCATTTTGCTTTTTCCAAAAAAAAATTCCGATCATTTTTTAACCCGGTATGCCCTTTGGAACATGGTCATTTTTCGGTTTTTTTTTGGCGTTGAAATCTTGGCGCGGTACCTATGATAATTTTTTTAAACTATTTTTCGCGTAAAAAAACTTGTGGGAGGTAGTACTAGCTTCAATTTCTTTTTTTTAAAAGTTTCATACGATTTGTTTTCGCAAAAAAAATGACCATATTTATTAAATGTAGCGTCACTCTAAAATTACTGGGTTTTCGTGAAATCACTAAGACGGTAAAAAGTTGCAGATAATTGTTCCGGATTCAATGAAGTTTTTTCAGAATTTTGTTTCAAAATTTCCTTTTAAAAAATTTTGCCTTTCAAGGAGATATATTTTTTTATCTAATCGGGTCTCTTACCTCATCTACACGTGTTTTTCGATTTTTTATCTGATTAAAATAAATTTTTGTGGTTGTTACCAGAACGATTTCACCTTCATCAAGATGTAACTAAAATTTAGAAATTTGACATAACAAAAACTGCATCGAAAAATGTCTGCATTTTTGTAAGAGTAAACTGAGCTAATCTGTTACAGAATCAGTGTCTCAATTTTTTGCTGCACAAAATAGAAACTCCCTAATCTAGAATTTCTTGAATTTGAACTAATTTCTCTTTTAAAACGGGTACGAAATTTTTTTGAAATCTCAATATTCTAATTGACTCGCTTACCACGGAAACTACTTCAAAATTTATAGAAAAATCTATGCGCGCTATAATTCAACGTACTTTGATTCAGAGTTGTGAAAATAGTAATGTAAACGTAATGCATTACCCATTACTTTAAACAATGTGTACTGGATAAGTTTTCCATTACAAATTACAAAAGTAACGTGTAATAAATGAATTTTCCATCACAAATAAAAAAAGTAATGTGTAATGGATGCATGTGCCATTACGAATATTAAAAAAAAAACGTATAATGAATGAGTTCTCCATTACAAATTACGATTTAAAAAATAATAATTTGCAGTGGAGAATATTCTATTACAAATTAGTGTGTTTCTATCACAATTTGGAGCAGGTACTATTTTGTTCAAAGGTAAGTCTATTAATTTTTCAATGAAAATAATTAGTGTGTATCAAGTTTTTTTTAACTTTACTATCGAAGTAATCAAAGTAAAAATCGCAAATAAAGAAAAAGTTATAGGTGTCAGTGTATATTAACTTAATGTACACTGACACCTAAAAACAGTGATTTTTTTGAGTAATTTTTACTCCACTGTTATCAAAATTACAATTCAAGAATGGAGTAAAAATTACTCAAAAAAATCACTGTTCATACATTTTATTACCATTACGATAGTAAAGTTAACAAAAACTTGATCACACAAATTATTTTCTTTGAAAAATCAATCGACTTACCTTTGAGCAAAATAGTACCTGCTCCAAATTGTCGTAGAAACTTGCTTTTGTTTCATCTCAATTTGTTTCGAGCGAAATAAAATAATGAAACAGCAATGTGCAAGTCTCTAATGCGAGCACAGCAATTTTTCTATTTGTAATGGCACATGCATCTATTACACATTACTTTTTTATTTGTAATGGAACACTTATCTATTTCACATTATGCAGTGTAATGGGTAATAAATACCGTAATGCATTATCAAAATAATGCATTATTTGCAACTCTGCTTTAATTTTTCCAAAGAAAACGGCGTGGATATGGAAAGCGTTACAGAAAAGTATCGAACTCGACGGAATTCGATGTTCTGATATTCACACAACATTGGCCCCAGACTGTGTGTTACACGTGGAAGGAAAAATCCGCAAAACACGAATGCGCTTTGCCGGAAAACGAGGAATGGTCGATACACGGTATTTGGCCAACGAAATATCACGAGATCGGTCCATTATTCTGCAACAAAAGTATGCCATTCAATATATTGGCAATTCAGCCGTTGGTGAATGAATTGGAGGTAAAATGGATTGACGTTGAGAAAGGAACGAAGCATCATTCATTCTGGACTCACGAGTGGGAAAAACACGGCACTTGCGCCACTCAATTGGAACCCTTGAACAACGAATTCAAATACTTCAAAGAGGGATTAACGCTTCTCGACACTTACGACATGAAGAACGTACTCGCCAGAGCCAATGTACTGCCGGGACAAAAGTACAAGGTTCAAACGATTCTCGATGGTGTTAAAAAAATATTAAACGTAAATGCTCAAGTTGAGTGCGTCGTTAATTCGGTAAGATTTTTATTTCCGGACTCAATCAAGCAATTACTTCTTCAATCGATTAACCCTCGGTGGTAACCGCGGGTCACATCAACCCGGGCTCTCACTTTGAGCTCAAATATCAAATTTTTTCAAAAAATCTTTAAAACTGAAAGAGTATTTTAAATAAAAAGCCGCACTTTTGAAAGTCTTTTTTTCATGACTTTTTTCCATGTAAATATTTTGAAAAAAGAATTGTTTCATATACTGAAATGTTCAAAGATAATTCCTATTTTTTTCTAAGTCAATCGGATAGCGACTTTTTTTAGACAACCATCCAAAAAGTCAGTCAGGTCAAATTGGAATTATTGATGAATTTATTATTATTATTAATTATTATTAAATTATTATGAAAGGAATTATTATTAATTTTGAACCAACTTGGAATTATTTTGAGGTGTGACCAGCGAGGGTTGATTGAATCTAATTAATTTTATCAATCATGGTTGCTACGCATGCTTCAATAAAAAATTCCTCGATTCTTGAACCCTCTTCGAACGAAAACCATAAAAATATTGCAGACAACTTTGAAAATATTTATATTTCGTAGAAACAGAACAGAAACTTGTTTAAAAAAATTATAAAATATATTTGTGATATCGTAATAATGTTATCTAGAATTTTTCTGGATTTTATCCAGTTTTAAATGAAGAAAATATAGAATCTTCGATGGTCGTCTTTTTCATTAATTTCTTTTTCATGTTTACAAATTTTGATACGTAAGGAATTGATGCGTAAGATATATTTTTCAACATATCTTGTTGGTAATATGAATTAGATTTTTTTTTTGGAAACCTGATAAGTTTGACTTATGGTAACATTTTGAAAATTCGCCAATAATTTCATTCTCAAAAAATTCCCTGACTTTTCCCATAATGCGTAGCAACTATTTTTAATTTGAAAAGCAAATGAACTTTATCATTCAAACCATTTCTTTCTTTCTTCTAAAATTCATTTTTTCTTTTTGTTAATTAGAAAACCAAGGAAGCGTATCTGTTCGAGGTGAGAATATGCTTAGACAAAAAATTGAATCTCGTCGATTGCGATGGAATCGTCGGATTTCCGACAAACTGTTCACACAAAAAGGACGTTATCTATCCGAGCTCGGTGCCAAGTGATATCAGCGTTGTACAAATGTAACGCCAATACATGCATTTTAGATATCACGATTCGAACTTTAGAACTAAAAACAATGCATAATGGCGATTTAGAAGTTTCTTTCTACGACGAATTCATTATCATTATTTTGCACAAACTGTATCATGTTCTTTCATTAATCACGATGATCAAGTTCGTCGCTCATGAAATTCATTGCAATTCGAACGATTATTCATCACTCCGTAAATCGTGAAAACTTACTTTCGTCGAACTCGCGCAAAAAAACTTAAAAAATATGATTATATAGATTTTTTTTAAAAACTTATTGTTAAAACTCGACGAATGCCTTTCTTTGTGATGGTTGAATATTCGAAAATCTACTCGTCAATGAATTAGAGGAAAATTGTTTTTTTTTAGGCAACAATTGTAAAAGTGTACAATTTTCGCCAAATCATTTTCGTCGGTTCTTTTTTAATTTTTTTTCTTATTTTATTAATTAAATCATGCCTTTAATCCAACAAACCGAGGAACATGAGAATGAATTACAACGTATTATAAATTGTGAATGATGAAGATGATTCAAATTTTTTTTATATATACCGTCTTATATATATATTTATATGTATAGAAATAGTGCGTAACGATATTCCCATTCGTCGGACATGCGTCGTCCGTATATTTCATCATTCCACTTTTTTCTGAACGATCACAACGGCCGAAGGCACCAAGCCTGAAACATTATCCATCGGTCAATAGAACGATGAACTTTGGATCGTAATGTGTCTATTCTGATTTTCCTCTTCCCACTGATTTCCAATCGCACATGGACGAGCACGTGATTGATTTGCGATATGATTTTTTTTTCTTCGTTTCGTTTTCTTGCTTAATCGGCACGTTGGATTCAAGAGTTACATTCGTCAATGCGAAAGAAAGATTGATGTATCAAAGACTCACCCAATACGTCCAACGGCGCATCGTAGTCCTCATCCGTGAAGACTTTTCTTGGAAAATTCGTCATCAGATTGAAACTTCCGGGCAAATCGGTTCTATTGATTTCAATAAACAATCTCACGGCCGACAATTGCTCCTTGCAACCAAAACTTTGCACAAGCGTTTTACCATTCGTCAGTCTTATCTGAAAAAAACCATTTGTAATCGTACGAGGATTTTATTTTTTTTTAATAATGGACGGTCGACGATTCGGCTAAAGATGATGAAGGATCGGAAGATAATTAATAGGTTTATTATCTTGTTTTTACGTTTCGATCCTGATTGGCGTCATCTTCAGAATTTTATTCATATCTGAATTATCTTGATATTTTTTCCCTGATGTACCTTCGCAAACCAGAAGCGCCGATTCGTTATTAACGAACATGATTTATGATGAAAAAACTGCTTAATGAAGGATCAATCATTGTTAAGTGATTATCTACACTCCCGCTCAAAAGTATGGAAACTACAGTCAATATTTCTTGCCGCACTAGAAGTTGCATTACTCCGTCGAAAAAAAAAGATAATCGAATTTTTAAAAAAGGGATTCGACGGGAAGGAATTCAGCTTTGTTTCCCATATTTTTAATATTTTTTATGATTTTTTTTTCGACCCGGTATGCACTTTTAAACTCGACCGTTTTTTGGCACTTTTTCGACCATCGCAAATTGGGCGCACAATTTAAGGACATTTTTTTTGTCTTTTTTATCTATGGTGCATTTGAAAGGGTTAGCAAACGCTCGATTTTCATTCTATAAAAATTTTCGTACGATTTTTTCTCGCAAAGTTATTTCACTTTTGGCTAAAAAAAGACAAATTTTGAAAGATGCAACGTAACTCCAAGACTATAGAGTTTAAGAGAAAATGTCAAGTATAAAAAAAGTAGCGTAAGTATACACGAAATCGCCTGGAATTATATCAGATTTTTTGTACGAATTTTTTTTTTTTTTTTTTACTATTTTCGCTCGAGACTCTGATGACGACATCCCAGAGAAAATCTGTATCTGATAGAAATTTTGGTCCATTGTGGAACAATAAAAATCTGAAAAAAATCAGCAACATTCGGCATGCTATAAACAACAATTATCAATAATAACATTGCCCAAGAGTCATTGACAAATTGTTTAAACAATTTATTGAGCAATGATGAACAATGATCAATAATTGTTATTGATAATTGTTGTTTATAGCATGCCAAACGTTGCTGAATTTTTTCAGATATTTATTGTATCACAAAATACTGCAATTTCAATCAGATACAATTTTTCGCTGTAACGTCATCAGAGTATCGAGCAAAAATAGTAAAAAAAAAAAATTCATAGGAAAATTCTGAAATAATTCCAGTCGATTCCGTGTATACGTACGCTACTTTTTTTATACTTGACATTTTCTCTTAAACGCTAGTTTTTGAGTTAAGTTGCATCTTTCAAAATTTGTCGTTTTTTAGCCAAAAGTGAAATAACTTTGCAAGAAAAATCGTACAAAAATTTAAAAAAAAAACGAAAATGGAGCGTCTGATAACCCTTTCAAATGTACCGTAGATAAAAAAGACAAAAAAACATGTCCTTGAGTTATGCGTCCAATTCGCGATGGCCGAAAAACGGTCACGTACAAAAATGCGTACCGGGTCGAAAAAAAATCATAAAAAATATTTTAAATGTGGTGTTTTTTAAAAATTCGATTATCTACTTTTTTGACGGAGTTATGCAAATTCCAGTGCGCAAGAAATATTGACTGGTGTTTCCACACGTTTGAGCGGGAGTGTATTTGCCAGGGACTTTAAATGTCGCAAAGAAACTTCATAAAGAAACGTTTGCCGTTTTGAGAAAATAGAAATAGCATTTGCCGGAATTTCGATGAAGATACCTGAAGTTTCGTTTCCTTGTAATCCTTCGGCGGCGATACCAGAGGTTCAGAGGACATGGGCAAGGATACCGGAGGGGAGTCAACAAACGGTCGACCACTTTCAGCCGCAGCTTTGATTCTTCTAGCCACTTTATCGGCCTCGATTTGAGCTCTCACCCTCTGTCGAGCTTCCTTCTCCTCCTCTTTCTCTCTTTTTCTCTGTTCCACGAATCTCTGCATGTTCAATTCGACGAGTCTGAAATTTTCATGTATTTATCGTGCAAGGTTCATCGTTCAATAAAGTAGAAACAAACATGATCTAGGCAAAATTACTAGAAATTCAACTGATTCAAAGTTTTAAAACGTTCCTGCAAATTGGAAACATGAAGATTGCTTTCTCATTTTTAGCCATAATTCTCAAAACTTCCTCATGAAAGAAGCTTCAATTTGCAGGATTAGTCTATGAAATTCTCCATATTCAATACGGAATGTTTAAAAAATTCGTGAAATAAATGAGGTATTCCCGCTCAACGGGACCCCCTTTTAGGCCGACCTCTTTCGATTTTCTTGAAACTCGAGTATGCTCTAGTGTTGCCTGAAAGTATATTGTACACCAATTTTCAGATCTCTAACTGTGATACTCTTTGGAATACACCAAAAGTTATATTTCAAACTTTTTGCGTATTCAGCGCTTCGGAGCTTTGGCACGGCGAGAAATAAAATCGAAAAAATTCTTCGACAATAGCTTTCGATCGGAAAACCGAAAAACCGAAAAAATTGATTTACAAAAAAAGAGCATAATTTAATTCAGTGGGACAATTTTTTTCATGCTTTGTATATATCTGAGAAGTTACGATATAAATTTCAAGTTGGAACGCGCATCCGTTTACTAATGCCAAGTCTTTTAGTAGGATAAAAATTCTTAAATACTGTCTTTTTCGTATTCATCAGTTCTCTGATATATTATATAGTTTTTTTAACGAATTTCGAATTTTATAAATTTATTAAATTGAAAAACTGATAAATTTGATTTAATAAATTTAATTTAATTAATTTAATAAATTTACTAAATTCAAAATTCGTTGAAAAAAACGCTATACAATACATCAGGGAACTGTTGAATACGAAAAACCCGATATTTAAGAATTTTTATCCTACTAAAATACTTGGCATTAGTTAACGGATGTGAGTTCCAACTTGAAATTTATATCGTGACTTCTCAGATATATACAAAACACACAAAAAATTGTTCCGGCGAATTAAATTATGCTCTTTTTTTGTAAATCAATTTTTTCGGTTTTTTGCCGAAATTCAAACGAATGTTTTTTTTCGGAATTGCTGATATTTTTTTCGAATAGCGCAGGAAATTTCGGATCGAAAGCTATTGTCAAAGAATTTTTTCGATTTTAATTCGCGCAGTGCCAAAGCTCCAAAGCGCTGAATACGCAAAAAGTTTGAAATATAACTTTTGGTGTATTCCAAAGAGTATTATAGTTAGAGATCTGAAAATTGGTGTACAATATACTTTCAGGCAACACTAAAACATACTCGAGTTTCAAGAAAATCGAAAGAGGTCGGCCTAAAAGGGGGTCCCGTTGAGCGGGAATACTTCAAATATTTCTTACTTTCTCTTGGCCTCGGCCATTTCCTTTCCCGATCTTATTCTATCCTTTTCCTTCTCCAGCGCTTCTCTCTTTTCCTGTTCCTCACGGTCTCTTCTCTTCTGTTTCAATTTTTCCTCCAACGATCTGAGCTTCTCTTTCTTCTCCTCGTCCGTCAAAGGTTTCTTCTCCTCGAGACTCTCCGAGAAACTGTCGTGACCAGATTTTGTAGCGTGATACTCGACTTCCAGTGTGGACTTGAACAGTTTTCCGCATCTGTGAGTAAAAAAAAAGATTTCGGCGTTTCGATTCGACATTTTTCAGCCTCGTTATTATCTTGATCGAGGATAGATTACACGTCGCATTTCAAGGATTTGGCATTGTCGCTGGACTCTGGAGTTTCGTTACTGGCGCTAGCCTCGCTATTTTCGGACGGTGTCTCCGCCGCTGTTTCGGGAGTGCTTTCGGCTATCGGCGGCACAATCGCAGGCTCGGCTTCATTGGAGTGAGCGAGAAGCCTTGTGAAATCAGATATACAAAAAATCTATATATTGATAATAAATAGAATGATAAAAACAGCAAATGACAATCGATTGTTTTTTCTCACCATTCCATCGCTGGCTCGACGCCTTTGTTGCCGGTCACTTGAAGGGCTTTTTCCCTAAAAAAATACGAAAACAAATGTGAATAACAATGAGCAGAATTTGAGGTTAAGAAACAAAATTGTGATATTCAAGGGTAAGTACACTTTTGACAAACTAAAGCCCATATCCACGAGCATCGCGACGTCTCCCGAAGGCATTTTTTCAAGTTTATATAAACAAAAATAATTTCCCAATGTTTAAACGAAACTGTGTAAAATGACAATGTATTACAATCGGGAACGGCGTCAAAATGTAGATGTCATTCCAAGCATGCGCGCTTTTTTCATTATGAAGCGGCAGCGGCTTGGCCGAGTCATCACAAACATAACAGAGACTAGTGGGGAAAATTGCACATTACTCAGTCGGTACGGCAGATTCTAGATCGAGCCCAGAGAAATTACTCTTATCGGCAAAACACTTGTCAAAATGTAGATGGGTAATTTCATATGTCAAATCGATCAATAGTTGTAATCGACCCCTTTCAATTTCGATGAAATTTGGTTAGAAGTTTTCTTTTATCACAAAACAAAGTTCTACCAAAGGAAATATTTTTTTTTCGAAAATTCACTATTTTTCACTATTTTTTTCAATTTTTCAAACTTATTTTTTAAATATCTCAAAAACTATTATAGTTACGAAAAAATTGTTCAAGCTTCGTGTTAAAGAGTGTACTTAGAGCTACGAAAAAAAATATATTCTGACAAAAAATTTTGATAAATGATAAATTTGGAGAATTTTGAATTTTTTAAAATCGTAAAAAATCCACGATCAACATTTAAAAAAAAATTTTTTTTACCTCTAACTTCAGTAAAGTTGAGCAATCATGTAATTTTTACTGCTCAAAATTACAAAATTACATGATCGCTCAACTGTACATAACTTGGAGGGAAAATTTTTTTTTTCCAAAATTCAAAAATTTATATTTTAGAATGAAAAAAACATCTTTCTGAAAGTTTCAGGATCTTTTAAGATTAGTACAAGATATTATATTAGAAAAATTGAACCAAAAATTTAATATTGATCGTGGATGTTCACGATTTAAAAAAATTCAAAATTCGCCAAATTCATCATTTTTCAAAAAAAAAAAATTCGGAATATTTTTTTTTTCGTAGCCCCAAGTATACTCTTCAAGACGAACCCAGAATGATTTTTTCGTAACTATAATAGTATTTTTTAAATATCTCGATATATATAATATTTCGAGATATTTAAAAAATGAACTTGAAACATTGAAAAAATTGTGAATTTTTTGAATTTTGCATAACTTGCGAAAAAAAAAAAATAATTTTTTTCCTTCGGTAGAACTTCATTTTATGATAAAAGAAAACTTCTGGCCAAATTTCATCGAAATTGAAAGGGGTTGATCCCAACTGTGGGTCGATTTTGCATGGAATGATCCATATATTTTTTTCTTTTCCAAAAATCAAAAGTACACAATGATATTTTATGCAACTCATATATGTAACTCTAAAAAGTTGGATTCCGCAGCTGTTGGTAAACTGACATTTCATTGGAATATAACAACTAATGACGAAATACTCTTTTTTTTGTCAAAAATAATGTCAATGTCTTGATATTCCAATGAAACAAGTTTTCCGAGTCTCACCACGTGAAGGTCACTGCTCATCGAGACTCGGAGTATGGAGCACGTATTTTAGCCGTACTCTTTAGCATAAAATTTCTAGTTGAGCAAAGCGTTAAAATGAAAAAATATTCGAAGCAATAAAAGCAAGGTCGTTTGGAAGAGAAAGATGAAAGCAGAAAAAATCGAAGCAAAGAGAAACTTTATAGCTGAGACAGAGGCTTACACGTGCTACCATACTCCTCCTTTGCTATTCAGCGTTGAAAAAAGGAAGAAAGAAGAAGCAATGCAGATATACGAACGAAAGAAATGTATAAAACAGAGACAAGCGTAAAAAGAGAATAAAAAGCAATTGCCAATCAATTTATCGAAGACCTGAAACAAACACATCAAACCCTGAAACAGAGAAACAGACAAATCAGAAACATCCTATCCATGGAAAGAAAAAAATGTAGTTAAAAAATCCCGCAAAGACCCTGAAACAAAAAAAGAACAAAAAAAACATCCTGATTCCCTACCAAAATGCCATTCACATAGAACGAGTGAATCGCGCGACATTTACTTTTTACGCGTTTTTTTGTTTGTTTTTAATATTATGATTTTAGTGCATTTGGAGTACAATGTATTAATTGATTTATTTTAGACCGCGACTTGTGGGGATGACTCTGGAAACTTTTTTTCACAAAAAAGACTCGAATACTATAAATTCACGATATGCCAAAAATAGAGTTGTCCCGGGACAAAACTCCATTCTGGATATATCGGAGCAAATTCACAAATTAGGGGTCACACGATTGTGACTTGGTTTCTTCCGTGTGCATAGTGACTGTGATTGTGAAAAAGATTTTCATATTCGTCGTGACTGAATCTATTTTCGAATCGATACTCATGCGATCATTCGAGAATAGATATCACTCACGATTTTCCCACGATGAGCTGAAAATAATGATCGCTCAACGATTTTCCATCGGATAAAAGTTCTTTTGAAAAAAATCGAGCAAAGTCTCGATTTATTTAAGAAAAAAAAAAGAAAATCTTTGAGCAACTGACACAAAGTACAAAGCGGCATTGGAATTGTGCATGTTGATGTTTAGTCTCACATACGCTGAAACATACTCGAAAAAAAAATTTGATGTGAAAATATCATCGCGTACAATCCTGCCTATTTTTCACCCACGTTTCGGTTTAGAAACAAATTTCAAATCGCGACACCCCCATACAAAAGTGGCTCTAAAACCCAAGTGGATCCACGTCGAATTAAAGTTTAACAACAATCGCTCGTTCTCATTCACACCGCTGAGGTGTCAACCTGCCCTAGGGAAAACTGGTATTGGTTGGCCAGTTCACGCGGTTCCTGAACCAGCGTCACGTCCCGGGACGTGTCCGACACCGAAGCTTTCAGAGATTTGGGGCTCCTCTTGCCCAAGGAGGAGCGCCGGCAGACATACTCATGCAAATTCGCTATCGTTGCCCCTCGTAGAGCGGCAGCTCTCTACGAGGCACAACGATCAATTAAAAATAAATATCGACATTGTAGCTGAAAAGCCTATCAAACGGATTAGTAATCTACGACGTTTCAAGAGACTCGAGAAAAATATTCAATACAAATGCTGCCTCGTCTCAGAGAAAATATTAAAAAATATAAAAGCTTGAATCTAATATTCATCAAATAATCCAAATCGTGCTGCCCGAAATGGATTTTTCAAACTCCGAAACGAGTGAAGCTCGCTCCGGAGCTTCTGGGCAAAGTAAAGCTTTGCCAAGAATTCAAATGAGAAAAATGATGCTGAAATTTGAATCGTTGCGATCCAACAAATTGACTTTTTGAAAAAATATATATTCCAGGATAAATCATGATTTCTTCGCATCTTGGGGTCGCAATACGGTCGTAGTGACTGTAAGTGAAGCAGAAAAAATTTAAATTGATTTTAAACATCTGAAAACAAAATTTCCATCCCTTAGAAGGGGTGGAAATTTGAAAAAATTATTTCTTCGAGTGATGACGAGTTCTCAACTTTTTTTAAATTAGCGTTATATGCTCTGGGACCTTGTAGAAGGTAGAAAAAAAAATATGAATAATTTTTGACTGGGTAAATTGAGAAAGCCCTCATCGTTCAATTTTTTACTCCCTCAAAAGGGGACTTTCCGAAAGTCAAAAATTATTCATATTTTTTTTTTACTACTTTCTACGAGGTCCCAGAGCGTATAACTCTACTAAAAAAATTGAGCATTCCCCATCGCTCGAGGATAGAATTTTCCCAAATTTTCACCGCCTCAAAGGGGTGGTTTTCGGATGTTTAAAATGAATCCAAATTTTTTTGGCTTCACTTGCAGTCAATACGACTCTACCGAGGGCCCAAGATGCAATAAAATTACGATTTATACTCGAATAATTTTTTTTTTCAATCAATTTCATTCGATCGAAGATATTCAGATTACAGCATCATCAAAGTGAAATTTTTCCAATAATTTAAACGAGAAAATACAAAATTCATAAAAGACAGCGCTACATTTACGAAAAAGTTACTTTGAAAGAATTATTTCATGAAAAAATGAGTGAAAAATATTCATCGTATGCATCGTATCTCGCGAAAAATCTTCTCGACAAAAATAACTATTATTTTGCAAAAAAGGAAAAAAAATTATTCTCTTGACAAGATATTTACAGAACATTCATTGTTCTTTGATTTTTTAAAATGCTTTCGAAAAATAGCCGAGAAAATTATAATCCCTATCGACTAAAATACATGAAATATGCACGAGACGATAAAAGGGGCACTCGCGAGTCGTTTTCGAAATATAGAGATGCTCTCGATATTTCTAAACGACTCGCGGTCACTATGCATCGAACTGGGAGGGAAATTGTCAATTAATATAAAAAAAATTAACGATACTCTTTGGATGTTCTTGTAGTCTGCCAACAGCTGTATCGTTGCTGCCAAAATTCATGACAGCATCGTTGAAATGCTTCTTAGTTTCTGCTTCATCCGTGGCAATCGACAATCTGCGACAGCTTGACGTCACTTTGCACAATTTACCGCAGCACATTTCAAACATTTTGTTGAAAAAAAAATATTGGACAATCGTGGCTTGATTTTTTACACGAAAAAAAAAGTTGAACGAATAAGCACAAAAAAATAATGAGCAAGAATCTCGCGTTTAAGAGATTTTGGAGCACGCAAAAAAAAAATTCAGCCCGACGCCAACAGAGTATCAATAAATAAATAATCGTATTAATTAATAGAGAAATATCGTGAGAATTCAACTTGTTCAATTTATTCATGAAAATAACGGAAAAAAAAAGAATTTTCAGCCCGACGCGTATTAACAGAGTACAAATAAATAAATAATCGTATTGATTAATAGAGAAATATCGCGAGAATTCAACTTGTTCAATTTATCCACGAAAATAACGGGAAAAAAAGAATTTTCAGGATTTCAAAATCGGGATAATTTAACTTGTTCAATTTATACCCGAAAGCAACGGAAAAAAAACTTGGAGAAACGAGGCGAATGTTTTCAAGCTTGAGCCAGCACGAAAGGACGTATCGTGGACAAAGCCGTCACGATATCACAAATTTTCACTGATTCTACGTAAAAATCTTCAACGCGTATCACGAATATGTATTATTAATCCGCGAGAATATCATATTTATCAATATTGACGATCGAGTTTGTTCGCGAGTCGCGAAAAATTGGAGCGAACGACAAAGAAATTGCCTTATTACCGACAAATTTTTCGTTCACACACACAGCGTCGTTTTACTCGTACCTATATCGATATTATTAACCGCGGTACACGAGCAATCGACAATTACGCGAGAATATAAACGGCACGAGAATTTTTAAACCGGGAGAGAGCACGGAAAAATTTAGCGACACGCACAAATAACGACCGAACGTTCCTCGAGGGGAGCTCGAGGGGAACTGACGAGACGGAGAGAGCGCCGCGCGCTGCTACCCGCCGTACGCGCCTGCCCGCCAAAACCCGCTCTCTCGGCGTCCTACACCGAGTGAGGGGGAAGAGCGGGGATATCGAGTGAGAGAGAGAGCGCCGTTCTACGCGCGGGCAGCGGTGAGAGCAGGAAGTTGCGCGCGAAAAACAGGTGACGCATATCTGTGGAATGTGTCTGGTTACCTATATACATATCAGTGGGGCAAAATGAACCAGCTGTGAGCCCGCGTGTTATATTCATGCGCCAGAGAGGGGATATTTCAAAGGTCTCGTCGAATATTCTTGCAGAGGGGATTGCGAGTCGAGTATCGCCGTGTTGAAAATGAAAACAAAGAATTGAGCCTCGACAACATACGGGAATTCCAAACTTATTTTCAATCATACTGTTTATATATCCTTATTTCTCTTTATGTATTTCATTGCTATCAAAATTCAATCTACATGATGATTATTCTTCAACATCCGCTCCAAAATGTGCGAAATATTTTAATACTTCAATATTTTAATGTTAATTTTAATTTTAATATTAATATTAAATATATTAAATATTAAATATTTTTATTTTATTTATTAGAGAGAAATTATTTTGACTCGAGATACGCTTTGACGGTAGAATTTGCGGCTTTGAACATTAATAAACGCGCGATTTTGTTTTTATTCATCTGGCGAGTTAGTTTCCCGCAAAACGCCGTATGATTGTTTCAACGCCTTGCTCGAAAGCTACATTTCAGATTACCGACGGCTTTTCAAAAAGAGCTCTACGTTGCTCGCGGCTGATTCTATAGCATTTATTTTCTCATACAGACGAGCGATAATGAACAAAATCATTGCTAGGCACTTATTTGAAATAATTATTAAAAAATAATTATAAATAATTATAAATATAATAATTATTATACACATAATAATTATTATTATAAAAAAATAATTATTATAAACATAATAATTTCACCTTTAGGTTAAGTTGAGCAATAACGTAATCTTGTTATTTTGAGCAGTAAAAATCACATGATTGCTCAATTTTACTTAACTTAGAGATAGGAGAAATTTTTTTTTTCCAAAATTCAAAAATTCATATTTTTGAAAAAAAACAACACCTTTCCGAAAATTTCAGGATCTTTTAAGAACAGTACAAGGTATTATATTAAAAAAATTGAACCAAAAATTTAATGTTGATCGTGAATTTTAACGATTTAAAAAAAATTCAAAATTCTCCAAATTCATCATTTTTCAATTATTTTTATTCTGAATTTTTTTTTCCCAAAACAAATTTTCCGTAACTATAATAATTTTCGAGATATTAAAAAAAAATACTTGAAAAATTGAAAAAATGGTGGAATCTCGAATGTTGCATAACTTTAGAAAAAATTTTCTTTTAATTTTTTCCCTTTGGTAGAAATTCGTTTTGTGATAAAAGAAAACTTCTGACCAAATTTCATTGAAATTAAAAGAGGTCGATTCCAAGTATTGGTCGATTTTACATGGAATGACCCAGATGTCGTTCAAATCGTGCGCACTTCTAGGCTTCTAGCTTCAAATTCAAAACTTGTTTCATAAATACTTTATTTTATCAACTAATAAAAGTTCATGGATTAACAATTGTTTACAAAAAGTAATAAAATCGTAACGATAGATGTAATGCAATATTGATTAATATTACATCAATCTAACGAATATGACTTTACATTAATCGACATCTTTGTCCGAGCTGTAAGAATCCGATTGACATGAATACAACAGATCCGCTTCGTCGAAAGCATTGCCCTGAATCATTCTGAAGATATCAGCTTCCTTTTCACGCGCTGTCTTTTGCGCTTTGTACGTCGAAACCGATGATTGACTATCGCTCATTCCGGACAGGAATTCGCTCAAATTATGCCGACTCGTTTCCGGTTGCATCAAAGTCCCTTGACTGGCAACTGTCACAAAGCTCACGCTGTCATTGTCACCATCGTTCTTCGTCAAATTTCTCTCGTTTGTCGAATTCCTCAAAATCTCGCAACCGTTCGGTGAATAAAAACTCGTGGTGAGCTGCTTATCAATCTGGCCAATGTGACCCAAATTATCAGAAGAAAGATCCAAAATTTTTGCCGGTATACCGAAACTTCTTCTTGATCTCTTTGCCCTTTCTTGTCCCATATAATCGAACGAAGGACGCGATGCATTGGGAATTTCCCTTTGCGACGAGAATCTCGATTTCTTAACACTCTCATCGGAAGATATACTCGTCGTTGACAGTCTCTTTGACAATTGTCTGTCATCGTTCATCGCAGTTTGAAAATTTTTCGAAGAAAATCTCTGCAAACTCGCCGATTCCTCGAGTTCTCGTTCTTTCCTGAGTTGCTCCGTTATCTTCATTTTCCTCACGACCTTCGGTATTTTCAATTCGTTAACGAGCTTGACGATATTGCTAACGGTGAACTCATCGTTCTCCAAAAATTTGCTCATCTCAGCGACGCAATCGTAGCAGATTTTTTTTATCCCCTCAACGGATCTGTCCTCGTCATTGTCATCATCATCATTTGGCTTGATGCTCTTGGTAATGTCATTGGCAATTTCTCGGGCCATTGTCACAATTGTATCGGGCAATCCGGTCGATCGAGCAAGCGCAATACCGTAATTCCACACAGGAATGGTTCCAGGCTTGAGCTTGTGCGTGTAAACGAGTCTCGAATCGTTCGAAGATTCCTCCAGGACGCTCGATTTCGTCTCGAAAAAACAGTTCCTAACGTTGTAATGAAATTCCGCGAGTCTCGTGAGATAGAGGAAGTGCGTTGCGTTGAAGACAAACGCGCTTGTCTTCAATAATTTTTCGCATATCGCCCAAGCAATCGAGGTTCCTTCCTCGACCATTGTCCCGTGACACAATTCGTCGAGTACAACGAGAGAATCCGGTGTGATGGATTGCAGAATATATCGAGCTTCCTTGATCTCGAGAACGAAGACTGACGTGTTTTCGACGCTCGCCTCGTCGCGCGAACACATACTGCAGAATATTCGATCGCAGATGCGAAATTCCGCCTTCGCTGCTGGAACGTATGAACCAATTTGCGCCATGATTTGCAACAATACGATTTGCTTGAGGTAAACGGATTTACCGCTCATATTAGGACCCGTTATCGTATGAAAATTGTGAGCCGGAGTCGCAACGATGTCGTTCGACACTGGACAATCCATTCCTGAGATGTCCATTATCGGATGCCGAGAATCTCGAAGATCCAATTTTTTGCCGAACAGAGGAAGCGTGTAATCGCTTATCGAGCTCACTTGGGCGATGGACATCAGAAGGTCAAGTTCACCGACGATGTCGCTCAGCTTGAATAGACAACCAATCTGATCTCTCACCCCGGACAATATTTCAGTCAACAAAACGTTGCTCATTATGTGAAGTTCCTCGCAAGCGTCGCGACAATGTTGGCTCAAAACAACGAGATATTCCGTTGTCATCAGCATTGTATTCTTCTGCTTGTGAACCTCGATAAGCTCCTCCGGCAAGTCATCGATTTTGAAGCTCCTCGAACGCGGAATATCCATCTCAATGTGATAACCCAGTTTATTGTTGCAACCGAGCGACAGAGGAAGATTGTAACGCTCCGACAATTGTTGAACCAATTTTTGCATGTCGTCGATCAATTCGCAATACGTCTGACGCGCTATGTCAAGCATGTCGTTCAAGCCCGAACGTATCGCGAAACAACGTTGTAAATTCGACGTTGTGTAACCCGTCGTCGATTTTGCGTCCGGATGAATCACGCTCAAGATCTTTTCCTTGATCAATTGATAACGCTCGTCCTTGAGATCCTGCAAAGGTCATTCGAAGGTTTTAATCGGCGTGGAAAGGAAAATCTTTGAAATTGGAAATTATTGCTGTTTTTCCATTTGTTTGAGAAGCTTCCTTTGTGAGAAAGGCCGAAAATCAATTTTGGCTCACTCATAAAGAAAGCTTCACAGTATGGAAAAAATGAGGAAGCAAACACAAAATTTCAGCGCATTTCAAAATTACATGAAGATTTTTTAAATAAATTTTGCACAATTTGATAGCGACCATCACTGTATTCATTCCATACAAATTTTCAATGCAATATTTTATAAATTGCACAAATAAACTCCACAAATAATTTTGAAAAATCGAGTTACTTTATTGAAAAATATTCACCGAGTGTCGAAATTTTTTAAAAAATTTCTTAAAAATTTCTGACGTTTTTTCTCGTTGATTAACATTTTTTTACATTTTTCCATTCAAATGGCTGTATCTTTGGCAGGATTTGACGAATTTACATTTGTAAAAAACGAAAGTCTGTGTCTTTTTATGGCCTTCCAGAAAAAAATTAATTTAGATTTTATTGAACGAGTCAAACGTCCGTTTCAGGGCAAAATATGCTAAAATATTTTTTTTTCTCGAGGAAAGACACGTTATATTATTTTTTTTTATTTCCATGGATTGTGAATACGAAAAACGAATTTTCGGTATTTTTTATATTATGGGATTTCTAAACACCGTGAAGTAATAGCTATTAATATATATATTAATATATTAATAATAAAAATATATAAAATACCAAAAATTCGTTTTTTGTATTCACAATTCGTGGAAATTTAAAAAAATAAAATAACGAGTGTCTTTCCTAGAGAAAAAAAAACATTTTTGCATATTTTGCCCTGAAACGGACGTTCGAGTTGCTCAATAAAATCTAAATTCATTTTTTTCTGGAAGGCCATAAAAAACGTAGATTTTCGTTTTTTACAAATGTACATACGTCAAATCCTGCCAAAGATAAAGCCATTTGAATGGAGAACAATGTTAAGAAAATGGTAATCAACGAGAAAAAACGTAAGAAAATTTTTAAAAATTTCAATTCCACTATTTTTCAATAAAGTAACTCGATTTTTCAAAATTATTTGTGGATTATTTTTTACTGGCGGAAGTGATATGGATCGCCTCATATGCTCAACCTTTTTATTGGTTTTTACTAAATTTAATATCAACAATAGAACAACCTTGATGGCTTTCAAGCTGAAATTTGGCAAATATGCTCACAAATGAATTTTCAGGACGTCAAAGTACGTTCAAAATTATTGAAGAAATTATGCAAAATTCGATATAAAAAAAATTCACAAAAACCAAGCTCTCTCACGAGAAAGCTCAAGTAACGCGGACACGGATGAAAATTACCTCGTAAACTTTTTGAAAAAACGGCGCCTGTCCATTCGTCATGACCGATCGAAATTCGGGAACAATTTCGATGATATTCTTCAGCAAAAGTATGTAATTGAGATTTTTCTCGGCAGCTTGTACATTGTCGACCTGAGAAGTGAGCATGGCCAGACTCAAGAGTCGACTCGCACCGTACAGTCGTTTTACGACGGCCTAAAAAAAAAATATAAAAAAAAAAAATGATTCTAAATTTTTAATTCAATTGAGCAAATTTCTGAAAGCGGAGAAAGTGCAAATTGATCGTTCCTACATTGACGATCGAGTGAAAGGATCGATCCGACACAAATTCGGCGACGCAAGCCTGACGACCCTTTATTACATCCAAATTACAGGGCGGCTGTAATATCGAGGCGCGAAGCAGTCTTCGTCCCATCGGAGTTGAGCAATGATCCAGAGAACCGAGAAGACTGAATTTTCCGATTCCACCTTTCGACGTTACTAATTCAAGAGTCTGGGCACTCTCGATATCTTGATTTACATTTTAATACATAAAAATTAAATTTTAAAAAAATTATAATTCATGTTTGAATAAGTAATTTAAAAAAAAATAAGAATATTGAATCAAAGATTGATTTTTTTTACTAAAATTTAATCTAGTTAATTATCGATTATATCGACTTGCGGGTCTTAGATCACCTATCATAGTGGCATTTTCCGATCCTTGAAATTCGATTCTCATCGATTTTGGCGCATAAATTATGTGCTGAATGAACTCGATGTACTTGAAGAGAGCCGAGGCCGCTGCAAGTGCGTAATATCTGAAAATATAAAAGTGAGAAGTAGAAAATGAAAAATGATTAAAAAAAACATCAATTGATGATTTTTTTTGAAAATATGTTTTCATTTTTGAAAATATATTTTTTATATTTGAAAATGTTGTTTTCTTATATTTGTAAATATATTTTTTATATTTAAAAATTTTGTTTTCTTATATTTGTAAATATACTTTTTATAGTTAAAAATATATTTTCTTACTTTTGCTTCACGACGAGTTCGACACTCGCAAATCCTTCGGAGCAGTGAGTCCTTATTCTGTCTAATCCTGAACTATCGTGAAAGTGCATCCGAGCAATTGGCGTTATCGCAACCGAGCCGAATTTCTCTTTGATCGCATGATAAAGACCGTTCGCATAAATACTCCTTTCGCACATCGTATCCGGCATTATTATCTACGATAAATTAAAAAGGATTAGCGACAATTCGTCTATCAAATATTTTTCCGTAATTAGTCAAGATTCTTCTTATTACCTCCACTGGATTCAGAGTGTGTATCTTTGTCAATGTATTTATGTAGGTATTGGAATCGCTTATCTGACAGAGTATCATGTGAGGAAAGTAAATGTCCATCGCTGCTATTCCAACTTCTCCCCTGGCATCTCCACGACCGGAAGTTATGGCTGCGTCAATAGAAAAAAAATTAATCTATTAACAAAAATTCATTTTTCAAATTTCTTAAACTATTTTTGTGGGTTTTACTTTACCAAGAATTATGGTGTGTTCGCAGTCGCTCGAGTTACTGTGCGGTGATATTTGGCCACCGGAACTACTTGCAACAGTCATTTTAAAAAATTCATTATTTACTTCCAAATAAAGAAAGCTCTGATTTTTCTATAATAAATTTCGACACAGATAATTGAATTTAAAAAAAAATCGTGCAAGGACTTCATTTTATACTTATTAAGTTTACTTTTTTTGCACAAGCACATTTAATAACAAAACTGATTAGTACCAAATTTGAAAAAAAATGCTCAAGGTGATTTTATGAAGTAAGAATCAAATTCTTGAAAAGTGCAGCAATCCAATCGAAAGCTTTAAAAATCCAAACTTGGAATCAGTAAGAGTCGAGACTAAGATGAACGAAACCGGGTAAATAATAATTTGTAAATTGCCCCAGCATAATTTTTTGCTACTCATAAAACTGTCGTTATAAAGAAACCAAATTTAAGAAAGTTCTTGGAGATTTTCGGAAGTAAAAAAAAAGGTGAAGAAGCTATGTGCAAATTTCAATTTGCACGATTTTTTGCCTTGACCTTCAATACTAAAGGACACTACAAAAAATGTACACATTTATATGAGGGTCATTCTATGTCAAATCGACTAATAGTTGGAATCGACCGATTTCAATTTCAATTAAATTTAGTCAGAAGTTTTCTTTTACCATAAAACAAAGTTCTACGAAAGGAAGAAATAAAAAAAAAAAATCGGAATTTATGCAAAATTCAAAATTTCACAATTTTTTCAATTTTTCAAGTTTACTTTTTAAATATCTCAAAAACTATTATAGTTACGAGAAAATCGTTCTGGGTTCGTAAAGAGTCGACTTGGGGGTATGAAAAAAAAATATTCCGGAACAAAATTTTGAAAAATGATGAATTTGGAGTATTTCGAATTTTTTTGAAATCGTGAAAATCCACGATCAACATTAAATTTTTGGTTCAATTTTTCAAATATTATTACATAAACAAAACAACATATCAGTACAAGGTATTCCTTGTACTGATCTCAAAAGATCGTGAAATTTTCAGAGTTGTTTTTTTTTTTTTTTCAAAAATATGAATTGTTGAATTTTGGTAACAAAATTTTTTTCTTTTACCTCTAAGTTTAATAAAGTTGAGCAATCATCTAATTTAGTAATTTTGAGCAGTAAAAATTTCAACTAATAACATGAGAATGTAAAAACGCAAATTAAATAAAGTTAAGTAAAGTTGTGCAAACAAAATTTTTTTTTTACAAAAATAAAAAGTTCATTTTTATGAAAAAAACCCAATTCTTAAAATTCCAGGATCTTCTAAGATCAGTACAAGATATTATATTTTTAAAAAATTGAACCAAAAATTTAATGTTGATCGTGGATTTGCACGATTTTTTAAAATTAAAAATTCTCCAAATTCATCATTAATTAAAATGTTTTTTCGGAATATTTCTTTATCGTAGCCCCAAGTACACTCTTTAAGACGAACCCAGAACGATTTTCTCCTAACTGTAATAGTTTTCGAGATATTTAAAAAATAAACTTGAAAAATTGAAAAAATGGTGAAATTTTGAATTTTGCATAATTTTCGAGAAAACAATTTTTTATTTGTTTCCTTTGGTAGATGGTTTTATGATAAAAGAAAACATGACCAAATTTCATCAAAATTGAAAACTATTGGTCGATTTGACATGGAATGACCCAAGTTCATGTATGAAAAAATGTTCCTGCTAACGTACACTTGGCCGGCTCTTCGTCGCAAAGCGCTTTTCCGATAAGACGAAGAAGACGTCGTGGTCTGATAGCGTCGTGGATTTTTCGGTGTCACCATAGAACTTGTACTCGTAACAGGCGCCATGTTGACCAGAGGTCGTCGCTCGGTCGCGAAATCTGCAAAAAAAACAAAAACAAACGATTCATCCACCATTAGAATGGAAAAATATTTCTCTGTATCTCAAATTTTTAATCAACTCACCATATTTTGGTTGAGCAATGACGACCGGATTTCTGATCGATTCAAAGTTGATAATGCGCCTTCTTGTTCCTCCGCGTCCTCTCGTCGGAGCCACAGAGTTTTCCACACGAACGACGTTCATTTTGAGAGTGGAAAAACAAAGGCACGTCCGATCGTCGCGGAGACCCGACGAAGAATGAAGCGAAACAAAGAGCGCGAAGATCAAAAGATGCTCACGCTGCTGAAGAAGAAAATGGCGTCATCTCACTTCCGCTTCGCAAAAAAATTGGCTCGTTGGGGACTTCCGCTTCGCAAAAAAAAATTCGCTCGACTTTTTCGTGAATTTCTCATGGTCGCAATATTTATTTACAAATTCAATATTTTCTTTCAACATTACAGAGTTTTTTTTAATCCTTTAATCTTCTTCCTCCTTTCTTCAATAACAGGCACAAGCTGCAATTAATAAATAATACAATCACAATAGCTATTACAAGAAATAAATAGCTTATCAACGTTGTTCAGCCTGTTTTTTTTTCCCTCTGATGAAATTTGCGTATGTCTCATCTTCTTCTTTGCCATAAATTTACGAGGCGCGAGAGGGCGATCGATAAAAAGTCATATCTCTAAAAAAAAAAAAAACAGACGAATTCTCAATTTCGCGGAAATTTATATTTACAATAATGATAGCCGCGAGATTGCAATCAACTCTTTCTTTCTCATATTTTCCCGTTACTTTTCGAAAACAGGGGCACATCGACACAGAGAAAATTATTTCGAAGTACGAAGAGTTGCTTTTCTTTTTTCTCGGTTAATTTGGCAAGACGTGGGATGTATGGAAATACATACGCACACATTATCAAATAATCTACGAAATATTCATACAAATTCGTGAGTGTGTCGATTGAGAATAATTTAGCCTAATGTTTTTTTTTCTTCTTGTACTTCTACTTCGGCGATGAAAAATCAAGTCAGCTCGATGATGGAAACTTTATGGTGCAGCGATTATGTACATATTGATCGCTTGAGAAACAACTTTTTCGATGATGCTGATGATAAAACTGCGATTTCATTTTTAGAATCATTCTTTTTATCTATTCGTAAAAGGTAAACCGGAGAAGCGTCGTTAATTTTCTCATGGGTCGTCGAATTCAACTCATTTTGTTTTCCTTTTGTTTTTCTCCGCATCTCGTTCAAGAGTTACAAATAATCAACGCATCACAATCGCACGTTAACGACGATTCAAACTTAAGCATTCGAAATAATCATTATTAAAATCTATACGTTGTGTAAGAGCAGCCTCCGTGCGGACAATAATACCACCCCGAGTATGCGGCAATACATTAAAAATTCATCATATAATTATATATATATGAAGTTGAACTTATTTAGAGAGACGCGCTCGATTACAATTATCACATCGTGTATTTATTTTCATCGTTGAAAATATTAGAAATCGTACTCTCATTTTCTCGATCCGACAACAACGATCATTCCTCATTCCGAAAAACCGTTCATCTTTTTTTTCCTATCCTCATCGCCATTGTTAAACGCCTTCCTGTTCATTGTCACTGCGCTCATTTTCTTGTTTCATTCTTTCTTACTTAAAAGGCGAATATACGGGCTAAGTTTTATATATAAATATTTACAATTTGTGAATTCGCTCGGCGCGTTCGATTTTTTTTTAAAATAAAAACGATCATTAGCGCTGTCTCAGAAACAACAAGGCGAATTATCTCGAAACTTACTTTGCTAATAAAACGTGGGTTATATGCCTGAAAGAAATCCGCGAAACATGTAAAATTATTATTTTAAAAAAATATATAGATGGGTCGAAATTCCGAAAGGCAGCATGCGTTTGGGCCTCATAGTCGACGATTGTTTTGTAACTTTAGGGACACATAGTACAGTATGAGAGTACTCTCTGGAATTTTTATTTTATTTTTAAATCAACCGGTTTCACTGTACCGATGACGCCATTTTTTTGAAATTTCTTGAATGTCATGTTCCAATCAATTTCTTTGGACCCCTGTAACAAAAAAAAAATTTGACATATGTTTTCATCGAAAAAGATCTCAGCTTTTCAAAAAAAATATTTCCTAATACGTACCAATTCGTATGGGCATAGAAAAATAGGTTTTTTCCTCAAAAAGGCGTTTTATCGATGAGCCTATACTCGAATCTGTTTTTTCATATTTTTTTCGGTTTAATGAAGTTTTTTTTACACGAAAAAACTCTTTTTCCACAGTAGGATCTCTGCGGCATCAGACCGTTATACATTAAATATAATCTGAGGTGCTGTAAATATCGAGAAAATAGTGCGGATACAATACTGCTTAGTGCGCTGGTATTGTATTGTATTGTTACTATCATTTTTTATCGAGGTCGTTATGGGTTTTTAACTTAATTTTTAATTTATTAGTACTGTAACAGGACGATTTGATTATGAGAAAAAATAATAATACCCTGAAAGCAATATAATATACACAATTCCGGAGAATGGGTGTGTAAACAAACTTTAAAAAGCATCCATTCATCTTTTATGAAAATATTTATTGATGTATGGTTAATTTTTCGCCAAGAAGTTGTTAAATATATTTTTTTTTTAGCAACCAATGTGAAACAAGTAAAAATTGTTAAATATTTTTTATTTGCGCAAAATTAAACATGCGTCAATAAATATTTTCATAAAAGATGAATGGATGTTTTTTAAAGTTTGTTTACACACCCATTCCCCGGAATCGTGTATATTATATTGCTTTCAGGGTATTATTATTTTTTCTCATAGTCAAATCCTCCTGTTACAGAACTAATAAATTCAAAATTGAGTTAAAAACCCATAACGACCTCGATAAAAAATGATAGTAACGATACAATACTAGCGCAGTAAGCATTATTGTATCCGCACTATTTTCTCGATATTTAGAGCACCTCAGATTATATTTAATATATAACGATCTGATGCCGCAGAAATCCCACTCTGGAAAAAGAGTTTTTTCGTGTAAACAAACCTCAGAAATCCGAAAAAAATATGAAAAAACAGATTGGAGTGTAGGCTCATCGATAAAATGCCTTTTGGAGGAAAAAACCTATTTTTCTATGCTTATTTGAATTGGTACGTATTTGTAAATATTTTTTTCGAAAAGCGGCGAACTTTTCCGATGATAATATTTGTCGAAATTTCTTTTTTTTTTTAATTACCGGGGCCTAGAAAAGTTGATTAAAACATGACATTCAAGAAATTTCATAAAAATGACGTCATCGGTACAGTGAAACTGGTCGATTTAAAAATCCAAAAAAAATTCCAGAGTGTACTCTCATACTGTACTATATGTCCCTAAAGTTACAAAACAATCGTCGACTATGAGGCTCAAATGTATGCTGCCTTTCGGAATTTTGACCCATATATATAATATATATATTGGTTCAAGACGAAAAGTCACGCTGTAAGAAGGGCCAAAGAAAATTCCGCTCTACTCGAATGAATACGGTCAAGTCAATGTCGCGTGTGCAAAACAATTGCACGATCACATTTCAGAAGTACGATGTGTATATGCTTATATAATTGACATGGTACATAATATACCTAATAGGGGATAAAATTCACATACTCGGTTGTCGACATTTCCATTCTTTTTAGTTTGGAATCCTTTCACGCAGGATCTACATATTTCGCCTAGAATATGTAAGATATATATTTATATATATATATTTCTGTTTTTTTTCAATACTTTCATTAGCTTTCTCGTACGATATGAATCGTTTACCAATTCCCATTGACACGGATAGTACATCAAACGTAAAGTCGCGATCACGTTGGATATATTGCACTATAATCACCGGCATATTTGCCTCGCGCCCTTTGGATTATCGAGCCAATATTTTTTTTTCTTCTACGTCCGGCAATTTAGCGTGCATATTTAATATACATATATAGAGAGGGCTATTTTTTTCGAGATTAAAATTTGAATCTGTAGAATAATCTTGTAATGGCGTTTTGCGGCATTTTTATAAGTTGATATTGAGTTTGATATGAATTTGTTACGCGAGTGATAATAATTTTTTTTTGTTTCCGATAATCACGCTATGTACGAAATTTTTTTAGTGCATTCAAGAATACTTTGAGGGTTTTTTTTTTGAGTTTTTAGAATTGACGTTCGTCACTCGGCAATTATCCTATTAGGAATAGGGATTAAGGATGGGCGATGTTGTCCAATTATTTAAGTCCAAGAAAGTTTAGATGAAAACTTTGATATGATGATGACAGCATTCAATCGCCCTTGAAAAGCGTTTAAATCTCTCCCTTCGAATGAATACGATATTTTCTTGCAAAAATATAAAAAATCTACATAAATATTTGTTTTCAATATATTCAGAACGTAAAAACAAAACCAAGAAATGTTCGTTTATCACGGACTCAAAAAGAAAATTACAATCGCGATTTGCTTTTTCCTTAGTCCGCAAAATGTATCATTTCAAAATAAAATAAATCGATGTTCCGTTGTTTTTCGAAAGAGATTGATTTATAATAATCGAATATTGAATTATGTTCTTCTTCAACATCGCCCATCCCTATTCACTAGAATGTTTAAAAAAACGACTATTTTTTTTTAAAAGAACATTGATAAATCGTCAGAGTATCAGTAAATAAAGACCCTCTCCAAAAACGAGCCCTTAATAGTAATATTTGGAGGTGGCGATTTTCAATTTTTTTCATTTAAATAACATGGGAAAATTTTTTTTTGTACTTTGGAATTTTATCACTCAAAAACGAATATCTACAAATTTTCAATAGAATGTTGATCAAAAATGTTTATAAGTCAACGATAAATGATTAAATTTATCGATCATTAATAAAAAATACGGCTATATCACAAATATTTGATGAAATTTCATCATTAATTTTATATATTATAAATCAATAATTTATTTCGATTTTTGAAAAATTCGTTGAGTCTTTTAAGAATGAGTTATAACCGTGAAAAGTGTTTTTTCTTTAATTCTTTAAGTAATTAATAATTAAGTTAAATAATATAAAACTTACAATTACCTAAAGAATTAAAGAAAAAAAACTTTTCATGGTTATAACTTATTTTGAAGACTCGACAAATTTATAAAAAATCTAAATAAATGATTGATTTATAATATATAAAATTAATGATAAAATTTCATCATATATTTGTGATATAGCCGTATTTTTTATTAATGATCAATAAATTTAATCATTCATCGTTGACCAATAAAATTTTTTGATCAACATTCTATTGAAAATTTGTAAATATTTGTTTCAGAGTTGATAATATTGCGTATTTACGATATGTGAGTCGACTTTGTCGCGTTTATAAGTAAATCTCATCATTATTTTAAACAGTTCAATGGTTGAGGCTTGATTGTTTATAGAGCGTTCAATTTCCTACAAAATCTTGTCCTTATTAGCGTGCAGTGATTCGTTTTTGATTAATAAAATTCCAAAGTTCAGAACAAAATTTTCCCATGTTATTCAAAGGGAAAACGAAAATTGACAATCGCTATCTCTAAATATTAATATTAAGGGCTTATATTTGGACAGGGTCTTTATTCAGGGATACTCTGAAGATTTATCAATGTTCTTTGAAAAAAAAATAGTCGTTTTTTTTAAACAGTCTACTATACACCTATCAAAAGAGACACGATGGAATTTCTTTTTTTTACTTTTTACACGTGACTCTCAAGCGGTACTTTGAATACTTTTGACGCTAAATTAGCGTCGGGCAAAGATTGCGGCCGGGCATTAGTGACGTTGAATACGACATTGGTGGGACCGCGAAAACTGACCTCGATGAGAAAACTCGTGTCGACGACGTTAACGCGATTGCTGCTCAGATCCGGGGAGCTCGTACGCAATTGGCTCTTCTTCGGTTTAGCGTCGTTCTTCACGACCCTCTCGGTCTCCGTTTGTAACTTATTGTCGAGCCAGTGCACCTTGTCAAAGTCCTTCGTGCCGCCAACGGTATGACGACGTTTTATGGAGCGTTCGGGCATGCCATTTTTTCTCTTCAATTTCGTCGCGCTGTTCTCCTTTCTCACGGATTGCCGTCGTTTGCTTATATTGCACTCGGTCTTCTCCGTCTTCGTCAATGACTCGGATCTCTTGAGTTTCGTGTTCGGTGATTCCGATCTGTCGGCGTGTTTGTTCAGACTCTCGGAACGTTTGAGCTTGCCGTTGTTGGTCGGCGATGCGAGTCTGTCAGGATGTTTGTTCAGACTCTCGGATCTCTTGAGCTTCGACGTGGCTGTTTCGTTGCGTTTGTTCAACGATTCCGATCTCTTCAAACGCGATCTCGATTCGGCGTTTCCCTGACTGAGACTCTCGAATTTTTCCAATTTATTCGTGTACGAGGAATCTTGAGACTCGTTCTTGATTTCGTTTGTCTCGTGAGTTTCGTCGGTGCGTTCGATCTCACGACGTTGCGACGATGAACTCGTTGTGGATTCGTCCTCCTGTGATTTAGCGAGCTCAAACGGTCTCGGTTTGACGACGCACTGAGGACGATCCGTATTTCCGCTGCTTCGTGGACTCTCGTCCTTCTCCGTGGCGTCGAGTATTCTGCTGGTACCGCACGCTGAATCAGTCGTGATTTCCGAGCTTTTCTTACCGGCCCGACGATCATTGTCGGGCGTTGTCGATATTTGATTCGTCGTAACGCACGCGTTTCTCGTTATCGTGCTCTTATCCGTTGTTCCCTGTTGACGAAAAATTCAGGGCACAATTAGTTATTTTAATCAGTAGAGGCTGAATAAAATATCAGGTTACACTGAAATGCGTTTCATCTCATTTTCAACCAGAGTCGTGAAAATAGTAATCTAAAAGTAATGCATTACCCATTACTTTAAACAATGTGTACTGGATAAGTTTTGCATTACGCATTACAAAAGTAACGTTCAATGAATTAATGTTCCATTGCAAATGAAAATAATATTGTGTAACGGATGCGTGTTCCATTACAAATAAAAAAAAGTTATGTGTAATGTATGCATGTGCCATGACAAATAAAAAAAAATAACTTGTAATGAATGAGGGCTCCATTACAAATTACAATTGAAAAAAAATGTAATTTGTAGTGGAGTTACTATTTTGCAGTTACAATTTTTCAATGAAAATAATTTGGGTGTATCAAGTTTTTGTTAACTTTACTATCGTATGGTAAAGGTATGAACAGTGATTTTTTGGAGTAATTTTTATTCTATTCTTGAATTGCAATTTTTATATTTACTACTGCGATAGTAAAGTTAATAGAAACTCGATACACACAAATTATTTTCATTGCAAAATTAATAGATTTACCTTTGAGCAAAATAGTACCTGCTCCAAATTGTCGTAGAAACTTGCTTTTCTTCCATCTCAATTTGTTTCGAGCGAAATAAAATAATGAAACAGCAATGTGCAAGTTTCTAATGCGAGCTCAGCAATTTTTCTATTTGTAATAGAATATTCTCCACTACAAATTACTTTTTTTTCAATTGTAATTTGTAATGGAGCATTCATCCATTACACATTATTTTTATTTGTAATAGCACATGCATCCATTACACATTACTTTTTTCATTTGTAATGGAACACTCATTCATTACACATTACTTTTGTATTTTGTAATGGTACACTTGTTCGTTTTACATTATGCAGTGTAATGAGTAATGAATACTGTAATAGATTATCAAAATAATGCATTATTTAGCACTCTGCACTAAAATGCGTTCGACCTCATTTTCAACTTCATTAAAAATCGTAGAAATTCGTGCACTATTAAAGCGTAGGAAATAAGATTTGAAAAAAAGCACGCACGAATTTCGTAAAACTTACGTTCATAGTGCGAATCATTCGTGCACTGTCAGCCGGTGATTTGTGTAGGCTCGGATCTCGATAAACCTCGGTCGTACGACGTGGCTCGTTACGATCAACGGGGTTACGACTATTTTCATCGCGCCTCTCGTTGTCAGACGTTATCGTCGTAATACTATCGGCGGATGTCATCATCAGATTCGTTGGATTCACGAGAGATTTCCATTTTCGATCAAACGTCGACGTTAGGCTGGTCAAGAGATCGCTACCTGCAAGCAAAATACAAAGATTTAATATTCATTATCTGCATCAATGCGTAAACGAGTTAAAAATCTCTGTAAAATTCTGAACACGGACACTCAAAGCATTTCGATCGTAACCAGAGATCGTTTGTTTCTTTTTTTTTAATCTCATTGACAATTTCTTTATGTTAGCATCGAGCTTAATTGACAGTATGCTCTAGAACACTTATAACGAAAATTTGAAAAAATCTCGTATGAAACAATGAAAATACAGACGAGAAAAAAAAAATAGCGATGCACGAACATGTAAATCAAGGCCATGTGTGATACAGCATCTAGACGCAACATACAATTTTCAAATTATACGTCATATAAATTTTCTCGTGTGTGGATCTGGTGCTTGTGTCTGTAAAGCAGAGTTGTCAAAATAGTAATGTAAAAGTAATGCATTACCTATTACTTTAAACAATGTGTATTGGACAAGTTTCCCATTACAAACTACGAAAGTAATGTGTAATGGATGCATGTGCCATTACAAATACAAAAAGTAATGTGTAATGGATGCGTGTTCCATTACAAATAAAAAAGTAATTTGTAATGGATGCATGTGCCATTACAAAAAAAAAAGTAATGTGTAATGGATGCGTGTTCCATTACAAATAAAAAAGTAATGTGTAATGCATGCACTTTCCATTAAAAATTACAATTTCAAAAAAAAGTAATTTGCGGCGGAGAATATTCCATTACAAATAGAAAAATTGCCGTGCTCGTATTAGAAACTTGCACATTGCTGTTTCATTACTTTATTTCGCTCACTAAAAGTTCATTCACAATTATCACAAATGATCCATAAAGTAAAAAAAAAGAATATGCACATTATTTAGGGATTCAATAAAGCGACAAATTTTGTATCAGGAACTTGTAATTTTTATAAGATTGCTTATAATTATGTCTAACAGCGTGTAAAAGCCAGTTCAATATAAAGTTGGATAATTTTTGGGGTTGAGTACATTTTCGTCCTTCATATTTAACGATGAACTGTCTGTTTTTTTGGTTTCTACTTTTTAACTTTATGGATCATTTGTGATAATTGTGGACGAACTTTTAGTGAGCGAAATAAAATAATAAGACAGCAATGTGCAATTCTCCACTGCAAATAACTTTTTTTTAAAACTGTAATTTGTAATGGAGCGTGCATTCATTACACATTACTTTTTTATTTGTAATGGAACACGCATCCATTACACATTACTTTTTTTATTTATAATGGCACATGCATCCATTAGACATTGCTTTTTATTGTGTAATGGGACACGCATCCATTACACATTACTTTTTTTATTTGTAATGGCACACGCATTTATTACACATTACTTTTTTATTTGTAATGGAACATGCATACATTACACAGTACTTTTTTCATTTGTAATGGAACACGCATCCATTACACGTTACTTTTTTTATTTGCAATGGCACATGCATCCATTACACCTTTCCTTTTCATTTGTAATGGCACACGCATTCATTACACATTACTTTTGTATTTTGTAATGGTACACTTATCCATTTCACATTATGCAGTGTAATGGGTAATAAATACAATAATGCATAATCAAAGTAATGCATTATTTACAACTCTGCTGTAAAGGCATTCCTGGAATAATTCAAACCTCGTTCGCAACAAAAAACGACAGCGATGATGGAGAAAACAAAAATAACAAATCAGATGTAGAAAACAATAGAAGCGATTATCGAATGAATGAGAAAAATGACTGATTTCTCCGATGGTCGTTGTTAGGATGAATGTCACAGCACTATCAATTCTCCGGACTTTGTCTAATTTTTCCATTTCTCATCGGTGATGAAAAGCCAAAAAAAACATGAAAACGATGAAATGTCTGCTAGGTAAATAAAAAAAATTCAATTAAAAAATTAATAAAGTAGATTAAGCCGACGACATTGAGAGCTCAAGAGCGTCCTAATTAAGACTAGTAACAAAGACACGAATGGGCAAAAAAAATTAGTAACATGGAGCAAAATCAAACGTACAATTCAGTCGATGTTCTGATATTAGCTACGTGGTGGACTCAACGCTTGTGCGATTAATCGGGTAAAGAGGGCAAAATAATGAGGATATAGAGACAGAGAGCGAGAGATGGAGGGTCGGGGAGAACAAAAAAATTTGTTTGAAGCCATTCTGATGAGCCAGGCTGCGGTTTGAGCTCGTATATATATTCGGACACACAGAGCGAACAATCAAAATCCGGATTGTTCGTTTTTTACCTCTGAGGAATTTGTTTAAAGTCTTGGAGGACGGCCCGGTCCCGGACCCTGACAACAGCCCTGACTCGGGGAGCTCTGACGATTTCGGTGGTGGTGGTGGTGGTTGTGGTGATGATGAAGATGAGGATGATGCTGCTGAAGAAGAAGAGGTGGGGCCGGTTCGGGGTTTGGATTGTTGTGATTGTGGGACCGGTGTCTTCGAGGGGGTGCAACCGGCACCTGGAGGACCGTGTAGATGGGACGATATGTAGCACCATAAACCCGGGCTTGCTGTGTGCCTACGCGTTTCAATCCATTTTTTTTCGTTGTCTTTTATTCTTATTCTCAATCCGAAACGCGTTTAAAAAAAAGAAATGCTGGCACATGCGAGTGAGCTTTATCGATTTTTTTTGTTTCTCTTCTCAATCCATCCTCTCATTTTTCCTGTTCGTTTGCGCGAAGACGGTCGTGGGAAATTTAACATAAACTTTTTCGAGTCTCGTTATTTTTGAATTCTTCAAAAAATTCACTCAGTGGCTGTGGATGTGTATTGAGGTTGTTTAAAGAGGTGACTATTTTTTTATTTTTTTTTCAAAGAAAATTTATAAAACGTCAGAGTATACCTAAACAAAGACCCTGTCCAAATGTGAGCCCTTAATATTAATAGTTAGAGGTGACAATTTTCAATTTTCTTTTTCCATTTAAATAACATGGGAAATTTTTTTTCTGAACTTTGGAATTTCATTATTCAAAAACGAATCACTGTACAGTAATAAGAAACATAGATTTTTGTAGGAAATTGAAAGTTTTATAAAAAAGGTCCGAATGAAGATTTGCGGGAGGCGAGCCTTTTCGAAGTAATCAAGCCTTAACTATTGAACTGTTTAAAATCATGATGTTATTTACTTATAAACGCGTCAAAATCGACTCATATCACTTAAATACCCAATCTTATCATCTTTAAAACAAGTATCTGCAAATTTTCAATAGAATGTTGATTAAAAAATTTTATTAATCGACGATGAATGATCAACTTTATTGTTTGTTAATAAAAAATACGGATATATCACAAACAGATGATGAAATTTCATTCCAAATTTTATATATTATAAATCAATAATTTATTTTAATTCTTTATTATGTAACCCTAAGTTAAATAATATAAAACTTATAAATACTTGAAGAATTAAAGAAAAAAAACTTTTCATCGTTATAACTCATTCTTAAAAAACTCAACAAATTTATGAAGAATTAAAATAAATTATTGATTTATAATATATAAAATTTATGATGAAATTTCGTCATATATATATATTTGTGATATACCAGTATTTTTTATCAAAGTACAATCAATGTTAATCGTTGATTAATACAAAATTTTGATCAACATTCTATTGAAAATTTGCAGATATTTGTTTTAAAGATGATAATATTGGGTATTTAAGTGATGAGTCGATTTTGTCGCGTTTATATGTAAATAACATCTCTATTTTAAACAGTTCAATGGTTAAGGCTTAATAACTCCGAAACGGCACGTCTCACGCAAATTTTCATTCAGACCTTTTTTGCAGAGCGTTCGATTTCCTACAAAAATCTATATTACTTATTACTGTACAGTGATTCGTTTTGTAGTAATAAAATACCAAAGCTCAGAAAAAAAAATTCCCGTGTTATTTAAATGGAAAAAGAAAATTGAAAATCGCCACCTCTAAATATTAATATTGAGGGCTCATATTTGGTCAGGGTCTCCGTTTAGGGATACTCTGACAACTTATCAATGTTCTTTGAAAAAAAAGGCATTTTTTTTAAATAGTCTAGTGTGTATGTGTGTGTTTAGTTTTTCTTTCGTTTTGTTAAGTTTTGTCCAAGACCGTCCATGCGCAAATTTACAGATTCGAGACAGGCAGACGCAGGCAAACGGGCAGAGTCAGGCATTAATATTGAAATTCGACGATAGCGGCAAACAGGCAAAATTATAAATGAAGCGGAAATATCGTGTGTTTTTCTGATAGAGTCGAAATATCGCGATCCCGGACTTGTTGGATTAAGGGGAAGAGTGATGCTGTAGAGACTGAGGAAAATAGAGCGGTTTTCCTGTGAATTTCTTTTTTATTAGCACGATGGATGAAAATGGTATCGTTAATGTTTGATGTAATGGAAATTGATGCAATGTAATTTGAATCTATGTTCGCATTATTTTTTTGTTTATTTTTTTGGAAACACTCGCCCCGATTCCAAGCGGCACAAAAAGTTTCGCTGCTCTTTTAAAAATGAAGATATTTTGATTCGCCAAGCGGCGTTTTAAAGCGGACGTATTCAGCTTCACTTCGCTTTTTCCAAAAAAAATTTGCGATTTTTTCTTAACCCGGTACGCCCTTTTAAACATGCTCGTTTTTCGGCTTTTTTTTGGCATTGTAATTTTGGCGCACGACCCATGAACATTTTTTTCGACTGCTTTTCGCATGAAAAACTTGTGGCGGGGAGTATTAGCTTCAATTTAGTTTTTTTTTTAAAGTTTCGTACAATTTTTTTTTCGCAAAAATATTCAATTTTTTTGCAAAAAACGACCATATTTATAAAATGCAGCGTAACTCCAAAACTACTGGGTTTTCGTGAAATCACTAAGAGGGTTAAAAGTTGCATACAATCATTCTGGATTCAATGAAATTTTTTCAGATTTTTTTTCAAAATTTTTGTTTTTCTAATTTTTCTTGTAAACGAGATATTTTTTTATCTTAAACAATCGGGTCTCTTACCTCATTTACATGGCTTTTTTATCGTAAAAACTTATCTACGTGGCTGTTTAATCGAAAAACACGTGTAGATAAGGTAAGAGATCCAATTGTTTAGGATAAAAAAATATCTCAATTACAGGAAAAATTAGAAAAAAAAATTTTGAAATAAAATCTAAAAAAATTTCATTGAATCCAGAATGATTGTATGTAACTTTTTATCCCCTTAATGATTTCGGGAAAACTCAGTAGTTTAAGAGTTATGCTACATTTTATAAATATGGTCGTTTTTCGCGAAAAATTAAATATTTTTGCGAAAAAAAATCATACGAAGCTTTTGAAAAAACAAAATTGAAGCTAATACTTCCCGCCACAAGTTTTTCATGCGAAAAGCAGTCGAAACAAAATTTCATGGGTCATGCGCCAAAATTACGATCAAATTCATAATTCAAAAGGTATGACTCGAAATTCATAATTAAAAATTCATGAATTAATATTAGTAATTGAAATTTCATAGTTCAAAATTTATAACAAAATCCCTGTCTCCACAGTATCAACTCTTTCACCCTTAATCATTTCCTAAATAAATTTCTCTCTCGTTTTCCGAATCTATCACATTGTGCTCTCCTTTTTCATTCAAATTTTCTCGAAGTGCAAGTGCAATCCCGAAAGCGTGCAAAACAATTGCGCAAGCGGTGTTTCGATATCGTAATTAAAGGATCAGAGAATATCTACGTCCCGGAAGAATGTAAATAATTTTTCTTCGATCAGCTCCACCGGTTCGATAAAAGAATTTTTTTTTTTAGCAATCTATCGTGCACGTGACGTACAATCGACGATATGTCAATATTTCTTCAAGAAACTTTTTTGAATCAAGCATTAGTCTATATTTTAAATTTGTATATTTATTAATTTTTTTAGTGTGTAAAATGAAAATTCAACGTATAAGAGTAAATGATGCCGTTGACGTTTCTTCGACGAGAGATTGATGAAAAAGAAGAAGAAGAAGAAGATGAAAAAGAAGATGGGATTAAAGTACCTAGCAAGCTTTCGGTTAATAGTGAGAATCTTCTGAGTCCAGTGTAGAAAACAAGATCCGGCTACACTCACCGACCCGTCAGAAGCGAATTACAGAGAGAGAGAGAAAAATACACAAAGAGAATATAAATAGATAACGTGAAAAAGTTGGGAAATAATCGTTGTCACATGTTTGTCGAGCTTTTTCTTGGGCAGGAAGCTATTTAAGAGGTATTAAAAAAAAATGTATCACAAACAACGATATGAAATATCGCTGTGGCATATGATAAAAGAAGGAACGATGAGAGATTACGTTTTCTCTGAACAGATTTGCAATATTTTTTTTCCCTAATTTCATCGTGCAATTTGTCACACATTGAGCCAAATTGGAAACGATTGAAATGTTCAAATTGGAGTTCATACAGTGTCCATTTAATTGGGATTACTGTATCCGATGCAAAAAAAAACGTTTTATGTCCACGTACGACGTTTCAAGTTAATTTAATCGAAGTGATTTTTAGTAGAAAATAGAAAAATTATGAAAATTTCGAGCTTCGAATACTGACCATCGTCGGAGATGTCACCGGGAATGCCGCGTGTGTGTTGAGACGGCGAAGGCGACGGATGCTGAGAGTGCGAGCTGTGAACCTCGTGAAGAGAATCCAGACTGCCGTAACGAGTTGGAGCGAGACAAACGGATTCTAGTGATGGCTGAAAATTTATAAGATTCGATGAAATATCGTTGTCGTTTTATTCGTTCACGGTTATGCTAATGTCAGAGGTGATGTCGAAAAATCATTCGACATTAAAATATCAGTTCTCGAATAGAGGATTTTTTTCGATGTCCTTTAGATAATTCCTCAACTCGATTGTCGAAAAAATTAAATGTGCTGGGACCTTCGTTGGAAAAAATTTATTCGGGTCATTCCATGTCAAATCGACCAAGGGTTGAAATCGACCCCTTTCAATTTCGATGAAATTTGGTCAGAAGTTTTCTTGTCTAATATAACGAAGTTCTACCAAAGGAAAAAAATTATTTTTTTTTTTCGTTCGAAAGTTACGCAAGATTCAAAATTTCACATCTTTTTCAAGTTTATTTTTTAAATGTCTCGAAAACTATTATAGTTACGAAAAAATCGTTTTGGGTTTGTCTTGAAGAGTATACTTGTGGCTACGAAAAAAAAAATATTCCGAAAAAAAATTTTGACAAATGATGAATTTGGAGAATTTTCAATTTTTAAGAATCGCGCAAATCCACGATCTACATTAAATTTTTGGTTGTGTTTTTTTTATATAATACCTTGTGCTGGTTTAAAAGATCCTGAAATTTTCAGAAAGGTGTTTTTTGTTTTTTCAAAAATATGAATTTTTGAATTAAAAAATCGGGTAATCCACGATCAACATTAAATTTTTGGTTACATTTTTTTTTTATATCATCAAGGATCTCAAAAGATCCTAAAATTTTCAAGATGATGATTGCTCAACTTTAATTAACTGAGGTAACAAAAATTTTTTTTTACCAAAATTCGAAAATTTATATTTTTAAAACAAGAAAACACCACTCTCAAAATTTCAGGATCCTTTAAGATCAGTACAGTGCTGTTTATTAATGCCTGCAAATCTTTGAAAGAATCTTGAAAAAAATCTTTCCCAGATTCCAAGATTCTTTTTAAGAATCTCTTCAAGATTCTTCCGAAGAATCTTTGAAAGAGTCTTCGAAAAAATCTTTGAAAGCATTAATGAATAGCACTGTACAAGGTATTATACAAAAAAAAATGTAATCAGAAATTCAATGTCGATCGTGGATTTACACGATTTTTAAAAATTCAAAAATCCATATTTAAAAAAAAAACAACACGTTCCTCAAAATTTCAGGATCCTTCAATATCAGTACAAGGTATTATATAAAAAAAATTTAACCAAAAATGTAATGTTGATCGTGGATTTTCACGGTTTTTGAAAATTCGAAATTCTCCAAATTCATCATTTTTCAAATTTTTTTTTCGAAATATTTATTTTTTTCGTAACCACAAGTATACTCTTCATGATGAACCCAAAAAGATTTTTCGTAACTGTAATAGTTTTCGAGATATTTAAAAAATTGAGGAATTTTTAATCTTGCATAACTTTCGAAGAAAAAAAATTTAATTTTTTTCCTTTGGTAGAACTTCGTTTTATTAAAAACGAAAACTTCTGACCAAATTTAATCGAAATTGAAAGAGGTCGATTCCAACTCTTAGTCGATTTGACACAACCCATTTATATAAAGAATGAAGTGTAACAAATAAAAGAATTCCAAAATGTCTATTTACAAAAATAAAATAGTTGGTCCCGTAGGACAGCAAATAATGTTTTTGTGAGAAACTTACGTCCTTGTCAGTCTTGAACTTTTTGATAACACCGTTGTTCATTTTCTCGCCGATAATGCTACTCAGTTGACTACTGGCTTGAGCTTTTTGTCTCGCAGTGGGCTGTTGCTGCACGGCGATTGAGAGCGGTGGAATTCTCGTGGTGGATCTCGATCTCGGTTGTCGACCGTCGACTTCGTTGCTCGACTGATCGCTCAATCGTTCGTTGGCATCGCCGAGTCTCTCGACGAGATACGGCGAGGAAGAAGCTACCGTAGCATCGACGATACCGTCGAGAATATCGTCATTTTCCATTTCCCGCTTGGCCAACTGCCATTCCATCTCGATACGACGTTTTTCCTCCTCCCGTTTCTCGATCTCGCGTCTCTGACGATGCTGATCGCGCTGCAGCATCGCTTTTGTCTCCTGCTCGAATCTTCGTATTCTCTCCTGCGTCGTTGCGCTCAATCCCGCGTAAGTTCTTATCGTGACCTCGTCGTTGCTGTGTTTCGTGTCGTTCGATAGATTCGACATTGTCGATATCGTGTCGAGACTCGAGGGCGGTTCAGGATCGCTGCTTAATCGTGGCGACAACGACAGCGACGAGGACGAATCCAGGCACAACGTTGGATTCGAATTTTGCTGCAATTGCTGTACGTTCGACGGCGTCGTCGCATATTTCGAACGATTTGACGAATTTTCGTTGGTCGGACAGCCATTTATTGTCGTTCCACCAGCTAGGGCTGGTCTTTCCGATGAATTTGCCGTTTTGTTCTCATGCATCAGAACCATCTCGCTCACCGAGCATTGACGCTCGTTCAGAGCCATACTGGCACGTATCGCTGCCACGAATTCCGCCTCGATTTTTGCATCCATCTTTGCTTTTACCTGAAAACCAAAAATCTATTGAAAAAAATCGTTCTCCACAACAATAACGCGGATTTGCGAAATGTCAAATGTCATCCTTGCGGTATAGTTGTGATAATCCAGTACAAAGATTTTGAAAATTTTTTGTAGTTATTTATGCTGAGCCAAAATTGAAAAATGCAGATCTATGAATTTTGAGGATCATTAAGAAAAAGTTTAGGTTCATAAAAAAAATCATAAAAAGGATCATATCTTCAGGATAGAGTTGTGAAAATAGTAATGTACAAGTAATGCATTACCCATTACTTTAAATAATGTGTATTGGACAAGTTTTCCATTACAAATTACAAAAGTAATGTGTAATGGATGGGTGTTCCATTACAAATAAAAAAGTAATGTGTAATGGATGCATGTGCCATTACAAATAAAAAAGTAATGTGTAATGGATGCGTGTTCCATTACAAATAAAAAAGTAATGTGCAATGTAAGCACGTTCCATTAAAAATTACAATTAAAAAGAAAAGTAATTTGCAGCGGAGAATATTCCATTACAAATAGAAAAATTGCCATGCTCGTATTAGAAACTTGCACATTGCTGTTTCATTATTTTATTTCGCTCATTAAAAGTTCATCCACAATTATTACAAATGATCCATAAAGTTAAAAAAAAGAACATGCACATTATTTAGGGATTCAATAAAGCGACAAATTTTGTATCAGTAACTTGTAATTTTTTATTAGATTGCTTAAAATTATGGCTAACAGCGTGTAAAAGCTAGTTCAATATAAAGTTGGATAATTTTTGAGGTTGAGTACATTTTCGTACTTCATTTTTAACGATGAACTATCTGTTTTTTTGTTTCTATTTTTTAATTTCACGGATCATTTGTGATAATTGTGGATGAAGTTTTAGTGAGCGAAATAAAATAATGAGACCGCAATGTGCAAGTTTCTAATACGAGCACGGCAATTTTTCGCTTTGTAGTGGAATATTCTCCACTGCAAATTACTTTTTTTTAAATTGTAATTTGTAATGTAATTTGTAATGGAACGTGCATACATTACACATTACTTTTTTATTTGTAATGGAACACGCATCCATTACACATTACTTTTTTTTATTTGTAATGGCACATGCATCCATTACACATTACTTTTTTATTTGTAATGGTACACGCATCCATTACACATTACTTTTGTATTTTGTTATGGTACACTTATTATGCCAGTGTAATGGGTAATAAATACATTAATGCATTATCAAAGTAATGCATTATTTCCAACTCTGCTTCAGGATCATAAAACAAGAGTTCAGTTTTAGTCAATTATCCGTAAAAATTTGAAATCTCAATTTCCATTTCAATTGATATACATTATTTGGACATTACGAACCTTTTCTTCTTCGTGATCTTCGCTCTCCTGTTCATCGTGTCCCTTCCTTCTTCTCTGTATTTTCCTGTTAGCTGCGGATATGATTGAGGATACAATGTCCCTAGCCGAGACCATTTCACGCATGCCTGTTAGGTGGAAAGAATGGAGAAACAAAAAAATAATAGAAAAAAAAATAAAGGCGAGCAAAATAAACGTTAAAATGACGGGATAAAAATCAATCAACTGATAATGGCAATAATACAAATAATGACGACGATAATAAAGGGAACTAAGAATCTAAACAATCGAAAAGTTTCAGATTTAGTTTTGGTCAATGATGAAAAATCAAAAGTAAAAAGCATTCGTCGCATAATTATGAGTAAATAACGAAAACTCGGATGCGAAAGGAAAATCGACGAAGGACGACTGAGAATATTTGAATATTGAATAATTTGTAACAGGCTCGTCAGCCAATACCTTCGACTTTGTGGATATTATTCAGCAAAAGATTGTGATTCGTGTTTGAAGTTGTTTCGACCTCGCTGCTGTCCGCAGGTAGGCTCAGATTAACGCTTAATCTGCTCAAGTCGTCTAAATCTTCCTCGCAGAAGAACCAGTCGACCTTTTCAAGGACAAAAATACAGTATCGAATTAAAATCGTTCGCGTAGAATGATTAGAAGTAAATAAGTGAAGAAAAATTGTGGGGAAAAAAATTACGTACATTGTTCAGTAAGCTCTCGACGATTCTGCACTGATGCGACATATCAGTGACCATTGTTACCATGTTGTCTCTGGAACCGCTCGCCCTAACGAGGGTCGGTCCGAATACAATAGCGAGATTCTTCGCTTCCATTTTATTGACCTCGCTGTGCTCGACAACGCGCTTCAAATGAAACATGAGATGTTTAAGCGTTTCAAAATGATGAGCCGGTAGATCTCGAAGAAGTTTTCGTATGGTGGCCATTCGCCTTTGTGGATCCTCGATCTTGTCGGCGTCGATGAACATTGGATAGAGATCGGCGGTCAGCAACGAATCCGGTAATTGACGGAAAAATGACTTGAGTAATGATGATATTACGTTCACGTCGGTCCAGCGTGTATCCTGAAGAAGAAAAAAATCAACGAATTAAATTGGATTGAAGAAATTGATTGTAAAAACGATTTTTGACCAGAGTTGTAAATAATGCATTATTTTGATAATGCATTGCGGTATTCATTACCCATTACACTGCATAATGTGAAATGGACAAGTGTATCATTACAAAATACAAAAGTAATGTGTAACGAATGCGTGTTCCATTACAAATAAAAAAAAGTAATGTGTAATGGATGCACGTGCCATTAAGAATAAAAAGAGTAATGTGCAATGGATGCACGTGCCATTGCAAGTAAAAAAAGTAATGTGTAATGGATGCATGAGCCATTACAAATAAACAAAGTAATATGCAATGGATGAATGCTACATTACAAATTACTATTGAAAAAAAAGTAATTTCTAGTGAAGAATATTCCATTACAAATAGAAAAATTGCTATGCTTGCATTAGAAACTTGCACAATGCTGTTTCATTATTTTATTTCGCTCGAAACAAACCTTATTTGTAGAGCTTCAATTTCCTACAGAAATATGTATCTCTCATTGCTATATATTTACTTGTTTCGGAGAAAAAAAAAATTGATGTAAAACGTGGAAAAAATCCCATGTCTTTTAAACAGAAAATATATCGTCTTTGGGGCAAGGTTTAATGTGAATATTAAGGGCTTTTTTTGGTCTGATATTTTTTGTTAGATCATAAACTAAAAATTTGGGGGGGGGGCGACATAAAAAGAAACCAACTTGGTAAATAACGGACAGCCTAATGCATACATTACTATTTTCATTTGTAATGGAACATTCGTTCATTACGCGTTACTTTTGTAATTTGTAATGGAAAACTTATACAATACACATTGTTTAATGGCTAATACATTACTTTTACATTACTATTTTTACAACTCTGGCTCTGACCAAGATTGACCGATGTCCTTGAAATAACATGAACCAAGAATTAATTATAAAAAAAGTTTCAACCATTTACCTGCAAATTGATGGTTTCGAATCCCTTATTGACGCTTTCCGTGAGCTGTGAAATCGCCGCTGTGTTGCCGGGAACCCTGTAAATTCCAGTGACCTCGAGGCCTCGAGCTTCCACGATGCTCGTGCACAATTCAACGATGAGCGGCACGAATTCCAAGAAGGACGACTACGATTGGAAAAATTGATAAATTTTTCACATACGAAAAAAAATTGAAATTATCACCGGATAATTTTTTGCAGCATGAAACTGACCATTGGACAAAGTTCCAGAGGCACTTTGAAGGTGGCACCTTCGGGTGGTAATTGAGCAGTTGGGGATGACGGGGATCCTGCCTGACCGTGCATTCTTCTCAATTGTTTCGCCACGCGTCCCTTCCAAGTTTTCGTTTTCGGCGATGGAAGTGGCTCGACCGTTTGGCTTGGTTTTCGCGTTTTATTGACCGGCGATTGTCCAGTTGGCGAACGATTTCTGAACGACGTGAGTTTCCTTATGCCCTTGTGACTCGGCAGCGGACTGAGTCTCTGACCGCTGGATTGTCCACTTCCGGCGCTTGGTGTCGTTGGTCCGGGTGTCTGTGGAACGGCCTGTTGCTTCGATGTGCTCGAATTGGCATCCTGCACAAAGAAAAAATGCTCATTAACACGAGTAATAATTTAAAAGAAGAAGAAAAATCGTTAATCCTACGAAATTATAAAAGGCCAGGTTTCAATGCCAATTTCTCGACCCAGGAGGAAAGAGGCGTTACAAGGGGATGCCTTGAACTCGAAAAAATTATGACTCCGAAGTTGTTAAATTCTCGTACGAGGTTTGACGATGGTCGTGACCTCGCCAACGAGCGCTTAACGATGAAATTTCACTCCTAATATGAACGCGGGCGGAATAAAAAGTAGGTGATGGAGTTATGTGTGAAAAAAATAAATAAAAATTTCGATTATACGCGCGAGACACTTTGATCCCGATTCTTGTGATCCGCATCAACGAGAGGATATCGCCGACAGCGGCAAGACGAACAACGACGTTGTACGTTACGTACGTTAAGGAGTAATTACGCCGACGTGGGCGCGACCGTGTTTCACTTATGGGGAAGTACATTCACAATCGTGTACCAGTGTGACGTTTTAATAGTCCATTAGCATAGTCAGGCTAGTACAGATCTTGAGGGTTCTCTGTACCCGAAGAATCAACTCCGGGCCAATTAAGTCGTGATAACGACGACGACGATTCTTCGTAATGGATTCCGGTTTGAGTATTGCGATACGTAAATAGACGAAGAGAAGAGAAAGAGAGAATCGCAAGACCGCGAGAATTTTTTTGTTCCGCTCTCTCGAACAAAGTTTCTTCGATATCAATGCAGCATGATGTCCAGTAAAAATGCAATAAAAAATTGAAGAATATTTCCCAGGATCGCCTAAAAGTATTTGAGAATTTTTGCAGCGTTTACCCATTTTTTCTAGACAAGAATTTGTACAGCTACTTTATCGAATCAGCGAAGAATTATGGAAACAGTTTTTCAACAAGAATTTTAATGTAATCACATTTTGTTTTTGAGCAAATATAATTGAAACTGAATTTTTCAAAAATCCTATTTTGTAAATGGGCCATTCCATGTCGAATTGACCAATAGTTGCAATCAACCCCTTGCAATTTCGATTAAGTTTGGTCAGAAATATTCTTTTATCGTAAAACAAAGTTCTACCAGAGGATAGAAATTAATTTTTTTTTTCGAAAATTCAAAATTTCACCATTTTTTCAATTTTTCTAGTTTATTTTTTAAATATCTCGAAAACTGTTATAGTTGCGAAAAAATCGTTCTGAGTTCGTCTTCAAGAGTCAACTTGGGGCTACGAAAAAAAAAATATTCCGAACATAACTTTAAAAAAATGATGAATTTGGAGAATTTTAAAAAATTGTGAAAATATCCACGATCAACATTAAATTTTTGGTTCAATTTTTTAAATATAATACTTTGTACTGATCTTAAAAGATCCTGAAGTTTTCAGAATCACGTTTTTTTTTCAAAAATATGAATTTTTGAATTCGCGTAAAAAAAATTTGTTTACCTGTAAGTTAAGTAAAGTTGATCAATCCTGTAATTTGCACTGCCCAATATTACCAAATTACATGATTGCTCAACTTTACTTAACTTAGAATTTTAAAAAAAATTTGCCAAAATACAAAAATTCATAACTTTGAAAAAAAACTCAATTCTGAACATTTCTGGACCTTTTAAGATCAGTACGGAGTATTATATATTATATTTAAAAAACTGAATCAAAAATTTAATGTTGATCGTGGATTTTCACGGTTTTTGAAAATTCAAAACTGTCCAAATTCATCATTAAAAAAAAAAATTGCGGAATATTTTTTTTCGTAGTCCCAAGTATACTATTTCAGACGAATCCAGAACGACTTTTTCGTAACTACAATAGTTTTCGAAATATTTAAAAATTGAACTTGAAAAATTGAAAAAAATGTTGAAATTTTGAATTTTGCATAACTTTAAAAAAAAAAATAATTTTTTTTCCTCCGGTAGAACTTTGTTTTACGACAAAAGAAAACTTCTGACCAAATTTAATCGAAATTGAAAGAGATCGATTCCAACTATTGGTCGATTTGACATGGAATGACCCAAATATATTATAATACCAAAAAGTATCGAGCAGTTGAGATAAATGATTGTCTTCAACGTGAAACAAATTTAACCCCGAAAAGATTAACTAAAGTTTTCTATCCTAAAATAGATTTCGCAAAGTTTATAAAACGTTTACAGCCTATTTTTCAAAGTTCATATTCAAAAATATTTGGAAGAAAAAGTTGAATGTTTCAATCCACGATAAAAGCTTAAGGATGTGTGTCCAGGATATGATTTTCAGGACGAAATCAATTCAACAAAAACTCATTCGTTGAATTATTGAGGCATTCCACGTCAAGTCAGCCACCCCATTTTTTGAAATCGCCAAAAATCGTATACAAATTTTTAGAAAGTAGTTCCAACTATCAAGAAAATTTGTAATTTTTTCAAATTTTTAAAAAACATTTTTTATCCGGAAAAAAATATAAAAAATTGGTTTGTCCCATTTTGTAACTCGAAAATTATTCATTGTACGAAAAAAAAAGTATAACATAAAATTTAGGATTTCAATGAAATTTTTCACAAACTCCTCCAAAAGAAGAAATTGGTTTGCATTTTTTTCCGGCTAAAATATATAATATAAAAATCTGAAAAAAATCACGAATTTTCTTGACAGTTAGAACTACTTTTTAAAAATTTGTATGCGATTTTTTATGATTTCAAAAAATGGGGTGGCCGACTTGACGTGGAATGCTTCTATAATAAATATTACCGAGGGTTTCTCGGCTGCTGCGTGTTTGTGAAGAGCTCTCAGCCATAATGCCATCGATGCAGCGTCCTCGCTCTGCAGTAAAACCTCGGCCGTTGGATTCGCAACGCGAAGCACGTGTTTCCGTTTTGTATAGTCATCGGCAACGTCAACCAGCGAACATCTCACGTCTACACTCTGTCCGGCTTCTCCGTCACTCGTGGCTGATGGACTCTGGAATAATAATAAATTTGACGTTTAAAAATTATATAACAACAAAATAATTGAAATTGAAAAAAGAGGTCCTCTGAAATAAATAAAAATTCAACGATTTCTAAGACGAAATACGAGATACAAATATCGAAAAAATCCTTTGACACTGTAAACTTATTATTTTTCGAACAATTACTCAAAAATCGGTCCTCATAAAAATTTTAAATACAAAAAAAATGAGGAAGTGATTTGCAAATTTTGCAGAATTTTCGTCAAAGGATAATCAATGTTAAATTAAAAAAAAAAAAAAAATTTCCAAAAGTCTCTGAATGTAAGAAGACCCCGGAAGTAAACAAAAAATTCGATGGTGCGCGAGCCAAAATACATTACAAAAATATCAAAAAATTCTTTTGACCCTCCAAACAATTCCTCGATTCCAAAACTTTTTACCCACGATCCTGTCGAGCCCCATCTTCGCAAACGCCTCCCAAAAAGTCCATGTGTACTAAAGTGCAACGGTATGCAGGAGTAAGAATTACTATCGCTCGATTTCAGCATGTTGTTATTTTGTCAAATGTCTTTGAATTTAAATTCCATTCATCTCGATTAATTAAATTTCGTTGAATTAAATATTTAAATTTCATTCACCTCGATTAATTAAATATTTAAATTCCATTCATCTCGATTAATTAAATTTCGTTGAATTAAATATTTAAATTCCATTCATCTCGATCAATTAAATTCCGTTGAATTAAATTTTTAAATTCCATTCATGTCGATTAATTAAATTTCGTTGAATTAAATTCCACCACTACTGCACTTTTTGTTTGTTTTTTAAAATCTTCTTTTAAATAAATTAATTACACGGAAACGAGGAACAACTGGCAAAGTTTTTCACGATACTGGCCCAAGGTGCAACTTGGATTTTCACTTTCGCGCGGATTTGTAAAGAGAGCGAGAGAGTCAGGAACGCGAAGAGTCTTCGGGGTAAAGTGCGAGCATCAACGATGAGGAATCATCGCGAAACACGCGATCTCGGAGAACTCACGATCGCGGTAATAAAGCGGGTGCGAACAACAACGTCGAGTTTCCGATGTGGTTGAGCCTCCCGGGCATTGCGGTGTTCTCGAACGAGTATAAAATATCCATCGTCTCCTCCACTCATCCTTTTACCCCCTACCATCAATTTTTGTGTCCGTGTGCGAGCGCGAAAAACCGTATGAAAACCTTTCACCTCGATACAGCCGTAGCGCACTTCGAGTACCGTTTAATATGCATGCTCATCGGATGCGTCTAAGTGGGACTAATAAATTCATTCGCTATATCGGCGATCATCGATCGTGCAAATTGATATTGAAAAGCCATTTTTTTCATTTTTTTTCCTCACACCACGTGGAGAAAATGCAGTAGCAAAATCAATCGACACCTGCTTTTTCCAGTGAATTTATTTTTAAGTTTTAGTTCATTGCTGGGTAAAATATGAATGGAATAATAATTTTACTTGAAATTCTTCTTGGATTGAAAAGTAATTTTTTTCAATTTAACTTTTTTTTTTGAGGAAAATTAAGGAGATTCGTAATATCCTTCTATAAATTCCTAGCAAACTGCACTAAAATTTTTCATTGAATTCATGTTTTCATTTTTAAGGTCTACTTTAGTAGGCCAAAGGGAAAGAAAATTTTTAAGAATTTTTTTCTCAGCTCCTTTATCAGATGTGGCGATAAAAGTGTTTTTACAACATTGTTTCACCCTTCGAAAGTAAAAAAAAATATTATTATTTATTTTGATTCTTTGAATAATTTGTAGAAGGTGCCAAAGTCGAAAATGTCTTCTCATGGCTGAAAGTTAATCTCAGGATTTGCAAGTGTGAAACAAAAAAAATAAAAAAATATTTTAAAGAGGAAGCTTCCTTACACAACAATTTACCACGTTTAATAAAAAATCGATAAAAAAATGGCGCATGTTTGAAATGAAAATGAACCATTGAATTTTTCACAATTTATTTCAAACTTGGGCCATTTTTTTTTAAATCGATTTTTCATTAACGGTGGTAAATTGTTGTGTAAGAAACCTTCCTCTTTAAAATGCTTTTTAGTTTGTTTCACACTTGCCAATCCTGGGATTTTATCATGGGACAAAACATTTTCGAAGACTTGACTTTGGCGCTTTCTATAAATTGTTCAAAGAATAAAAATAAAAAATATTTTTTTTGTACTTTTGAAGGATAAAACAATGTTGTATAAACAGTTTTATAGCCATAATAAAGCAAATTTATAGCCATACAAATTTATAGCCATAAATCTGGTAAAGGAGCTGAGAAAAAAAATCTTATAGATTTGCTTTTTTGCCTTCTAAAGGAGACTAGTACCTTAAAATTCTCTTCTTGTACAAAATTTTGCAATTTTTTACAGTTTACATAATCACAATGCAAGAACTTTTGTGGCACAAGAAAATTACGGAGATTTATAAAATATTCGCACAAGCTAGAAATTTACTGGTCAACAGAGTTTCAATAGAATTAATAATTTTTCATGTTCAATGAATTTAAAATTCAGACTAGAAATTTACCAGTTTTTTTCAATTTTAGCCACACCAACGATGCACCAAATGGATGTTTTAGTACAATGATGTTTTGAGAAAAATTAACTGTATAATTAAAACTCTTGGAATCCAAAAAAATGCCTTTTCAAATTTTTCCTTTTAATCCACCAAACCGACGATATCGAAATTTCGAGAAATAAGCCAGAAGAAACACTTTTTCACAATTGGGAGGATTCTCGCTAACTCGAAATACGTTTTTGAACTTTGCCATAAAATTTAATTTCACTCAACGATAAGGATAAATCTCTCTTTCTCTCTCGCTCGAATCAGCGAACTGGATGAGAGGACTTTCGAGTTTCTACTGCTCGACGATCCCGCAGGAATAAACACGAGGGAAGGAGAAAATGGTGAAAGAGAGAGAGAGAGAGAAAGAGAGGAGGCTGTAGAAATCTTCTGGGTCTAGGTTGCGGTCGCGATAATGCGACCGCACCGCTTCCGCCTCCGGTGATACTCCGACGAGCGATACAGGCGTTCCGAGTTTACGCCACTATTTCTACCAGTCATGGCCCCTAGGGTGTTATTCGCCAGAGCAAACCCGTCCCGATATAACGACTTTTAGCCAAGCTTGCGCCAAAGTTTTCGTCATTTCTGTATCCCTGCTCGAAAATACAGTCTCGCAAGTTCCCAGGATTTCCGGCATAACAAGATTGTTTCGCAAATTTAATTCCTACCATGAAAATGCCGTATTAAATTTTATGAAACATATTCAACCGTTTGCAAAAGTTGAAAAATGACTCTTTTACATGGAAATTCTGTTAACAGTATCTTACAAATGTTCCTTGAAAATTTAGAGGTATTTGAGTTAAAAATGACACAGTTACAAGTGACTGTGTTAACGTCAATTACTTTTTGATATATCAAACTTCCATAGAAATATACACTACCGGCGAAAAGTTTCCGGACAAAACTTCAAGAAAGGTCTGGAACGTTTTTTTATGCTATTTCGCCGGAAGTCAACGTAAACTAATTTAACAAACGGCATTTTAAAGGGGACGAATTTGGCTTCATTTCCTTGTTTGTTTTTTTGTTTGTTAAATTATTTTTACAATTTTTTAAACTATGTTTTTTAAATTATTTTTACAATTTGTTTTTAGATTTGGACTCTATTTTGAAAACAATTGTTTTTTGCTTTTTTCCCCCTCTCTTCAGGTGCGCCCATCTTCTAGAGGAATTTTTTAAATACATTTTTACGATTGGATTCATAAAGGGGAAAGTTTGAGCTTCAATTTCCTTTTTTTTTGAAAGCTTTGAGCGATTTTTTTTTCCAAAGTTATTCTGTTTTTTGTAAAAAAAGAGGAAATTTGAAAAATCCCCTATAACACGAAAACAAAGAAGACTCATGAAAAACTTCAGGATAGCAAAAAGTTGCGTCTGTTTTCGTTGAGTTGAGAGAAATTTTTTCAGATTTTTTTTCCAAAATTTGTTTTTCTCATTTTTTTGGTCGGAGCTCGGATCATTCAATTACCGTAACTCGAGAATTATGGGATTATTGATATATATTTTATATATACTTTAAGAGGAGAAAATACTTTTTTTTACAATTTTCAACACATTGGAAATTTTTTTCAAATTTGTTTCCCTAATTTTTTTCCCAGCCTCAACATGAGAAAAAAAATGTAGGAAAAAAAACTGAAAAAATTCCTCTAAACTCAACAAAAACAGACGCAACTTTTTGCTATCTTGAAGTTTTTCATGAATCCTCTTTGTTTTTGTGTTATACGGGATTTTTCAAATTTCCGCTTTTTTCACAAAAAACTGAATAACTTTGGGAAAAAAATCGCTCAAAGTTTTTAAAAAAAGGAAATTGAAGTTCAAACTTTCCCCTTTATGAATCCAATCGTAAAAATGTATTAAAAAAACTTTCCTCTGGAAGATGGGTGCACATGAAGAAAGGGAAAAAACGGCGAAAAACCGTTGTTTTCAAAATAGAGTCCACATCTAAAAACAAATTGTAAATATAATTTTAAAAGCAGGAAATGAAGCCAAATTCGTCTCCTTTAAAATGCCGTTTGTTAAATTAGTTTACGAGTTATTCTCTTCAAAAAATTGAATTTATTTAACAAAAAGATACGAGTTATTAATTTTTTCTGTTTTTCAATAGGAATGTTTCTAAGAATCTGCCTCTTTTTAATTTAATTAAATATCTTATCACAGTAAAATTTCATATTGAAAATATCAATATGCGCGTTTCCTGCACTATGATAAGAATGTTCACAATTCAATGTTAGACCATTCTTGGTGCAATAACGATCAGCAGGAAAAATCTTAAAATTTGAACTTTCACATTTTTTCAAATTTCAAATTTTTCCCAACACTTCCTATTAGCACTAAGAAATACTGGCGAGGCGGAAGGTTCAACTCAGTCCCATTATGGATTTTTTTTCCGGCAGAAAAAACGAATTGAAATAAAAAAAAGTAAAAGCGCTGTGGAACTCACGATTTCCGTTGTTTCGGCGAGTGCAATGCAACGAATTACGAAAGCGCGATTAACGAAGTATGACGAGGTAAACCATACGGAATGGTTATCTACGCGAAGCGTGAAAATGAATTTCTCGTTGCCGGGGACACTTTTGAGGCTTCGAATAATTCGCGCAGGACGGCGAACGTATGTTCGACAGTCTGAAACAATTTTTTTCTTTTTTTCCTATATCAAAACAGATATGGCATGGTGAAGAGTCCGCGTTTCGAGGACGAGCTACCTCGTTACGGTAGCGAGAATGCCTCTGACTCGATTAGTGTCGTCCCTCGGAATTCATTATCTCAAATTCGAACGTATAAAAGGCGTCGTGAGCCTCTCGATGTTTCTATATCCGATACACGAGTGTGCGCCTCCGTAATACGTGATCGTCGATCACCGATCGCTCTTCTCGATCAATCTTCAATAACTGTTCCCGCTCTTTCGATCAAGATACACGCCTCATACTGTGAAAATAACGATTTGGTTGAGGGGAGAAACACTGGAGACAAGAGAAGAGTAATTTTATCGATTATTTATAAAAATTAAGAACTTTATGAAATCTTCATGAAGATGGAAAAGCTCGGTTTTTGAGAACACTGTAAAAGTGTTTTGTCTAAATTTAATTTATTGCAGTTATTGCAGTTTTGTCTAAATTTAATTAAAAAAAATATGAAGTTTTTATGCATATTCAGTATATTAAATTTCATATACATTTTCAACCATTTTCATATACAGAGATATTAATTTTCATTGTTTGCTCTTTTAATTTTAATATACAAATATTAAATTTAAGATGAAATTGTTAATATTCCAATATCTTGTACGATAATTTCGATTTCGTATACTTGTTATTGAAATTTCATATACTCTTATATGAGGCATTCCACGTCAAGTCAGCCACCCCATTTTTTGAAATCACCAAAAATCGCATACAAATTTTTATAAAGTAGTTCTAACTGTCAAGAAAATTCGTGATTTTTTTCAGATTTTTATATTACACATTTTAGCCGGAAAAAATACAACATTTTTCTTGTTTCATTTCGTAACTCGAAAATTATTCGTCATACGAAAAAAAAAGTACAACATGAAATTTAGGATTTTCAACGTACTTTTCACTGACATTTTTTACGAACTTCTCCAAAAGCTCTATATGCCATTTTCGGAGCAAATAATGTTTTGATATTTTTTTTCTCAGAATTGACATGTTCGATTTATCTGTAGTTCAAACAGTTTTTTACTTGATATATTTACAGACTATAAAAAAATTGGCTCAGTGGAGAATCCATTCCTTCCCATGCGTTTTTCATCCCAAATGAATACACAAATTTCTTTGTGCATTAAAGGGTTGAGACTATCCATAGATATTTTCTAAAGCCCGCATTTTTGTTTATTTTTTGTACTTTTTCAATTTTCTTAACTTTTTTCATTTTTATTTTTTTAAATATCTTCTTGTACATTTTAATAAACTTTATCAATGGACCAATGGACACCGATAAAGTCTATTCAAATTAAAGTCAAAGGCTACTCACGTCTCTCGATTGCAAAAAAGAATTAATTTGCCCTCTTTGGATACACCCACGTTTCTATGGCCAATGAGTACTTTTTTTAGTTCGATCTGGGCATGATTTTTGGGAATGAAGCAATGATACTGCTTTGTTCCTGGAATCGTCTTCGCAGTATCGAAACGAGATTATTTTATTATTTTTCCATGTCTACGATTAATAATGATAAAATATCAATATCTACACTATTTCGTTAAATCACTCTATAATGATAGATTGTATCAATAAAAATGCATTTGAAATAATGGATTCTCCACTACGCCAATTTTTTTATAGTCTGCAAATATATCAAGTAAAAAACTGTTAAAACTACAGACGAATCGAAGATGTCAATTCTGAGAAAAAAGTATCAAAACATTATTTGGTCCGAAAATGGCATATAGAGCTTTCGGAGGAGTTTGTAAAAAAATTCAGTGAAAAGCACGTTGAAAATCCTAAATTTTATGTTCTACTTCTTTTTCCTACGATGAATAATTTTCGACTTACAAAATGGGACAAACAAATTTTTTGTATTTTTTTCCGAGTAAAAAATGTCATTTAAAAATCTGAAAAAAATCACAAATTTTCTTGATAGTTAGAACTACTTTCTAAAAATTGGTATGCGATTTTTGGTGATTTCAAAAAATGGGGTGGCTGACTCGACGTGGAATGCCTCATGTATTAAATTTAATAACATTTTTTACAGTGAATTCAATGAGATTCCAGAAATCCTAAAATTCTGTACCTTTTCCAAAGACCAATATTCCCCTGATATTTTCAGATGTTCCAGATTCCCAGGTTCGATTAAAACCCTGATATTGATCATTGATAAATGCAGGCCTCGATCAAGTTGGAATAATGTGAAAAATTTTAATTTTCTCACCTTTGAGATTGCAAGAATATTTATCATTCCCTCCCAATATTGGAAAGTGATCAATATTTGTATCTTCCTCGACTTTACTCTCACATTGAAGATGAAAAAAAAAAATTAATCGGGAAATCGCTCACCTGACTGTGACGGTCCTTGTAGAAGTAGAGAATTGGACCCCGCAAAACTCCCCAAATTTGCTTCCAGGAACGATCGGTCGATCGCTAAAACGTGAGAAAATTATTCCACGTTAATTACAATTTTATGCGAAATTTGGAAATACTCTCCATTCATTATTATTTTAAAAAAAATCGAATATTAATGATGAAAACACTGAATGCTTAAAAACAATCGCAAACGTCATTTATCTCCGTGGATATATATTACAAATCATTTTTTGTGACATAATTGCGATAATATAATAAAAGGTATATTATTTTATCTCAATTCGCATTAATTTACATTCTTCCCCGAGACTCTATCCAAACATTCATAATGAATCTTGTGCATCGATAAATTTCGTCCCACCGTTATATTCAACACGAGAGAAGCGCCAACGTTTGAATCGATGGCCTAATCTTAATAGTGCCTTGATCCATTAGCACGAATGATAAATCATTATATATTTTTTTTCTCACTCGCCCTACACGCGAGTATTGGGATGCGAGAGAGAGAGAGAGAGAGAGAGAGAGAGAGAGAGAGAGAGGGAGAGGGAGGGAGAGAGAGAGAGAGAGAGAGAGAGAGAGAGAGAGAGAGAGGGAGAGAGAGAGAGAGAGAGAGAGAGAGAGAGAGAGAGAAGGGGAGATAATCGTGCTTGCAAGGAGCGAAGAAAATCGTTTCGCTTCTCACCTTGCCATCGAGCACCGTAAACTTGACGTGAAGGGATCCTTCTCGCTCGACCGGTTCGACGTCCTTCGGAGTCCCGACTCCGCACGTTGCACCGCTCGAGATGCTGTTGCTGAAATAAGAAAAATAAAAAAAAATATTAAAAATAGAGCAAATTTTTTATCAGCACACTTTAGAAATTTAATTTGTCGCCAAACACTTGCGGTGTTTATGTCAAACGGTTTGTAAAAATAAAAGCAATTTGTCCTCAGACAGATATGCATAGGATAAAAAAAAATAAAACTTAATCGTTATTTAAACGATAACGAAAACATCAAAAATCTCTGAGTCATCTTACAATGATTAGCTTTCTCAATGATAAAATGTAAAAAAATGTTATTAAATTTAATATACAAAAGTATATGAAGTTTCAATAACAAGTATACGAAATCGAAATTAATATACATGGAAATATTGGAAAATTAACAACTTCATCTTAAATTTAATATTTGTATATTCAAAGAGTAAACATTGTAAATTAATGTCCCCGTATATGAAAATGGTTATAAAATTTAATCTAGCATACATGGGGTATTCCACGCGTAGCGGGACAGGTTTGGGCCGAGGGTCTCAACATTTTTCGTCCATCAATATATCGTCTTCTTATATCATATAAAAACAATACAGCAAAATTAACATCTGACCAGTGCTTTTTAACTTTAAAAAAGCTCTCTTTTTAATAAAGGAAACGGAATATTAATCCGATATGTAAAAAAAAAATTGACAGCCAAAAACTGAGAAAAAAACCCGTTTTTATTTTTTTTCGGCCCTTAGGGTTTACTGAATTTTATCACAAATTTTATTGAACATTGTTCAACATGGTAGAAACGTACGGTAAATTTTTCAGCTCGCCGTTATTTTTTATTCACTGGCAATAAAATTAATAAGTTTTGTCTTGAACGAGTTCCGATGGAAAGGAAGCGTCGACTTTTTACGGAGTAACTAAACATTTAATTGCCAGTGAACAAAAAAAAAAGGCAAACTGAAAATTTTACCGAAAAAAAAAATTAAAACGGGTATTTTCTTCGTTTTTTGGCTATAATTTTTTCTTTACAAATCCGATTAATATTCCATTAGCTTTATTAAAAAGAGCGCTCATTTCCGGTTATAAAATGCTGGTCCGATTTTATTTTTGCTGTATTGACACTTAAGGGACACACGATTGAATGTATGAAAATATTTGATTTTTTTATTTTCGATCAGGACTCAACAAAAATCAAGTTTTAATTGGGGTTCACATGGAAATGTTTTTATACGATATAAGAAAACGATATATTAAAGAACGAAAAATCTTGAGACCCGCCGCCAAAACCTGTCTCGCTACGCATGGAATACCCCATATGCATAAAAACTTCATATTTTTTAAATGAAATTTAATACAAATATTTTTTACAGTGCAGTATCACAACAATATCACAGTTTTAGCAAGCGACACAAACATCAGCAATGTTAGTGCGAGAACTTTCGAACGTGATGGAATTTTCGATCCGCAATGTGCTCTGCAATATGCATATCATAAATATAATTTATGTATTACGTACATTGGCAATATCGTGTAAAATTGAGAGGATTTTGACGAATAAAAACTGAAACAAAAGGCTGAATGAATTGTAAGAGAATTTTTGATAATTTTGTTTGAAATTAAAAAATAATGGTCAGTGGTTTAAACAAAATATAATTAAAAAATTAGCATTGCGCGATAAGGGAAAAAATATATTTTGAGAAAAAAAAACAAATTCCTCGTTCGAATCAGTGAGGCGTAAAATAATCGTGAATGAAATTCCCGAGTGCCAGACATATGTCGGTTTAACGCAGAACGATCCATACGTATGATAAATATGCAAAAGTACGAGCAACCACAAACGACTCACGTCAGGCTAGAACCATAAAATATATTATGTCGCAGTACGTGTGGAATGCGAAAATAGAGACAGTGGACGAACAGAGAGACAATATTTTTTTGTAGATCCTATTTCTTTTCGACCAAGAAAAATAATTGTTCAATTACAATCGAATGCTAATGGAAAAACGATCCGTGAATTTTTTTGTAGATCAATTTTTTTAGCAAACAAAAATCGTTTCAATTGCAATAAAAATTGAGAAGAGCCGAGGGGTGGATTTTTTTGTGAATTCAATTGTTCAATTATTATTCAATCATCATTAAAATCTAGTTCATTTTTTATTCGCAAAAAAAATAATGACTCCGGATCCACTTTCGTTTTTCGAGCATTTCCCATCAAATCGTGCTCCACTCACGAGACTAATGAGATATTTTGTGGCCTGGATATTTCCTGAATAAGCTCGTACGTTTCTTCACATCGTCATTAAAAAAAAAATCGACAAAGGATGATAATTATTTATAACAGATCTACGGTCGATGAACCGTCGTTTCTATTTTTGTCTCACGAGCTGGAAAAACGAAGGGAAAGTCTGGAGTATATTCGTTTTTTTTATGAAGGAAACGAAACGGAACGAGACTGAGGATACACACACACGCACACATACGAAAGTACACTCTCACAACATTGTATAAACCATGAACGAGCTTCGACCATCGACAATAGCTTCTCTCGCAGCGCGTTTGCAGCGTTTTGTAATTGGCGAACGACAAACAGAGTTACGCCCAACGGAGCTTGAAAAAAATAATTTTATTTCAGAACTTCCGAGCACTTTCACTGCAACTCGACGACGGGGCCTTTATTTGAAATCCGAAGCCGAGAAATAGCGAATACATTTCAAACCAATTTTCCAGCATTATTAAATATTTTTGTTATTGCCTTCCATTGAATTTTTTTAAGCTGTTATTCTCATTGAATTTTCTCGTGAAAAGAATAATGTGAGAAACAAGAGGGAAAACTCGACGTTAGAGGACTACGAAAATTTGCTGTTAGTCTGGATTTTTCAGCGACCATAAAGAAAACAACAAAAACACACCAAATCAGACTATGCAGCTTTCATTCAAATCCAGCCTCATCTCAGAGTTGTAAAAATAGTAATGTAAAAGTAATGCATTACTCATTACTTTAAACAATGTGTATTGGGCAAGTATACCATTACAAATTACAAAAGTAATGTGAAATGAATGGTTGTTCCATTACAAATAAAAAAAAGTAATGTGTAATGTATGCATGTTCCATTACAAAATAAAAAAAGTAATGTGTAATGGATGCATGTCCCATTACAAATAAAAAATTGATGTGTAATGGATGCATGTGCCGTTACAAATAAAAAAGTAATGTGTAATGGATGCATGTCCCATTACAAATAAAAAAGTAATGTGTAATGGATGCATGTCCCATTACAAATAAAAAAGTAATGTGTAATGGATGCATGTGCCATTACAAATTACAATTTTTAAAAAAAGTTATTTGCAGTGGAAAATATTTCATTACAAATAGAAAAATTGCCGTGCTCGTATTACAAACTTGCACATTGCTGTCTCATTATTTTATTTCGCTCACTAAAAGTTCATCCACAATTATCACAAATGATCCATAAAGTTAAAAAAAAGAAAATGCACATTATTTAGAGATTCAATAAAGCGACAAATTTTGTATCAGTAACTTGTAATTTTTATCAGATTGCTTGTAATTATGGGTGACAGCGTGTAAAAGCCAGTTCAATATAAAGTTGGAAGTTTTTGGGGTTGAGTACATTTTCGTACTTCATATTTAACGATGAACTGTCTGTTTTTTTGTTTCTATTTTTTAACTTTATGGATAATTTGTGACAATTGTGGATGAACTTTTAGTGAGCGAAATAAAATAATGAGACAGCAATGTGCAAGTTTCTAATACGAGCACGGCAATTTTTCTATTTGTAATGGAATATTCTCCACTGCAAATTACTTTTTAAAAAAATTGTAATTTGTAATGGAACGTGCATACATTACACATTACTTTTTTATTTGTAATGGAACACGCATCCATTACACATTACTATTTTTATTTGTAATGGCACATGCATTCATTACACATTACTTTTTTATTTGTAATGGGACACGCAGCCATTACACATTACTTTTTTTATTCTGTAATGGAACATGCATACATTAAACATTACTTTTTTTATTTTGTAATGGAACATGCATCCATTACACATTACTTTTTCATTTGGTATTGGTACCCTTATCGATTTCACATTATGCAGTGTAATGAGTAATAAATGCAGTAATGCATTATCAAAGTAATGCATCATTTACAACTCTGCCTCGTCTAGCCTTTCTCTCTCATTCTCTCTTCTTCTCTCTCACCGATGATAGTGCCGATGCAGATGAGCTGCCTGCGTAACGTCCTCGAAGATACGACGCAACGGAGTTATGTCGCTTGGAAATAATGGCGGTCTCCAGCGTCTGTGCGCACTGCAATAATTTTTCATACACGCTCTCAAACACACACACTCACAAACACCAACATGGATAAACATAATTTCATTCTGAAAAAAATGATTACTCGACAGGATGAAATTTGGAAGTTTGCCAAAGTGCACTTTTTCTTCTTCTTATCTCGATGAAAATTCAACGTGGAATTTTCGATTTTTGCAAACCGATCCTTATTCTTCGACTGACGGTAGTCCTTGAGTTACGGTCGAGTGAATCGAGTATTGAGATTGAAAAAAAAAAATTACACGCCTTCGAAGGAGAAACGAGTGCAAATTTGAGTTGACCTGGATTCAAGAGTTCCTAGTTGATATTTAACAAAAAAAAAGTATAGCATTGACTTTAGGGATAAGGCAAAAAGTTGCGTTGAACAAATATTTTTTAGGCAGTTTTTGTCATGTCTCATTTGTAATTTTAATTGAAATTGAAGAATAACATTTCTATAACATTAACGAACCCGTTAAAAAAAGAACACTTTGAAGATTTTTTTTCTGAGCTCCTTCATCAGATGTGGCGATAAAACTGATTTCACAACATTGTTCCATCCTTCGAAAGTACAAAAAAAAAATATTATTCTTTATTTTGATTCTTTGAATAATTTATAGAAAGCACCAAAGTCGAAAATGTCTTTTCCCATGGCCGACTGTTAATCTCAGGATTGACAAGTGTGAAACAAAAAAATAAAAAAGTATTTTAAAGAGAAAGGTTTCCTACACAACAATTTACCACCGTTAATGAAAAATCGATTTTTAAAAAATGGCGCATTTTTTAAATGAAAATGAACCATTGAATATTTCACAATTTATTTCAAACATTCGCCATTTTTTTTAAATCAATTCTTCATTAACGGTGGTAAATTGTTGTGTGAGAAACCTTCCTCTTTAAAATGCTTTTTTATTTTTTCGTTTCAGACTTGCCAATCCTGAGATTCATTGTCGGCCAAAACATTTTCGAAACTCGACTCTAGCACCTTCTATAAATTATTCAAAGAATCGAAATGAAAAATCAAAATATTTTGTTGTAATTTCGAACGATGAAACAATGTTTTATAGCCATATCTGATAAAGAAGTTGAGAAAAAAAACCTTAAAGATTTGTTTTTTTGGCCTTCTAAAGTAGACTATCTTAAGAATCTACATATTTTGAAAAACCCACTATTTTATATGATATTATAATATAATTATTATAATAGATTGAATTATCACATTAAATATTACAAAATTTCTCTCTCTTGTCAAATGAAAATTACAAAGTAGACTTCACAAAAACTCCACTAAAATATGCCCACGCATTTATCGGTGCAAACTAAAAAAATTTGGCTATCAAGTCATTGCTATACTTTTTTGAAAAAAAAGTTTCCGTCAGACAAACAGACAATTGGGTCCATGACCGTTACAATTTTCCAATTTTCTTTCGAAACGTGAAAAAAAATCATTTTTCTTCTGCCATCAATTTTGCGTACCTTCGCAAAGTTGGTACAACTGGCTCGGAATCGCTCAGTTCAAGATCGCTGTCGACGTGCATTCGTTCTCCCCACGTGGCTTTCAGATACGAGACTCTCCTCGTGGCGCGTTCCTCGTCGCCTGGAATAAAGCAAAAATCCCATCGTTTTTAAATCCGCCATGAAACAAGCTGAGAGTGAAAAAAAAATATATCTCGTTGTCACGTGAATTTTCTTATATCAATTTGATTAAGAACACAAAGTGCAAAGGATAAAATTGAATGCGAAAAAATTCGCACGAATGCGCGACACAGAGCCAATTACTTACTGAGCTGAGCATTTTTCTGGCGTCTGAGAACGACCCCGTTAGCGCAACCGCTCGAACTAGGAGCTGCAAGAAGCGTACGAATAACGATTGTTAGCACAATGGCGGCGATAATTAGGGGGTAAAAAACGGGAGAAAAACACAATCATCGCATTAATCAAGTATCATAAGTTTCGTCGATTATCGAGCTCTCGAGGGGATTTAAATCAGGCAAGACCAAAAAAAGTCTAATAAAATCTTTAAAAAAAAAAAAAGAAATAGAACAAGGCATCCTGTACAATTCACGATACCGTAAATTTCATTGACGAAATTCGATGAAACTCTAAACGCTGAGCATTCACGAAGAAAACAACAAAAAAATGAATAAGCTTAAAATTCATGCTACCAATCAGGGTTGCAAGTAATGCATTACTTTTTGTAATGCATTGCCATTTTCATTACTCATTACAATGTAGTGTGTAATGGAAAAAATTTCCATTACCCATTACAATGTAGTGTGTAATGGAGAAAATTTCCATTACCCATTACAATGTAGTGTGTAATGGAAAACATTTTCATTACCCATTACAAAGTAGTGTGTAATGGAAAAATTTGTCATTTCTCATTATAATGTAGTGTGTAATGAAAAAAATTGCATGACCCATTACAATGTAGTGTGTAATAGAAAAAATTTCCATTACCCATTGCAATGTAATGTGTCATGGAAAAAATTTCCATTGCCCATTAAAAAGTAGTGTGTAATGGAACAAATTTTCATTACCCAGTACAATGTAGTGAGTAATGGAGAAAATTTACATTACCTATTACAATGTAGTGTGTAATGGACAAAACTTTGATTGCAATTTTGGGAATGGAAAAATATAGATGAATAAATTATTGCAATTTGCATTACATTTTATTGACTTAGGACTTAGATTTTTAGGTACCTTAAATTTTAAAAAGATGCTTAAATTCCAAGTCCTAAGTCAATAAAATGTAATGCAAAATTGCAATAATTTATTTCATCTATATTTCTCCATTCCTAAAATTGCAATTAAAGTTTTGTCCATTACACACTACATTGTAATGGGTAATGAAATTTTTTCCATTACACACTACATTTTAATGGGTAATGGAGATTTTTTCCATTACACATTCTAAAAGTAATGAATAATGCATTACTTTTACATTACAAACTTTGCAACCCTGCTACCAATGAATTGGACTATTCTCAATCAGACGAAAAACCTCATGCGAAATGTAGCTTTCATGCGATTATCTCCAATACGAATCAAGACTCTTTTTTCCTGTTAATCGAGGGGCGAAAAGTCACGCAAGTACCATTTTTTTTTATTTCTCCACCAATATATCCGTTAATTCGTTAATCGTTTCTTCGATCTCGTGGCCACGAGCGAAGTGAGAACATAGAAGAATTTGTTTAAAAGAAAAATTTCAATGTTAGATGAAATCCTGACCTAGGAGGGTCTCCTCAGTGAGCTCGGAATCATCCGCGTTGATAACGACCCCCGAGGATTCTAGATGCTGATCCTCTCTGTCCATGGGCCTCGAGGGATTTTGGATCGGGAGTCTATTGGGTCTTACAGGCTGGGGAGGACTAACGATTACTCTCGGCGTTGACATTGTGGCCTCGTTGCTCGACGTCACGTTTATCTTCTCAGGAAAGAACGGATCGTTCGGCTCCTCGATTTTTGGCCTCTCGTCGCTCAAATTTCCCTCATCGTTGACTCGCGGGGTCTGCGGCTCTTGCTCTATTTTTCGCATGTACGTGTTTGTTTGTTTTTGTTTTTTTTTCTTCAAATTTTCATTCCCCGTGAGTAGAGAAAAAAAAATGTCATCTCCAATCTACCGATAATCCTGCCTATGCTTTGCAATTTTTGTCTCAAGTGCGCAGCTTGTCATGCAATTTAATTACGAAGTTACAGGAATGCGTCTACTCAACGAGAAATATTCTCTTTTTTTCTACAAACGAATGCTAAGATGTTACCAAAAAAAAGTTTCCAGGAGTCGTGAAATTATGGACGAAAATATTGACTTATTTCAAAGATATTTTGGGAAAAATAGACTAATTCAACAAGCGGTATTTTAAAGGGGAAGAATTCGGTTACATTTCCTGATTAAAAAATTTTTTTTTACAAATTTTTTTTAGGTTTGGACTCTATTTTGAAAACAGCTGTTTTTCGTCTTTTTCCCCTCTTTTCAAGTGCCATTTTCTAGAGGAATTTTTTTAAATACATCTTTACGATTCGATTCATAAAGGGAAAAGTTTGGGCTTCGATTCCCTTTTTTAAAAAACTTTGAATGATTTTTTTTCCAAACTTTTTCTGTTTTTTGTGAAAATGGAGGAGTTTGAAAAATCCAGTATAACACGAAAACAAAGAGGATTCATGAAAAACTTTAAGATAGCAAAAAGTGGCGCCTGCTTTTTTTGAGTTCAGAGGAATTTTTTCAGATTTTTTGTTCAAAAATTTTGTTTTCTCATGTTGAGGCTGGAAAAAAAATTAAGGAAAAAAATTTGAAAAAAAATTCCAATGTATTGAAAATGGTAAAATAAAGTATTTTCCCCTCTTGAAATTTTATCTATAATCCAATAGTCTTCGAGTTATGATAATTGAATGATCCGAGCTCCGACCCAGAAAATGAAAAAAAAAATATATGGGAAAAAATCTGAAAAAATTCCTCTGTACTCAACAAAAACAGATACAACTTTTTACTATCTTGAAGTTTTTCATGAATCCTCTTTGTTTTCGTGTTATACGGTATTTTTTAAATTTCTTCTTTTTTCACAAAAAACAGAATAACTTTGGAAAAAAAAATCGCTCATAGTTAAAAAAAAAGGGAATTGAAGCTCAAACTTATGAATCCATTCGTAAAAATGTATTTAAAAAAATTCCTTTAGAAAATGGGTGCACCTGAAGAGAGAGAGAAAAGGCGAAAAACAGCTGTTTTCAAAATAGAGTCCAAATCTAAAAACAAATTGTGAAAATAATTAAAAAATCAGGAAATGAAGTCAACATTTTTTGAAGTTTTGTCCGGAAACTTTTCGCCGATAATGTGCATTAAAAATAAATTTGGATTTTTTTTTTAAATTCCAATTTGGATCTCAATCGATACTTTTCTGAAATTTCTCTTTAAATCAATTCGACATTTTCGTCTGCAATTTCATGATCCTTTAACGAAGAATTATGGCTGAAAAGTAGCTCGAAGTAGGACGTGCCAAGATGCCAATTTTTACTCTACAAAAATTAAAAATCGTGGATCCTCGAATAATAATAATAATAATAATGCAAAAAAGTATATTCAAATAAAACGAGGTCCTGCGACAGGACTAACCGAGCTGAGTCCTGACGGCCTGCAGATAGCTGTCCTGTCTCTTGGCTTTGCTGCTTCTTTTGCCCTCTTGCTCCTCCGTCTCGGTTTGCCAAGTGTGCCTGACGCCACGTCGATTGAATCCGCCGTTGATCGCTTCCCACGATTCGGCGCTGTTGCTCCGGGCTCGTAATTGCACAGGCTCGGTCGTGTCCATAGCTGGCGTTTCTGTAAATTCAGGAAAAATAAACATTATTAGAAAAAAAATTAATGATATCGCTGAAAAAAAAATTTCACGAATCACAAACGAAAAAAAAAAAATACATCAACATACGCACGATATTTAAAAAAAAAAAACATTGCAACGCGATACGATATTAAGGACTTCTCTGTGGAAGGATTTTTGTTTTTTTCTAACCGTGACAGATTGCTCCCTCGATATCTAAGCTAACATTTTTTTCACAATCCCATTCGACAATTATTCACAGCCGTTCATAGGACATCAATCAAGACACTGATGCAAATAATAAAATAAAAAAAATAATGCACGAATCGTGGAGAATGGATGATTAATATGTTAGAGATTTGGAGTGGATCGTAAAAAAAGAAGGGGAAAAAAATACGAAAAAATCAATTTCAGAGATGAATCGTGTGAAAAATTATGAGAATAATGATAGAAAATAAAATCGAAAAATGCACATCTAGGCTGTCATTGTTATTCGTTGACAGCAGGCTGATAAATCACAAAATTATTATTTCGAGCTTGCGGGTTGGTGCTTTTTTTCTCTACCTTCGCTACCTTCTTCTTCCCTAAAGAAGGGCGGCGGTTCACAATGGATGTGCCTGCCGCCAACGGGAATTATTCTGTTCCCGGACAATCCACTGGCTATCAAAATCATTGAGAAATGCAATGAGATAAATTATGGTTTTTTTTTTGTAAATTAAAAACAAAAAAAAAGACAGAAAACGAAATTAAGAAAGTCCTAATTATCGACGATCCAAAAGTTAGATTCGAAAACCGTAAGCATCATTTTTCAACAATATTCCCACGTAGTATCAAAGTATCAAATCGACCAAGAGTTGGAATCGACCCCTTTCAATTTCGATGAAATTTGATCAGAAGTTTTCGTTTTTAGTAAAACGAAGTTCTACCAAAGGAAAAAAAATTTTAAACAAATTTCGAAAGTTATGCAAGATTCAAAATGTCACACTTTTAAAAATCTTTCAAGTTTATTTTGTAATATCGCAAAAACTATTATATTTACGAAAAAGTCGTTCTGAGTTCGTCTTGAAAAGTATACTTGTGGCTACGACAAAAAAAATATTCCGAAAAAATTATTTGAAAAATGATGAATTTGGAGAATTTTACATTTTTAACAATCGTGCAAATCTATTTTCGACATTACATTTTTGATTCAACTTTTTTATTATAATACCTTCGACTGATCTTAAAAGATCCTGAAATTTCCAGGGTGGTGTTTTTTGTTTCAAAAATTCATATTTTTGAAAAAACAAAAAACACCTTTCTAAAAATTTCAGGATCTTTGAAGATCAGTACAAGGTATTATGTTTAAAAAAATTGCACCATAAATTTAATATCGAAAATGGATTTGCATGATTTTTAAAAATTCAAAATTCTCCAAATACATCGTTATTCAAAAAAATTTTCCGGAATATTTTTTTTTGTAGCCACAAATACACTCTTCAAAACGAACTCAGAACGATTTTTTCATAAATATAATAATTTTCGAGATATTTAAAAATAAACTTGAAAGATAAAAAAAATTGTGAAATTTTGAATCTTGCATAACTTTCGAAACAAATTTTTTAAATTTCTTTCCTTTGGTAGAACTTCGTTTTATTAAAAACAAAAACTTCCTATCAAATTTCATCGAAATTGAAAGGGGTTGATTCCAACTCTCGGTCGATTTCACATGGAATGACCCAGTTGGAATCTAACTTTCAGTTCGAATTGCCTGAGCCAACGATATGATAAACGAATTTCCATAACGATAAAATTTCTCACCCGAATCCAGCGATTTACTCTCGCGATTGGCGGTTATCCGTCTCGCATCTTGCGTCTCCGCTTTGGATTCGAATTCGCGTTTTCTAACCGCAACATTGGGTACGCTCTGTTTGCTCGATAGTCTCGACAATTCGCTCTTGTAAAGATTCGTTCGATCGCTCGTTGGTTCGTCGTCGTCGCTGAGCAATCTTCCGGATTCGAATTGTTTCGCTCGTCGCGAAACAATTTTCAATCCCTGCGGCGGTACGGGAAATTTTTCGCCGATTTTTTTGTCCGGACCCGGCGACGATGGAAGCGACGATGTCCCGTTTCGCAAATCCGTATTATCAATCGTCTGTTGTTGATTCGCGCTCGTAACGTTCTCGTGAATGCGCGACAATGTCGTCACGAAAGCTGCCTTGTTGTTGTTGTTGTTATTGTTGTTTCCAGTTCTCGGTGACGATTGCGAGGAATTCCGCGATTGCGTATCGTTGCTCTTCACCGGTCCATAAGTAAAATGATTTTCCTTCAAAAATTGTCCATTCTCGTCGTAGAGAGATGAATAAAATCGTTCTCTCACAGCTTGCGGATCTTCGTAGCTCGTTCTTTCGTCCGTTTGACTTGGCCGATAATTCGTAAATTCTGTCTCGGAATCCATGTCCGTTTTGACCCTTTGTACGTTGGCGTTTGAAGGTTTTGAATTTTTAACTCTCTCGTGGCTGTTTCTCGTTGGCGATTGCTGCTGCTGTTGTTGTTGTTGTTGTTGTTGTTGTTGTTGCTGCTGTTGTTGTTGCTGTTGTTGTTGTTGTTCTTGTTGTTGTTGTAGTTGTTGCTCATTCGGTGGCCAAACTTGACGCTGTAATTTCTGCGGTCTAGCGTAAAATTCCCGCTGTATAGCCTGACCTTGGCTGAATCGCGTCTCGTCGTTGGTCGGTGCGAGCCAACCCGTCGGATGACTCGGTCTTCTTAAAAATTCTTCCTTCTGCTCGAAGCTCTTTCGTAGCCTGGTCATGATGACCGAATCGTCGGAGCACTCGTTCCCCGTCAATGTCGAATTCGAGTCGTAAGACGAGATGCTTTCTTTGCTCGCCGGCGATGAATCCCGTCTCGATTCGACGCTCAAACGCGAGCCGGGCTCGTGAATTTTCAGTCCCTCGTTGCTCTCGTAACATTGAATATCCCCGTCATTGACGATTCCGCTACCCTCGCTGGCCCGACGAGTTACGATTCTTCGTCCAGGACGATAAATCGGTACTTGGGGCTCGGCTCGTGACATCGGATAACGCTGCTGATCGAGGGATTTACTGAAACTCGTCAGACCCGGTCTGACACGCTCGTATATCGGATCCTTTATTCTGTCGTATATCTGCTCGCTACTCGGTCTCGAGTATATCGACTCCGGCCTTGTTCTGTCGTAATGCTCGTATCTCGCTTCCGTCAATGGCCTGTGAGATACTGAAAATAATAATATTCAACGACGATTAGTTTTCAGTGAAGATAAAATTAAATTGATACAAAAATGTTCGAAAGTAGTTTTTTAGACACTGTTCGCACGATTGTCAGTCCTTAATTGGAGTTTACACTAGACGGTTTCAAATAAAATGACTATTTTTGTTTTTTCAAAGAACATTGATAAATCGTCAGAGTATCCCTAATCAATCAACGTGTTCCTTCAATTTTTCTAAAAGTTTGATGACCCGGTCGCAAAAAACGGCTCGACCGATTGTTTTGAAAATTGGCATGCTTTTTAGGTATGTATTGAGCTAAAAAAGAACCTTAAAATATTGCTATTTTTCGCAATATCTGCACAGTTGTGGTAGATTTTCTAAAACTAGAAAAAAGCTATTTTTTTTTTACTTTTTCAAGTCAAAATTAAGCATGGAAACAAATTTTTTTTCGTTTATAACAGTAACAGGCACTTATAGAGAGTAGATTGTACGATCGCCAATTCCAGAGATATCGAAGATTTAAAAAAAAATACGAATTTATGTTCAATCGCCGATATCTCAGCGAAAAGAGGTCGTAGAACAAAAATAAAAAAGCAAATTAAAGCCAAAGAATCCAGCTAAACGATCCATGGATTGGTTAAGCCCAAAAAAAAAATTTGGAGCCCATCGACTGTTTTGAAAAAAGCAAAAATTTTGAGAAAATTTTTACCGTGATATTTCTTTCGACTGCGTCGAGGGTGATGCCCACAATTTTTTTTTGACTCAAAATTCTAAAACTAGAAGATTCAAGCTTCAAAATGCATTTTTAAAAAAAATTTTACGACCAAAATTAACAAAGTTACAGCCTTTGGAAAATCGCTGAAAAATCTCGAAAAATTTGCTGTTCCTTTAATTTTTTGACTGAGTGTATTTTTTTTTCAGCAACGCAGTGAACACATTTTTTTTTCGAATTTTTTTTTCAATTTGTCCCAAATTTTTTGCCCAGCATCAACATGAGAAATAAAAATGTTAAAAAGAAAATCTGAAAAAATTCCTCTGAACTCAACGAAAGCACACGCAACTTTTTGCTATCTTGAAGTTTTTCATGAATCCACTTTGTTCTCGTGTTAAACGGGATTTTTCAAATTTCCTCCATTTTCACAAAAAATTAGAATAACTTTGGGGAAAAAAAATCGCTCAATGTTAAAAAAAAAACAGAAAAAAATTGAAGCTCAAACTTTCCCATTTATGAATCCAACCGTAAAAATATATAGAAAAATATTCCTCTAGAGAAGGGAGTCCTCTAGAGAAGGGGAAAAAGGCGAAAAACAGTTGTTTTTAGAATAGAGTCCAAATCTAAAAACAAATAATAAAAGTAATTTAAAAAACACGCAATGAAGCCGAATTCTCCCCCTTTAAATTGCCGTTTGTTAAATTACTTTACGTTGACTTCTGAAATTTACTTCACAGGCGCAAAAATAATTTGTAAAAAATTGAATTCGATGCTCAGAGGATAAACGTGTATAAAAAAAATATCAGAAAGAAGATTTGGCCGAAGGGTTTTCCCATCTTAAAAATCAACTTTAGCGCTCGAGACAATAATAATGCATTGATCGATATGCGAATAGAAATTTCAAGTCACGTATCGTTGAAGTTGCATTAAAGGTACCTCCTGAGGACGAATGCAATGTTTCTTGGGGCAACGAACGACGATTCTGTTGTCCACGCTCGTCCGACGTTCTACCATAAATTTCCTGATGATTCGTCGCTCCTTCGGTAAGCGGTTGACGTCTTTGTGCGACGATGAGCTTCGACGACGAGTTACCGGATGTCGCGGTTTTTCCGCTGCTACTTGTACCGCTACCGTTGCTACTGCCGCTGCTCGTCATTGTCAACGAGGTCGACGTATTCTTGCACGTCGACATTGCCTGCTGCTGCTGCTTCGGATCCTTGTAATCATCGTCGGACAATCGATACGTCTGAGGCGAGATCGGCGTCGATTGATTCTCGATACCGGGCGGCGTTTGACAGAACCAAGATTGACGCGAACGTGCCGACGATGGTCCAGGAATCATGCTCATCGAACGACGATGCTTCTGCAATATTCTCTCGGGCGAACGTAAACGACCGACCCGCTGATTCGTCTCAGGATTGTGAGCCGTTTCGCCAAAATACTGGAAAAATAAAAAAAAACATTTTTCATTCATAATTTAACTCCCAAAAAGCCATCCAATTTCTTTGGTAGATGTCTCATTGATCAATATTAGTTTGATAATTTAAGAAATCGGATTCTTGACGAACGAATCCTTTTTTTTTGGCATTTTGGTGCCATTTTGCAAATCATAATCTGTTTAAAAAAAGAAATTCGCACCCTTTGCAATATATCGTCTTCCTTGGAAACGACGAGAAGTCGCAGCCAAGGTCCAGCCTGCTGTATCCGTTGAACAACACTGGCGTACTGTTCGCCCCGGGTCGGAGCACCGTCGACCGATACAACTCTGTCACCGGTACGAAGCCCCGCTTCCGCTGCCGGTGAATTTTGACGTACTTGCTTCACGAAGATCGTGTCCATTGGCTCATCGATCCTCGTTCGCTCGTGTCCCGGTAACACCTGTAATATTTGAAAAAAATTAAACTTTGATTATGCTGCCAATTTTTTAGAATCTTTGAGAACTTGGAAAGTTGACAATTTTTTATTTTGCAATATTTTAAAATTTTTTAAGTTTACACTACCGGCGAAAAGTTTCCGGACAAAACTTCAAAAAAGGTCTGGAACGTTTTTTTATGCCATTTCGCCGGAAGTCAACGTAAATTAATTTAACAAACGGCATTTTAAAGGGGGAGAATTCGGCTTCATTTCCAGTTTTTTTAAATTATTTTTACAATTTGTTTTTCGATTTGGACTCTATTTTGAAAACAACTGTTTTTCGCCTTTTTCCCCTCTCTTCAAGTGCACCCATCTTCTACAGGAATTTTTTTTAATACATTTTTACGATTGGATTGATAAAGGGGCAAGTTTGAGCTGCAATTTCCTTTTTTTTTAACTTTGAGCGTTTTTTTTTCCAAATTTATTCTATTTGGTGTGAAAAAAGAGGACATTTGAAAAATCCCGTATAATACGAAAACAAAGAGAATTCATGAAAAACTTTAAAAAAGCAAAAAGTTGCGTCTGTTTTCGTTGAGTTCAAAGGAATTTTTTCAGATTGTTTTTCCCTCATTTTCTCGGTCTCAAATCATCCAATTACCATAACTCGAGAACTATGGGGTTATTGATAAAATTTCACGAGGGGAGAATACTTTATTTTACCATTTTCAACACATTGGAATTTTTTTCACATTTTTTCCCAAATTTTGTTTCTTCTATTTTCGGTCGGAAAAAAAAATTTGGGAACAAAAATCTGAAAAAAATCCTCTGAACTTAACGAAAACAGAGGCAACTTTTTGCTACCTTGAAGATTTTCATGAATCCTCTTCGTTTTCGTGTTATACAGGATTTTTCAAAATTCCTCTTTTTTCGCAAAAAACAGAGTGTAATATTGAATTTTAAACGCGTTTAACTAAAAATTCATTTTTCAAAACTGTTGGCACGATTTCTAAAAAAGTTTTCAACCGATTTTTATGAAATTTGGCACACGTTTTTCTTATAGTATCAGTTCGTCGATGAACCTAAATAACGTTTTATTTCAAGGTAAAAAATGGATTTTTCCCGCAAAATATAACAGAAATTTGATCAAATTTCACAACATCGACTATATTCAGTTGTCATTTGGCGAATTCTCCATAGATATGATTTTTTTAAGGTTCAGCGATAGTGTTTGGATGTTAGCTTTAAAAAAATGTTTGATTTATCGGTTTCGGACAATTAGAAAAGCAGCCAGGATACCAACAGATTGACAACTTCCGACGTGTCTTTTCACGAAGACCAGCCTGCCAATTTCAAGTAAAAATAAAACGAAAAAATATTTTTATAAACTCGAAATGTTGAGTAAAAAGCACTTGTAAACAAATTAGATAACGCTTCTTATTAAAAAAGAAATCTTTAGAAAAAGCTAAATTTGTCGTTTTCCAATTAGTGTTCTCCCCTTAAAAAATACACTATTTCCGCTGCATTCAAACGATGGAAACTTGAACGTCATAATGACAGTGCTAATTATTGTGGAAAAAAACTCACGCAGCATGACTCGGGAGGATAAACGATAAAATGACGAAGTGTGAATCCAAAGCCATTTTCGCTTCGTCTAAGCAATAATGTTCGAGGTCCTCGAGGTGGTGAATTTTTTTGTTGGTTCTGCGGCTGTTGATGACCCGCCAGGGATGAAGGAGCAGGTGGAGGTGGCGAAGCGTGTCCCACCTGTAATCAAAAATGCACATTTTTCTCATAAGCAAATTGCACGATAGCCAAAATAGAAAACTAGACAAATCAATAAATTTAAAAATTGTAATTAACGTAAGACTAATTTTGTAAAAGCGACAGAGTAACCTCACATTTTCGAACTTGCATTAGAGTGATTCCACGTCGAACCAGCAGGTCAAAAAATTCGATGTCTCCGATCATACTCTCGATATTTTCAAAATCTAGTTTAAATCTTATGTTTTAAATCGAATATTTTAAATCGAAACTATATTGAAAATCCTTTAAAATGAGCACAAATTACCCTCATTCGGTGCATTTATGACGCCACAATCGCAAAACTACGTTTTTTCGAAAATCAAGAATAACGGAAAAACCTCATTTTCTAAAAATCTGAAAAAATCATATTATTAAATTTTTACGACAAAAAATCTATACTTCTGTGGAGTTTGAACTAGTTCTGACCAAGAGATTTTGAATTCTTGATCAATTTCATCTTTCAAAAATCAGTTTCAGCTGTTTTGGGAGTTGGCGGGTTTTAACTTTAGGTTTTCTGGGAATTTGGTCAATAAAATCGATAGTCATTGTTTCAAAAAATAATAAAACAATTCAGTTACAATTCTTTGCGATCCATCTCCATCAAATGATGATAATATTTACGAATAATTGCTTTTTCTGCAACTTTAGGTCTAAAGCTGCGATTGTTTAAATTGTAAAAAATTATGAAACATTTTATTTACAATTCTTTGGGATCCATCTTTATTGTAATTGTAGAATTGTAAATAAATTGTTTTACAATTTTTTGAAACAATTACTATCGATTTTATTGATGAAATTCTCAGAAAACCTTAAGTCAAAACCTGAACGTCCCTAAATAGCTGAAACTGATTTCTAAAAGATGAAATTGATCAATAATTCAAAATCTATTGGTCAGAACTAGTTCAAACTGCAGAGAAATATAGATTTTTTGTCGTAAAAATTTAATATGATTTTTTCAGATTTTTTAAAAATGAGGTTTTTCGGTTACTCTTGATTTTCGAAAAAACGTAGTTTTACGATTGTGGCGTCATAAATGCACCAAATGAGGTTAATTTGTGCTCATTTTGAAGGGTTTTAAATACAGTTTCGATTTCCCCAAGTGAAATTCTCGAATTCCAAAATCCGGCGGAGTTACACACAAAAGCAAAAAAGTTGTTTTTCGAGTCGTTAAAAGTACGCAATTTTCAAAAAATCATAACTCGTACAAAAAAAATTATTTTGGGCCAGTGATTTAACAGCAATATTTTCTCATAATAGAGAACACAGGAAAATATCGAGAGTATGACCGGAGACATCGAAATTTCGACCTGCTGGTTTGACGTGGAATCACTCATTATTTATTAATTTTTTTTTCTATTTTTTAAATTTAAAAAAAAATGCTTGAAAAAAATGTATCTCTCTCGGTGACTCGACGTAGCACGCGCGCTCGAGGCGTTAGATAACGCGATAGAGAAAAGCGCGAGGCAAGCGAGATGTTATTGCATTGCACGAGTTTCGTGCCTGCTTGTTTCATCGTTGGAAACTAACTACATAACCCACGTGTAACAGGAACGAGGCTTAATTGTTCCTCTCATTGTCTAGGTTAACCCTCGTTGTGCTTATCAGCGTGGAAAAGATTATACCGCGGATAATTTCAACGAATATTTTTCTATTAAAAAAAAAAAAAACTCAATTCTTTTAAAAAACACACTCAAGGAAAATCAAATTATTATTAAAATTACTACGTTTGATTGAACCTTTTCAAAGAGGACAACTTTTAGCGAGCGTAAATGACTCCGTTTTCAAATTTATTTGCAAATAAATTGTAAAAGAAAATCGTCGACCGAAAAATCAGAAAATTTTGGAAATCTTCGAATTAAAATTTTTTTTGGCGGACAACAATCGCAAATTGGTCACCGCGAATTGGACACGAAATTTCCACGGATACTTTTTCCTTATTCTCAAAAAAATATATTGATTTATAAATAATCATTCTCAAGGCAAATTATCCCGATCGAAAAAAATTACCTAGCTCAATAAAGCATTTTCAAGATAAGAAATTTTTAGCAAGTGACCCAAATGACCCCTTTCTGACCTGAGAACGATATTTTCACGTGTATTAGCAAATAAATTGCAAAAAAAAATCGTTGTGGTCTGAATTACAACATTTCGGAAACCACAAATATGCTTATAAGATTCTGGGGTCAATTGCAACAATTTTTTTACGTTTTATAAAGCAACTATTGTTGTTAAAGATTTAACAAAAAAACATACAAAAAAATAATAAAAAGGTAAAAAGAAAAAAATTCATGTCCTGAAAGAGTTGCAGAGTTAATCCATGAAAAATCATTCACAAGGAAAATTAAAACCGATCGAAAAAAATTACTATGCCCAATAAAGTATTTTCAAAGTAGGAAATTTTCAGTAAGTGACCCAAATGACCCCTTTCTGACCTGAACACATTTTCACGTGCATTAGCAAATAAATTGCAAAAAAATCGTTGTGATCTGAATTACAACATTTCGGAAACCACAAATATTCTGATAAAATTCTGGGGTCGATTGCAACACTTTTTTTACGTTTTAAGAAGCAACTATTGTCGTTAAAGATTTAATCCATTCTGGAGACTCTTTCGTGGTCGATTTTATGATGATTTATTCGTCCAAATATATCATCCAACCTCTCTTAATGGTCGGAGTGTAGAAATGACGAAAAAAAACGTACAAAAAAAATAAGAAAAAGATAAAGAAGAAAAAGTGCATGTCCTGGAAGAGTTACAGAGAAGAAGGGGGGACTCTCGAGATTCCCTGGGCCCGTGTGTGGGGTAGTATCTCCACCGGCGACACAACAGGCCCAACCGGCTCCTCGTGTTCTTCTTCTCGCTCCTCTCCTAGAGCATGCTTATGGGCAAAGGGAGGTTTATATTTAGAAACCCATGCGAGGATATCCTTGCATACACACCCGGAGAACGGATGAACGGACGTCCTCCAGGCTCGCACGGTGCATTAAATCGAGTCATGTGCGCGTTGCATGCATAAATTAATAAATGCACTTTGATAAACAAATACCATAAGATAAGAAAAAAAAATTCTCCCACTCGAAATTTATCATTTTCTCCAGAGTAATCTTACTTCGAGACGTTTCTACGGATTCGCGCTCTAGAAATAAAATAATGGAAAATTAATTGAACAATTATGAAAATTTCCTACTGCGATGAAAAATCGAGAATTAAATTATCGAAAAATTTTGAACTAATCTAAAATTATGAATTTAAATTCGTCATTTTATCAAAAGTAATCCTATTTCGAGACTTTCCTACGGATTCGCGCTTTAGAATAACAATGATGGAAAATTAATTGAACAATTATGAAAATTTCCTACTGTGATGAAAAATCAAGAATTAAATGATCGAAAAATTTTGAACTTGTAAAATTATGAATTTTAATTTGATAAACTTTGATAAACAAATACCATAAAATAAAAAAACAAATTTCTTCCACTAATTTGTCATTTTCTCCGGAGTAATCCTATTTCGAGACCTTCCTACGGATTCGCGCTTTAGAATTAAAATGATGGAAAATTAATTGAACAATTATAAAAATTTCCTACTGTGATGAAAAATCAAGAATTAAATTATCAAAAAATTTGGAACTAATATAAAATTATGAATTCTAATTTGATAAACTTTGATAAACAAATACCATGCATTGAGAAGAAAAAAAATTCTCCTATTCTAAATTCGTCATTTTCTCCAGAGTAATCCTATTTCGAGACTTTCCTACGGATTCGCTCTTTAGAATAACTATGATGGAAAATTAATTGAACAATTATGAACTTTTTCTACTGTGATGAAAAATCAAGAATTAAATTATCGAAAAATTTTGAACAAATCTAAAATTATGAATTTCAATTTGATAAACTTTGATAAGCAAATACCATAAACTAAAAAAAAAAAAAATTTCCCACTCTAAATTTGTCATTTTCTCCAAAGTAATCTTATTTCGAGACTTTCCTACGGATTCGCGCAATAGATTTAAAATAATGGAAAATTAATTGAATAATTATAAAAATTTCCTACTGTGATGAAAAATCAAGAATTAAATTATCAAAAAATTTCGAACTAATCTAAAATTATGAATTTTAATTAGATAAACTTTGATAAACAAATACCCTGCAATGAGAAAAAAAAATCTCCCACTCTAAATTCATCATTTTCTCCAAAGAAATCTTACTTCGAGACTTTTCTACGGATTCGCGCTCTCGAATTAAAATAACGGAAAATTAATTGAACAATTATAAAAATGTTCTACTGCGATGAAAAATCAAGAATTATCAAAAAATTTTGAACAAATCTAAAATTATGAATTTTAGTATCACCGCGATAAAAAATTGGAAATAATATTTATTGATTTATAAACAATTTTACGTAACTTTATAAAATCCCAAAATAAAATAGACGATTACTGATAATTTAACGATAAATTTTACTATAATTTGGCAATTTCAAATTTCTCTGTGAGAATATTTTCAAGAATTTCCCTTTTATTTTCGAGTTCCAAAATTTAAATGCCTCGCGTCTCGCTGCAACGAAAAATCGATCCATCAAACGTTTGCCCGATTTTGGGGGACAATTTTGGTAAGAGGCGTATTTTTTTTGTGTGAGAAAAATAATGCATGCACCGGGGATCGGGCTTTTTCTTTTTTCGCGTCACGCGACTGCATAATATAAACGAGTCGTTCAATGTCATTGTCATTGTCTCGTCATTACAATCGGAATGCGAGACACTCGCTTGCTGTCGGCGGTCGATGAATGTACGCCTGGATTTCTATACGCACAAACGTTTTCGTTCTTACGAACCGGAGAGGACTATTTAAGACTCGCGAGACGTTTTTTTGTCTTGTTTTTTTTTTCATCTTACCCCTCGAGCAAATTCGAATCACGCGCGCATTCGTCAAATGCGCGTTGCTTTAATTGGAAAGTTCGCGAGGAACGTCCAATCCAAAAAATCCCCTTTTCCCCCTTTCTATTCGCAAATTGCGCCTTAAGGTGATGACCGTGCGGCATAATGATTCATTCTTCAATGACGAATCGTGGTGAACGAAAAAATTTTAATTGCAGGAATAAAAATTAATTTTTTGTGCAATTTCCACGATGTGAAATTTCTGCGAATTTAGTAATATTATTCTTATTCTCAAAATTTTCTTCGAACATAATCTCTTTTCTATACAGATAAAGATAAACATTTGTTTTTGGTCGCTTAAGAATTTAACAGAAAATTTTCCAAGCAAAATTTTGAGTAATTCAAATTCTAAGATATTCGCCTTTCTTGTATTGAAAAAAACTGTTTTGTAATATTAAAATGTGTGATAAAAATACTCGAAAAATTTTATAAAGATTCATTGCATCGGAAACGAGAAAAAAAATTACAAAAATTCAATCTTTCTAAAATTTATTTCCTCGAATCAATGAATTTAGTTTTTGGCGAAGCAATTTCCACGATGATTATTCTTGTTGATCCTTAAGATTTCCTCTAAACATAACCTTTTTTTTTTATATATAGAAAAATAAAAATGTGTTTTCAATCGCTTTTGAAGATTTGAAATAAATTTTTCAAGCGGAATTTTGAGGATTGATATTCCAAAATATTCGTTATCCTTTAACTGAAAAATTATTTTACAGCGTTAAAATGTCAGCGTTAAAAACATACGAAGAATTAAAAAAAAATTCAACCTTCATTCCCTCAAATCAATGAATTAAGTTGATGGCAAAACAGTTTTTTTTTTAACCGAAAAATGTATTCACGTTTTACTTGTGAAAAAAAAATACTGTACATACTGCATAAAAAAAAATTGCCATAAATTCGTACATGTCAAATGTGATTACGAATTCGGGGACAAAGGGGGAAAAAAGTCGATTTAAATATTCATTGGGGCGATGCAATGCAACTATGCAACAAGACTCGAGGACCTCAGTACATTTTTCGGTAAGGCCATCGAGGATGTTTTTTTTTTCTTCTTTTTCGGAACTCAAGACCACCATTCTCCCATAATGAATGTGCACCATAAGTTACTAGCTGACAAGTAAATATGTATTATATATCGGTACAGTCTGGATTCTCGATACCGAAACAGGGAGAGTTCAAGCTCGGAGATACCGAAGGTTATCGGAATAAATTCGCTCGCTAATTGCAAAAAGCCATAAGGGCAGGAATAATATATGCGAATATATGGTAGATACAAAAATAATGTTTTATCGATAAATTATGCAATGGACGATTACAATTATCTTGAGCATAAAAAATAAGAATTTCACCGACAGAAATAAAATTTAATTAAAAAAAAAATAACATGAAAGGAAATTTAAAAAATATCGATGGCAATATTGAATTCGGAGAATAAAAATGTGGCAATGAAAAAGTAATCGAATAAATTGTTTAATTTTTCTTTTTTTTCTGATTAAGATTCGTTTTTGATCAAGAAAAATTCTTATAATTCTTGTAAATAAAGAAAAAAGTATCAAGAATAATTAACCGAGTAAAATTATTATTTTTTTCAATTTTCAATTTCATTTTCCAACGTTTCAATTTTCAAATTATCACTTTGAATAAATTAAAAATGTAAATTTTGATTTCAAATAAACATTTTTAATTTTTAAATAAATATATTTGTCGATTTTGTGCTCAACCTATTTTTTTTAAGTGCACGAAAAAAACTTCTATCACGTGAAAATTGCTGTCTTAATTTTTCCTCTCGTTCTCGACGAGTTAGCGATAATCGCTGGTTTATTTCGAATTCTCTGAGCGAAAAACGCGTCTGAGCCGTCACTTTGCTGTCACGAACCCTTCAGAGCTTTTTCTCGCTTCGACTTGTCGCGGTGGCGCAATAATATAATCGTCTAGAACTGTGCTAAGCGACCAAAAATTGTCTCCAATATGTTAGAAGCGCCAAAAAGTAATAAAAAAAAAACGGAGAAAAAAAAACCACGACGTCAACGGCATGATGTGTGCGATCGTTCAATCGTAAATTACGAATCTTTGAGAACTTCCAAAATAAAAGACACTTGACAGGACTGTTAATTAAGAAGAGTAAAAAAAACTGCGCATATATATGAGGCATTCCACGGTATTCCGATCAAAATTTCGCCTTGATGATTTCGATTTTTCTCTAAATTTTTTATATAAAAAAACACATTGAAATACATTTTTCCAAATTATTTCAGAATTTTTTGATCGGGCGTTCTTTAGATTTCTTTTTTTTTTTCTGAAAAACGGGGGACCTCTTTGTAAGATCTGAAAAAAATCAGAATAATCTAATAAATTATAAAAAAAAATTTGGGCTTTGTTCCAAAATGGAGATTTTAATACTCTGAATCAAATTTGTTTTTTTTTAAATTTTTTGAATTTGACTCATAGAGTATTGAAATCTCCATTATGGAACAAAGCCCAAAAATGTTGTTATATTTTATTAGATTTTTCTGAATTTTTTCAGAATTTACAAAGTTGTCCCGTTTAAAAAAAAAAATAATAATAATAATAAATTCAAAACACGCGTGACCGAAAAATTCTGAAAAAATTTGAGAAATTTTTTTTCAATGTCCTTATTTATATAAAAAATTTAGAGGAAAATCGAAATCATCAAGGTAAGATTTTGATCGAAATACCGAGGAATGCCTCATATATAGATGGATCTCTGACGTCCAGTGTCACGTTCCTCTTGGGAAGACGTGCCGAGGGAGACCAATGAAAATGTGGATAAACGACGTCGGGACGTTAAAATTATAACGTCGTTGAGGTTTGACGAAAAAGAGACAAAAAAAATTAAGATAAAAAAACTCGAAAAAAAAAATCACAAAAAAATCCTCCTGAATTAATGATAGAAGTGTCATCGTTAAAAAGGGTCATAATTAAAAAAGCAAGTTCGTTGATCCGACAACAAAAATTTGTTCCCCTAATTACGAAAAACCCTGATTTACAAAAAGCAGCCCTGATTTCTTTTCTCAATACAAAGAGCCTGAGAAAAAAAATTAAAAAATGATCGAGCCACAGAAAATTCGGAGGAATTATTTTTATATTGAATTTCCGAGGTTGAGAAGAAAAGAGAGTCGAAAGCGAATGTGCACAAAATTCGAACGAGAAATTGAATATCCGGTGGCTCGTGACACGCGAGACGGAAGAGCAAAGATTTTTGTCACATTGCCAGGATGAAAAATAAAAAAAATGACGAAATAAAAAAATTTCCCGAGACATAATGCAGTTCGATGCTGACACATACGAGGATAAACTCGCGATGGCTCGTATATCCGCCCCCGCAAAAACGTACTTATTGCGGCAATATATTTTTCGAGCTCCGTCGCTCGCACGTACGAAATTATAGATATACAACGTCGGCGGAATAACGACGATTTTCACGCTCGAGGGCGCACGCTTGAAATCCGTCAACAAGTTTATTACCGGCGCGTCGTGGAAACCAGAAAAAAAAAAAATAACTGGATCGACCCTCTAAAAAGTCTCGGAACGCCAATTGGGACAATATTCCCTTCATCTTTTATTTTTCTATTCTAGTAGTATTTTTAGTGTTCTTGGATCGTTGTTAGGCTATTAAATAGTCAGGATGTCGAAAACGATTTTTCAAGCATTTTTTCGTGAAAGATATTTTAATTTATGAACGTTAAAATTTATATGGGGCATTCCATACCAAGTCGACCTGATTATGACCCTCGACCTCGCTGATTTCGTTTGCAATTTTTTATATGATTCTTCCAACTCAAAGTAGCATTCAGAATTTTTTTCAGATTTTTAAAACCAAATTTGAGTACGTCATGATTTTTTGAACATTTTTTTCGAAAACCTCGAGGGCCGTGATTTAAAAATCTGAAAAAATTCTAAAAAATGAAAATTTTTAACCCAAAAGTCACGATGACGCTTCCACCTCGATTTTAGATTTTTATGAAGAAAATGTAAAAAAAAAAATAGATGCAGAAATTAACCAACTATTTTTGGAAATTTTTGGTTAACGATACAAATATTCAAGCCACTTTTCACGGTAGATCAATTTTTGCATCTTTTTTTTTCTCATTTTCTGGGTCGGAGCTCAGATCATTCGATTACCATCACTCGAGAACTATGCGATTATTGATTGAATTTCAAGAGGAAAAATACTTTATTTTACCATTTTCAAGAGATTGAATTTTTTTCAAATTTTTTTCCCTAATTTTTTTTCCTGCCTCAACAGGAGAAAAAAAATCTGAAAAAATGCCTCTGAACTCAACAACAACAGAAGCAACTTTTTGCTATCCGGGGCTTTTCATGAATCCTCTGTTTTCGTGCTATACGGGATTTTTCAAATTTCCTCTTTTTTCACAAAAAAAAACAGCATAACTTTAGAAAATAAAATCGCTCAAAGTTTTTAAAAAAAGGAAATAGTAGCTCAAACTTTCCCCTTTATGAATTCAGTCGTGAAAATGTATTAAAAAATTCCTCTGAAAGATGGGTGCACCTGAAGAGGGGGAAAAAGGCGAAAAACAGCTGTTTTCAAAATAGAGTCCAAATCTAAAAACAATTTGTAAAAATAATTAAAAAATCAGAAAATGAAGTCGAATTTATGTAACTTTTACCTTCATTTTCAAATTTTTCTTTTTAAAAAATAATGATTCTCGAAACCACGGTACCCGATTTCGGAAAGGTCCTCTAAAAAAAAGGCGTCTCTTTCGGAGAGCACGATATCTTTGGATTGGATCATCCAAAATAAAAATAAAAAAAAGATTTCTTTACTATAAGGTATAATCTAGTATCTAATAGGAGAAATAAGGAAAATATCAATTCTCAACAAAATGGCGGCTTCGCAAAAAAAAATCGATTTTTGATGAAAATGTTTGCCTTAAATTGTTTATAAAATTAAAAATAAATAATAAATGGCATGAAATGTTCTGTGTATATACTTGAATATGTGTACATTACAAAAATGAAAATTAAAAAAATCAATTTTTTGAAAATCCTGACTGCGTATAACCCCTTAATCGATCATAATCGAGAGGAGGGAATAAATAGTTTTTTTTATTCCATCGTCAACAGGAAGATCGTCACAATCGACGAGATGACGTCCTGGATTCAAATGGACGGCGGAGTTTCAGCAGTGCAAACAGACGCACGTTTACTCGCATCGTTTGTTGTCGTAGGTCACGGCTTACGGGTCAATAATATAGAACGATGTGGAGAGAAAAAAAAACCGGCCAAGAGCGAGTCGGGCTCGCACAAGTGGGATTTCGTATTGACATATACTACAAAAAAGCTGTTTGTGTTTGAAATATTTTTTTTAGCGACTATAATAACAATATTTATAAAAACGGACGCATTTCCGGTAAACTATAACTCAATATTTACCAACCCAATTAAAATCTAAATTTTGTTTTAGAAACCAGAATTTTTTTAGCAATTCTTTAGCAGATTTGGCAGATTAGCAGATTTTCAACAGATTTTGAACTATATTTTTAAAACTACTGAACTGAAAATAATAAAAAAAAATATTTTGAATCCTCAGAAGTAGCTCTTTCAAACGATAACTTACGCGATATTATCTATTACTTTTTTTTGGACCAGACTTACCCCTATTTTAATCTAAAATATTTTTTTTTCCATTCTGTTACGAGAATGAACTTACAAAGGTTTCGTTGATCTGGAAAATTCGTGGACTTTTTCTCGAGAGATTAAGAGAGAAATAAACAAAGTTTCCTCTAATTATCTACTTAATACAAGATCATTTTGTTAGAAAAATTCTTTATAAATAATTATAGAATGATGAGACGATGAAGATAACACTTCATCATTCATATGGGGCATTCCATGCCAACTCATAATCCTGATCACCTCGGATTTTGATTACAATTTTTTATATCACTGCTGCAATGTTAAAAAAGACCTTCAATTTTTTACAAATTTTTTTCCATCTCCTTCATTGGCACATTAATATTTTATTTGAGCAGCCACGAAACGCAAGATGTGTAATTTCAATTTTTTTCTTAATTAGAAGAAGAATATGTAGAAATCTCGTTTGAAAACAAAATTTCCAAAAAATTGAATCTCAAAATAGAGCTTTGTCGTGCCAAAAATTGAAAAAAAAACACAGAATAATCAACAAAATTGTCAAAAAATTGCGAGTCTCTTTTGACTATGGTACAATGTTATAAAAAAATAAGAATAAATTCGAGACAGTTCGGATTTGTTTATTATCGAGTTGGCATTAAATGCCCCATAGTTTTTACTGTACAAGCACCCGGGAGATTCCCCGAGATGCGTCCTTGACATCTCTATACGCGTTTTACGAAGACGTCAGCCTCAAGATATTCTCTTCTCATACTTTTCTTTTTCATCTCACTCTCTCTCCCTCTTTCTTCTCTGACATTCGTCTTTTTCTCACTTTTGCACTACCGGGGTTATAAGTACATATAATGATATATATCATATGCTATACATATGGGGCATTCCATACCAGGTCGACCTGAGTGTGACCCTCGACCTCGCTGATTTCGCTTACGATTTTTTATATGATTCTTCCAACTCAAAATAGCATTCAGAATTTTTTTCAGATTTTTAAAACCAAATATGAGTACGTTATGATTTTTCGAACATTTTTTTCGAAAACCTCGAGGGCCGTAATTTTAAAATCTGAAAAAATTCTCAAAAATCCGGTGTCAAAAATGAAAATTTTTTACCCGAAATTCATTATGTCTAGGATTTCCCTTCCACCTCGATTTTAGGTTTTTATGAAGAAAACGTAAAAAAAAAAAAATAGATGCAGAAATTGATCTACCGTGAAAAGGAGCTTGAATATTTTTATCGTTAACCAACAATTTCCAAAGATAGTTGGGTAATTTCTGCATGTATTTTATTTACGTTTTTTTTTTCATAAAAACCTAAAATCGAGGTGCAAGCGGAAGCCTGGACATCATGAATTTTAGGTAAAAAAATTTCATTTCTGACACTGGATTTTTGAGAATTTTTTCAGATTTTTAAATTACGGCCCTCGAGGTTTTCGAAAAAAATGTTCAAAAAATCACAAAGTACTCAAATTTGGTTTTAAAAATCTGAAAAAAATTCTGAATGCTATTTTGAGTTGGAAAAATCATATAAAAAATCGTAAACGAAATCAGCGAGGTCGAGGGTCACACTCAGGTCGACTTGGTATGGAATGCCCCATATGTACTTTAAGATATATATATATATATATATATATATATATATATATATATATATCAGCGTACTTACACTCCTGTTTTTCGCTCGTCTTTCTTTTTTTTCATATCTGCCACGCTCTATATATAATGGCTCATATATAATACGACGTTGCGAACGGTAAACATACGAGACCCGTTAGGTTCTCGTAACAGCAGTTTGCAGCAGCAATCGCAAAGTGAACTCCTTTCATATATACAAAGTTTTCGCGGGTTACGTATCATCGTGATCCATCACAGCGATTTCCGCAAAGAACGACGAGTTTATTTATCCTCGTTCTCCCCCAATTACTAAAAGACATCTCTTTCAACCGCAGGAAATTTTTTTTTTCCTCATTTTCCATGTACTCGAGGATCCCAATCAAAATTTAAAGTCTCTGCCAATTTTCGATGAATAATTATTTCATGCAAAAAACTTTTCAAGAATAATTTGCCAACTATTTTAAATTTTTTGTTAAAGTGGTTCGTTGTTTTTTATTTAAGTTTATTTTTTGCACAATCTCTTGTATTTTTAATTATTTAGTATTTTTAATTTTGTAAATCGTGTCTGCAAATATTTGACGATTAATTATCGTTAAATTGCATTTTGCATTTCAGCATCCGAAAAAATCTCGACCTCGTTTTTCGCTAGAATAAGCCGCACTTTTTTTCCCTATTCGTTAATTCGGGATTTAGTAGATTTTGCGAGAGATTGTCAATGGAAAATAACTTGCGGTGAAATTTTTCGAGCAACGCACTGAAATGCAAAAAAAAAAATGAATAAAATATAGGATAATGAGAGGAAAAGAAAAAATTAAATTCCAAGCGCTTTTTCAAGCTTATAAGAGCGCCAGTGTCGTCGACGACGAAAGATTGCCAAGAATCCTAACCCAGGAGTCAAATTGCCGGCATAGAGAAAGAAAGAGAGAGAGAGAGAGAGAGAGAGAGAGAGAAGTGTACACAGAGGGCGGACGCAGTATAAGAAAAGAGGCTGTACAGAAAAAAAATAAAATTAAAAAAAAAAGAGAGAGAAGACGCGATAAAAAGAAGGAGAGAATGCGAAATACGACGATGGCAGCGCTCCAAAAGAGGTGAAATAGCGAAAAATGCTCTCGAGATTCTCCGCCGCGAGTGAATTCTCCGAGAAGCTCACCGTATAGAAACAGCAATTCATAGTATGACGAAGAAAAAAAACAAGAATAAGACAACGAAATACGAGCAAAACGGATTTCGAAAAGCTTAAAGGGGCTTTGGAGAAAAATAAATGAAGAATATGTACGAGCCAAATTCAACGAAGCCCAGATTGGGCCCTCGAGAACAGCAAATAAAATTTAATAAGTAGAGCGAAGCAGCAACAAAAAGGTTTGAAGCCCATTCACAGGAAAGAATATCAGAGTAATTGGAGACAGAGGATGAACGAGAAATGCCTCGCAAAAATTGGAGAGAAGACAATTGGGGACAAAAGATCAAATATTGTTCCAATGGAGATTTTTTTTTTTTTTCGAAAAAAGAAAATTCTTGAAAATTGTGATAAGTGTTGCCAGGATGGAGGAGGAAGAAATTCTGCGGTTGCTCGAGGAAAAGCGCAATGCGCACGAGAATAAAGATCGCCGGCCAAGATCCAAAATGAGAGGCGAGTTCATAGGTCGAAATTCCTTGGACTGCGGAAAACGAGGGGGGAAAAAGGAAAAACGTCATTGAGACGATCAACGAAAGAAAAAGAAGAAGAAGAAGAAGAAGAAGAAGTCGACAATGAGTAGGAATGAGAGAATGAAAGGATCGATAGACATTCGTGACCAGGTGGTTTATAGTAGACGTGACCGAGATTTATCAGACGCAAACGTTGAGAAATTTTCAACCCCACGGACGAGACGTCCGCGAGACGAAATGACTTTCGGGCCAAGAAAATGTCGCTGAGCTTTCGGAAGCTCTAGAGATCAATTTAGAAGGATCTATGTGTATGTATGTATGAGGCATTCCGGGGTATGTCGATCAAAATCTTACCTCGATGATTTCGATTTTGCTCTAAATGTTTTATATAAATAAGGACATTGAAAAAAAAATTCCCAAATTTTTTCAGTATTTTTCGGTCACGCGTTTTTTGGATTTACATCTATATTTTTTTTAAACGGGAAAACTTTGTAAAATCTGAAAAAATTCAGAAAAATCTAATAAAATAAAACAAAGTTTTTGGGCTTTGTTCCATAACCGAGATTTTAATACTCTGAGTCAAATTCAAAAAATAAAAAAAATAAAAATTTGACTCAAAGAGTATTAAAATCTCCACTTTAGAACAAAGCCCAAAAATTTTGTTATATTTTATTAGATTATTCTGAATTTTTTCAGATTTTATAAAGAGGTCCCTTATTTAAAAAAAAAAAAAAATCCAAAGAACGCGGGACCGAAAAATTCTGAAATAATTTGGAAAAATGTATTTCAATGTGCTTTTTTACATAAAAAATTCAGAGGAAAATCGAAATCATGAAGGCAAGATTTTGATCGGAATGTCGTGGAATGACACGACAAAATCTTGTCTTGATGATTTCGATTTTTCTCTTAATTTTTTATATAAAAGAACACATTAAAAAGAAAATTCTCAAATTTTGTCAGAATTTTTTGATCACGCGTTCTTTGGATTTTTTTTTTTAAAGGGACCCTTTTGTAAAATCTGAAAAAATTCAGAATAATCTAATAAAATATAACAAAATTTTTGGGCTTTGTTACAAAATGGAGATTTTAATACTCTATGAGTACATTCTTTTTTCTTTCAATTTTTTGAATTTTAATCATAGAGTAATAAAATCTCCATTTTTGAATGAAGCCCAAAAAATTTGATGTATTTTATTAGATTTTTCTGATTTTCTTCAGATTTTACAAAGTTGTCCCGTTTAAAAAAAAAAAATCCAAAAAACGCGTGACCGAAAAATTCTGAAAAAATTTGGGCATTTTTTTTTCAATGTCCTTATTTATATAAAAAATTTAGAGGAAAATCGAATTAATCATGGTAAGATTTTGATCGAAATACCGTGGAATGCCTCATATATATAGACCTTATAAAATGGCCTAAAAACACGTGATACAGTGTATGAGATATCAAGAATAATTGGCATGAAAACGGAAGTTACGATGCGCCAATAAATTATCGCCGAGAGAAATATCCAGAGTGAATGGAATGAGAATGAATATCGCGGTGAATGAAATGCGAAATGACGGAAATAAATAAAAGAAAAAATAATTCCAAAAAATCCTAAAATTTGGGAGTATATTATGAATATAGACATATATTAGGACAGTTGAAAGAAAAACTGTTTTTCCAATTGCAATCTTGGTCCAGATTTTTGTAAAGTTACCCCAAAAATTAAAACCGAAAAAATTTTACGTTTTTTTTTCGTGATTTTTTTAAATATTGTTAAACTGAGCTGATTTATTTGATTCAAATAAATTTTATCCGATTTATCTTGAATAGGACGATGTTTGCATAAAATTCGATTTATTTTAAATATTAATATAAATTGCATAAATCATTTCTCTAATTAAAAATTTCAAAATTAATTAATTCCAAAATGATTTTGTGTTAAAAAAATTTCCGTTAAACTGCATGCTTTTGAGTAAGTTTGGGAATCTCAATTTTTTTTCTTCTCTCTTAAGGTACTAGTCTACTTCAGAAGGCCAAAAAAAAAGAAAATTTTTAAGATTTTTAAGAAAAAATATTATTCTTTATTTTGATTCTTTGAATAATTTATAGAAGGCGAAAAAAAAAATTCCTCTTTTTTACCATCAATATATAGATATAAATATAAATCATAGTATCATAGATCGCCATAAATTACACCGAAGCGTATATCTTTAAAAATAACGAAAAATTAAGTTCTCAATCCTGAGGATGCCAAAAATAGGAAGGAACGTGTGAATTGTCCGTAACTCGATTTTATTACATTTCGTGAATTATTGGGCAATGAAAAACGGGGAATAACATTGAGATAAATTGATCGTAATCGTGATCCTAAAAAGCGAAAGATCGTGGATGACAGAAATAATGAAGAGCCGAAATATCAAAATCTCGTAATGTGTTTCTATATATTGTAGGTGAACGAAGATTAGAGAGAGAGAGAGAGAGGGCGAGAGAGAGAGAGAGAGAGAGAGAGAGAGAGAGAGAGAGAGAGAGAGAGAGAGAGGGAGAGAGAAAGAGAGAGAGAGAGAGAGAGAGAGGGAGAGAGAAAGAGAGAGAGAGAGAGAGAGAGAGAGAGAGAGAGAGAGAGAGAGAGAGAGAGAGAGAGAGAGAGAGAGAGAGAGAGAGAGAGGAAAAAATTGACGACGTACAGTTGTAATTTATAATATTTCGAGACTCGAGACGATTTTCGTGCCAAATTTTCGGACACGTACACGTCGTTTGTTCCCCTGTTTTCTCACTTCCAAAGTATCTATATAAACGTTGCGATGTGTAGTTTTAAAGAGAGAGAGAAGTAGAGAGGAGGAGGAGAGAATGAGAGATTTGTAGGAATCGCGAGAAAATGTTTCGAGCGCGATTTCATGTTGTACACAATGAGTTTAACGCCATCTGGTGTTCATCACTTTGTGATGAAAAGGTGGAGGGCGAGGAGGATTTATTTAACGATGTACTAAATGATCCAGGACGCAAATTACATATTCAGGCTAAATAGCAAAAACCCAAGAGAGAAAAAAAAAGATCGAACCGAGAGAACCTGACGCAGAAAAAGCGTTCAATTTTATATTTACACGTCCTGAGAACAATGAGAACCACAGAAATGACCTCACACGAGTTCTACGAGGCGTAAGAAAAAATTATATCCTCCAAAAATGAAAAAAAATATATATAGATACCACGTGCGAATCAGACTCGATGTGGGGGTAATGGGAGTCAATATCCTAAAATAAAATTTGTATTATTTGGACTGAGATGCGGCCACGTTTCTTGGCATGAAACGAGAATACGACGAATAAGTAAAAAGAAAAAAAGGACAACGGCATGATGTCATAGAAAAAGAATCGACCTATTTTTAATTCAAACGACGTTAATTATAGAATTTGAAATTTTTATTTTTATCAAATTCTCATAAATTTGTCGCAAAGGAGTTTAATTAACGATAAATATTCCTCGTCAATCTGGAAATGTATATTTTTTGTTCCATAATTTATTCTTTTTTTGGAAGGAGAGAGAGAGAGAGAGAGAGAGAGAGAGAAGAATTTAGATTTTTTTTTCTTCGCCGCAAATGGAGCCGAAAAATGTTCCTTTGTCGAGGAGGAGAAAAGAACACGTCTGAGCAATCGAATATTTTGGTCTGATTCTCGAAATAAAGAAAATATGAAAAAGATAAGCGAGGCATCGACGAATTCTCTCGCTCGTTGGTTCGATAAAGCAGTTAAAAATAAATAAATAAATAAATATATCATTTATTTATATATGATATATTATATAAAGCGTTGCAAATAATGCATTACTTTTTTTAATGCACTTGCATTTTCATTAACCATTAAAATTTAATGGTTGAAGAAAATGCAATTGCATTAAAAAAAGTGATGCATTATTTGCAACCCTGCCCATTACAATGTAGTGTGGTAATAGAAAAAAATTCCATTACCTGTTGCAATGTAATATGTAATGGACAAAACTTTGATTGCGATTTTGGGAATGGAAAAATATACATGAATAATTTATTGCAGTTTTACATTACATTTTATTGACTTAGGACTTAGATTTTTAGAATTATTGATACAGATACTTTTTAGAATTTAAGGTACCTGAAAATCTAAGTCCTAAGTCAACAAAATGTAATGCAAAATTGCAATAATTTATTCATCTATGTTTTTCCATTCCTAAAAGTGCAATCGAAGTTTTGTCCATTACACATTACATTGCAATGGGTAATGGAAATTTTTTCTATTACACACTACATTGTAATGGGCAGGGTTGCAAATAATGCATTACTTTTTTTAATGCAATTGCATTTTCATCAACCATTAAATTTTAATGGTTAATGAAAATAATTTCCATTAACCATTAAATTTTAATGGCCAATAAGAATAATTTCCATTAACCGTTAAATTTTAATGGTTAATGAAAATAATTTCCATTAACCATTAGACATTAAAAAAGTAATCGTTAATGCATTACTTTTGCATTAAAAATGTCGCAACCCTGATTATATAATATATGCTATGAAATGTAATAAAAAAAAAAATTTGATAAAAAGCAATTAAAGATTTAATATAAAATATACCATAAATCAGATCTGCCATATTAAATATTTTATTATTATATTTTATAGAATATTATATCAATATTATTTATATTGGAAAATAAGGATATATCTGATCTATTATACTGTTTTATATTATATCAGGTCCTTTCTCTCTCTGTATATATTTTAAAAAAAGCGTATAACGATCGAACAAACCAAAAGCAAAAGTATCTAAAATTAGATATCTGTAAGAGCCGAGGATATCGCCTATCGGGGGAGTTCTGCGCTGGATCGAGAAAGCACGAAATCGAAACCGCGCACACACAATCTTCTCTATACTCGCTTCTCTCTATCTCTTTGTGCATTTTGCGAAGAGTGTTGAATCCGAGGGTCCTCATTGCAATCCATTCAATTCGAATTTAACAAAGCGCTTTCTCACACGATTTTCACGGAAATACAGAATCCAAGTGTTCTTGCGAGAGACAAAATGATCTCTTTCATGTATTCCACTTCGTTCATTCGTCACTCTCCTGCGAATTTTCATTACTGTCGAGGATTTATTTCGATAAATCATAAAATCGTTAATAGTCATGCATTAATTATCAATTTCAGCACGTTTTTCGTTTTAAGAGGTTATATGCAGTTAGGATTTTCAAAAAATCGTTTTTTTATTTTCGTAATGCACATAGGGCGTTCCATCCCAAATCGGACAGTTTGAAAAACTTTTTTTTTATTTCCTCAATTTTTCTATATTTTTTAGCACCTATCAAAGGACTCTTCCTGTTAAATTTTGAGATTTTTTTGATTACCCGTTCAAAGATATTAAATGTACAAAAAAAAAACGCTTTTTTTTTTGTATTTTGGTCATAACTTCTTTAATAATGGTCCAAATTAAGTTTTTTTTTCAAAATTGTTGTTTTTTCGTGGCCTTTTCAGAAAAAAATACAAAAAAAATTATTCGACGTGTTTTTGAATAAGTTTTTGGAGTTTTTAACTTTAAATCGTGTTTTTAAAAGTGAGTACATATTCTGATTTTTTTGAAAATTTGTTGTTCCAAACTTCTATTTATTCAACAACTTTTGAGAAAAACTCGGTCGTGGGGCCTCCATAATTACTGTTTTTTTCGATTTTTGAAATAAAAAAAAAATAAAAATTTTCCATTATAGTATTTTTTCATTATTTATAATTTATTTTGACACTTTTTTAAATTGTTAAGAAGTTCTTAAATTTGATAATTAATCGACAAGTCTGTTCATGAACGATAATATTAACAGTTTTTATTTATTCACGTATTCTTTTGAAAATCTTACATATACGATTATTTCCTGAATTATAGAATATTCCTTTGCTAAGACGTTTCCGTTGCTCATTGGAATAATTAATAATTATAAAAATTATAAAATAATTCGGTACACTATTTGGGTTCGATACCCAGTCATACAATTCTTGAACTGTTATTATTTGCTTATCGATTAACTATTAATTATCAATTTTAAAAATCTGTTAACAATAAAAATGTGTCAAAATTAATTCAAAGTAATTAAAATAAAATGATTAATAATATAAAAATCCACAAATTTTCAGGGCAATCTGTAATGGGGTTGGGAGAAGTTATTTTTATAGAAATTATATAATAATAATAATAATAATAATAAATAAATTAATTAATTTTTATATTTTAGTAGAAATTACCAAAGTTTAATTTATTTACATTATTTACATTTTATTTATATTTTATTATATTGTTTATTTTATTTATTTACATTATTTATATTATTTTCTTGTGGTTTATCGTATGAAAAATTAAATAAACAATTATGATTTTGAGTATTCTTTTTAATGAAGGAAAAACGTTTATTGTTCTCCAGTTCTCCTCTCTAACTCTTTTTATTCTATTTTGTTTGGTCATTGCAATCGATCGTGCGCTATTAACTTTTATTTAACCATCGCATCCTCGATTTTGCAGCGAAATTTTACGATTCTTTCTCGTCGCGACTCCTCCTTTCTCGCTAATGGGGAAAACTCGAGGCCTGTGTTTCTCTTGACTTCTCTCTCACGAGAATCGTTATGAAGCTCTGTATTATAAATATACCAATGTCTTGTAGGAAGTACAATGGAGAACGAAAATAAAGCAATAACGATCGAGAACGATCGTTGTTATTATTTTAGATATACATATGTATATAAATATCTATTGTTAAAATTATACTTTGCGATACTTGGAAAAATAAATTTTACGATCCCGCGCGAAAAACTTTTGAATGTTGGCTCGAAACTTAAGGACCGCGATATCCGGGAAGAACATCGGACAAGGGTCAGTGAGCTTTGAATGGGCTTTAATTTTTTTTTTTTAAGTAGAAAAAAATTTACGCCCTCGATAACAAGCCTTTACCTTCAATAATCCAATCTTACTCTCTTGCGGTTAAAATTTTTTGTAATTACTTTAAAAAATTAGTGTAATTACATTAAATATTATAATTCGGGAAATAGTGTTACACAGATGTAAATAAAAGTTGTAAAAAATCACAGTTTATCAGAATTATTGTAATGTCATTCGAAATTATTACTATCGATGAAAATAATGTTGATTGGAATAGAAAAAAAAAATAATCATGTTCACGTTGTGAGAAACTTATTTATTCTGATTTTTGGTGTTCAAAAAACAAAATAAATAAGTCGAAAATTATGCGATCGTGCGGTCCGCGGTTTTTGGTGTTATCCAATCATTCGTTCTCGATTGCCAAAACGCTCGAATTTCGCGTATATAACGTATACCGGAATTAGTCCGAGGTAACGGGTAATGGGAATAGGGGAGAGCGGGGCAAAACGGACACTTATATAAATAAGGAAATAGAACTGCCGGAATGTTATCTATAGAGTAAACTTATTGCTAATTATTCCAAAATAAAATTTAACGAAAAAAAATATCGACCCACACCGTTACACGCTTTCATCTGTACATTGAACGAAAATTGAGATTTTTCGAACGTAAACAGAATCCAAAAAATCCCAAAAAACATTTTTAAAAAACATTTTTGGTGAAAATTCGAAAAAATTTTGAGTTTTTAGCAAAACTATTGGTAGATTCGTGTTCAGGGGGAAAAAATACATCGACATAAGGTTCTAAAAAAATTAACTAAAATTTTTTTTCGCATCTTGGCCAAAATGGAATCTCTTCACTAAAATTACTAATTTTTTTCTAGGATTTTGGGTTTAACTCGCGCTCATTCTCTTTGCGATCGTTGAAGCTTCAAAATGCCGCTTGGTTCATCCGATTCCGTTCATTTTTAAATTTTTGGCAGATTTTTAAAGTTCGACCATCGATTTTTACAATTTTTTCGGCGATTTTCAAAGTGCTCTCATTTCTACAAAAATTAAGTTATCGGACAGCTTTTAAGTATGAAAAAGAAATTTGAGAATCGGGCAAACTGAAGGAAAGTTATGATCACTTGAAATTTCGCTATTTTGGGGATTTTTAAAAGTAACCCAAAAATGAGAATTTTTTTTATTTTTTAAAATCGTTTTTCAACCTCATTTCCATGGGAAATTTATCGCTGATTGTGAATAATGCAGAGTTTTCATTGAAAAAAAATACTCGTGAGAGAAAGCGGAAAAAACACTTTGACAAATATTTAATAAATATTAAATTTGAATTAATTTAAATATATAAAATATTCGTTATTTATTTACTTTTTACTCCATTTATTTAGAAAAACTTTCATCGGCATATTATGGTTACTTTAATCGACATATTATGATTAAAATCTCAGTTTTTTTTTTTAAAATTCATTTCTGTCGCCGTTTTTTCCAATCGTTTGGAAGGGTGACCGTTTTGCCCCGATCTCCCCTATGAATATATCTATGCAAAATCGATTCTCGCCGAAACCGCGAATATATGTGTTACACACCGTGAGTCGCGTATATACATAATAATGCCCGCAAAAACCCGTCGTCCATTGCCTGGCTCGTTATCGTTATCGTTTTGCTCTCACGTTTACGTCATACACTGCCACGTTCGAGAATCGTGGCATTAAGACGTTGCACCGAAAGCTTATTTTCATTTTAAAAAAAAAACAGAGAGAGAGAGAGAGAGAGAGAGAGAGAGAAAAAAGAAATCAGACTTTTTTCCAATTCAAGATCCCGTAAATTCAAAAAAAGAACTTCAGAGAGTGAACAAAATTTCCAAATGCAAATTAAGGAGATTTTTATAAATTTCATTATCTAATAATTATTCAATTAATTAATTAATTGTTAATATACATTTCTTTTCTTTCCTCGACCATATTTTTCAATAAATAAAAAATTCACTATTATTTCAAACATTTTAAGATATATTCGTGAATTGATATTTGTATTGCAAAAATCGTTTTGCAGTAACAAAACATGTAACAAAACGCCTGAAGAGGTTAAAAAAAAATCGATCGATTGAAAATCGAGAAGAAAATTCGCGAAAATTGGCCTCGTTTTTGAGAGTCCAAATAGTATTTTCCCCTTGAGAAAAACGAGTCCCTCCGGGAATTATCTTGGCGAAGGAAAAGCTGACGCATTACATATTACAACGATGCTAATCTTGCGTGTAATTAATAGGAGGCTTATCGTTCAGCGAGGCGAATGCAAGAGATCCAAGAGGAAAAAAAGAGCACACAGTTTATAATATTAAGGGGTTACGCTGCCCAGGAATTTTCATTTATTTACTTTTATTGGCTTAAGTGGTGCATTATTGAGTTAAGGGGGCCGGTCTAGAGACACATTTTAAGCGATTTATCGAGCTCGATAAAAAAAAAATATTTTTACCATTATTTTTTTTACAACATACTTATTAATATTTTGAGAATAAACAAAAGATTTTTCGAGAAAAAAAAGAAAATTAATTAAGTTGCTGCGTCACTAAAATAGTTATATCGTAAATTATTGGAATTTAGAAATTTTCTTTCGAGGATTTATTCTTAAAGATCTAAACTTTAAGAATATTCAAAATAAAATTAATTTTTGCAAAATTCTAGATCAGAATACTTAAATTCATTTTGGAGACTCTGCCAACTTTACAGAGGTGTAATATAATCCCTCAAGAAGCCTCTGCTTGTAATCACATCAGGAATTTCACAATATACACAACCGAGTCTCACGCGGAGACACTCGTTTCATTTGACAAATATTTAATCGTTACATTTAGCAATATCGCGGCAATAAAAATCACCCAAAAGAAAAAAAACGCTCTTAGAACCTCGTAAAATGTTCACTCCGTATCTCGCCTATCAAAGGAAAGAAAGAGACACAAAACAAATAGATTTCTTTAAAGAACAGCGACGCTTTACGATTGCCAAAGCTGATAAACGAGTGAAAAAAAAATTATCGTTTCGATTTGTACAAATTTACGACGAAATCATCGTGTGACTCAAGAAGAAGGGAAAATGGCGATTGCGCAAAAATTAAGTCATCGTTTCATGATTTTACTTTTTCTGGCATTTATTTTTCGTGGAAGTCGATTTTTCAAATCCCAAAAGATTTTTCCGACTTTTTTTTTATTTCTCTCACTCCTCACCGAAAACTTTGTTGCATATGTCTGAAATAACATTCCCTGAAAGTTACAGCCCTTAATATTAATATTAAGTACTCGACCTTCGCGTGAGAAGATTTCCCATCTAAAATACACGTGAATTAAAAACTTTTTTCTTAAAAAAATTACCATTTCGTGGCATTTTATGCTATCACATTGATTTTGGTCGCAATTTACGTAGAATTGAACAATCTTTAAAAGTGTCCGAGACAACGTAAGTGTAACTTACACTGGTGCGATGGTAGGGGTCCCTAAAGTTTTTCATTACCCAAAATTCTCGATTTTTTGCTGTTATCTCCGAAATGATTAACTTAACCGAAAAATCATAAAGGGAAATTTTGTTGAAAATTTAATTTCCTACAAAAAATGTCCTTTAGACCTTATTGCTAAAATAAATATTTCTTGAGATATTGAACCTTAACTTATTTGTGATGTAAAATTTTTTATGGATCATCGAACCAAAAGTTTCAAATTGTTGATATTTCATATCATATAAACACTGGTGATATGATATGTGATATGTTGATATGATATGGAATATCAACGATTTAAAACTTTTCGGTCGATAAACTATACAAATTTTATACCATAGATAAGTCAAGGTTCAATATCTCAAGAAAAATTAATTTTAGCAATAAGGTCTAGCAATAAGGCAATAAGGTCTACCATCGCACCAGTATAAGTTACACTTACGTTGTCTTGGACACTTTTAAAGATCGTTCAATTATACGTAAATTGCGACCAAAATCAATGCGATAGCATAAAATGCTGCGGAATGGTAATTTTTTTAAGAAAAAAGTTTTTGATGTACCCTCATTTTAGATGGGAAATCTTCTCACGCGAAGGTCGAGTACTTAATATTAATATTAAGGGCTGTAACTTTCAGGAAATTTTCTTTCAGACATATCGCGTTACAGCTGCCATAAGGGCGTATCACCTCTTTTACACCCTTATGGCATCCGGGAGGCATAAGGGCGTATCGAAATTTTTTTTTTCAGGAATCGACGTAATTATGACCGAAACGTATAGAACCGATGAAAAAAAAATTTTCCCAATTTTTTTTTTTTTTTTTTATACGCCCTTATGGCTTTCCGAGTGGGTGTCGAAAGCCATAAGGGCGTATCGAATTTTTTTTTTTCAGCAATCGACGTAATTATGACCGAAAAGTATAGAACCGATGAAAAAAAAATTTGCCCAATTTCCCAAACGGGATTTTGAAGCGTGAACGATTACGAAGAGAATAAGCTCTTGCTCAAGCCGCAATTCTATCTAGAAAATATTTTTGTTTTTCGGGCCTCATATCAATGTATTTTTGCCCCCTAAACACGAATCTATCGATAGTTTTTTTAAAAAATCAAATTTTTCATGAATTTCGATAAAAAACTGTTTTGCTCAATTTTGGGCCTATTTTCAAAAACCTGAAAATAGCGAAATTTCAAGTGCTCATAACTTCACTTTGGTTCAACCGATTTCAAAATTTGTTTTTCGTACGCAAAGCTTGTGATCAAACTTAGAGAATGCCGTTAAGTTCATCTCGATAACTAATTTTTTGTAGAAATGAGAGCAGTTTGAAAATCGCCGAAAAAAATGGAAAGGGGCATACCTTAAAAAATTTACAAAAATCTATTGTTGAACTTTAAAAATCTGCCAAAAATCGAAAAACGATCGTAATGGGATGAACCAAACGGGATTTTGAAGCGTGAACGATTACGAAGAGAATGAGCTCATGCTCAAGCCGCAATTCTATCTAGAAAATAAATTGCAGCCATTTTAGTGAACCGATTGAATTTTGGCCAAAATGCAAAAAAAAAAAAAAAATTATTTTTGTTTTTCGGGCCTCATATCGATGTATTTTTGCCCCCTAAACACGAATCTATCGATAGTTTTTTCAAAAAATCAAATTTTTCATGAATTTCGATAAAAAACTGTTTTGCTCAATTTTGGGCCTATTTTCAAAAACCTGAAAATAGCGAAATTTCAAGTGCTCATAACTTCACTTTGGTTCAACCGATTTCAAAATTTGTTTTTCGTACGCAAAGCTTGTGATCAAACTTAGAGAATGCCGTTAAGTTCATCTCGATAACTAATTTTTTGTAGAAATGAGAGCAGTTTGAAAATCGCCGAAAAAAATGGAAAGGGGTATACCTTAAAAAATTTACAAAAATCTATTGTTGAACTTTAAAAATCTGCCAAAAATCGAAAAACGATCGTAATGGGATGAACCAAACGGGATTTTGAAGCGTGAACGATTACGAAGAGAATGAGCTCATGCTCAAGCCGCAATTCTATCTAGAAAATAAATTGCAGCCATTTTAGTGAACCGATTGAATTTTGGCCAAAATGCAAAAAAAACAAAAAATTATTTTTGTTTTTCGGGCCTCATATCAATGGATTTTTGCCCCCTAAACACGAATCTATCAATAGTTTTTTCAAAAAATCAAAATTTTCATGAATTTCGATAAAAAACTGTTTTGCTCAATTTTGGGCCTATTTTCAAAAACCTGAAAATAGCGAAATTTCAAGTGCTCATAACTTCACTTTGGTTCAACCGATTTCAAAATTTGTTTTTCGTACGCAAAGCTTGTGACCAAACTTAGAGAATGCCGGTAAGTTCATCCCGATAACTAATTTTTTGTAGAAATGAGAGCAGTTTGAAAATCGCCGAAAAAAATGGAAAGGGGTATTGCAGCCATTTTAGTGAACCGATTGAATTTTGGCCAAAATGCAAAAAAAAAAAAAAAATTATTTTTGTTTTTCGGGCCTCATATCGATGTATTTTTGCCCCCTAAACACGAATCTATCGATAGTTTTTTCAAAAAATCAAATTTTTCATGAATTTCGATAAAAAACTGTTTTGCTCAATTTTGGGCCTATTTTCAAAAACCTGAAAATAGCGAAATTTCAAGTGCTCATAACTTCACTTTGGTTCAACCGATTTCAAAATTTGTTTTTCGTACGCAAAGCTTGTGATCAAACTTAGAGAATGCCGTTAAGTTCATCTCGATAACTAATTTTTTGTAGAAATGAGAGCAGTTTGAAAATCGCCGAAAAAAATGGAAAGGGGTATACCTTAAAAAATTTACAAAAATCTATTGTTGAACTTTAAAAATCTGCCAAAAATCGAAAAACGATCGTAATGGGATGAACCAAACGGGATTTTGAAGCGTGAACGATTACGAAGAGAATGAGCTCATGCTCAAGCCGCAATTCTATCTAGAAAATAAATTGCAGCCATTTTAGTGAACCGATTGAATTTTTGCCAAAATGCAAAAAAAAAAAAAATTATTTTTGTTTTTCGGGCCTCATATCGATGTATTTTTGCCCCCTAAACACGAATCTATCGATAGTTTTTTCAAAAAATCAAAATTTTCATTAATTTCGATAAAAAACTGTTTTGCTCAATTTTGGGCCTATTTTCAAAAACCTGAAAATAGCGAAATTTCAGGTCAACGTAATTATGACCGAAACGTATAGAACCGATGAAAAAAAAATTTTCCCAACTTTTTTTTTTTTTTATACGCCCTTATGGCTTTCCGAGTTGGTGTCGAAAGCCATAAGGGCGGATCGAATTTTTTTTTTCAGCAATCGACGTAATTATGACCGAAAAGTATAGAACCGATGAAAAAAAAATTTTCCCAATTTTTTTTTTTCTTCGGTTCTATACTTTTCGGTCATAATTACGTCGATTCCTGAAAAAAAAAATCGATACGCCCTTATGGCTTTCGAGACCCACTCGGAAAGCCATAAGGGCGAATAAAAAAAAAAAATTGGGAAATTTTTTTTTTCATCGGTTCTACACTCTTCGGTCATAATTACGTAGATTCCTGAAAAAAAAAATCGATATGCCCTTATGGCTTTCGAGACCCACTCGGAAAGCCATAAGGGCGTATAAAAAATTTAAAAAAATTGGGAAATTTTTTTTTCCATAGGTTCTATACTTTTCGGTCGTAATTACGTCGATTCCTGAAAAAAAAAAATTTCGATACGCCCTTATAGCAGCTGTAACGCGATATACAACAAAATTTCGGGTGGGGAGTGAAGGAAAAAAAAAATAAGTTGAAAAAAAATCGCCCTAATATCTATATGATATACGAGCTTTGTTATGATCGTTCAAATGATCGATTGGCCTACTCTCGGCGTTCATCCGCGCGTTTCGATTTTCTATGGTCACACCATCGACTGAGCTATGTTCTCTCATATTCACGCGTACATCACTGAATATCATTGTAAAAAAAGAAAAAAAATCCAATTCAATCGCGCACATACACTATGAACTTTCTAACGAAAAATAATTCCACAACGAGTCCGTTACTCGCCAGTCGATTAATTTTCACTTCACGCTCCTTACATCCATCATTCTTACACACGTGACACATGAATCTCGCTCGTACTGTCACTGCCGTATAATGAGAAGTAAATCGACCGTAGTTTCGCAGTTGGGTTGAAAAAAAAAAAATGACAAATCGACGATGGAGAAATCGATTTTTCGACGGCGATTCTCGGAGTGCTAAAAAATCAACGAATCTTGATTGTTCAAAAGAATGGAAATTTCGAAAGTTTAGATTAACCTAAAATCGGAAGAAGTATTTATTTAACGAAAAATTAGAAGAGCTTGCGAGTATTTGCTAAATAAAAATTTCAAAAATTCGAAGATATTTCAAGAATTATTTCCAAAATATTTAAAAAAAGTCTCAAAATTGTTCTGTAAAAGAATCAATTCGTCGATTATTCGTTAATCTTAACGTTCGAAACTTCAAGTTCATAAATCCGTCGTAATCGGATAAATTTACCATGTATCTGCTATTCAATTGTTTTAAATTATTTTTTTTCGCATGAACAATCGGTCAGAAAAATGCAATATTTAAATTTATGTATCTCATAGACGCTCATCTGTGTTTTTTCTTCTTAACAACAAAAGTTTCACGATAAAAAAAAGAAATCGACTTCATAAATCAATTTTTCTAACAGCAGTTTCAAGTATGCTCAGAAATCATCAAACTTCAATTATTCGGCATAATTTTCCAGTCGAAATTCATCATCAGAAACATAAATACTGTATTAACTTTTATTTTAAGCCATTGTTTAGCATAAAAAATCGGTCATACAATATAAGTTCTTCCTGTTCAATCTTTAAAAAAACAGCAACAAATCGTCTTCATAAAAAATCAATTTATTAATGGCGATTTTAAGTTTCAAAAAATTATCAAAATTGGTCATCGTCAAAAACGTTTCGACATTTCCTCTCAATTTTTTCGACCATTGTTTAGCATAAAAAATCGGTCAGAAAAATATGCAATATGTATATTTATGTATATATTCGAGACTCCGAGCTCTCTGCGTTTGTCCTTCTCGATAGAACATGTTTTACGAAAAAAAAGGAGAAAAAAAAACAAGAAGGTACCTTGACCGAATTCGAGTTTCCGTTTTCACTCGTCACCTCCTCTTGCCGATCTCTCACACCGCGCTCGTACGTTTGTGTTAAAACGTGATCCCGAAGACTCGCCAAAGGGGCGAATACTTAAATTCCCGTTGACGAAGAGGACGAAGAAGAAGAAAAAAAGAATCGTGCTCACCCGGTTTATTAAAAGCGATCGCGATCGTTCGATCGTATCAGCACGTTCGTACAGACCGATTTCCGGACAGAAAGAGAGAGAGAGAGAGAGAGAGAGAGAGAGAGAGAGAGAGAGAGAGAGAGAGAGAGAGGTTACCAGGACAGGTGTGTCTGGGGCATATAGTATTAACGCATACATCAATTATATGGGCCTTTCCATAAAAAAAAGGAACATTCACAAAATAGCTTGAAGAAATAAAAGAGAAAAAAAATCGCAAAGAAAAATTTTCCAAATTTTTTCTCCCCTCAAATTCTCAAAGAGATTCAAATGATTCAAGGAATTTACATTAGCATTCCTTTAATTACAAATATATTTATATATATATTTAGTTAAGGAATTTTTATGACTTAAAATATTTTCCTATAATTACGTTTTTTATTCTAAATTTTTATAATCAAGGGATAATGCAGATTAAGGGAACTTCATTTTATAAATATAATAAAATTGAAAAAAAAAATTCTTCAATTTGCATGGAACGTCCCATAAACCTGCAAATACAAAAAGTCTCTATAAACTTCTGAATCTTGCATTCCTCTTTTTAAAAATATTTTAAAGATCCTTGATTCATAAACAATGATGATAAAAAAGATAACCACAGCTTTTTTTCTGGCACTTGCAATTTGAAAAAAGAGAATTTCCTCTATATTTATAAATATATTTAAAAAACTGACAAAAACCTTTTAACCGGGCGGTCAATACTGCTTCTCATTTCCTTGGACGATAAAATTGTTTTAAAAAAGTTTTAGTGTACCTGGAACATCCCATAGGAGCCTATAAAATGACCCTTATGCTCGAGTGTTTAAAGGGGACGAGCATTTGGTTCATTTATATAGCTATATGTATATATATATATTAGGGTGAATAGGAAAAATAAATCGGTATTTTGGAAATTTTCATATTTTATTTTATAAATGAAGATTTTTTTTTTTAGCAATTTTAGCATTGTAAGCAATACTGATACCGAGTTTTACAAGAAAAAAGATGGAATAAATACAAAAACGTCTTAGAAGACAAAAATCAATATTTAACGATATAATTAATTGAAAAATAGTGAAAATATTGATTTTTAGAGATTTTTTTTTCGAAGATACGAACCATTTGTTAATTTTCAGTAAATATGGGTTTGAAAGAGTACATATCTGAGCACCTTGTATAAAGAATTCAGAACTTTTTGAATGATCGGTCTTCGTTTATCAGTGATAAAGTGAATTTAACGCTAAAAATAGCGTTTTTAAACATCCCGCGCGCCCTCTATATATTGTCAAAAAATCGAATCGTTGCACTGAGACCTTTATTTCAACGATATCTTTCATCTTTGAGGGAAGCCAACAGTTTTCAAAATTTTCGATTCACCCTAATATATACATACGGGTAGAAATATATTAAGGTCTCGGGCGCGAGTCACGAACGATCGGTATACGAGGAAACTTGAACGCAACCGACGAGCCCATATGGGTTTTTGGGAGGCCATGGGGTGAGGGGCATGGTTCCTCCGTGCGGTACGGTCGGTCACGTAGACGGAATTTCAAATACCATTAACGGTATTTCCACGAGACGGGGTCGAATAACACGTATATATATGCGTGAGGGGCAGAGATCGGTGAGGACAGGCTCTTCGATCCGAATTTGATATACGATTCGATGCAAAAATAAAGGTAATAAAAAAAAGTCGCGGGGACAGGACGACAGAGTAAAAAGGAACGATCCGAGAGAATTCGATATGTCCTCGAGTTTGCCTCGAAAAAAAAATCGGGTGAGTGTTTGACGTTGCGAAATCTTTAAAAAAAAAATAACAATAATAACATCAGTATGAATTTTGAAAAACATCACGTGGGGTTAACTAACATAGAGCAGAATTTGTTGAAAGTCGAAAAAATTAAACAACAGTAATAGTTTTGAGAAGTATTGAGGGTTTCGTTTTGAGGGATTGGGATTTTTTGGAAAATTGGTACAAGGATAGATATTAAATGATCTTTAGTTAACCTCCGATGTTAATACGATGAAGATTTGGTTGGTTGTCAGACGATTAAGAAATCTTGAATGTTGATTAAAACCTTGCCCGACGTGGTAAGGGCCAAGAATTTCTAGAAAAACTTGCTCGAGGGTGGATACTGAATAGGGTTAACGCGACTCTGGTCATGTATCATGGATTTAACTGGTCATGAAGGGGTTGAGGATTCTCAAATGATACAATCGATCAAGGGTTTCTTATAACAGGGCTAGAATTTTTTCAAAACATACATGAGGGTGAATATCGTCAGGATTTTGTCTCTGGTGATATATTAAAGGGTTAACTGCTCATTGAGGGGTTAAGAATTCTCAAATGATCTAGTCGATCAAGGGGTTATTAACGAAAGCCTAGGATTTTTCGATAAACTCGCACGGGAGATAATAGTCGCCATAGCAGGGTTAACATGCTACTGATACTATATTAAAGGGTTAACCACTCATTGAGGGGTTAGGAATTCTCAAATGATCTAGTCTATCAAGGGGTTCTTACCGAAAGCGTAGGATTTTTCGAAAGCACGGGGGATAGTCTCTATGACAGGGTTCACTTGCCACGGGCGATATATCAGAGGGTTAACACTGCTCATTGGGGGGTTAAGAATCAAAATTATATCATTTGAGAATGAAGTTGATAATACGAGAGTTGATTAAGGATTGCTCATTAATAACCTATATATTGACCGAACGTTGAAGGGTTAACTACTAGTTAAGGGGTTAGAATGTTTTAAATAGTATAGTTGATAAAATAGTTACGTTTTTTTCAAAAAAATCACTTGAGGGCGGAGATATTGGCTTAAAAACCTTCAAAGTATCTCTCAAACATGCCTAACCACCCTTAAAAACTATAGATTTATTTAAAAAAACCTAACTCATCGCTCAGATATAATTGAGGCTAAACTCACACCGTTCTGACTATCCTTACGAAGGTTAAAACTTGTTGTTAAAAATAATACCACTCATCCAAATGAATCGTGCCAGTGGGACGAATCGATTGTAACGAGAGCCCACATTCATGCACAGAGAAAAAAAAACAAACAGCGCGAACGAACGACAGCGAACAGAGGGTTGAAAACGGTTGAGACGGAAAATCGTGACGATATATAAAGTTCAAACTTTGTCACACCTCAACTGACACTAAAGATAAGAGGAGGCAGAAAATGTCGTGAAACAAAGAGGAGAATATCGACGAGCATGACAGTGAAATGTCATTGAATTAATAATGGCAAAAAAATGTTATTCGACTTTTAGTAAAAAAAAAAAAATTCTCAATGAAGAAAAAATCGTTCAAACTTCGATGAATGAATTTTTGGCAGTTTTTGTCTTTTTTTTTGGCAATTGAAGAACTTTCTTTCAATCAAGTTTCATTCAACTCAAGATTTATTTGAATATTAAATAAATTCTTTTTTTTTCCTTTCGTTTTATGGATCGGAAGGGAAAGTGAAATACTTTTCTCTCCTTTATCTCTCGGGTTAAGCATTACTATATATGTATATATATACTTAATGCATACTCAAAGTGACCACGTGTCGTCAATTCGGCGTTTCACTTTGTGCATCCTTCCTCGTCGTAATATATTATAATGTGTTTGCTCATTTTATGCTCTTACGTTGAGTACCGTTATATACGCGTACTCTCTATGTATGCATATATATATATATATATATATATATATATATATATATATATATAATTATATATAGTAAATATATGGTAATCGCGCGGTCCCGAAATCGGAACATCGCGGTTAGCTCGCGCGTCTCATCTCTTTTTTTTCTCTCATGCCTTCTTCTCTCTCTCTCTCCCTCCCTCTCTTTCTTAAGGGGTTATACAGAATTTTCAAAAAATCGATTTTTTTAAAGTTTCATTTTCGTAATGTACACATATTTAACACTTACTTGACACAGTGGGGTGCAAAGGACCCCAGGCCTAAATTTCCTTAATTTTGAGTACCTCAATTTTGAAAAATGGGACCTATAGCGACATCTGTCATTAGATCGAGGATTAGTTTTCCTGTTATATTATTGTACTACTAGTATTTTTTTCTTGCAGTGCTATGTCTCAAACAAACTCGGTTAAATTTTTAACCATTTTTGTCGAAAAGTAAAAAATGTATGATTTTTTTTTGCAAAAGTTGTCATTTTTTCAGTTTTTTTGGATATTTAAATTTTTTCATCATAGTTAACTTTAATATTTTACTATTAATCCTGTATAAATTTGGGAAGTAATGTATTAAGAAGTTCTCAAACAAATTGCAAGTTAAAATATTAAATGGTATATTTTTTATAAGAATTTTCATCGCTGGGGTACAAATGACCCCAATCTGTCAAGTACGTTATTCTGCAGAAGTGTGTCAAGTAAGGGTTAAGTATATACACAGAAAATTTTATGGCAATCCAACAAAAATTTTCCAAGTTATAGGCATATCTGTAAACCTGTAATTAATTATGTGAAAAGTGCTTTTAAAAGTTTGAACGCTTTTTTCTCAAAACTCTGTTTTTTGAGTCGGTGAGCAAGATTTCTCAGAAACGGCATAACCAATCAATCTCAATTTTTTACACACAAATATATGTTTTAGTAATTATATCGAAGGTTTTTTTTTACCGATAAACATTTTTCATTTTATAAACAATTTAGGGCAAAAATTTTCATTAAAAATCAATTTTTTTCAGAGAAGATGCCATTTTGTTAAAAATTGATATTTCGCTTATTCCTTCGATTGAATACTAGATTATACCTTACATTAACGAAATCTTTATTATTTTTTATTTTGGATGATCCAATTCAGATATCAGATATCTTTTTTTGTAAAAAAAAATTTCAAAATATAGTTAAAACTTACAAAAATATGTATGTAAATTTTTATGTTTATGAATTAAAATGTCTTTCCAAAAAAAATCTTGAAAAATCGTTTCCTCCTGACTGCGTATAACCCGTTAAATCGCATCCGGGCTTTCCGAATTCTACGCCCACGCGAAATAGCACGCTTACGTATGCTAATACGCCACCTTAATCCCAGCTCAACGCTGAATTAAGCAAAATGCACTGCTCCTTATATATACAAGGAAATGTAGATTTATGACGCCCAAAATGATGGCCCTAATTTGAAAGAAATTGTCCTCAATACTCTTCTTCATTCCTGACGTTGATTTTTTGAGCTAAAAAAAAATACTCATCGTGAATTTTTTTGTAACCTACGACCTTAGCCATAAATTGTAGCCATAAATTCTTGAGCGTTTAAATCTCATAAATTATTTTTTGGATGCGATCAAACAATTCGTATAAATTTCACAGAGAACTGAGACAATTTTTTTTGGAAATTAAAGTGGCGATTTTAATTTTTTTTTCACAATGTATAAAATTGATTCCATTTTTTTAACGAAAAACAGAGTTAAACTTGCTAATTATCCTTCTGTTATTTGAGAATTTTTAAGATTGAAAAAATTAAAAAAAATGGTTTCATTATTATTTTAATTCTAAAATTTTTTTCTAATTCTGAATTTTTTCTCGGTTCAGAAAAATCGGGAAAAATTTGAAAACTCTTTTTTGACTCGGAACACCGCCGCAAGACATTTCAGAATCAAAAGTCTCAAGATTTAAATTGTGGTCGAATTTATATCTTGCCTCCATATTATAATATGCAATTAAAATATATCAAATATATATTTTCATTAATAAATTACGTGTGTTTTTAACGAATGTTCCGCTTCTTTCAATCCAATGAGTAATAATCGTCCGCAATTTGAGAATTATGAAGATTGCGCGTGGAAATCGGGCTGTTTGCTTCGTAATTTTTGATATATTTGACTTGGCTCGGATTTTCGTGCGGTACTGGCGAAGGTATTCGCGATTTTATCCGGGAATATATATATATATAAATTGCCCCATATATATATATATGGGGCATTCCATACCAAGTCGACCTGATTGTGACCCTCGACCTCGCTGATTTCGTTTACGATTTTTTATATGATTCTTCCAACTCAAAATAGCATTCAGAATTTTTTTCAAATTTTTAAAACCAAATTTGAGTACGTTATGATTTTTTAAACATTTTTTTCGAAAACCTCGAGGGCCGTAATTTAAAAATCTGAAAAAATTCTCAAAAATCCGGTGTCAAAAATAAAAAATTTTAACCAAAAATCATGATATCCAGGATTTCCCTTCCACCTCGATTTTAGGTTTTGATGGAGAAAACGTAAAAAAAAAATAGATGCAGAAATTGATCTACCGTGAAAAGTGGCTTGAATATTTTTATCGTTAACCAGCTATATTTGAATATTTTTTTAAGTTTTTTCAAAAAATAGTTGGTTAATTTCTGCATCTATTTTTTTTACGTTTTCTTCATAAAAACCTAAAATCGAGGTGGAAGCGAAAGCCTGGACATTATGAATTTTGGGTGAAAAATTTTCATTTTTGACACCGGATTTTTGAGAATTTTTTCACATTTTTAAATTACGGCCCTCGAGTTGTTGGAAAAAAAAATGTTAAAAATTCATAACGTACTCAGATTTGGTTTTAAAAATCTGAAAAAAAATCTGAATGCTATTTTGAGTTGAAAGAATCATATGAAAAATCGTGAACGAAATCGGCGAGGTCGAGGGTCACACTCAGGTCGACTTGGTATGGAATGCCCCATACATATGCACTTGCCAGATATTCGAGCACGTATGATACGTCGTTTCACCGGCTAATATATGTACTAAACGTTAATTACGTTGCGGTCGTTTACGCAAGTAGGAAGTACAACCGAAGGGAGAGTTCGAGAAAGAGACGAAAGTGAGTTTTGTTTATGGGACGGCGCCAAGAGATACATCCCGATTATATACGCGATCTTCCATCTCTCTTTCCCTACTATTTTCTCTCTCACTCTTTCCCTCCACATTCGCTAAATTCTCTCTGGCTGATATCGCAGCATGTGCGCAGCTGTAGACCAGTGACGAAAGACACCGAAGAGAGAAGACGAAGAAATTAATACTCAAAAGTCATAGTCTACGAAAATCTGCAGCTGGTTAAAGTCTCGGTCTCCCGTTTGGGAAAACTCAAACTTGTCTTCGTCAACTAATGTGTATTAATTAGGTCGGTCCTTATTTAGACCTCGGACGAATTTTTGATCAGACGCCCCCCCCCCCCCCCCCCCCCCAAATCGCCGCCAAATAATTCAAAAACAATGCCCTAATTTTTTCAGATTTTTATCTAGACTAACCCTTCTGACCATGAGGGTAGATTTCCCCATTTGAAATACACGTCTTTCGGCCATTTTCTCTAGATATATTTTATTCCAAGTGTAATAATTTTTTTAAAAATCTGTAACTGCACGATTTTAGTTTTCATTGGTGCTACTATTTGAGGAAAAATTTATATTATCGTACAGGTCAATCAAGACGAATCGTGATCCGTCTAGATTGGCCCGTATCTAGAATTTTGGACGAATTGCAATTCGTCGAGATTGACCCGAATGATAATGTGAATTTTTCCTCAAATAGTAGCACTAATGAATACTAAAATCGTGCAGTTACAGATTAAAAAAAAAATATTACACTTAGTCTAGATAAAAATCTGAAAAAATTAGGGTATCGTTTTTGAATTATTTGGAGTCGTTTGGGGGGCGTCTGATAAAAAATTCGTCCGAGCCCTAAATAAGGACCACCCTAGTATATATAATATTCGATAGAGAAAGAGGGAGAGAGAATTCAAATTTAATTGTCCAATCGCAATCTTGATATTTATGATTGATAGATTATCGTGAATTTTCGCCCAAAAAACTGAACGAAATTATATTAATTTTTGTATTAATATCAATGATGATGATACTAATATTTTATTTTTATTTAAGATATTGATATTTGTTATTCTTATAGATGTTTTAATAAATTTAATTTAATCTAATAAGTAAAATGAATTAAGAGATTCAATTAAATTAATTTAAATTAATTTAAATAAATTATTGAAATTTAAGAAATGAATAAATAAAAAAAATATATTAAAATTTAAATAAATTCAGTTAATTTAATTTAATTGTTTTAAATAGCCAAAAAATGCGATTTTATCATTTTTGTCTTCATACAATCACAAAATTCACGGTTGAACAATGAAAAATCACGTTAATTTCTGCGTTTTTCACACTTTTAGTAAACTTTAAAATTTGTGATTCAAGTTTTTGGCAAGTTTGTCGGGTTTCCCGATCAAATTCCGATCAAATAGGCACTAGGAACTCGAAAACGGTTCTGCTGAAATTTTCGCAGACCCTTTAATAAATTATTGAAATAATTTTCAAAAAACCAGGCACTACTTGCCAAACGATCCTTTTAAACATTACAATGATTTTTAATAATTATGAAAAGAGCGGATTTTTTCAATTATTCGTTAATGTAATATTTTTACCGATTTTTCGTTTATGGTAATTTTTTGTCATTCATAAAACAAGGATTTTACGTCGAATCAGACAAATTCAATCACTCATTAAAATTAATTATATACTGTAAGCTTCGAACGTTCAGTGAAACGAAAAATCTACAAATTTATTTGTTTAACAAAAAATTATAAGACCCGGGCAAATAATTGGTAAATAATTGTTTTTTAAGATTTTTGAGGAATTATTTCAAAAATATTTTAAAGGGCCTTAAAACTGGCCTTCAAAAGAAAGTTATTCGATTTTCCGTTAATTTGAACGTTCAGAAATTCAAGTCCATAATTAATATTGCTCTGGTTTGGTAAATAAAATGCTAGACTTCGATTCGAGAGACGCTTTTGTTCGTATAAAATATTGTTCGCCGTGTTTTTCTTGCGGTTATTTATTTCGAGCTTTTGCGAGACGAGAATAATGGACGGGATGGCGCATTTTCTCGTTTGCATCGCGATTGCATGAACGACGACGACGACAACGACTAAACGTGTCGGATGAAGACAGAAGTGGGTCGAGCCACGAGATCGATATATCGTTGTTGAGAGAAGGAAGGAGGATGGAGGTGAGCTCCAATATATAGAGAAAGAGAAAGAGAGAGAGAGAGAGAGAGAGAGAGACAGAGAGAGAGAGAGAAAGAGAGAGAGAGAGAGAGAGAGAGAGAGAGAGAGAGAGAGAGAAAGAGAGAGAGAGAGAGAGAGAGAGAGAGAGGCAGAAAAGCTCGAAGCTTTCTGTTGTCTCGTCGTTAAACGATCGTCGTTACGACTCGAGCGTAAAGGTTCGTCCGTAACGATATTGCAAACGATATTGCGAGAAGGTTACCGCGAACAAATTGTATTTACAAGCCAACAGTTTCAGCGAGATATTGAGATGAGAAAAAAATCTCGTAAAATGCGAAGAAAATTGTCTCTCGGAGCGATAACTTTTTTTTTTCCACTAACTGAAAATTTTCGATCCGATCAATTTTGCGAAATTGGAAAAAAACGCTGTGGCGTTTAAATAAAAGGAAAAATATCACAACAATTGATTTCTCATTTTAATATATCAAATTCGCAATCTCTGAGAAGGAAAAAAAAGCCGAACGATAAAGAATGAAGAAAAAAAAAAGGTCAAAACGTTTCATACGTTCTCGGTTATTTTTCTCTTATCCGATTCATCGGGGAATTAATTTAATTCGCAAATTTGATATTTCGTTTCGAGCTTCGATCTTTTTCCGCGATACAAGCGAGATTTTTTTTTCTCCTCTTCTCGATGAAACGCGAATTACTCGTAGTCCATTTGTATTTTAATGTCAATGTGAGAGACTCGACATCCTGCTGATTGAATAATAATCAACCGCGATAAGAAAAATTGCGCATAAATTTTGCGCTGAAATTTATGTGAAAAAAAAAAAACGTGAAAAAAAACGAAGAATCGAAAAAAATCGTCGAAAAAATCGAGAAGGGTTTTTTTCTGAGCTTGATGGCAAAAAATGACAAGAGTTAGAATGGATTACAAATGTTTTTTTCAAAATTTCAAATATTACGAATAAAATCTGAATTTTAAAATTAGGGCAATTATGATTTTTTTTAAATTAAGACAAAGCTTCCTTTATGAGAAAACATTTTTTTTCAGGGTCTAATAAATAATTCCTTCACTGTTTTGCCACATTGTAAGATCACAATTTCTTGGCTAACTTTTGAAAATATTATTCCATTACTTTCATCAGTATTGAAGTCTCGATATTTTTCAAAATTGTGCAATATTAGAAATAAAATCTGAATCTAAAAATAAGGGTACTCTCGAATTCTTTCAAAAATAAATACAAAACTTCCTTTATGAGAAAACATTTTTTTCAGGGTCTACAAAATAATTCCTTCATTGTTTTCCCATTGTCATATTAGAAGACCACAATTTCTTGACTAAATTTTCGAAATTTTTTGCATGACATTCATCAATATTGGAGTCTCGATATTTTTCAAAATTTTCTAATATTAGAAATAAAATCCAAATCTGAAAATTAGGACACTCTCGAATTTTTTCAAAAATAAATACAAAGTTTCCTTACTGAGAAAGCATTTTTTTCAGAGCCTAAAAAATAATTCCTTCATCATTTTCCATTCCCATATCGTAAAGTCACACATTCTTGACTAATTTTTTGAAATATTTTTCCATTACTTTCATCAGTATTGGAGTCTCGATATTTTTCAAAATTTTCTCATATTAGAAATAAAATCAAAATCTGAGAATTAGGGCACTCTCGAATTTTTAAAAAAATAAATACAAAGCTTCCTTACTGAGAAAACGTTTTTTTCAGGGCCTAAAAAATAATTTCTTCATTATTTTTCCATTCCCATATCATAAAGTCACACTTTCTTGATTGATTTTTTGAAATATTTTTCCATTACTTTCATCAGTATTGGAGTCTCGAAATTTTTCAAAATTTTCTCATATTAGAAATAAAATCCAAATCTAAGAATTAGGGCACTGTCGAATTTAAAAAAAAATAAATACAATAAGCTTCCTTAATGGGAAAACATTTTTTCAGGGACTAAAAAATAATTCCTTCACTCTTTTCTCATTCTCATATTATAAGATCACACTTTCTTGACTAATTTTTTGAAATATTTTTCCATTACAATCAGCAGTAACATTGAAGTCTCGATAAGTGTACGTGATTTTTCAATCGTGAAACGATTATTATTTTTTGTTCTCCGAGGAAAGAAGCACGTAGAATAATAGCAGAGAGCAAAGAGTGAGAAGATAGAGAGAGGAGAAACAAAACAATCACGAACGATCGGTCTGTTTTACGTAATGGCCCGCAGACACGTAAATCCTCGAGCAAAACTCAAACACACGCGAGATTGTACAGACGTTACAGTTATGAAGTGAAAATTGCATATAATTTTGCTCCTCGTACCTCATTGCAGAGATAAAAATGTGCTGAGAACGAGATTCAGTGTGAAATCTCGTAATGACGATTTAGCTAAATTATTCGTGAACATTTTATCGCCCGACGGGAAAAAAAATTATTTTCCCAATAACAGAACAAAAAATATGAGGGAGAAAAAAAATGTGCGGCAACAATCGACGACTCTGATTTCATGTAAATTTTAATTTTCCTCGTTATGGCTAAATTCACCAGACCAAAAAAAATTCCTTCGCTCAAGTGTCAGCGTGATAATGATAAAATTGAATCGTCGGAACTTTAATTTTTTCCTTCTATTTTTATCTTTCTCGTTGTGTCGATGTTTCAGCCATAAATTCACATTTCTAGGTCAAAAGACTCAGATAAGGAGTATCGGACGAAATTAGCATAAATTCGTATACAAAATTGCGAAAGTGGTTTGGATTATCGACGAATTTTGAGAGAGTCGTACGTGGAGAAGCAAAACGAATTTACATCTCTACCGGTTAAAACTTTACTGTGAAAAAAAAACGAAAAAACAATTCGTCACACACATGCATTTATAGGATTTTGTAACTCTACCGAATAATATCTCTACCAGATATTAAAAAAACACCTCTTCCGGAAAACAATTCTCCGGAATTTATGAAATATAAATATTATGGGTAACTCGCAAGAATATTCTGCAATGAAACATCTCTACCAGAAAACATTTCTCGGAATGAAAAATAACTCCGGTAAATATAGAACGTCTCCCGGAAATATTTTGCAGAAGTATCTTCTGGTAGAGGTTGTTTAGAGGGTTATTTCCTGAGAGACTTATTATTCGGTAGACATGTTCGCGAAGGCTTATGATGCGGTAGAGATGTTTTTTTCATAATATTCGGTAGATCTATTATTTAGAAGAAGTTTTTAAAATGGTGGAGATTTATCAGTAGGATTGTTTTTTGGTAGAGTTTTTCAATAACAGAGTTTTAAACGGTAGAGATGTATTTTCTTAATGTTTGGAAGATATAATATCTAGAGAAGGTTTACAAAATAATAGAAATTTATCGGTGGGATTGTATTTTGGTAGAGTTGTTCAATGATGTTTTAAAAGGTAGAGATGTTTTTTTAAATATTTGGTAGATATATTATTCAGGGAGATTTCCCAAAATGGTGAAGGTTTATCAGTAGGATTTTATTTTGGTAGAGTTTGTTCAATGATGGAGTTTTGAAAGGTAGAGATGATTTTTTTTAAATATTTGGTAGATGTATTATTCAGGGCGAGTTTTCAAAATAGTGAAGATTTATCGTTGGGATTTCGGTAGAGTTTTTCAATGGTGGAGTTTTAAAAGGTAGAGATGTTCTTTAAAATGTTTGGTAGATGTATTATCCAGGGAGAGTTTTAAACGGTAGAGATGTTTTTTTTCTATATCTGAAAGATATAATATTTAGAGAAGATTTCCAAAATAATAGAAATTTATCGGTGGGATTGTATTTTGGTAGAGTTGTTCATTGATGGAGTTTTAAAAGGTAGAGATGTTTTTTTTAAATATTTGATAATGTATTATTCAGGGGGAGTTTTCAAAATGATGGAGATTTATCGTCAAAGAATTTTGGTGGAGTTGTAACCGGTAGAGTTTTTTTTTTTTAATAATAAGATCTATTATTTAAAGGAAGTTTTAAAATGTTAATTTTCAACCGGTAGAGATGTAAATGTGCCCGTGAGAAACATACGTTTCTGAATACGTGTCTCAATGCTTAATATCAGACATAACCTCTATTCTCCAATGCATTACTATTCGGTGTATACGTTTCGTTATTTGCGTTGGCCTTGCCCGGACTTATGTAAGGTGCTTCGCCACTACTAATTCGTAATCCTTCGCGCGAGAAAGAGAGAGACAGAGAAAATCCACATCGAACATTGACAGTAAACAGAAGTACGCTGGCATAAAGGAGAAAATACGAGAATAGTATTTCCAAGGTCAAAAGTTAAACATCACTAAAAAAAACTCCAATCCTGATAAAGTCTGATCCGCCATTTTGTCACAGATTGAAAAAAAACCGTTACAAAAAAATTAATAATATCCTGTCACGAATTGATTGCACAAGGCAAAAAAAAATATCCAAAATCAAAATCCCGGAGAAATATCTCTCAAATTTGGAAGAAGAGGAAAAAAAACGACTCACCGAGAATAGTGAGGGAGGGTTGAACGAAGAAACGTCAAGATTCGACGTTTTTGGAGCTCCTCTAAAAATTTCAAAAATTCCAAAAATCCTCGAAACGTCGCAAAATATATCGTCGTAACTTTGCAAATGATGCACCACTCACTTCACTGTTTATCCGCAAAACGAGCGACCAAAAATGAGCGAGAGAAAAAAAATGCTAAAAATAAAAATGCTCACTGAATTTAACTTCTCTCTCGGATCCTCGGATTTTGCCCATTTATCGGTGGAACACGTTTTCGGAAATATACTTGCTCTGCGAATCGGTGATGTAAAAATTGGGGAAAGAATGTCGAATGAGTAAAGCACGCGAAGAGCGTCGACGTTTCGGCACGGCTGACGGCGCGGGACTGCCGGCTGTCGGCCGCACGATATCACGAGCAAATGTCGGATCAACGTGTACGTGTATATATATATATATATAGATATAGTGTACCGCTCTACCTACGAGCTCGCGCCGGAACGCGCGGAGAGAAGCGCGACAGTGACAGTGCAAGGAGGCGAGAAACATTCGCGTTATTTACATGGAACACGACGACGGGGCAAACTCACCCTTTCTATGCACGCAAGAAGAATAGATGTCGAAAGAGAGGGTAGTTTGTTTGCGTATGAACGTTAGATACGATCTCTTCGCTCGCAGGCCTTGATAAAACGAAAATGAACGTTGGTCCCCGCAATCGAGCGAATCGAGTAGAATTCGAAAATTCGTTTGCACGCGTTGGGGTTGAAATATGGAAAAATCGATTTTTCCTTCGACATGTTTTATAGCTTGGAGTCTTGACTTTAATTTGCAGCAAAAATAAAATGATGTACAGATTTTTAAATTTTTTAAATCCCTCTCTCTCTCTCTCTCTCTCTCTCTTTCTCTCTCTCGCTCTCCTTCTTCTTCTTTTAAATTTGACCGTGAGATTTTTTGTTTATTCTTTTTTTATCGCACTGCGATTCGCGGTATCTTCCCCACCGGATTTTCGTGGTTTTTCGATGGCTCGTGAAAGACTCGAGAGGAACGGTCGTCGAACCTTTCGTGATGCTAATTCTCGCGATGACGATGTTTGTAACGAAAACGTGACGTGACTGCCGAATCCAGAGGTCGAATTAAATAGCGTTGTGGATATACAGTGACAAAAGAAATGGAAAATCGGTATGATGATGATGATAATAATAATAATAATTGATTAATCACGAGCTCTGAACTCGGAATCGAAGCATCAAACGCCTTCACGAAATACAATCAAAGTATTTTTTTTCAAGTGATCGGATAATCTCCTTTGATTGATTGAATTAAATTTGAATCGCACATGAATTAATTGAAACGAGGTGAACAAATTTAATTGAAAAATTCATCATAATCGCAATATGAGAGTGTTAAATGGATCTGAAAATTTATAAAATTATTTTTTTGCTATTTTCATTGAATTTGAGGAAAACTATTAGCAAAGTCGTATTCAGGGGAAAAAAATACATCGCTATAAAGTCCTAAAAAAATAAATTAAAAACTTTTTTTTTTGCAATTTGGCTAAAAATTTCCGTAGACTTTTAAAGTTCGAACATCGATTTTTGCAAATTTTTGAAGGCATACTCTTTCCATTTTCAAATTGCTCTAATTTCTACAAAAATTAAGTTATCGGAAAACGAACCAAACGCCGTTCTCTAAGTTTAATGACAGCCTTTAAGTCTAAAAAAGACATTTTGGAATCGGTTAAACCGAAGTAAAGGTCGGAGCCCTTGACATTTAGCTATTTTGAGGTTTTTGAAAAGCCATCCAAAAATGTTCAAAAAAACATTCCATTTTATCGTTTAAAAAAATTATTTGGATGGGAAATTCATCGCTGATTGCAAATCACGCAGAGTTTTTTAGAAAGAAAATTTATCCATGAGAAAAAGCGAGGAAAAATAAAAAAAATATTTTTTTCAAAATGAATTTAAAGGTTCATGAATATTCATCTCTCAGAGTTCATAGCTCGACAGATACAGTTTGCTACGAAATCAATATTCCCGAAAAAAAATGTTACAAGGAATTCTCATGTAAAAAACTGGACAAAATGAAGAAAAAAACTCATTAACGACAAATCCGTAATTTTAAAGTTTCGGAAAATTCTTTTTTGCAATTTTCATCGAATTCAACCATTTTTTGTTTCATCACATTTCAGAAGAGAATGAAATTAATAAGATGCATTATTAATCCGGCGAAGACGTGAAAAGAAGAAAAAGCGTGGGGAGTGAAAAAATTATCAAAATACTTCTCTCTCTCTCTCTCTCTCTCTCTCTCTCTCTCTCTCTCTCTCTCTCTCTCATTCTCTCTCTTTCGCTCACTTTTTCTCCCATGAATTGATCTTGACGAGAACTGAAGGATGAGCTTGTTCGTTATACACAGTTCGTCGACGAAATATTGTCCGAGAGGAAGAGAGAAAATTTTTCTCTTTACCTATTCTTCTCTTACTCTCCCTCTCTTCCCCCCCCTGCTCTCTCTCTCTCTTTATCTACGTCAGTTTATTATAGAGGCGTGCGCACATCGACCCAGAAAAATCACATCTCCCATCTCTCTCTCTCTCTCTCACTCTTGAGTTTATTAAGGTGAACGCGGTTCAGTTACTGACCTCTTTGAGGCAATTACGTTATATACCTAGAACGCTTCGAACATACGATAAAAAGCCATAAATAATTATACATAGTGACAACAATGGCGCCGTTAATCAATCTCAGAGTCTCCCTAATCATCGAACATGCCGGAATATCCGAACATGCATAAATATTCAAGTACACATATTCCAGGTTGTTGCATAAAAATATCTTGATTAATTATTTTCCTAATTAGTCAATTATGAGATTTTTTATTTAACCACTTGAGCACTAATTTGAAGAATCTTCGTGCTAAAAAATAAAAGTAAAAAGTAATTCAATTAGACGTTTAAATGTATCCCTCAGTTTCTTTCGTTCTTTAATGTTGACTTGAATCGAAATTAATTAATAGAATAATTAATTAAAATAGTCCAATTTGATATAATATAATACTGGAACATTGAAATATTCTTTTTTCTATTTTAATAACAATATAATAATAATATAATATTTTAAAAAATTATATTTCTATCTATGTAAACAAAAAAATATATTCAGATATATTTTGCACAAAAATATATCGCGAATAAAATATATTCAGTTTTTGAAACCTTGATACATGGAAAATATATTCCCACTATACTTTGCTATATCAAGAGTATATTCACCATGATATATTTACCACGTTTTTCGAAATATATTTGTAATGTTAAACTTTTTGAAGAAAAAATGTAATTTTGGGTTGGGTACAAAAATTTGAAAATTTCCTGAAATTGTTTTTTAATGGGGTAGAAAAGGAAAAAAAATGGAGCCAAGTCGTAAGGGAATCAAAAGTGGTCGATTTGGCATGGAATGACTCATATATTAATTTATATCCAAGAAGATATATTATCAGATATATCTGGTGCATATATCCGAAAATCTCAGTGATATATTACTTTTTTTGGGGGGTGGCGGCCAACGAATTTGCAAATGTTGCTCCCGGGAGCTTTAATTTCATTGTAATTCTCGTCCAAAACTGGATTTAGCGTTCAGACATCTGGGTCACTCATTTCTACCTGCCCTGGTGCTAAAAACCGCTTCATGCTGGATTCTCTTTTCTGCTCTCGAAATTATATACATATAGGGCATTCCATACCAAGTCGACCTGAGTGTGACCCTCGACCTCGCTGATTTCGTTTACGATTTTTTATACGATTCTTCCAACTCAAAATAGCATTCAGAATTTTTTTCAGATTTTTAAAACCAAACTTGAGTACGTTATGATTTTTTGAACATCTTTTTCGAAAACCTCAATGGCCGTAATCTAAAAATCTGAAAAAATTCTCAAAAATCCGGTGTCAAAAATGAAAATTTTTGACCCAAAATACATAATGTCCAGGCTTTCGCTTCTACCTCGATTTTAGGTTTTTATGAAGAAAACTTAAAACAAATAGATGCAGAAATTAACCAACTATTTTTTGAAAGAAGTGAAAAAATTTTCAAAAATAGTTGGTTAACGATAGAAATATTCAAGCCACTTTTCACGGTAGATTACATTTTCTTCATAAGAACCTAAAATCGAGGTGGAATGGAAATCCTGGACATCATGAATTTCGGGTCAACAATTTTCATTTTTGACACCGCATTTTTGAGAATTTTTTCAGATTTTTAAATTACGGCCCTCGAGGTTTTCGAAAAAAAATGTTCAAAAAATCATAACGTACTCAAATTTGGTTTTAAAGATCTGAAAAAAATTCTGAATGCTATTTTGAGTTGGAAGAATCGTATAAAAAATCGTAAACGAAATCAGCGAGATCGAGGATCACACTCAGGTCCACATGGTATGGAATGCCCCATATATATCTATATCTATATGAGCATGTTTGAGAATTGAGAGAATCGTCAGAGTGTCCCGATTATAGATGAACGACTGCATCCTATATATATGTATATATATATATATCGATGTACGTTTCCCGATCGGGACTCCGAGTGGCCGGATTTGCGTCACGATGCCTTGTTGAAACACCTCTCTTATACCAATAGTACATACATAACCCATATACATATGTAATACGTATTACATATACATTTATGTACATACGTGTGTATTAATGTTCAACTTGAAATGCGGCGGCAACGGAGGGAATAAGCGAGAATCGGGTCGAAGCTTTCTGCGCTCGTTGTGCATTTTGCCATCCACCTCAAGCAACTCACAGACTTCTCGTCGGAGTTGGCGGGGGTGTAACTTTGAAGTGTATTTATACGTGGCACGTAATAACGACTGCCGGATAAAACGGGAGGGATTTCCGTGTGGTTTGGCAGAAACAGAGGGAATAATTGCAATGAGAGAAATAAACTTTGGTTGATATACGTTTTGGAAAATTCCTTGCATTGTCCTAAACCCAAACCGAGGTTTGTTGAAAAATTTAAAAAATGGACTTTTTTGGAAAACATTTTTGGGTGGGGGGCAATAAAATTGAAATCGATTGGACTGGAGTTATGAGATTTTGAAATTTTGCTGCTTTGGAAGTTGTAAAAATTGACCAAAAATTACTAAATTTTCGAAAAATATTTCACGAGTATTTTTCATGGAAAATTGAGTGATTTTAAGCCACGCATAGTTATTTTTACACGTTTTTTTGAGTTCCTTGTTTTGTCCTAAATTCAAACTAAGTCCTGTCCCTAAACCCAAACCAAGGTTTTTTCGAATAAAAAATTTGAAAAATTGAGTTTTTTGGAAATCAGGTTTGGGGAGAGGGCGATAAAATTAAGATCGATTCGAGTGGAGTGAGATTTTGAAATTTTTGTACTTTGGAGATAGGGAAAATTGACTAAAAATTAGTAAAATTTTTAAAAAATGTTTCATGAGTATTTTTTTGGGAAGGTTGATTGATTTTCACTCAAGCATAGTTCTTGCCGAGAATTAATTTATTAGGGAGATAAAAGAAAGTGGGAAAGTAAAGAATGAAATTTTGAATGAAAATTCAGAAAATTTTGAGTTTTTTTGGACAATTAACAATTTAGACACAAGGCGCGTTATAATGCGGCTTTTTTCAGAGATTGTAAAATTTGGCGATGGACGATACTCACGAGTAACCTTTAAGGAAATTATTTATTAAGTGCGAACAAATTCATTCGAAGTGAATAAAAATTTATTGGGATATCGAACTACTGGGTCATTTGTTGGGCTAATATTTGAAATTCCAAAAAGTTATTCGCATCAAATAAATCCTATCTTCAATGAACCATTTTTGTCGGACAAAATATATTAAATATATGAAATATATTGTGATATGGACATTTTTTATATGTTTTAATTAAAAACGGTCCCGACCAAACGTCCCTCTTTTATTCAAAAATTTTCAAAAATCTTTTATTCAAAATCAATAAAATAATAAAATCTAATTCAAATATTGACTTACTGGGCCATTTATTAACCTAAAATTTCAACAAATTCAAACAATTCATTTGGATCAAGTAATTTTCCTTAGTGGACCATTTTCACTGCACAAAATATAGAAAATAAATTGGGACACAAATATGGACAATTTAATTACTTTTTATATTCAAAATGGCTACGTGCCTTTTATTAGCATAAAATACCTTATATACTTTTGAGTATAAACAAATTTATTTAAAATGAATAAAAGCAAATTTGTATCGATCTACTGGGCCGTTTATGAACCTAGAATTTGAATAAATTGAAAAAGTTTATTTGGGTCAAATAATTTCTCTCAGGGGGCAATTTTTACTACGGAAAATATATTGGGACACGAATATGGACAATTTAATTACTTTTTCTATTCAAAATGGTCACGGCCAAACGTCCCTGGACGTCCCTCCTGTTAGCATGGAATATCTCATGTGTTCATATATATATATATATACATGTATAGATATGTGTAAACACACGTATATGCTAAATGCATGTATATCCAAGGGACATTAGCAAGGCGAACATTACGAGACGTCTATGATTTATGGGCCTGCTAATAAAACGCCGGGTAATTGTTCGTGATATATAATTATACGAGTCGGTATATGTTTAAGGGGAGGAAGCGCGAGTTTCTCGTTCGCTCTTACCGGGGGTTTTGTGTACACACACGATTCGTTTATAACCAGCGAGAGAAAGAAGCGGGAAAGGGAGAGAAGGAGAGACTCGGGTCACAAGTTAACCGCGAGAGAGTCCTTGTTTATATGTCCACATATTTAAATACATTGGTACATGTATTTATTTCTGCACTATCCAAAGAGAGTTAATCTCCTCGGAAGCGAATAAGAGAGCGAGAGAGAGAAGGAGAGACAGGAGAAAAAGAGAGTGAGAGAGAGAGAGAGATGAGAGGAGATTTGCAAAAAGAGAAAAACAGGCTGCGAAGTGCCCTCGGACCGGAAAGGTCCACGTTAGGAATAACGGTTATATTCCTCGTCTCACTCTAACTGGCAGCTCTGGCTTTGGTGTCGATGACACTGACCTCTCATTAAAGAAAAAAAAAAGAAATTAAAAAATAAGACGATTTTTGTTTTTTGACAAAAATTAATCCTGGCATTTTTTGGATGAAATCATTAAATGTAATTGTTGAATTGAATCGAATTGAATCTTGTAATAGGGGAAGAGCGTATTCCGCACTAAAAAATGAGATTTATTTAATTTAAGGATGTTGAGTCCCTATGAAATCTGTTAATGTTAATTGTTCAATAAATAGCTTCTTAATCGTCGTGAAATTTGTACACGACCTCTTGAATACTTGATGTTAAAACATATTAAATTTTCAGAATTCTATCATCATTACTTCAACCTCCTTAAGGGTTAAAATGAAAAATGATGAGAAAATCCTGAAAATTTGGTATGTTTTTGTATGAAGTATTTAAGAGGTCGTGTAAAAATCAGGAAGCTCGTTATTAAAATGTTAACATTTTGTTAAGACCAATTTTTTAAACAAATAAAAAAAATATTTATCAATAAATTTCATTTTGTTTCCGTTGCTTTCAATATACTGAAGATATTAAAAAATTGAGAGGTCAAAAGAAAAACTTATCGCAAAGTTATATCAGTTTCCATAAGACTACATTTAATTAAATTTAATTTGTTAATGTTAATTGTTCGATAACGAGCTTCCTAATCGTCGTGAAATTTTTACACGATCTCTTAAATAATTCATCCAAAAACATACCAAATTTTCAGAATTTTCTCATCATTTGCGATTTGGGACTCAACATCCTTAAATAATTTATATATAATTTATATAAATTTTTAATTGAATAAATCAAAAATTATAAAATATTTGAATAAAGTCTTTATTTATGTTGAATACATTTTTTTAAAGTAAATCAATTATTTTCCTCCGTGAGGATAAATTACATTGTGAATAAGAAGAGAACAATTATTATTCATTATTTACTGTAATGTCGTTTTTTTTATTATTATTTACCAAATTTTTCATACTTGTTTTATGAGACAAAAAAATTGACTTTTTTCAACGTATATGACAATGAAGCCAGAAGTGAAGAAGTAGAACGAAGCCGAGAGTTACGCTCTCGGTGAGATGCTTCCTCTCTCTTCTCTCTCTCACTCTCTTTGCGAGAGGACGAGGAAGAATTGCGTCCTGAGACGCCTCTCTAAACGCGTCGAGTGTCGCTTTCGTCTTGCCGTGTTACTAATCTTCCACGACTTGGGACTACATGCAAGATTTTTCTCGCATACTCGAGATTCTCTCAACTGTAGCGTATCGACTCATCACTCTTATATTCTCCCCCCCCCCCTTTTTTAACACATACATATTGAAATTAGTCATATAATCGCCAGACAGTGATTAGAAAAAAAATTATTTTAGCTCAAAGTAGGAGATCAGTCTAGTCTAAAAATTTTTAATTAATATATCTAAAATATTGACTAATAACTGTAAAAAATTTTTTTTTCTTCAATTTTTTGTTAAAAGATCTCGATGATATAATTCAACGTTTGCTAGAAATCTCCCCCCCCCCCATGTTCTAGGTTTCTAAAGCTAAACTTTAAATTTTAATAGGATTAGTAGATATTGAGTCGTGGATTACCGCAAAACTACTCCTTTTTTCCACAATATGAAAGATGTTGAACAAAAATTTTTGATAAAAGAAATTTAATGTAAATATGTGGTATGAGGTAACATTTGAAAGAGCAATGTCTAAGGATTCTAAATTTTTTTTTTTAACTATTATTGGCTCAGTAGTTAAAGAGCTATGTCGAAGGATTCTCAAAAAATTTTAGAATAATTTTTGGTCCAATGGTCTTCATAATACAGTTCAAAATTGACTAGAAACGACGACCTTCCGTGATTTTCTAGGTTTCTAAAATGATTTCAGATCAGAATAGAAGATTAGTCTGGTCCAAAAAAAACCTTAATTCATGTATAAAATATTAACTAAAAATCTAAAAACTGTAAAAATATATTTTTTCAATTTTTTTGTCCAGAAATCTTGATGATATACTAGTTCAACGTTTAATTTAGATTTACGTTAAATTTCGATTTTAATAGGATTAGTAGATATTCAGTCGTGGATTACTGCAAAACTATTCTTTTTTTTCCACAATGTGACAGATGTTGAAAAAAAAAATGTATAAAATAAATTTAATTTAAATATATCGTTCGAGGTATCATTTGAAAGAGCAATTCCTAAGAACTCTAAAAATATTTTTTTTTAATAATTATTTGCTGAGTAGTTTGCTACGTCCAAGGATTCTAAAAAAATTTTAGAATAATTTTTGGTCGAGTGGTCTTCATTATATAATTCAAAATTGACTATAAATGACCGCCTTCCCCAATCTTCTAGGTTTCTAAAACTAGAATTTAGATTTTAACAGGGTTAGTAAATATTGTCAAATAAAACTACTATTTTTTTTTCCGACGGTGTAATAGTTGCTGAAGTAAAAAAATATTTCAAATAAAAATAGGTGTTTTTTTTTCACTATTGGTACGAAACTCTAATTGTGCGAGCCCAACTCGTTCTTTTTTTGTTTTTATCGCATGTCACGTGTGTTTTTTTTCTCCGCGTGAGAATGGCGCATCTGGCATTATTGTTAAAGTTAAAAAAAACGCCATTGCGCCATTTTTAATCTCGCACAATCATTTTCGTATTTCCTTCTGACGCATTATTCCTCGCGGGCTTCGAGACTCGCGTTTTTTTTGCCGCAATAGATCATTTCTTGCGTTATTACTCGTATATATACTTTCCGCCGTACGTAATGCCCATTGTAATTACGCAAATTTGCATAGAATTTATCCCACGAATGTATCTTCGTTACCACTGTACTTTCACGCCAGCGATTACTTTTTTCTTGTATGAAAAAAAAAAAAATTGCACCGTGTGCACAAAAGTCTAGATGGATGCAATTTAATCGGTTGGAGGGCGACGGGGTAATGAGGGTCAGCGACGAGAGAGCTTGTTTTTTGTTAAAAAAAATTAAGATGATTAAAATAATAATAAATTAGCATAAGCAATATTGATTTTTGAACGTTTTTTGAAAATCGAATATCGCAAATCTTATTGTCATCAAATTTGAGTCATTTTTAAGGTCTTGGATGATGGAAATTTCATTCTTTACTATTATTCCATCAACAAATCCTAATTTCCGTAGAAATGGGGTTATCTAAATTTTTGATTTCTCAAAAATATCATTTTTTCGAAATGAGAGAGACAATTAGAAGAAAAAAAAGATCGTACAGAGTTCTATCCGTTCGAATGATATTTTTTAGAAAAAACGTTTTTGAAAAAATGGTTTTTTCGAAGCACCCGAATGTATACAGTTACATGACTGTATGCAGACATATATTGTATGGTGGGAATGATATCCGGTTACTTAGAGAGACCCGGAAAGAAAAGGGCTTTGTAGCGAGACTTCTCGTCGTCTGCGGGCGAGACTCGGTGAACGCGCTATAAGAATCGACTTTTGATGGTGTTGGAGGTGTCTCTCTCTCGTGGTTCCGCACAATGGATTTAAATTGCAACATGTGGGAGAGAGCAGGAGGAAGCGTAAAAATTGAATTTACTTTCTTTCACATCGAGTTAAAATTTAATTGAATTTTTCTGCAACAATAATTAATAATAAAAAATATATTACAATTATAATTTACATAACTGTAAATTTGTAATTTTATGTAATCATAAATAAATATTACGAGACAGAGGATACTAATTCAATTATTATTGAATGGCCAGATAAACAAAAATTTTCCAAACTATTTTCGTTTCAAGAATTTCAAATGAATTTTAATAATCGACAACTTTTAAACCCGATCCCTTAGCTGAAGTTTTGTTTTCCTTCTCTATACCCAATTAAAAACATTTTTCAGGAAATTTTCAATTTTTTTTATGAAACCCAAAAGAAAAAGCTTTTTTTTAAATTACTGTAACTTCTTCAAAAATTGACTCATTGCGACGTTTTTTTAAATTTTCGTTTTTGATTGCACTTTCCGAAAAAAAATACAAACAAATTTCAAGATATTAAAATCTATGAAATTTGTTGATCTTTTCAAAAAATACTTTGATCAATTCCGGAAAAAAATGCCGCCCAACCTGGAGTGGCTCGACTTTTCCTGCTATTTTTTTTTTTTTTTCACTTTTTTTTAAATAAAATAAACAAAATCTCGGCGATGACCACTTTCAATTTTTTATTTCTTCTCAATTTTTTAAATTCCGAGGTCCTTTATAAATCCTCAAAAAATTCCAGAGTGGTACTTTGTAAAATAAGCCGTCTTGAGAACATTTTTTTTTCAATCGTTAAAAAAATATAGAAGGAAAAGTCGAGCCACGTTGGCATTTTTTCCGGAATCGATCGAAGTATTTTTTGAGTGAAAGAAAAAACAAAAATTAAAAATGGCGAACTTCGATAAAAAGATGATTTTTCTCGAAGAAGTGAAAAATGTCATAGATTTTGATATCTTAAAATTTGTTTGTATTTTTTTTTTCGGAAAATACATTCAAAAACGAAAATTTTCAAAAAAACGTCCCTATTAGTTCATTTTTCAAGAAGTTATAGCCATTAAAAAAAAAAGCTTTTTCTTTTGGGTTGGATAAAAAAATTAAGAAATTTCCAAAAAAAAAAAAAAAATTTTAGCCAAATCGAAAGGGGTTTAAAAGTGGTCTATTTGACATGGAATACCCCACATTCATTAATTATAAATAAATATGACAAGGGTCATAACACTGATTGAATAATTATTAATCGGCCGTATAAAAAAAATTAAACTATTTACTTCTCAAGTTCCAAATTAATTTGGAGTGACTTAATTTTTTCCTGCAATATGGCGGAAAAATTATTGACCAAAAAACGATTTTATTTTTCACATGACGTAACTGTGAAACCCCGATTTTGGAAATTATCCAAAAATTCTCAACAATTTATCATCGTTTTATTCTTTTTTGTTGCAAGCACAAAAGGTATCTGGGACGTTGACCGGATGAGTACACGCGTACCTAATAAACTATATATCGTTGATCTCGCCATTGATGCACCGTGTGCTGTGCTGGATTTTGCCGGTTGTGCACAGGATGCAGTTCGACGAGGCGTGCAACCGGGGCAACCCTCTCGGTTTTTTTAAATTTATTTTTCCATCCATGGATCTTTGTCAATTATTTATTGGCCATTAAAAAAATAATTGTTTACGATATTTCGACGATAAATTCTTGTTTCAACATTTTCTGCAATTTTTCCAATTATCGATGCAACAATGTCAGCTGACATGAAAGAAATTTTTTTTCAAATATTTGATGTTAAGATAATTTTGTTATCGATTATTCTTCATTAGAAGAGTATTCTGGTCTAGAATTTTAAGAAAATCATTTTTTTTTGTGCATTCTTAAAGTTTAAGACCTTAAAAAAATATCATCGAAATGCCGCCTTAAATTCAGGGTTGCGAAATTTTTAATGAAAAAGTAATGTATTAACCATTACTTTTTTAATGGCCACTGAATTTAATGGTTAATGAAAATTATTTTCATTAACCATTAAAACTGCAATAACCTTCAAAATTTAATGGTTAATGGATATTATTGTCATTAACCATTAAAATTTAATGGTTAATGGATATTATTTTCATTAACCATTGAAATTATTTCCATTAACCATTAAATGTTAATGGTCAATGAAAATGCAATTGCATTAAAAAAAGTAATGCATTATTTGCAACCCTGTCCATTTCAATGTAGTGAGTAATAAAAAAAATTTCCATTACCCATTGCAATGTAATGTGTAATGGACAAAACTTTGATTGCAATTTTGGGAATGGAAAAATATAGATGAATAAATTAATTAATAATGAATAAATAAATAAATTAACCATTAACCATTAAATTTTAATGGTTAATGAAAATAATTTCCATGAATTATTAAATTTTAATGGTTAGTGAAAATAATTTTAATGGTTAATGAAAATATTAATGGTTAATGAAAATGCAAATGCATTAAAAAAAAAGTAATGCATTATTTGCAATCCTGCTTAAATTTAATTAATAAAAAGGCATTTAATTTATTTAATGAAATCTGAATTTATTTATTTTTGCCAAAAAATTAATTCAATTTAATTTTTATCATTTAATTTAAATTCAATTTGTTTATAATTATTCTTTTCACCGTGTAATGTTTTCCATCAATTATTTTATCCAACATCTCTCACCATTAGTAAGTGCAAGAATTTCATTTTAAATGCAGATGTAAGAGAAAAAAAAATTTAATTCCGTCTCTGGGATGATTCTGTTCCAAATTCCTTTTTCTATAATTAATTATTCTTTGCCCATTTTCCGTAGTAATATCGGTTACCAGTGGTTGGCCCCGTGTATTCCTGCTTCTATATTCGTACACAAACCCCTCGCGGAGGAGTGCGTCGAAGAAAGAGAGAAATATTCTATTTTTACGGAGCGTTTATTTAACCAAAGTTTGCGTGTCTGTGTCGAGTGCGCCACCCGCGATCTCATCCCATTTACCTACATAGCTCAAACGAGGATAACAAACCCAAAGTATGGCTAAAAGAGGGGCGGGGGAGGGGGGAAAGCATATGTTGCGAGAGTTTATTGAAAAAGTAAAAATTCTTTTGCCCCCTTTGTGAGAGCGTTTCATGAAGAAGTCTCGAGAGTCAAAGTTACGACGATGCAGGAATTTTTTTTTCTCCCTCCTCATCCTTGTAATTTTTTATTTTTGGCTCGAGGGACATAGTCGTTCCTTTTTTTCCTACGACTGACGGGGATTTTTTGATCCATCATTCTAATTGTCCGAAGCATGAAAAATCGTTGAAAAAAAATTGATTTCAACAAAATTGACGAATAAATGAATTTTTCAATTTTAATTAATCAATTAATTAATTAATTCAGAATTAATTAATTCAGAAAAAATATTTTCATTTTCCAAAATTGCTCCCTTTTTTCACATCTCCATTGATCCTCATGACCCGCATTTTCCCAAATTAATGCCTCATTACCCGCATTTTCCTAAATAAATAAATAAATTAATTAATTACAAATGCAATATTTGTTTAACTTGCTGTGCAATAATTTGGGAAAATGCGGGTAATGAGGGTCAATGGAGATGTGAAAAAATAAGAGGAATATTGAAAAATGAAGATATTTTTTCTAAATTAATTAATTAATTAAAATTAAAAAATTCATTTAATCGTCAATTCTGTAATTGCATTTTAATATTGCATTAATTTGGGAAAATGCGGGTAATGAGGGTCAATGGAAATGTGAAAAAAATGAGAGAAATATTGGAAAATGAAGATATTTTTTCTGAATATTATTCTGGAGGAAATATCCTCCATTCCTGATATATGCGATAATAAATTCCCTGGGAGTGAATAAAACTGAGAGAATCGCTGCGCGTCAGCGAGCTCTTTTGTTTCCGGTCTGCAAAACAATAATAAGCGAGCACCGCGTTTTGAATCGATATGATTTTTATTTTTTTTTCATTCGCAATGTTTCACGTGTAACTCCATCGACATTTGTATGGGGGATTCTAAATGTCACCTAACAAAATATCAAAATGGTATTTAAAAAAAAAATTTAATTTGATTTAATTTAAAAAATTATAAAAATTTCATTTCAATTGTATTTTAAAAAAATTTCATTATCGACTTTCGTGAAATACATTTTTTTAAAAATATTGTATGACCTGTTAATAATATTTATTCATTACTTAATTTATGTATTTATAATATGTTCATTGAATATTTGGAAACATACAAAAAATGATTGACGTATATTTTAGGTTTTTTTGGATTTTTGAAAATTGTTATTCATGCCTTTAAAAAATGGCTTCAGGTCTTTTCGTTAGCTAATGGGTAGTTAGAAGGTGGGAAAATGTTGTCAACATTTTAGAACGTCTTTTTGGACCATAAGAACATCCTGCAAAGCATTAAATTGCCATGGAATGTCCCATGTATACGTGGTCGTAGGTCGATCGTTGAGGAACCAAAGGGCGTAACTCGCGTGACTTGACGTCATAAATCGTGTAATTTTCGGCCATTTTGTTTCGTCAACCGTAAATCCCCGAGACCGCACAAAGCTCTTGCTCTTTTTTCGTTTCCACAATTTCTGGACATGACAGAGTGGCGGCTCATCCGCGTCCACTTTCGTCCGGGCATTCGTAACATTCAGAGCGAATCGCGATATTCCGTCAGATCCGATTTTATTTTTCACCTCGTTTCCCGGTTTACGAAAAAATTTCCAAACTCCTTTTATCGAAATTCGAATTTAAAAAAAAAAATAATGATGATAAAAAAAAATCAAAATTTCCCAATAATTGATTTCTGGAATTTTTCAAAATTTAATATGATTCGTGAGAACAAAAAAAATTGGAAATTTTTTTAGTCACGGTCTATCTCGACTTTGTCTCGTTATCACGAGTTCCTTTTCCACCCCCTATAAATAGTGTATTATCGAGAATCATGATCATGAACGGATGAACATGTTGCCCGCGACATTTCTATTATCATTTCAGAAGCACTCAATTTTTGTACATGTGATGGAGTAACGTGATATTCGCGCGCATTTACATCTCTACCTGTAAAGACTTTACCCTCCAACGAGTCTACCGGGACACATCCAATAGATTTCTACCTCTTCAAAATAACTATTGAATAGTATCTTTTCTGTAGATAAAAAAACATCTCTACTAGAAAAAAGCCTCCGAAAAAAACTGTACCGAATAACGAACGAACCACGTGACAGATGTGCAAAGAGAAAATACGCAGAAAAACTCTACCGAAAAACATCTCTACCGCACTATATGACGCACTATATCGCAACAACTCTACCGAAAAAACGTATCTCGGGGAACAACTATCCCAAATGAAATCTCTACCAGTGAACATCTCATCGAAGGAAAAAAATGTCTGCGGAAGAGATCCTGAAATATTTCAGGGCAGTATTTTCCGGTAGAGACGTGATTTCGCAGACTTCCCTGAGAGACTTGTAGGCATATATTGCGGTAAAGATGTTACTCGAAACAGATTATGGCTCTAAACGCGATATTTTATGGTGATTGTTTTCTGGAAGAGATGTTTTTTTAAACCACTTGTTAGAAGTATTATTCGAGACAGTTGCAAAATGGTGGACATCGTTAGGGTTGTATTTTCGCAGAGTTTTTCGGCAGTGGAGTCGTGACCGGTAGAGATGTAAGTGTCCCTCATAATGGGGAATAGTTTGGAAAAATGTAAACATCGTAAGTTGTGAGCTGCGCCATTTTGTTTTTAAGGGGTCGTTAAAAATGTCCCATGAGAGTGGGGGGAGATAGATGGATTTTTACGCACGTAGTGCATGCAAGCGAGAGCAAGGAAGCATGCAAAGCAATACACACACACACGCGCACACACACACACACACACACACACACATTTGTACAGAGGCGTGAGAGTCACGCATGCACGAGTACCTAATGTCTGCACGCAATACCATATACCTTGCGACCCTCGGCCTTAATTTTTTTTCTCATTACACTATAATGTATATAGATATATAGGAACATTTGTTTAAAAAAAAAGTATCCTGCTCGGAACAGTATAACGATGTTCGGAAGGATAATTATTATTGTTATTACTGCGAGATACTTTTTGCTCATGGACCAGGAGAGCTCCTTTGAGCGCCAAATATAAAGCTCATCGTTAATGCCAGGAAAGATGAGACACTTTTTCTTTCAACTATGGATTTAAAGGGCCATTACTATCGAATCCCTACATAACCGACTCGAGATGTCACCCAAATTTCTTTGGCACCTGTGGATGGATATCAATGAAATTTTGTCAAGTAATGCAGGGTTAAGTCATGAATGCATCCCTGCCGAGAGCTAGTCGATAATAATTGGGAATAATGAATTATAATGAAAATTGAAAATTATCGACTGTCGATAAGACAGATCTCCGCCAAAAATGTTTTTCCTCAATTTGAGCATTGTTAGGCATTTTTTGACAAAAATCTTAGTGTGGCTGTTATAATCTTCCTGTAATCCATTCACGAATGTTGAAGATAGTTTGGACAATAATTTTGAGGTTATAATGTCGTTATGGAGACTCCAATTAAAAAGTAACGCATATTCAAAATTTGGGGCAAAATCGCAGATTGGAGTAATGAGAAGCTGCTAATAATGAGTAATTTTAGTTTAAATGATTTCCTCAAAAAGATTTAAAGATAGTGTTTCGTTTTTTTTTGTGTCCCATCTATTCTGGCATTACTGTTTTATACGTGTAAACCGGAAACGGTGGGTTCTCTGCTCGCGATTTTAACGCCTCTGTCGTAAAATATAAAACGCGAAAAACGCTCCCACCCCTTTTTTCCTCTCGAAACGATAATTATACCATATCTGAGCTTGTACATGGTAACTCACAATTGATCCTTAAGTGAGGATAATTGCGAACCAGGCTTGACGTCTCTCAGACGGGGTACCTTGAAAAATACAAATTATTGCATCCTCAACTCTCGGCAGTTGCAAGGATAACATTTTTTTTTTTTTAAATATATTTTACTCCTCAATTTTAATGACATCTTTCTGCTGTTTTCATTTACTTTTTTCAACTTCGTCGTTAAATTACAAGAGGTAAACATTTTCATGTCATCATTCTCACGGATCGAGAATATCGTCCCTTTTTTTTTGGATCGTTCGCAATGTTTTGTTTCGAACCCCTCGGAAAAGCACCCTCCAAGTGCGGAGGGATATTGAATCGACCTCAAAACACACACCCTTTTGGCCCTTTCTCCAAATTACACGTCCCCCCAATTATGAATATAACACGGCAAGCATCGACACACCCTCATTCCCCCCCGATTTAGAATTGAACATTAAAACACAGAACACAAAAATATTTTTTTTTATATCAAAAATTTCAAGGAATATATTTGTATTACAATGAAATTTAAGGTGTAAAAATTTTTTTATTCTCGTCAAATTCAATCCAAAAGGAATTCTCGTGCGATTTTCCATCCATCAAAAATTATTTTCAATGTCTTCATTTTGTGGAAGTAACTTTTCGACCTTTTTAACACTTGTATGATTTCAGGCAGTATTCTGGTTTGGAATTGTGAAAAAATTATTATTTTTTGCATATTCTTAAAGTTTAGACCTTTAAGAATTATTACTATTACTATTATTACTATTATTTTAATGACACAGCAACTAATAATAGTCACACCGAAAAAATTACGTAAAAGTCGTGGGTGAAATTCACCCCAATCATTTTGCAACGTGATAAATTATTGAAAAATTCAAAAGATACAAAAAAATACTGCAATGTACTTTTAACTCTTTTCTACACGAACAAACCAATTATTTTTAAAAAATGGGATTTTAAATATGCAAAAAAAATTCCCGTTTTCCCGAATTTCATGGAAGGTATTCCAGGTCAAAAAACGCCTGGGATATATTTCACCCAGTGTGACTATTAAGGGTTAACCGTTTTACTTCAAACTTATTACCAATCTTCAATGTATAACACTCTATTGCCCCCACCTCGAAATTATTTTTTTTACTATTCTAAAAAAATTATAAGCTATGAAAAAAAGAGTCGAAAAATGCCTTTTTTGTTCAGACAGCCGCCATTTTGCGAATTTTTCTTTTCCGTTTTTACTGAGGAAGGGTCTATAACGATATTCTTACTAAATAAGAATCTTTTTTTTAATTTTGTACTGGATGACTATAGAAGGGTTGCAATTTTCATTTTTTTTTCTCGAAATTTTTTTTGTTCATGGTAAAAATTATATTTTTTTTATCGAGCTCGACAAAACGCTAAAATCTATATCTTTAAATCAGAATATTGCCTTAAAGAATATTTATCGAAGGCTTAAAATTTGAACCAGTGAAAAATTCAGTTCTAAAAGTGATTTTCTGAAAATTGAACACCCTTTCAACCTTCTGAAAGGGATGTCTCATGAAAAAGGGGTATGAAAAAATATTTTTCATGATGCATATATCTGGGGCTACGAGGGTTGAAAGTGAAAGAGTCGCTGGTGACGTTTACAGACATTTTTTTTTTTTTTTTTGAGAGAGAGAGAGAGCTACCGGGCATATATGTATATTTAAGGGTAGGAAGGGAAGGGTAGGAAGGGACTCTCTTTCTAAATACACGGAACACGACTGCACAAGTATATATTCAACGATACACGATGTCCTCCCGTTGGGGAGAGCGAGTAAAATGTGAGCCCTATGAAAATAAGGGTTGACGGTGCGGCCCGAGGGGACGAAAAGGGTTGAAAACCGCCGGTCGGCATTCCTCAATCGTTTCTCTTGATGCGGGGTGAAAGAAAAATACACGCATGATATTTTTCCCTTCCTCGATTCATTTGCACTCGTTTGTCGTTGTCTCCCTTAATTAAACAATAAATTCAACAATGTCCATTCGCAAATTACTGGGATTCGCTGAAGGGATGATTTTTTTCTCCACGTGAATCGGGCTTCGCCGAGGACAAAAGTTTCGGAGAAATAAACGAAAAGAAAGTTAAGGGATGCAGAAAGGGGTAGAAAGCAAAGAAACGTGTTTTCCTTCTCGCGTTTTGTAATATCGAAGTCGAGCTTGTTTTGTCTCGCTTGAAAATTCATTCTGGCCGATTGAGAAGGAGGAAAAGTTTACGGGGGAGGATACCAAAGTGCTTTAAAGGTACAAGAATTGGAGGGATGATGGACAATCGTGAAAAAGAATGCCTCGGGCTCTTTTATTTCAAAGAGAGGTTTTTCTCCGGTTCGTTCTCTCAGTTTCTCGTCATAAGGAGACAATGAAACCCTCGACACAAAGAGCGGAGGTGAAATGAAAGAAAGAAAAAAAAATAGTAATAATGATGGAAAAAAAAGTCTCGCGAAGTTGCGCGAAATACAATCGAGGGGGATGGATATTTTATTTAAAACGTTCTTTGATAAAAACTCCCGATGGAGTTTATATTTCAAACTTTGTTCCGCTGGAGTTTTTACTTTGTCGAATAAAGAAAATTCTTGGGGGTTGAAAAATGAAGTTTCTCGATAATTTAGTTAGGAATTGAACATTCTCATCAAAACCTCGACTAATGATGGAATAATTATTCAAGTAGAGAATAAAAAATGGTGTTCGATTTTATTGGGAGCCACCCTTATATTTAACCCCGAATAATCGAGGCTCTGCTCTGTAATCGTGTCAGGAAAAATGGGTGGAAAACAATTTTCCGAGTCAATAACCTCTCATGAAATTCCTGTGGGCGTCCCTATTTTCGGGAAAATAGGCAAACTCGATTTGGTGGCAGTGTCAACGATACCAACTGATTCATCGTATATCTATATATCGACGATGGGGGATGGAGCGTGACCCCTTTTACTTCCGATTCATTTCCTATAAACGATCGATCAGCATCGACGATGAGAATCAAGTCTCTTCCCCACTTCAATCTGTATCTATATTCTCTGCCCATCTCCCCTCCCTTTCAGTGAAAGTCCATGATGGAATTATATGTCTCGCACGAGAGGCGAGACGAGGAATATAAAAAGCAAAAAGGGTGACAAAAGAAGCGAGGTAAACGACCAGAGAAGAAAGAAGAAGAGAGGAAAAATAAATTTCGAACCTTGCACAATATTTATTCATACTTTGGCAAATTCAAATCCCCGCAGTGGAAAAATATCGTTCTGAGTATTCTAGAATATAAATCATCCCCTTGGATAAAGTCAATAACGAAAAATGTTGAGATTTTATAAAATATTTACTTGAAGTTGGGAATCTTCAACTCAAGAAAAAATCTACAAATTTATTGCAACAAAAAATACTTATTCATATTTTTGAAAATTAAGATCCCCACAATGGAAAAATATTGTTCCTAGTATTCTAGAATATAAATCATCCCCTTGGATGAAGTCAATAATGAAAAATCTAAAATTATAAATTTTATAAAATATGTACTTGAAGTTAGGAACATTTTACTTAAGAAAAAAAATACGTATTTATTTTAACAAAAAAAAATTATTCATATTTTGGAAAATTCAAATCCCCACAATGAAAAAATGTTGTTTCTAGTATTCTAGAATATAAATCATCCCCTTAATTGAAGTCAACGATGAAAAATCTCAAATTATAATTTTTATAAAATTACTTACAGTTAGGAACATTTAACTTAAGAAAACATGTAAAAATTTACTTTAACAAAAAATACTTAATCAAATTTTTGAAAATTAAGATCTCCACAATGGAAAATGTTCTTAGTATTCTAGAATATAAATCATCCCCTTGGATGAAGTCAATAACGAAAAATGTTGAGTTATAAATTTTATAAAATATGTATTTGAAGTTAGAAATCTTCAACTTAAGAAAAAATGACCCAATTTATTGTAACAAAAAATGTTTATTAATATTTTTGAAAATTAACATCCCAACAATGGAAAAATATTTTTTATAGTCTTCTAGAATACAAATCATCCCCTTGGATAAAGTCAATAACGAAAAATCTCAAATTATAAATTTTATAAAATATGTACTTGAAGTTAGGAACCCTCAACTTAAAGAAAAATCTACAAAATTTATTTTAACAAAAAATATATATTAATATTTAAAAAAATTCAAATCCCCACAATGGAAAAGTATCGTTCTTAGCATTTAAGAATTTAAATCATCCCCTTGGATAAAGTCAATAACGAAAAGACTCCAATCAAAAATGTTATAAAAATACATACTCGAGGTTAGGAATCTTCGACTCAAGAAAAAACTTACAAATCTATGGCTTCAACAAAAAATTACAAAAATGCCCAATTTCAAGAATTTCTCACCAATATTTTGGGGAGTCCCTTTTTCACAAACATCCTTTTTTTGGGCAAAAAAAAGCTCCCTCGACGAATTCAAATTTCAGGAAATTTGTGGCAATGATGAAATTACGAAAAGAGAGTTCTTATTAAATTGACTTTAACTTTCGAGGAAGAAAAATTGATTGGCCAATACAAAGAGGGCGAGAGGATGAGGGGAGGAAAAGAAGAATTACCAGGGATCAGCCCCAGACGGTCGCTAGCCTGAATTAACCCCTGTCTCTCGGGGTGGAGGTTGATGAAGAGGAAGAGCGAAAGAGAGGGACAAGAAAATGAGGGAGAGGCCTCGATCGCAGACCGACGGTCTCGTAGATGCCCGGTAATGTTGTGTAACCCCCGGAGAAGTTTCTCGACGAGAGAGATATCGTTCCTGGTCGGGTCGTTCACCCGCGTCAAGTGTGGCGACACGAGCCAAGTACTTGTTTGCTGCAAGCACGTCGCTTCAATTTCTTCTTATTCTTCTTCCTCTACATTCCACCCTTACCTTGTCCCTCCCCCTCCCCCAACGACCCTTATCTCATTATACTCCGGAGACGCATATTCTTATACTAATTAATTTAACGACCGGAGGGTCTCTAAAGAAGACAAGAAAAAACAATCAAAGGGGAGTAAAAAAAATCTTTATCGGGATTTGAGAGTGACTTCCATCAAGATTGATCGTTGAACGACGATCGGAAAACGAAAGGAAAATTTCTGGGGATTAGAATGTCACTTCGAAGCTTTTGTTATATTGGTTGAATGATCGAAAAAAAAAATCTTGGGTGGTTCTTAAATTGACGACAGGTTTCACTGAAAATCGATCCTCTCACTTTGGATTGTGCTCTTTTTTCCCAAATCAATATTTTCAAAAATCCTTCGTTCAGGGACTGGATTATTTCATGAAATAACTAAATTCGTGCGAAATTTTCAATTCGCGTGACAAGATTTTGGCCAACAGTGGTCACCGCAAAGTCACGAATTTGATCGAGAATGCCAAAAACTCTTTAGAAACATTATTATATAGATACAAGAATTTTAGACACTTTTAGATACAAAAAAAATGAGACTCTTTGAAAATAAACTTCTGGAGATGGAAGAAATTTCATTCAAAAAATTTGACCGATTTACCGTAGAAATTTTTTTGAAAACTACAATTCCTCGGTCATCAAAAATAAACCAGAATTATTATCATGGAATCTAAAAAAAATCTTTTTTTTCCGTGAAAGAATAAAAAAAAGTGTTACAGTTTTGACTCAATTATTCAAAACAGTTGTATATTAAAAATTTGTTTAACTTCCTAAATTTCGACGATTTTATATTGAAAAGCAAGCCTAAAACAAACCATAAAAATTCTAGAATTCTTATTTTCCCATTTCACTTTCTGATAATAATTTTTCAAAATTCTCTAATTCATTATTTAACGATCTAAAAAACTTTAGGCGTTTTGAGAAGCTCCATCAAAAATTAAAATAAATCTCTTCCTAAAATTATTGTTCAACTTCCTAAATTTCGATAATTTTATATTGAAAAGCAAACCTAAAACAACCCATAATAATTCTAGAATTCTCATTATTCCATCTCACTCTCCGATAATGATTTTTGAAAATGCTCTAATTTAATATTAATCAATCTAAAAAATGTAGGCGTTTTGAGGACCTCCATAAAAAATTAAAATAAATCTCTGCCTAAAATTACACAATATCGAAGGTGGAAGGATTTTGCATCAGTGATCGGCAGTATCGATTTTTTCGTCAACGATATTGATTTTATTAATCATTTTTTCGAAAAATTAATAATTAGTCAACAATTATTACTAAATTTTCAAACAAATTCGTAATTAGCGGAAAAATATTAGTAATTTTTCTAAAAAATTAGTAATTAGTGACCAAATATTTCTAATTTTTCTAAAAAATTAGTATTTAGCAACAAAATATTTCTAATTTTTCCAAAAAAATTAGTAATTAGCGAAAGAAAATTACCAAGTTTTACTAATTAATTTATAAAAAAAACAGTAATTTGTAGAAGAGTATGGTGTATATTTACGTATTTGTGTGTACGGATTGCGTCATGGTTATAAGCTCAAACAACTCTATTAGAAAAGTTGTTTTACTTTTTATAATAACTAGATCTATTGAATATTTTACACATTAGTATTTATTGTATCAAATGTCATACGATATCACATAAGTTATTATTAATACGAATATTTAATGAGTACCTATTAAAAGATCCATTAGTAATTTTTTATTTATCTTTTTCCAAAATTAATACAACATTTCTCCAAAAATTATTGATTTTTTAGATTATTTAGCAATATCTTTCTCGCTAATTTTACTAATTCTTGGAAAAAATTAGTAATATTTTTTTGATAATTATTAATTTTTTGAAGAAATTGGATGATAAAAATAGATAGATTTTTCTTTGCCGATCGCTGTTTTCCATGTTGGAAAAGTGAGATGAATCGTTTTGCGACGATACTGAGCGATATGATTTGTATCACAGTGGTTTGAAGGATGAGAGAAAGCTCGGAGGAGAGAGAAAAAAGGGGAAAAAGGGAAGCCAGAGGGAAAAGGGAGAGGAGAAAGAGGTCTCTCTCGACGACGTGTAATTTATCCGGATCGACGACGTCGACGGGGAAGAGTGTATGGAAGGCAACAGGGAGAGCCCTCCTGGTCGCGTCTACTTCTCGTCGGAGGCAACCCCCGCACATAAACATACACATATAGTAATACAGTTTTGTCTCTTCTCGGCTTTTTTTTCGGAGGGTGAATCAGTCTGACGCGGGTGTAGTGATTCCGTGCTCGGTTATGACTCACCCGACGGAGTGTGGCGCAACCACAGGGATAAAGCAACGGACACACGTACGAGCAAATACATGAATTATATATTTTCTTGCCAGTGTGCTCGTTGCATTTTTTTTTGTGTGACAGAGGGAAAGCACCTCGTTCACGAGCGGGAGAAATGGTTTGCAGCCGGTGCAAATTTTTCTGGCATTTTTTCCCTTCATTCGGTTCCAACCTAAATGAACGTGAATTTAATGGCTTCTAACGATTTTTCAAGCAAAATAATATCATAGTTTCCAATGGAGTTTTCGTGCACTAGCGAATTTTTCTCCACGGTAGAAAATAGCGCCATTTCGAAAAATTTGAAAATTTGCAATTTGCTTTACCTTGTTTTCTTTATTTGCCTCTAATCTCGATAATAATTTAAATTTAACGGATGTTCATGGTTTTTTGAGCAAAAATCCCCATTTAGGAAATTTTGGAATTTTTTTTGGGATTCTTAACAATAATTCAGTTTTAATCTTGATAATGACATAAATTTTATAGCTTTTAACGATTGCTAGATACGAAAATATCGAAGTTTTCATGAGATTTGGTTGAACTCCCGATTTTTTCGCGAAAAACAGCGCTATTTTTAACTAATGCGCGAGCCCATCAGCAATATTTTTACTAAAAAACCTCTCTGATAAACACAGAAGACGAAGAATCTTCCATGCAAATAAATTATCATAATTTTGAAAAGTAATTTTTTCTGTTATGAAGTTATGCATTTTTTTATCGAAAAGAGCTTAGTCGTTATTATTAAGATATTATTATTAAAAGTTATTATTATTGAAAATTAGTATTATTAAAAATTATATTTTAAAAAATTATAATGATTTTTTTCGCATTGCAACTATGTAATTTTTATTTTTCCAGGCATTATTTTTTTTAAAAGTAAGATTTGGTTACTTTTGGGCTCGAAAAATTGTTGGACAATGGGGTGAATATTACGGTAGTACCATCGTGAGAATTGCGGTCGATGCATGTGCATTTATAATGCAACGTCTGTACTTGAGCTTCCTACTTCGATGTAACGTGTACATTAGAGTGGTCCCCTAGAGATAGCGATAACGACGAATAGAGATAGCGATAAATATGCATTAATTACTATAATCATGAACTTGGAATCAATCATCAGCATTCTTAAATTGCATACGAAAAAAATTATGACCTTTTCAACTTTTCAATATTTTGTGATAAATTTCTTTTTTTGTTCATATTTAAACATCATTTGACATTCTCACATCAAATGAAAACCAACGATGCTTTCCACTGAGAAAACGATGTACCAGGATTTGTTAACTGTTAACAAATGTAAAGTTGTCGCAGGTTGCAGGTTGCAGGTTTAATTATAATGATTTTTTTCGCATTGCAACTGCAACCTGCAACCTGCAACCTCAATAAACCTCAATAAACCTCAATAAACCTCAATAACATTGCAATAAACCAAACGAGCTCAAAATCCCGTTTCTCCACTAGAAATACGGTGCTAGGAGTGCACACAAAATTTTATCTACTTATTCGGAACCCATTCTAGAGAATATAATCGTAAAAAAAATGCTCTCGCACTCCCATCAAGGAGCACTCTAATATATACACATATTTTTATAGACGTTCGCGCCTGACAGCAGACTGCACGTCGTGCACGGCTGTTAACCGGGTTCTCGGCCAACTTTTGCACAAAACGCGCTTCGCGCTGCAATAAAAATTTCAACCGTATCGCATTTTTATTGGAAATATAATGCAAAATGGCGGCCGAATTGCATTTCCAAGAATATCACGGAAAATAAATGTTCCGAAAGTTACGAGAATCTCTGGAAAACGATTGAAATTAGATTCAGTTACGATGCTCAAAGTGCATCACAATTGCTGAATTTTATATTTCTCAAACCGCAGAGTTTCGTTGTAACTGGAACAGCTTCTACAATCGTACGCAGTAACACTATTTTTCCCGCTGTTTAAGGGGCTGAAATACGATGATTTTTGCATCTTAGATGTCCGGACATACGCCCTTCTGATTTCATTTTAGCAACCGGAACACAATTTTACGACAATTTCATTCTTTTTCCTCTCTTCTCGCCACAAATGCCCAACTAAAACGATTCAGCCGTCGACTTTCTCCGATTCTCGAGATCTCGGACTCTCGATATTATTTTCTCAACCGTACTTTTATATTTCGCTCGAAATCACCGCTAACTGTATCAGTTATTCCGAATAATTGTGTCCTCGATTCTAATTACCCGTTTCCGGCTCTAACTGTAAAAATTTTTTTCTTTTTTAGTCTGTTCTTGTTCTCGTGCTCTATTTTTCACGCTCTGTGAAGCCAATGGCACATTTTTCATGCAGGAAAACAAAGAAAGAAAAGTAGAGAAAATTATAAACAGTGAGCAAAATTTATCAGATATATGTTAATGAAAAAATTTATCAGATATATGTGGTGAAAAAAAAAACCTCATTTTTTGTGCCTCATTCGATTCGTTGTACAATTTTTTTTCGGGAACATTGATTTAAATTCGTTAAATTCTTTGAATTCATTTTTAAAAAATTGTTTTTAGATTTTTCTCGCTTTTCTCGCGAATTAATTTGTTTTCGACAAAAACTTTGCGCGCTTTGCATTCAGCGCTGAATTTCCCATCGAAATAACGGTTGAAAACGATAAAAATAAAAATAATTTTTTTTAACTCATTTTTGGGCGACTTTTCGAAAATCTCAAAATAGCGAAATTTCAAGCGCTCATAACTTTACTTTGGTTTGACCGACTCTAAAATTTGTTTTTCGTACGCAAAGCTTGTTACCAAACTTAGAGAATGGCGTTTGGTTCATTTCGATAAATGAATTTTTGTAGACTCGAGAGCAGTTTGAAAATCGCCGAAAAAATGGAAAGGGTGTGCCTTCAAAAATTTGCAGAAATCGATGGTCGAACTTTAAAAATCTGCTCAAAATTGAAAAATAATTAGAATCGGATGAACCAAACGGCATTTTAAAGTTTCAACGATCAAGAAGGGAATGAGCTCAAGTTGAAGTCCAAATCTTATCTAGAAAAAAAATTACAGTCATTCTAGTGAAGAGATTTTATTTTGGCAAAGAGGCAAAACAAATTTTTTTTTTCAAATCATCTTTTAGAGCCTTATATCGATGTATTTTCTTCTCCTGAACACGAATCTACCAATAGTTTTTCTAAAAAATCAAAATTTTCATGAATTTTCGTTAAACACCTGTTTGCTCGATTTCGGCCCGATTTTCAAAAACCTAAAAATATCGAAATTTCAAGTGCTTGTAACTTTACTTTGACCGATTCCAAATTTCTTTAAGGGGTTATACTACCCAGAATTTTTTTTTCCATTTTTCTTTAAAGTATTTGATTAAAATAAAATTGATTCATTAATTTTTTTTTCAATTGACTTAAATTATGCATAAATTGTTCAAAAATCGTATTCAAAAGCTATTTCGAGAGAGCTATTTATAGCTCATTTTTCAAGACGCCTCTGAAGTAAATGAATGCGTTTTGAAATTTTAAAAGTGTTTTTCTCAAAATTTATATCAATTAAATTTCGCAATTACAGAAGTAAAAACAAAGCTTGAAAAAAAAAACTCAAGATTGAATCGGCAATTAACAATATTGTGCATGAATTATTTTCCCGATGTGTGCGCTTGGATAAATGTCGTAATATTTATATTCGAAACAAAGATCGCTTGAATCATCGCTGCCAGTTTTACATTACTCACGTACGTATATAGATATATATGTATGATATTAAGCCCAGTACAAACGCAAAACGTTAATTGACGAGTACCAGAGTGGCTGCTACTGTGGATATAGCAGAGCAACAGATGATGGAATTTGACCCAAGCGAGACTGTTCACTGTATTAATATACGTGGGGTATTCCGGGTCAACAGAATCAACGTTTGATCCTAACCCTCTGGAATTACGTTTGTGATTTTTTCCAAGCTTGTCCCAAGGCTAAAGAGCAATTGCAATTTTTCGTAGATTTTTCTCTGACCACAGTCATTCTATGATCCTGAAGTTAGCATCGTTTTCACAATTGAGAAATTGTCAGAAAGAAAATTGTCTAAATGTATTTTAAGGTCTGTGAAAAGAACTTGAAAGTTTTACTGCATAAGCAAAAGGTCCCTAAAAATGATTTGAAAAACATTCTGCAAACTTCAACATCATGCTATTTTTATATTATTTTTAATTTTCAATCAACGAAAAAGCAAGTATTGTGGAATCTAAAAAAATCTCTGAATCTAGCCAAATATTTAAGACAATTTATATTGTTTATAATATTATTTATATTATTTATAATATTTTTGAGACACCTTTTTTTTAATTCAAAGACTATGATCCTGTTTTTATTATTTAAAAAAATCATATATAAGAAATTCGTAGTTAAGTGAATTGTTTTTTTTAAAGTTGTTTTTCTAAGTATGAATAAAGTGCAAGGGGCGAAATTGTTTTCTTCTTTTCTATCTCTCCTTTCTTCATAATTTAGTCGTAGAAAAAAGTCAATACAATCAATATTGCACTCAAATTTTGTGCAAAGCTATACATTTTATTCGCTATTGAATTTGGCAAAAATCTATCGAGGGATTAAAATTTTATGAAATTTTTAATTTTTTGAAAAATAGCGTAAACGCTCTAACTCGTGCAATTTTTAAGATATTACACTGAAACTTTGTACAAAGCGAATATAGCTATCGAGGTTGTTCATTATTAAATTTGGTAAAAATCGATCGATCGATTAAAATTTTATCAAATTTTGATTTTTTTTATAAATAGCGTAAATACTCCAATTTCGGCTATTTACGAGATATTGTACTGAAATTTGGTACACATTCAAAATAGTGATCAAGGTTGTTCGTTATTGAATTTGGCAAGAATCAAATTTGACAATAAGCAAATTTGAAAGAATTTGGCAAATTGGCACATTGATTACTAATTTTTTTCGATAGTTAACAAAGCTTCCTTTATGAGTAAACCAAAATTAATCGCCATACTTTGTAATAAAGGACGTAATGTGAACAGTTTATTTGTAGTAAAGAAATAATGTATTTAGTTGATACTTTTACTTAAATATTCCTTAAATATTCCTATAATATTCCTTAACTCTTACAAAATTTGTTAGTCGTTAAGAAATATTTTATTTGTGTCAAAATAGTTAAATAAATGTTGAAAAATATATATTTAATTTATCAACTGTTAGAAAATAATTGATTTCGCCATATTCAACTTTACATTTGTTAACAGTTAACAAATGTTCAAATGTCCAATTTGCAGGGTTTTTTTATAATTAACATAAAAAAAAGTTTATGATCTTGAAGTTTGCATCGTTCAAATGCAACGTTAATAGGTTATTTATGATAAAATCTTCCTAAGAAGTTTTTCAAGTGAAAAAAAAATTTCATCTTGGAAATACATTTTCCCGGTCTTTATTGAAAACTTGGGATGCAAAATGCCCTTGCAAAAAGCGTAAATGTCACTAGAAATGGATTTTAAAAAACTTATCGATTCGTCACAACGATGCAAACCTCAATCTCGTCAAATTATTTTCCCTCGTGTCATTCAACAACGCTACAATGAAATTGTCAACTAACAATTTTTATATATTTATATATGTCCACGACTAATGGGTGAAAGCTCTCGGTGGTTTGTTACTCGCGTGGGATGACGACGACTGCTGCTGGTTTGCTATTGAGTAACGAGATAGAGATTGCGGCCAGCGGCAGCTGCTTTGGGAGTTCTCTCAATACTTCACGACGTCGTCGTCTTCGTCGTCGACGACGACAAAGTGGAAAGGAGAAAGGGGGTACATTGAACGTCAAAATGAAAGGGTGCAGGAAAGCGTTTAATGCGAGAAAAAGAGAAAAGAGAGAGAGAGAGAAAAGAGAAAAGGGAAGTGATTTTATTATTGAGTGTAAAAATCCCGGTTAATTGCGTAGACTCACGGTAATTAATTAATTTTTCCGCCAGAAAGAAAGTGCATGTGCAGCCGGACATTTTTTTCTCAAAATCGCTTATAAACCAATGAATCAAAAATAAAACACAATTTTAATAGCAAATATTAAATTTATCTGCAAGTAAATAAAGTCAGTCCTCAAACTAAACATTTCCAAGTAAAATTCTGCGCACGAGGAAGTAAATTATTTATGAGAGCATTTAAAAAAAAAATGGGATCTACACTGCAAAAATTTTTTAATGAAATTTAATACAAAAATATGAAGTTTTTATGCATATACAGTATATTAATTTTCATCTACATGTGTACAGTAATATTCCAATACAAGTATATGAAAAATCAAATAATTTCTTTTAATTTTAATATACGCTCGTATATTAAAATTTCAATGCATAGTATGATTTTTAAAGCAGAATTATGAAAAAAGATATGAAAATTAATATTCGTTTGTTTATTAATTTTGCATTACATGGCTGAATTTTTATATTCATGTTATGAAAATTACGTTACCGTAACTAGAATTGTTTGTTGTTAAACGTGTTATAAAAAAAATATAGGCCTTGCTAAATAATTTAATATGCACAGTTTACCGGCCCCAAACAGAGATACATGGGAAAAAAACCTGCGCGAATTGACCGATCTAATTTCTCTCTCCGACCGGGATTCGAACCCTCGATCCTACCTACTATCCTACCTATCGTACCTAACTACCTAACACGCTACCTATCGTACGCTACCGACTACTTATGAACTCCCTCTACTTGTGTGATATATGAATTATGTAAATTCTCAAAACTTTATTCCTGAATACCTGACCCCTCGTAACTTAAGTGACACCGTTCAACTTAAGTTACCTCTCATAACTCAATTTCGCGACCCCTAATCCCTCGTAGGTTACGGAAAGCCGCGCAAAACTCAATTCCAGCATTCCTGACCCCTCATAAGTTGTGTGACCCCTCGTAACTTAATTTCAGAGCCTCTGACCCTTCATTAGTTATGTGAACCCTTAAAACTGTTTGAAAAAAACCATGACCCTCTTATAAGTATTTTTTTAAATATTATATTGGAAGACATTTGTTTTCAGTGATTGATTGGAATTTTAAGAAATAAGTGTATTAATTTTCAATAATGTATCTTGAAATTGCGAAAAAGTATACAAAAACCATTTTCATATACGGGGATATTAATTTTCAATGTTCACTCTTATAATTTTAATATACAAATATTAAATTCAAGATGAAATTGTTAATTTTCCAAGAACGTGTATATTAATTTCGATTTCGTATACTTGTTATTGAAATTTCATATTTTTGTATATTAAATTTTATTATAATATTTAAAAAAAAATTCACGGTTTGATTGCAAATTTAAGAAATAAGTGTATCAATTTTCAATAATGTATTTTAAAATAGCGAAAAAGTATACAAAAACCATTTTCATATACGGGGATATTAATTTTCAATGTTCACTCTTTTAATGTACAAATATTAAATTTAAGATGAAATTGTTAATTCTCCAATTTATTAATTTCGATTTCGCATACTTGTTATAGAAATTTCATATACTTTTGCATTTAATAACATTTATTACAGTGTATGGAGAAAAAATGTAACGAATCGGTGGACTCGACAAGGAAGTGAAATACATTTATTTATGGATTTTCTTTACCAGACTTCTCTGTTTCACCCGCGGTGAAAGTCAAAGTTCTCCCTGGAAGGGATTTAAAAAATTGAAAAGATACAAAAAAAAAAACAATTCAATCGGGACAAATGCTGGATCGAGGAAAAAAAGGCTTGAGACTATAAACTGATATCCGCAAGATTGCGGTACTCGTTGCTTGCAATGCATTGAGAAGGAAAAAAGAAAATAGCAAAAAATAGATTCTCGTATTGCTTGTGGCGGCGTGCTACGCGCTCGGCTTGTCATAACCTGGTAATAAACAACAGCTGGCCTCTCTCTCTCTCTCTACTTCTCGATTTATCGACGATTATTCGCGAGATTCGACGAAAAAAATGGCCGCTGCTTTCTGTGCGAATCGCGCGGAGAAAGCGACGCGATGCATCTCACGCTGGATCTCTTAACAGTTATAATCGTCAATCATGTTTGCGAATAAATTATTACGTACATTATGTGTTCCTCCCTCCCTTTTCTGTCGCTGAGATCCGAGAGATTAGAATACATTCACCGAGCAAAATATTAAACATTTTTTCAAATCGATTGACAGCGAGAAATTGATTATTTATTTGTCGATTCATCGCACAATTTTTTTAAACAAATTCATGCAATTTTATTATGATTCGATTGTTTGGGATTCAGATCCTTGCGATAGAGTCCAAGGAATTTTAAAAATTTAATAATCGACTCAATTGTCTGAGCTGTTGATTTCTTGTATTAAAAATTGAGCAAAAAATCAAAATAATTTTTGTAAATTTAAGAGGCAAAATTAGGAATAATATGATAAAGTAGCGAAAAATGTATTTTTAAAAATTGACATATTTTTATTGAAAGGATTCCAATGACAAAATTCTGTAATTTGATATTTGTTAGGTTTGGTTGAATTTTTAGTAAGAAAAACACTTCATTTTGTCTCTGAGAAAATTACGATTTTCAATTGATTTGATTTTTTCATGGTATTTAGGTTTTGCTTGTGCATTGAAAATTCCAAGTTCTTGATAAAGGCCCCAAAATACATTTTAACGATTTTTCACTTCGAAAATTTTTTTTTTCATGAGGAATTTTATTATTTTTGAAAAATAAATTATCACAGTTGCGTCGAAATGATGCAGAGGCATTTTCTTGCGATAAGAATGTTAAAGAAATTGAAATTTTATCAGTGTTATCTGATTAATTGAACAAGAACGAAATTTCACTCCAAATAGAAATATTTTAACGGTATATCGTGGACTGGAGGAAATGAAATGGAGCGCAAGAAGAAAATCTGAGAAGCCAGACCAGATAAAGTACGTGAGAGAGTCCGAGCAGCTGTGATGGCTCGTAAATCATTGATAATTGACGTTAAATTAGCGACAAGTTCGCGCACGGAACTCTCCGACAAGTTCACAGAGACTCGCCGACACTTATTGCATATCTATTCTCCACAAACAGATATGAAATATGTTACGCTTCATAAAAAACATTCCACGAAAAATTAACAAAAATGCACTGGAATTTGTTTGTTTGTTTAATAACTGGAAATTGAACAATTTTTAAAAAAATTCTAAAATATCCTTTTTGAATGAAAAATAAATAAAATTTCCTTAATAAGTTCTCAAACTAGAGCCACGTGCGAATAGGATTGAAAGCAGTTTTTTCAAAATACAAAGTATTGCATTTCATTAAAAAAATTCTTCGAAAAATTAACAAAAATTGCCTGGGATTTGTTTACCCATATTTTTCATGTTACAGATTATCCAAAGTACCATTTTGATTTTTAAAAAGATTTTTTCCAATAACAACTTGGAATTGAATTTTTTTAAATGTCAAAATATCCTTTTTGAATAAAAAACAAATAATAAAATTTCCTTAATCAGTCCTCAAACTAGAGCCACGTGCGAATAGAATTAAAAGTGGTTTTTTCAAAATATAAAATATTTCATGTCACAGAAAACATTCCCCGAAAAATTACAAAAAATTGCCTGGAATTTGTTTACCCATATTTTTCATGTTACAGATACTATCCAGAATTCCATTTGGATTTTTTTAAAGATTTTTCCCAATAACAACTTGAAATTGAAATTTTTGTTCGACAATATTTTTCACGTTATAAACATCACACTAAATAGCATTTTTTTTAAAGATTTTTTTCAACCAACAAGTTGAAGTTCAAAAAATGTTTGAAAAATTCTAAAATAACCTTCTTTAAATAACAAATAAGCAGCAAAATGAGTAATCAATTTCTCTCAATCATCCCCTTAACTGGAATCATACAATTAACGAAAAAAAATTGAAAATAACTTGAACGCGAGTTTAAAAAATTGAAAAACTTTAAGACTAACTTTAAAGATTTTTTCCAAACAACAAGTTGAAGTTAAAAAAATGTTTAAAAATTCTAAAATATTATTCTTTAAATAACAAATAAGCAGAAAAAAGAGTAATAAATTTCGCTCAATCATTCCCTAAACTGGAATAATAAAATTAACGAAACAAAAATTGAAAATAACTTGAACTCGAGTTTTAAAAAAATGAAAAAATTCTGCAACAGTCCCCGCAGGCATAATTATTTTTTCATGCGCATCCCCCAAGGTGAATCGTCGTGTGCTCCAATTTCTTGAATTAATTCATCAATCTCGAGATTAAAAATGGAAAAAAAAATAAAATAAAATCTGCCTCGAGGGTCGATAAATTTGAATAATTTGGATCAATGGTGTTACATGAAACGTCCAATATATATATGCATAAATCCGTAAGCCCTCGAGGTTGAGTTATAGAGCCGGAGGGGGTGTCAAATCACTTCTAACAGTGTGATATTTCAAGAGCAAAGACTTTCTGTTTCCCGTCTGCAGATGCAAGCGAATGCAAGCCACATAAATTCTTTCATTTATTTCTCGCAATATCGCCAAGGAGATTGCTACCTGCAAATTTTGTAATTCACGTCGCGCCACGAGTGTTTTATGGGCTTCGAAAAATTTATTAGTTTCGTCGCGGCGTGATTTATAAATCATTCGGATTCATTCGTGAAACATCGACGAAGGAGGAAAAAAATAAGAAAAATTGTATTTGTATCGCGAACGTTAATTAGGGTCCGAGAAATTAACGCGTTTTAGTTTACACGTAAGATAGACGATCTGACTCCTGGTGTGCACGTCTGAGAGGGGACTCGATCGCTCAGAAGCAGCTCGATATTAATTATGATCGACGTTATCAACAGGAAGTCCATTACGCCTCCAGCGTGGCAAAACCCTTCCTCGTGCTTTTTCCTCTCCCTCTCTCTCTCTCTCTCTTGGCGTTTTTGATCCTCTTTTTATCATTTTTTCACTCCACTATTTTTTTTATCATGCTCTCTCTCTCTCTCTCTCTCTCTCTCTCTCTCTCTCTCTCTCTCTCTCTCTCTCTCTCTCTCTCTCTCTCGCTCTCTCTCTCTCTCTCTCTCTCTCTCTCTCCCTCTCTTTTCTTTCTCTTTGAGCATTCTTTTTCGCTGATTCGAGCTCACGTACGTGTGAGCTCGTTCCTTAAGTAGGTAAGTAGGTGGTAAAGCGAGTAATATAAAGATGACGCGTACGCTCGCTTTTCTCTCTCTCTCTCTCATTTTCTCTTTCTTTCTTTTCGCCTCTCTTTCTGCCTACGCATCAGCATGCTTTTATTACATCGAGAGAACGTTCACATTTTTACAACGCGTTGCACTTTCCCGAGAAACAAAACTTTTGCTCGAGTATAGACAGAATTGTTTATTTCTGCGCGTCAAAAAAACGTCGAGGCAATATCGAACGAATTTTGATGAAAAATTGAGAATAATTGACGACTCGAAATGGTTTAATGAGAAATGTGTTTATTTATTAATTAACTAAGAAGGTTGAAACATCGCCCGTTAGTCTAATAAGTGGTAAATTTCTTGTAATTGTTTTTGTTTATATTTATATGGATCTATTTCTAAAATTTAATTTGATTAAAGAAATCAATTTATATCTTGATTTTTTTTTAAATGTTTAATTTTTTAAATTGTTTTTATTAATATTTATGGATCTATTTCTAAAATTTAACTTGCACTGAGAAAAAAAATGTTGAATTGGACCAACTAAATATTCGTTTGAAGGTATTTGACTTCCAATTTAGTTCATTTCAACATTTTTTTTTCTCAGTGTGATTAAACTAATCAATTTCTCACCTTGATTCTGCAGTTAAATTTTTTTTTAATCCGTTCAACGGCGATTAACAAAAAACAATATTTTTGGAACACAGGATGATCCGGAGGGGATCGTTATGAGAAAATAAATTAGAATAATTTTAATAATAATTTAATTAATTCATTTGATTGACAACAATTAATTTAGTTCATAATAATTTTAGAATTTTTTCGATTTTTGAAGCTCCCGTGTTTTTTTTTTGTCACTTGTATTTACACATGGCTCTAGTTTGGGGGATGATTGGAAGAAAATTATTACAAATTTGTTAATCTTCAAATTATTATCTGAAAAAATTGAAAAAATTTGCAAGATAGAAAAAATTGTAATAAAATTCGTGAATAAATTTATAACTGAAATTAAAGGCTATTGGTATCAATTTTTTCCTTCATATTGTGCAAATGTGGAAAATACGTCATAAAATGCAATAAAATTAAATGAAATTTATGAATTTCCATCATCCTCAAGAAAAATAATTTAAAAAAATTTGCTCTATTTCTCTCAAACTCAAAAACGCGGGAAGATGCAAGGGATGAAGGGGCTTTGGGGGTGGTTTATGGTGAATAAAAAATTTCTCACATCACCAGAGAAATTTTAATGATAAAACTGACCGAGCAAAAAAAAAATCTTGCAAGATTTTTTGCACAAAATCACAATCCGAACAAATGAGATCCGGAGTTTTCGGTAACGCGAGAATGACTGAGCATCCCTTGTTTTCGAGATTCCTTCAGGACACCCCGAACCAGATAGTGTTGTAAGTTACATGCTCGAACATAAAAAAAAAGCGTCAGAGAAAGAAGGCGCGAGAGAATAGGGTGAATGCAACCCCTCGCACATTCTGGTGCAACTACCCCCCCCCTTTCATCCCCTCTCGCCCCTTTTGCCCTGGTTACAATCTGATATAGTGCATACAGATATCTGCGCGTCATCATAGTTAAGTATGTTATACACCGAGATCCCCGAAAGCCCTCGGGAAGAAACCCAACGTTTATATTCACCCCACGAAGAAAGAAAGAAAAAAGGAAAGAGGGGTTGAAACTGCGAAAAGGGGGGGGCCCCTCTGCACGGGACTCTTTCACGTAACGGAAACACCGGAGTCTCGGGATCGACGAATAGCGTAATAAATAAAAACAGCCCTTTTCCTCCCCGTGTAATCGAAGAAATTGAACGAAAATCCACGGAGACTTTCGGGGGTGGGGGGTGAAAAAATATAGGGGTGGTTTCCCATGAGACAAATGCGGAAATACGACAATGCGTCGAGGGTGAATGCGAAGGAAGATGGGCAAAATAAAGTGCGCTTGGTCATGACTGGAAAAACGACAATAAAATATATACATATATGGAGATGGATAAATTTATATGTAATATAATATGGGGGGGCAAAATGGACACAATGAGATAGCGCACCTACGACGCTGCTCGCAGAATAAATTCGTTGCTTTTCATCTAAATATACCGTTATCGATGAGATTGCATCAGAAAAAAGAAATTCGGGGGCAAGATGGACACACCCTAAAAATTTGGTTTTTATTTCGAAAATTCAAGCAAACGTTGGAAAAAACGATTCCCTTCGATTTTCACATCACCTTAATATTCAAGATACTTGGACCAAGATGTTTGGCGTATTTTTGCAATGAAATTTTTCGCAAAATTCAATTTTAATAGTTGCATTATCAAATATTTTTTTTACGATTATGGAGGTGGCCGTTTTGCCCCCGATTCCTCATTTTGCTGTGGGCCTCTCCGAGCATTTTAGTAAAAGTGGGGTGACACTGTTAGAGAATATTGGGGTGTTTTTTTTTTCAAATGTGATGAAAATTATAATTTTCAAAACATTTCTTCAACTCCTCATTGGAAATTGTTATGAAAATGTGGAAATCTAGATCCGATTTTGCGTGAGAGAGTCTATTTAGGTATGTTTAAGCCAATTACAATGATAATGTGCTAATTTTTTAATCTTTTGAATATTTATTTTTTTAGATAATTTTTGGTGGTGTCCATTTTGCCTCCAGTCTCCATTTTGGTTTGGCCCTTGGATTATCCGAGTATTTTAGTAAAAGAGTTTTTTTGTTTTCTTTTATGCAATGTTTTTTTTTAATGCAATGAGAATGACAATTTTTTTTCAATTTTCCCAACGCTTCATAGGTAATTATCATGAAAATACTAAATCTAGATCTGATTTTGCGTGGGCAAGTCTATTTAGGTATGTTGTTTTGGTTTTTTTTATGCAATGTTTTTTTTTTAATGCAACGAGAATGGCAATTTTTTTCAATTTTTCCAACTCCTCATTGGAAATTGTTATGAAAATGTGGAAATCTAGATTCGATTTTGCGTGGGTGAGTCTATTTAGGTATGTTTAAGTCAATTACAATGATAATACGCTCATTTTCTAAACTTTTGAATTATTATTTTTTTAATAATTCTAGGGGGGTCCATTTTACCCCTCCTCCCCTCCGATATATATATAGATATAAATATAAATATAAATATGTTGAGACTCACCGCGTGCGCCTGGGCGATAACCCCCTGGGGCGTGCTCCGTTCGTCGGCCATCGCTCCACGAACCTGTAAAACACAAAGAGCGAAAAAAAGACATTAACCATACCTAGATGAGTCAAAAAATTGCTATTTTCAAAAATATTATTATTGGATAGTATTCACATTTAAGCTACATTCTCCGAAAGTTTCCCTGAGATAGTCCCAAATTTGAGGTACAAATTTTCTAACAATTGGCCGGCTTCGATATTGATTGGCCGGCATCAATATTGATTGGCCGGCATACTCCAAAATTTAAACACGTCGAAAAGCGAACGCTGAATTGTTTCCAAATTAATCGAAAATACAATGAAAAACATTGAAGGCTAAATGAAGATCATTTTTTTTTTCAATTTATCATTGATGAATTGAGCGAAATGATAAATTGATAAATTGAGCCTCGAATCGGCGAACATCGTTGTAACAGAGTTTTTGGATCACGAAGAGAAGACGATAAAATGATTTCTGCGAAGTTAGTTCATGATAATCAAGACGGAGCAGGAGAGGAGAGAGGAGAGACAAAGGGAGAGAGAGAGAGAGAGAGAGAGAGAGAGAGAGAGAGAGAGAAGGGAGAGAATGTCGTAGCTCAGCATCGATCGTTCGGTCAGTAACGAAGGATAATTGGCTATCGACGAAGAGAAGAAGGCAAAATCTCCTGGCCCAGATTCTTGAGGATCTCTCTCTCTCTCTCTCTCTCTTTCTCTTTCTATCTCTCATCAGGTATATATTATATTCTTCGGGGCCTCCGGGCATTTTATAAGAGCCAAGAAATAACTCGGCAACGATTAAAAATTTTTTTTTCATTTTTTTTTCTTTTACTTTCATCTGTTAAAAATCCTTTCTCATGGAGTAGGGTATTTTTTCAAAATGCTATGAGAAAAAAAATTTGGACCTTTTGGATTTTTTTTTCCTTTTAGGTTTGAGAATAAAAGCGTACACGAAACGGCAAACAGACGAGGAGAACGCGGAACAAATCATCGCGAGAGCATTCTTCAGGTATGCAGAGAAAGAAGAGTGCTTCAGGAACGAGCAGCATCAGCATCAAGTCCGAAAGAACTTTCTGCATGCGTTCTCTTCGCTGATGCTTCCTGCTATCTTTCTCTCTCTATCGTCACTTTGAGTTCTTGTTTCTCTCTCTCTCTCTCTCTCTCTCTCTCTCTCTCTCTCTCTCTCTCTCTCTCTCTCGCTCTCTCTCTCTCTCTCTCTCTCTCTCTCTCTCTCTCTCTCTCTCTCTCTCTCTCTCTCTCTCTCTCTCTCTCTCTCTGAACGGACGTGCCTCGAATGCATCGTTAAGGAGGCTCGAATGATAGGTACAGTCTATTCAAATGAGCACTAAAATTCTAAAAGACGTTTTAACGCACGAGAATTTACGATTGAAGAAATCTTTCTCAGAATGTAAATTTAAAAAAATTTAATATGGATGAATGAAAGCTTGATATCAGCTTGATGAGCTTTTATTCAATTGATTAATGATTGAATTATCAATCGAATAAATAATTAATTGATAGTTAAAAATTTGGCCTCGTTGTTTTTATTTTCATTTTTTGTTTTTGATCATTTCCAAATCACTGTAAAATTTTATGGCTAATATCGAAACATTTTTTTAAGGAAATTTATCTTCGTGTGAAATCAAATTTGATTAAGGTGATAATAAATTTAATAAATGGTCTTTAAGATTATGCCAGTTGTCTTTTTATATTTTTAATATTTTTTTATTTCAACAATTGTCATCCTTCAATTATTCTTTGGTAATTTTTTTTAACTCTCGTTAACTATTAAACAGACTGTACACACCGGATCGGCTCCTTAACGTTGCAACCTTTCCGCGTTGCGGCGAACGCAAGCGGTGCACACGTAATATTATTAGGAGACCGGAGAAAAGAGTATCGACTCTTCTCTTTCGTTTTTTGTCTCCTTGTGTCTGCGCGAGCTCGGTCAAAGAAAATGCGGAAGTAATAAACGCCCCGATTTGGACGTGGGTAAAATAAATAAAAAATGAAAAATAAATAAAAAGGATCGACGGTGCAAAATGAAAATTAACGGCAATTATGAATTTCCGACTTCGCATTAACATCGATGAAGAAATGTAATAAAAATAAAAATGTAACATAAATAAAAAGGACCCTGCAAATTCAAATTAAACGCTAATTATGCATTTCCGACTGCATTAAACATCAATAAAAAAATGTAATAAAAATAAAAATCTAATAAAAATGAAAAAATAAATAATAAGGACCGTGCAAAATCAAATTTAACGCCAATTATAAATTCCCGACTGCATTAACATCAACGAAAAAATGTATTTGAAATAAAAATAACAAAAATATAAAAAAAACTGAAAAATAAACAAAGTAGACCGTGCAAAATCAAATTAAACGTCAATTATGAATTTATGACTGCATCATCAACAAGAAAATGTAGTTAAAATAAAAAAGTAACAAAAAATGTTAAAAACTGAAAAATAAATAAAAGACGGTGCAAAATCAAATTCAACGCCAATTATGAATTACACCGTCTGCAACAACGTCGATAAAAAAATGGAATTAAAATAAAAAACTCTTACCAAAATAAAAGTTGACTTTACATCAAAATGTGAATTGGATTGAAACTTCACTGGATTGAATTTTATTCAAAAGATCATGGATTATCTTAACTAGACGTGGTGAAAAAATGGATGGAACGATTTATCAATATTTTACTCTACTTTTGGAGGATTTATAGCACGGAGTACATTTTTCGACACTGTTTTTTTTGGAATTTCGGACGAAAAAAAGATTAAGAGAGGGCGAAAGAGCTCTTTATTAATGCAGGACATAACGAGACTGGAGAGGGAGAGGAAATCGGTTAGTGCAGCCCAGAGACTAAATATAAATGTGTGTTCTCGTGGGGAAACGCGTGTGCCCACCGATCGGGTTTATATGCTGGTGAGAGGAATTTCCTCAAAGCGCCAATATACATCGTGTGTGTGCTTTTCTCATATCCACAAACGAGCCGGGTACTTGTACCCACTAAATGGCCCGACTCCCTCTCTCTCTCTCTCGCCCCCTCTCTTCGCCACTGCAATGATTATTTCTGGCTGCTAAAATCCTATAATAGAGTAAGAATTCTCGTATACTAGTCTCCTTCAAACGAGAGAGCGTGAGGGAGAGAGAGGGAGAGAGAGGGAGAGAGAGGGAGAGAGAGAGAGAGAGAGAGAGATATGTCTCTCTCTCTCTCTCGTTTTCCATTCCGACAGATCTCTCTCGGCACGTCGTGTGCGCTTCGATAATTATCAAGTCTCGTGGATGACGACAAGAGAGAGATAGATAATATTTAAGAGAAAATATATGCGTAATTCCAGCAAAAATTAAACTCCGGGAGAATTTCGTGCGCAATTAAAAGCTCGTCGAAAAGAGCGAGAAAAAATAGTCTTGAACGAGACTAATCGAGACTCGAAATTCGCAACTGACCAATTTGTTTAAACTTTTTTTTTATAATTTTCTAATTGAATGTATACATCGTTCTTTGGGTTAAAACATTTTGGTTAAAAAAAAGACGTATATGAAGTACTTTTTGATAAAATTCATCGTTCCTAAAAACTCTGCAATGATAAATAAATTTTGAAATAATCGAAAAATGCTTTTCGATTTTCTGACTTTAGTAATTTTTGAACTTTGAACTTTGGTAAATACAATGATTGTGATTTTTGAGTAGACATGAAAAAAAAAACTCAAGACTTTCTCTGTGGTTTGCTCTTAGAAACAGATTCTTTTCAAGCATTCTTGTATTTTTCCAAGTTTCATATCAATAAATACAGAATTACTTAAGTTAGAAGACCGAAGAGCGTTTTATTTCATTGGAATTTTTTCGAAAGTGCTTTTCAATCTTCTGACCTCTTAATTCTCTAATAATTTTTCAAAATTATTTTCAAAACCTATCGCAAATAGCTTATTCGTTTTGCCCGGGAAATTTCCGATCCAAAACATACGCTATGAACCTCTGAATGGCAAAAAAAATATTTGACCTTCCGCGAAGGTTACGGATCAGCCAAAATCGCTTTGCAAATGGACAGGCTTCATGGAAAAATAATGATTTTCTTTTCAAGTTCGCATCGTTTAAGTGCAACGGGTATAATTTATTTTTTAATCAAATTCATTGTTTCAAAAAAAAAATGTTGTAAAGATAAAGCATCGTCGCGATAAAGAATATGATGTTGAAGTTTACATCGTTGCAACGGAACGACAATAAACCTTTTAATTTAATTTAATTTTAATGAAATTAATTAAAATTAATTACATTAATTTAAATTAATTAAATTAATTAAATTAATTAAAATTAATTAAATTAATTAAAATTAATTAGATTAATTAAAATTAATTAAATTAAATTAAAAGGTTTATATTGTCGTTGCGCTGCAACGATATCTTCAACATCATATTCTTTATCATCACTGAATATTTTAGATTCTGCGACATTTTTCTATTTCAGCTGCTTAATAATCGTGAAGATGATTTGGTGGACTGAAATTCAGGAGGAGAAGGGATTGATTTTTTGGCAAGAATTCACACAAATCGCGACGATGCTTTATCTTTACGAGCCACTCAAGAGGAAGTCACGATAGTGACTTTAAGCATGCAGCATTATGTTTTTCGAGCCAGAGGAACGAAATATTGAAGTGGCGAACGGAGCGCACTCGTCATAGATTATGCAACGAGTCTCGTTGAGTCAGCAGCAAAAATGGTGTTTGTTCGAGCTTGTAATTCGTTTTTTTTCTCTTTTTCACAAGGCTAAGGCATGCGGACAATGCAACCGATTGTCCGTGTCCAGAGAGTGATATCTCTCGATCCAAAGGGATTCTTCTCTCGCGAACGTCAGTTTTCTCGGACTAAGGAGGAAAAAAAAGATGCAGCACAGTTTGTTTTATTCTATTTTTCCCTCATTTAATTAATGATCATATTAATCATACTCAATCGATCGTGTGAATTGATTGATTTTTTTTTTCAAGTAAGGCTCTGACAAGTTATGGATTGCAGCAAAAATAAATCGTGTTTATCATAAATTACGATTGATGGATTAAATGGCTAAATTGTTTTATTAATTTTTTGTGAATATTTTTGGGGCCGAAAAAGAATTTTTATAATCCACATTTTTTTATGCTGTAAATATAGAAAATTTTACTTTTTAAAACTTCGTTAGAATTCTTGTGATTGGGTTTTATTATTATTTTTTTTCATCTCCAATAATTAATAATCACACTCAATCGTTCATTAAAATTAATTGATTTTTTTTAAGTGACTCCAAATTATGTATTGCAGCAAAAAATAACCATGTTAATTATAAATTGTGATTGATGACATTTATTCGGCAAATTAAATGACTGAATTATTTCTTCTAGTGTTTATGAATTAAAGCCGGAATTATTATAATAGACTTTTTTTATAGATGTAATTAATTATTTTCAGAATATTAATCATACTGAGATGACTAAATTAGTTCAAGTTTCTATAAATATTTTGCGAAAGGAAAAAGCATTTTAATAATATACACTTATAGATGCTGCAATTAATTTGTATCAGAAATCTGATTTTTTCAATTCCTGGTTAGAATTCTTTTAATAACAGGTTTTATGGTGCACTTGTGCGTTTTCAGATACACTCAAAAAAATTTTTTTATGACATTCCACACGAACCAGACGACACGAGGGTCTTCCTCATGGTTTTCTTGACTTTGAGCCTCTTTCTTTACTCGTCTCGAGTCTCTTTCTCTCTCTCGTCGCATGTCTCAAGAATCTCTACTCTAAAACGTCACACGGTCTACTCTGTTTCATACTCGTCTCGTCGACGGAAGAGACGGAGAGGAAGGGTGGAAATCCGACGAAAATAAAAAACGAAAAAATTAATTAAAACTGGCCAAGTGTGTGGTTCGTCTCGTCGCAAGAGCAATTAGCAAGAAGAAGAATCGACCAATGGCGAGCGTGAATTATTTCGAAAGGTTGTTTCAAAATCATTTTTTATTATCGCCCTTTTCACCCCTAAAATTGTCCCTAAAAGTGAATGGTTCAATTTTTTTAATTTCGCAAAATAATAACTCAATATTATGAAAAAAACGATCCTACAACTTTTTTAAGATTTTTTTTACTTTACTCAAACGTGTATCCAGCGCGAAAAATCTTATTAAAAAAAAAATTTTTTTCTTTTTACAAAATTCGAAAATTTATATTTTTAATACAAAAAAAAACACTATCTTGGAAATTGCAGGATTTTTTCATTTTTGAAACAAAACAACACTATCCTGAAACTTTCAGGATCTTTTAAGATCAATCCAAGGTATTATATTTAAAAAAAATTTAACCAAAAACTTAATGTCGATCGTAGATTTTAACGAATTTTAAAAATTCAAAAATTCATATTTTTGAAAAAACAAAAACCACCTCTCTGAAAATTTTAGGATCTTTTAAAATTAGTACAAGGTATTATATTTTAAAAAAATGGAATCAAAATTTTAATGGGCAACTTGGATTTTTACGATTTTAAAAAATTTAAAATTCTCCCAATTCATCATTTTAGAAATTTTTTTTTCGGAATATTTTTTTTTCGTAGCCCCAAGTGTACTCTTTAAGACGAATCCAGAATGTTTTTTTCGTAACTATAATAGTTTTGGAAATATTTAAAAAATAAACTTGAAAAAATGGTGAAATTTTGAATTGTCGAAAAAAAGATTTAATTTTTTCCTTCGTTAGAACTTCGTTTTACGATAAAAGAAAACTTCTGAGCAAATTTCATCGAAATTAAAAGGGGTCGATTCCAAATATTGGTCGATTTGACCCGGAATGACCCATATTCAAGGGGTTTGCACATGCAACCATCAGCAAGACACGTTCAAAAGTACTTGATACTTGTACTTGAAAAAAGTACTTCAAGTACAGAAAAGTACTTGAAATTTTCAAGTACGGTACTTCAAGTACAGAAAAGTACTTGAAATTTTCAAGTACGGTGCTTCAAGTACGGTATCAACTACAGGAAGTACTTGAAAAATGTAAGTACAATACTTGAAGTACTTTTTAAGTACTTTGTACTTGCAAGTACTGTTCTTCAAGTACTTGCAAGTACCGAGTACTTTCAAGTACTGCCCTCTATATTTTATTATTTTTTATTTAAACCTAAAAATTGGTTCTTATTAATTAACTTTTTTTTTTAATGATTAATTGGCTCACACAACAAAATCTTTGTTCCGTGAATCAATTAATTCATCATTGTTTATGCGTCTGCTCCAAAAAAAAAGTTCCAAATTACTCTGTTGGCCTCAATCACAGCCGGATGGAACGAAAGGGTTCGAACACGCGATGTTAATTTTCTCGTTCGCACTCCGATAGAATCTCTTGTTGTTCGAGAGCCATGGGCTTGTCCGTGTTTCCTTTCCCTTTCGGCAACGTGACTAGCAACGGATTGTTTGTTTCGAATCTGGGTGGCTGTTCTTTACGATTTTTTTTTTTTTCAGAGCACGCATCCGAAACACAGAGAAAGGGATAGCAACGTCAATGAGTATACTTTTAACGGGCACGGAAGTGATTTCGGAAGGGACATGTGTTTCACAAATGTGCCAAGCGGTAAAAGAGTCATTGTTTGCTTTGCGATAAAAAATTAAAATTAAATAGAACTTTTGAGAAGACCCAAGACGTTTGATCTACGGGATTAATCGTAAACAATCAACTATGAATAGAACAATTGAAATTTTCATATTTTTCGAACAATTTTTCATTTAATAATAATAATAATAATAATAAACTTTATCTCATCATTTTTATAATTTAATTTTTTGGAAATTTCTTTTAAAATTGTCTTTTTCACTTTAAGAAAAAATAAATAAAACTAGGAGAGGGTAAGGAAAGTGTTAAAATGTTGAATCAAATTTAATCCCGATTAATAAAATTTGAAAAGGATTTTAGAGATGTTTCTATAAAAAGCTATCTTTCGATATTATTTTTTTCATGATTGTTGATTTTCAAAAGAAAAATAAATTTCACTGATTCGTTTCACTTTACGAATACATAAATAAAAATAGGAGAGCTCAAAGGAAGTGCCAAAATGTTTCATCGAAATTAATGCCAAATAGTAAACTTCAAGAAGAATTTAAAAAATGTTTCCATAAAAAGCAATTTTTCATTACATATATTTAAATAATAATTCGAATTTAATCATTTGATTATAATCCAATCAAAGAGGATATAATAATTCAAATTTACTAGATATTAATATATTATTTTTTCATAATTATTAATACATATTCGAAAAAAAATTGCACTGATTTTTTTACTTTACGAAAAAAATAAAAATAGGAGAACTTAAAAAATGTTTAAGCATATTCAATAAAAATCAATTCCTCGAATCATAAACCTCAAAAAGGACTTAAAAAATATTTCTGTTGCACGGAATTTGTTGTCTGAAATGATAATTCGAATTCAACCATTTGAATAATCTAATCAAACAGAATATAATTATTTAGATGCATTGAATATTAATATTTTTTTTAATCTCGATATTACGTGAGACAATAAACTTTTTATTGACTTTTAAAAAATTCTTTCGCAAATCAATCAAGTTACAAATAGCTTTGTGATCCGACCAATATGAGCCCACTACTTTTTCGACCCATGAACCGAGATCCGAAACTTTCTTTTTTCCTCGATTGTTCGACGCGTTCGAGCAACGCTTCGAGCTCGATCATCGATCGAAATCGTGAGATACAATCGATTTGAACAGCGTGAACGACGAAGAAAAAAGGAAAGAAAGTGAGAGAGAGAAAGGTCGAGATTCGGGAGTAGAGAGAAAAACTTTTCCCTTCGCTTTTTCTTCGTCCTAGCTGAGAGAACAATATAATATGGGTAATTCCATGTCAAATCGACCAAAAGTTGGAATCGACCCCTTTCAATTTCGATGAAATTTGGTCAGAAGTTTTCGGTTTCAATAAAACGAAGTTCTACCAAAGGAAAAAAATTAAAAAATTTCTTTCAATAGTTATTCAAAATTAAAAATTTAACATTTTTTCAAATCTTTCAAGTTTATTTTTTAAATATCTCGAAAACTATTATAGTTACGAAAAATCGCTCTGAATTCGTTTTAAAGAGTATACTCGGGGCTACGAAAAAAAAATATATATTCCGAAAAAAATTGTGAAAAATGATGAATTTGAATTTTGAATAACTTTTGAAAAATTTTTTTTTAATTTTTTTCCTTTGGTAGTACTTCGTTTTATTGAAAACGAAAACTTCTGACCAAATTTCATCGAAATTGAAAGGGGTCGATTCCAACTCTTGGTCGATTTAACATGGAGTGACCCATATTCATATATCTTTTGGACCGTGGCAAATGACGAGGATCGTTAAGAAAGAAAGGCTTCGAACGAAAGGAAAGAAAGAAGAAATATCAGTCGAGAGATTTTTATCTAACGACGTGACCAAAAGCGCTTCCTTCCTCCTCTCACCGACTAATAACTCAAAATCCTGAAGTGATAATATCGAGAAAGTCTTTTTAACGCGACACCCCGTTAAAAAAATTAGTGATATCCATTAATCTTAACAACGAATGAAAAGGAACCATTGAATGTTATCTCAATTAACAGAGAAATGAAAATATTGCAAGAAGAAAAAGTGAACGAAAAAAATTAACGCTTTATGCATTTCAAAAAATGATTTATGAAGCATAACGAAAAAATTGGTTCATCCACAAAAAATAATAAAATATGCAAAATACACGATGCTTTATATGATTTTTTTAATGGTAAAAAAGAATTTAGAGAAATTAAGTAATCGATTGTCATGAAATAATTTATAAAAATGAAGATCAATAGTTTGCATAATTAATTTAATAATATTTAATTAAATATATTTAATTTATAAATTAATTTTTCGACCAAATGAAATTACGTTTTTATTGCGATGAATAACGACAATACACAAAAAAAAATTAGCTCATCGATGAGGAAAATTTATGAAAAATAAAATGTATGCTTTACACGATTTTATAATCAAAAAAATTATTTGAATGGTCAATTAAAAGAAATAATTTTGTGAATTAATTGAGTAATCGATTACGATAATAATCATAACTAATAATAATGTTGAAGTTTGCATTGAATGCAACGAAAATAATTTTTTTAAATTCATTTTTAGTTTTGTGTTTTGCGTGTGCGTTTAAAATCCTAAATCTTTAATAAAGATAACAAAATAAATTTTAATGAATTTCAATAAAATTTCTAAGGAACAATCAAATTTTATTGATAAATTGACAATTGTCGTTGCATTAAAACGATACTTCAGGATCATTATTAATACGATTAATAATAATAATAATTCAGAAATAAAAAAAGGCTCAGGAAGGAATAAAATATAAAATGTACGAACGTGCTCGTAAAACCGTGCATTGAATATTATAATACACAAGCTTGGCGAGGCTTTTGGTAGAGGAATAGAAGGCGACGTTTCGCCGAAAAATAAAATAATAATATTGACATTCAGGTCGCGTGACAAATTACACGATCAATTAAGATTGTAACACGTGTCGTACGTAAACACAAGTTTCTCTCGTTTATTTTGATTTCTGGCGGACACTCACCCCCGGCTTTTGATCTTTCCGAACGTTTTTACAGCACCGTGAAAAATGAAATGTGAAAACCTCTTTTTTCCCTCTGGATTTGAAAAAAAAAATTCTCTTTCATGCAATTCGAGAAAATTAACTTTTTTTTTTAATTATAAATTAAAATCAATTTTTTTCATATTTTACTGTTGCGTATCTCAGTCCGCGCTGCGGTTTCGATTAATCCGATGTAACGAGATAAAATGAGACGGAAAGAAAAAAAAGAGGGGGGGGGGGGGGGGAAGCCAAAGGATATTCGAGAAGGTCCCTTTCGTAGCTCTCACGAATCGAACCGCGAGATCGTTTCGTGCGAGACTGAGTCTGCGTCATGTTTTCTTGTGTGTAAATATTCACACACTGTATGAAACGTTCTTCGTTGATTCGACCATTTTTCATTTTCGATTATGAGCAATATTTTATCGTGATTTGAATCGCTGCAACGTAGCGAGAATTAATTGTTTTTTTTTCAAGATCGTTCATTTCTAAAACACTTCGGAATAAATTAATTTTAGAAACAGTTTTCAATTTTGTTTTTTCACGATTTTTTACTTTTAAAACGCCTCAGGAGGAATTAATTTAATTGAGAATTAATTTTTCTTTTTTTTAATTTCATAATTTTATGCTCATCTTTCATTATATTTCATGATTTTTGAAAGTTTAAGTAAAATTGCATATTTAACCCTCCACGTTCGCACTGGGTCATTGAAGACCCGAGCGAAATTTCACTTGGGGATTTCTCGCTCACATGTCAGATAACTATTCGCAACGTAAAAAACAATAACTTTTGGGCTTTAAAAACATTGATTCACATTCTACAAACATTGAGGAGTAGTCAGGAATTTAAAAAAAAAATTTGAAGCAGTTTAACCCGTTGAAAATTGTATGTGGACAAAAAAGACCCAGTGGGACCGCGAAGGGTTAAAATTTTTTCATTTCTCAGGACGACGCTGAGTATTGCATTTCTTTTTACATATCCAATACAAGATTTCACAGAAATAAAAAATCGTTGAAATCGTCTAGTTAAAAAAAACCTCACTGTATTCTGTGCTTTGAAAAATAAACCTACAAAATTGGTGGAATAAAAAGGACGGGCGAAGAATCCGAGAATGCGGTCAAGCGGTAATAAACCGAGCAATCATCGATAATGTCGACGATAATGGAGAAAAAGAGAGAAGAAAAATAAGGCGGTCGTTTCCAGGAGAAAAGCTTCATATACGTATAGATAAAATGCACGAATATAATACGAACAACGAAGGCTCAAACGGATAGATTGCGCAAAAACATCTCTCGGTCTACCTGTGTACCTCAACCTGTAGCATTCGAGAATATATATTTTTTGTTCAATGCTACATAGGCAGAACACAATAAATATACGTATATATAGTATATATTTGTACGCAGGAGAGTATTATAGTAAATATGGTAACAACACTCTCCGATCTCTCGAGGCGATATACAACCATGATTTCGCAATCTCAATGGCGCTATAAAGAGCCTAATTATCCCGAGGATCGAATCTCGATACAATCTCGTGTTTATTGCAAAATAAAGAAAAAAAAACAAAAAATTCCACTAATTAAAAAAAAATACACATTCAATCTAATGAAATTTCAATTTTATTTTTGGGCACTTGTTTTATTGCGATAATGATAGTTACTCCATTATAATTATTGTCGACAAACTTTTTGCACTTAGAATGGAAATATTTTCCAACTTCACTGTACATATGATTTTTTTGCCTTACAGTAAAAAGATATTACAGTAAATATGAGGTTAAGAGACAAAAGTCTTTTCTGAAAGTCTCGAAAACTTAAATACTAGGAAGATGTATACAGTAAAAGCCCTCGAGGCTGCTCGGAATAGAAATACAGTAGAAACACTCAGAATTTGACTGCTTGGAATGTGGATACAGTAGAAGCTCTCAAAAATGGACTTTTCGGAATGGGGTACAGTAGAACCTCTCATAAATGGACAGATCGGAATGTGGATACAGTAGAAGCTCTTAAAACTGGACCGTTCGGAATGGCGATACAGTAGAACCTCTCATAAATTGACTGTTCGGAACGTGGATACAGTAGAAGCTCTCAAAAATTGACTGTTCGGAATGGGGATACAGTTTAAGCCCTCAAAAATTGACCGCCTGGAATGGGGATACAGTAGAAGGTGTCAAAAATTGACTGTTCGAAATGGGGATACAGTAGAAGTTTCATAAATTGACTGTTTGAAATCGGGATACAGTAGAAGCTCTCAAAAATTGACCGTTCGGAATGGGGATACAGTAGAAGCTCTCATAAATTGACTGTTCGGAATGGGGATACAGTAGAAGCCCTCGAGGCTGCTCGGAAGACGAAATACAGCGGAAACACTCAGAATTTGACTGCTTGGAATGTGGATACAGTAGAAGCTCTCAAAAATTAACCGCGTGGAATGTGGATACAGTAGAAGCTCTCAAAAATGGACTGTTCAGAATGGGGATACAGTAGAAGCTCTCATAAATTGAGTGTTCGGAATGGGGATACAGTATAAGCTCACGAAAATTGACCACGTGGAATATTCGCGTAGAGTAGAAGCTTTCAAAAATGGACTTTTCGGAATAGGAATACAGCATAAGCTCTCATAAATTGACTATTCGGAATAGGAATACAGTATAAGATCTCAAAAATTGACCGCGTGGAATGTGGATACGGTAGAAGCTCTAAAAATTGACTTTTCGGAATGGGGATACAATAGAAACTCTCATAAATTGACTGTTCGGAATGGGGATACAGTAGAAGCTCTCAAAAATAGACCGTCCGGAATGGGGATACAGTATAAGCTCTCAAGAATTGACCGTTCGGAATGGGGATACAGTATGAGCTCTCAAAAATGGACTGTTCGAAATGGGGATACAATAAAAACTCTCATAAATTGACTGGTCGGTATGGGGATACAGTAGAAGCTCTCAAAAATAGACCGTTCGGAATGAGGATACAGTATAAGCTCCCAAGAATTGACCGTTCGGAATGGGAATACAGTATAAGCTCTCGAAAATTGACTGTTAGGAATAGGGATACAGTATGAGCTCTCAAAAGTTGACTGTTCAGAATGGAGATACAGTATAAGGTCTTAAAAATTGACTGTTCGAAATGGGGATTCTGTATAAGCTCTCCAAAATTGAAAGCCCTCAAAACTTGACCGCTCTGAATATATATACAGTAAAAACCCTCGAAACTTGACTGCGTGGAATGTAATACAGTAGAATCCCTCGAAACTTGACTACTGCAACTGCTCCGACCAAATAAAGAGTTCGAAGAAAGAGTGAGCAACAAGTATTTTTTCGTGAGATGAGCTTTGAACTAGAGCACTATAAATTTTTTTTTCATCGCTAAATACCCAATAGACAACCGTTATACAGCGCTCGTCGTTTCTATCTGACTCGAACATTCTTTATGAATTCTCGTCCCTTTCTTGCTACTCAATGCATTATCTTATCGCGATGCGAAGAAGGCGAGAACCGATCAAACCGAGAAGTAAGACCGATACGACGATTTTACACTCCTCGACAGTGCACAGAGATCGAGTCACTCACGTCAGTAAAATTGAACGAATGACCCCCTATCGCATACTCTCTCTCTCTCTCTCTTATTCTCTTGAATCGCAACGGAAACTTTACCGTTGCAAAGTTTTTTCATTGCAGGTTTCTTCTTATTTAAGTCACGCCATTGGAAATTATTCTTTCCACGAAATCCATATAAATCGAATTTTTTTAAAACCTCATTTTCGTTCTTCGAATGCACATTTTGTGGTTTTGTTTCTCATTGTATTTGATTAAAGACAATTTTTGTTTTTTAAGGTCACAACTAAGCTCATCCATTGGGTCACTGACCGAGATTCTCGTTATATTCCTCCAGACAGAAATTTCAACTCGAGCCTCATTTCTAGCGTAACAATCAACTAACCGAGTCCTGTTGGATGTATGGGACCTCTCATGATTTACCATAGTTTTGAGAGATTGAATGACCGAGGCACATATTTTGTCGAGCAAGGACGCTGTGTCACGGTCGTCATCATGACGTTGTATTTCCTTTTTCTCTCTCTCTCTCTCTCTCTCTCTCTCTCTCTCTCTCTCTCTCTCTCTGTCTTATCTCGTAAATATAGATTTAATACAGGAATATCTAAAATTACACACGAAATAACAAATTAATTATATCGCGTGAAATCAATGAATCTTCACTTCGGGATTTTATTCAGCCATGAATAAGTTCAACTTTACCGCAAGTAAAACTAATTAATCCAATAATTTATGTCTGAACAAAATTCCAAAAGACAATTATTTAATTTCAATCTAAATTAATTCATATTTTTATGCGTGATATTACATTTTACTTCTCATTAAATTATATTAATTTTTAAGTTGAAAATAATTAAATAAAATTGTTTCATTGATTTTTTTTTTTTTATTGGAAATGAGGAGATAATTTATGAAAAAGCCTGTACATGTTGGTTGAGTGGAGTTCGAGTGTTCTACGTTTTGTGTGCCCGGCTCTCGTTGAGTGTACATACAGTCAAATACCTGTAATACACTCCACTTGAGTCTCAAGCCTCTGTCTCCTCGTCATGGATTTTCCGAGGCTTTATTTTATTTCCTCCTCTCTCATATTCTCGCCTGTCGCCACTCGAATCATCACCTGTGTTTCTTATTCATAGATATATATATATTTTTGTTATTATCATCGACCCGGGACAATGTACTTGGTATTTTCGTCAGCTTGGGCCGATACTCGTTTGCAACTCTCGAGAGAGGATATCGCTCTAATGATTAAACGAGGGGAGGAGGAACGTTGCACCGCTGGGGTTTCGTCGAGAGAGTGATGAAGGTAGATTGAACGCGGTAAAAATCTCTCTCTCTCTCTCTCTCTCTCTCTCTCTCTCTCTCTCTCTCTCTCTCTCCCTCTCTCTCCCTCCCTCCCGCTCTCTCTCTCTCTCTCCCGCTCTCTTGCCCTCCATTCATCTTTCTCCTTCGTGACTCATTTTTTTTAATTGCGAGAAAACAATTTCGTTTTTCTCAACGTTGTGTACCCGAGAAAATTTTGAAAATTTTCCACAATTTATTCTGAGCAAAAAATAAAAATTGTCGTGAGACGATGGAAAAATTTAGAGTTCATTTTGCGGATTTGATAGACTTTCTTTTATTATTTTTTTTTTTTAAGCAAAAGGTTTATTTATTTAAAGAATGATTTAACCCTGCCCCTGTACACTTAAATTTTGGGACACTGTGTGTACCCTGGGTCGTTAAAGTCCTGCTAATGTTTTTTCTAAGAAAAAAACGTCAAAAAAATATGAAAAAATTCTGAATTACTTTTATAACATTTTTTTCCATGATCCAATTATTTATTTAACCATTTGTAGTAAACAAATTTTTTTTACAATTTTTCTTATTCCAGAAATATTCGATTTGAAAATTTGGCTTGTGCCTTAAAAGACCCAGCGTACAGACGGAGGGTTTTGCTATAATCGAGTTGATCGAATATTAAGATTGCAACATTTTTCTAATACATTTTCAAGGAGAAACTAGTGTTGATTAGGGTGAATCTGGATTAGATAGTTATTGTTTGGTCTAGAAAAAAATTAATAACAATAATTTTGGAGAACCACTTAGTTTAGACCAATGAATTGATCATTTGTGCAATCTATGGATTGATGTTTGATTAATTTTATTAATACATTAATTTACTAAATTATTATTTTTGTTTGTAGATCTATTTTTCAAGTCTTACTTTTCACTTCCATTTAATCGTCAAACTACTTTTAATCTACGGCCCGAATTTTAAGATCAAACTTTCCATTGAACTCGAGGTTGAAACTTAAGATCGAAATTAAGTTCCAATTCAAGATGAATCTTAAGTTTGAACTTAAGTGTCATTATAAGTTTATGCTTAAGTTCAAACTTTAGTGCAAACTTAAGTTCGATTGAACTTAATTATTTTGACAAATAATGTCAAAAAACACGGTCGAGGGAGGCGATAAAAGAAGTTTGATCGAACTTAAGTTCAAGCTCAAGATGGATTTTAGGATCAAACTTCGAACCAAATTTAAGGTTGAACTTAATATCGATCTGAAGTTCGTACTAAAGTTTAAACTTATAATGATACTTAAGTTCAAACTTAAGATTCATCTTAAATTGGAACTTAAGTTCGATCTTAAGTTCCAACTTGATTTGAATGGAAAGTTAGATCCTAAGTTTGATCTCTCAAATGTTATATTCCAAGTCTCTCCTTATTTTCCAAATTCCAGATCAAATTTTCGCTTCCCTAAAATGCCAATATCCCTTCTTTATCATGATTTTTCTTCTCCCCTTCCTTTTTTTAAATTCTAACTCTCAATTCCTACGATCTTAGTTTGCTTTTGAAATTTCAATTTCAATCGATTCTATCACTCGTTCTTTTCTGCCCAATTTTATTCTCAGTCTAATTCAATTCATTTTTTTCTGCCCAATTTTATTCTCAGCCTAATTCAATTCATTTTTTCTGCCCAATTTTATTCTCAGTCTAATTCAATTCGTTTTTTTCTGCCCAATTTTATTCTCAGTCTAATTCAATTCCTTTGCCTCTTTTTACGTCAAATTCTGGATTTATATACTTCTAATTCAGGCAAATTCTCTCTTTCTCGGTTTGATTATCGGAGGAAGAGAAATCGCGATCGTTAGTGCGGCGGAAAAGAGTCCAAAGCAGGGAGGGAAGGGAAAAGAGGGATAGAAAGAGGTAAAATCACTTTTCCCTCATGGAAGAAAGTGCTGCTGCACGCTCTCTCGTTTGCAGATAAAGAAAGAGCCATTAGCGCCCCCGGAGGCCATTAATTCTCGTGTAAAGATACGTCGGCCACTTTATCGTCGATGCTGGACCATTTTTTGACCAAATATATACGGTTTCAATCGATAAAGCAAAATCGTCGAATTCTAGCGTAACTATCGCTAACGTGAATTTCGAAATTCCCACGATTTTTTCGCCTACATCGATCGGACCATTGGGCACAATCAAGGCCATTTTCAAATGGATGTTAAAAAAAAAAAAATCATACAGTCAATGAGAATATCAGTGTACGTTTTTCTTGACTCCGTAGTCACAAACAAGGTCGTCGAGTCAATTTGTGAGCGTTTGTAACCTCGGAAAGGAAAAAAAAATCGTTTCTCGATGTTTTACCAATGACCGTGGCTCAGACTTTGAAAAAACGATTCCCACAAGCCTCATAAATACTCTATGGATCATTATAACGTGTAATGTATGTAAGAACTTACGAGAGACTTCAAAAAAGAAAACTATAGGTAAAACGTAGATCGAACGATCGTGGAATTCGATGAAATCGGAACGTGTATAATTCGATGAAAATTTGTGGGAAAAATATTAAATTACCATTCGTGAATAATTATCGTTATTTTTTATGATTTTTTTTTCTTTATTTTTTCATTGTTATTTTGTTTCGTTGATATAAAAATTTTTAACAACTCTTGAAACTTCCAAATTGAAGGAACAACAATTGCATCTTCCGAGAATCATTTTTTTTTGTCTTTACACTTTTTCGCATCGTTATTGTGGATTTTTTTTCTTCCAGCTATTTAGAGAAAAGCGTTTTTTTTTCCTTTGATATCCTTTGAAATTGATGCCCCGGAGCATCTTGGGAAGCACGCAAGGCTATACGTATGGTCAGGTACGAGAAATAAGAATATAAGAATACCGGGGAGTAAGACGAGAAGATTGGCGAAGAAAAAAAAAGGCGAACCCGTGAAGACGTCGTCTTCGTCCTCTCCGACTGACTTGAAGATGCTCGGGCTCAAACAGCCAAGAACGTCTCTATTGCGCTCGTCACAATCACACCTCTACCAGAAATTTCTCTACCTGAAAACACCTCTACCAGAAAACATCTCTACCAGAAATTTATCTCAATAAAAACACCTCTGCCAGAAACTTCTCTACCTGAAATCATCTCTACCAGAATTTTCTCTACCTGAAAACACTTCTACCAAAAACTTCTCTACCTATAAACATCTCTACCAGAAATTTCTCTCCCTGAAAACATCTCTACCAGAAATTTTTCTCCCTGAAAACATCTCTACAAGAAATTTCTCTCCCTGAAAACATCTCTACCAGAAATTTGTCTCCCTGAAAACATCTCTACCAGAAATTTTTCTCCCTGAAAACATCTCTACAAGAAATTTCTCTCCCTGAAAACATCTCTACCAGCCATTTCTCTCCATGAAAACACCTTTGCCAGAAACTTCTCTCCCTGAAAATATCTCCACCAGAAATTTCTCTACCTGAAAACATCTCTACCAGAAATTTCTTTCCCTGAAAAAAATCACTAGTAGAAATATCCCTCCCTGAAAACATCGCTACCAGAAATTTTTCTCCCTGAAAACATCTCTACAAGAAATTTCTCTCCCTGAAAATATCTCTACCAGAAATTTCTCTCCATGAAAACACCTTTGCCAGAAACTTCTCTCCTTGAAAATATCTCCACCAGAAATTTCTCTACCTGAAAACATTTGTACCAGAGATTTCACTCCCTGAAAACATCTCCACCAGAAACTTCTCTACCTGAAAATATCTCTACCAGAAATTTCTCTCAATGAAAACACCTCTACCAGGAACTTCTCTACCAGAATTTTCTCTATCTGAAAACACTTCTACCAGAAACTTCTCTACCTATAAACATCTCTACCAGAAATTTATCTCCCTGAAAAAATCGCTTCCAGAAATTCTCCTCCCTGAAAACATCTCTACCAGAAATTTTTCTCCCCGAAAACATCTCTACAAGAAATATCTCTTCCTGAAAACACCTTGCCAGAAACTTCTCTCCCTGAAAACATATCCACCAGAAATTTCTCTACCTGAAAACATATGTACCAGAGATTTCTCTCCCTGAAAACATCTCCACCAGAAACTTCTCTACCTGAAAACATCTCTACCAGAAATTTTTCTCCCTGAAAACATCTCTACAAGAAATTTTCTCCCTGAAAACACCTCTACGAGAAACTTCTCTATCTGAAAACATCTCTACCAGAAACTTCTCTATCTTAAACACCTCCACCAGAAATTTCCTTTCCTGAAAACATCTCTATCAGAGATTTATCTCCCTGAAAACACCTCTGCTAGAAATTTCCCTCCCTGAAAACATCTCTATCGGAGATTTCTCTCCCTGAAAACACCTCTACTAGAAATTTTTCTCCCTAAAAACATCTCTACCCGCAATTTCTGTCCCTGACATCTCAACCGGAAATTTCCCTCCTCAGAAACACCTCAGAAGAGTAATTTTCGGTAGCGATGGAAATGCGCTACCTCCAACCTCTGCACTCTCATGCACATATACAAATATACATGTATTCATGCATATATCTTTCATGCAAAGAACATTCGTACGAAATTGTCTCTCTTGAGGAACGGCAAATGAACGTTTCGTCCTTGAGAAAAAAAAATTTACGAACGAGAGAAAAAGAGAGAAAGAGAGCAAGTGTTCATCCACGCTATTATTACAAGCGAAGATAAAACCGTCCCGGATCTCGAAAATTGTGCGAAACCACACATGGACCCACCATTTTCATTTTTTGGTGATTTTTAAACTACTCTCATTTGTACAAAAATAAAGTTAACGGGATGAAAACGGAATTTCCTAAATTTCGTCATAACGTTTGCGTACGAAAAAGAAATTTCCAAATCGGTCAAACCGAACTAAAATAATGACCACTTGGAATTTCGCTATTTTGAGATTTTGAACAGTCGCCCAAAAGTAAACAAAATTTTTTTTTTTTATTTTTGTTGTATCCAAACCATATTTCAATGGGAAATTTACCGCCGATTGCAAATCACCCGGAGTTTTTGTCGAGAAAAAAAAATTCCGTGATAGAAAGCGGAAAAAACACTTTGAAAAATATTTACAAAATTGCCAAATATGAAATTGATTAATTTAAACGCTTTGATTTCGACAAATTAGCGCAGAAATTTAGATATCGTTTCGACGGATACTAGACAGATATTGTGTTATTGTTTCTGCTGATCTATGGATCTTATCGCCGTCGATAAAACAGAACATCGGGAATAAATAAGAAGGGTGGAATGGAGGATCGCGAAGCGAAGAATCAAGGACGAGATCGAGACGAGATCAAGACGAGTTTGCAGCTGTGTACATTTTGTACACGAGAAAAAAGAATTTGAGAGAAGTATGATGTGTATGGGGCATTTCAGGTAATTTAAAAAAATTGAAAACATCGCAAATAAAAGCAAAGATTTCTTTAAACAAAACTAAAATGGCACTTTAAGCTCAAATATTGATCTCCAAAAAACAGTTCTTGCTCATCATACACATTTAGCGCCCGGCACTCTTAATTGAGACTCCAAAAAACGTTTTGATGATTTTTCGCGCCAAAAACTCGTACAAAAGGGCGTCAAATGTAATTTACCGTCTTGAATTTAAAAAAAACGACTTTTCTCTCAAGGGCGGCAAATTTGGTTTTAAAAAAACAAATTTTCTTCGCTTTTTCAAACTTCAACATTATAGCATATAAATAGAGGGGAGGGGTGGAAATAGGGCTGGAAAAAGTGTACAAAAATTTAGGAACGTTATTTTCGACCCTAAAAATATTTCCAGTGGAAAATTTTAGAATCGAAGCTGGTAAAAACAAAACCCATTCCATTTTACCTGGAATGCCCCATATTTATATGGAAGATCGAGAGCTCCTGCAAGGGGATTCTGGCACGTAGAGTAACTTGAACGAGTAAAACCACCTCACGATATATCTTCTTATGGACATTCGGATCTCCGAGTTTGCTCGTCCAACTTCGCCCGTGTGTATTCTCGAATTGAAAGAAGAAAAAGAATACTGACAAAAAAAAGAAAAGAGGAGAAACAACGCGACGTGAACGCGCGAGGCTCTCTTAAAAGGGATTCGCGTCGTCTCGTCTACCCGAGAAGAACGGTCACGGTGAGTGACGCTCGTTTATAATGTACCTGCTGGTATCCCCGAGCACCAGAAGATGGTGCCACGCGTTTCGCATTCGTGGAAAAATCGAAAAACCGTTAAAAACTATGTACTGGAAGTGTCCAATGTTCAGTTGAACGAAAAATCGACAAATTTATTTGTTTAACACAAAAATTAGGGCAAATACTTGGTAAATAATAATTTGTTCAATTTCAAGATGTTTGAAGAATTATTTTCAAAGTGTTAAAGGGCCTTAAAACATGGACTTGAAGTTACGAACGTTCAAATGAACGAAAAATCGACAAATTTATTCTTTTAAATTTTAAAGAACAATTTTAAGACTTTATTGACACTTTGGAAATAATTCTTAACATATCTTTGAATTTTTTAAATTATTACTCACAGAGTTATTCGCAAGCTTTTTTAATTTTTCATCAAGTCAATACTTTTCTGATTTTTCATTTAACTGAACGTTCAAAATTTCAAGCACGTCTTAAAACGGTCCTTTAAAATAATAAGTTATTCGATTTCGATTCGAAAATAATAAGTTATGATAAGTTATTCGATCGAACGAGCGTATTTTCGTTTTCATGTTCAACCGACATTCAATTTCTTGACTCCCAGAATTTTCCCCGCCTCAAATTAAAAACATTTAACGGGTTAAACGAAGTCAGTATCCAACAAATACTGCAAAATGTATTTAATGATTTTTAACTTTGAAAACTTTTTAGAAAAAATGAATTTTATTTTTTTTTAAATTATACCCGTTGCATTCCAACATTGCAAACTTCAACATCATGCGTAAAAATCCTTTTGAAACTTTGAACTCGTTTTTCTCAAAACTGTGTTTTAAAAGTCCGTGAGCAAGATTCCTCAAAAACGGCATAACCGAATGATGCTAAAATTTGCATCGTTTTAATAAAGCAACAGTAATAGTTTATTTTTTAATGAAATTCATTCTCCCGGAGGAATTTTCGAAATGGAAAATCATTAAAATGTATTTTGAGGTCTCTGGTAAGGACTTAAAATATTTTATGCACAAGCAACATGTAAATCTCATTAAAAATGAATTAAAAATAATTATTTTTGTTGCATTTTATATAGAATTTCATCAAGAATAGAAATTTTTTTTTTGAGAAGCCGCACATTGTGTTGGAAATAGATATTTTGTTTATTCCTTCGACTGAATACTAGATTATACCTTATATCAACGAAATATTTTCTATTTTAATTTTGGATTATCCAATTCAGAGATATCGGCTTTTTTTAAAGATCGGCTGCAGCGGTTTCAAGAATAATTGATTTTTTAAAAAGAAAAATTTTAAAATTCAGTTAAAAGTTATAAAAACATGTGTATCAATTTTTACGTTGATAAATTAAATTATCTTTCCGGAAAAAGGTCTTAAAAAATCGCTTTTCCCGTGAACCTGAACGTTTAGCTGAACGAAAAATCGACAGATTTATTCCTCAAACGAAAAATTGAAAGACTTCGATAATATTTGTCAATAAATTCTCAATAGCGACGACATTGTTTTAAAAAATGGTGTATCAAGTATTGGAGGGGGTCTATTAATTTTTCCTTAAAAATTAAATTTGTGAATTTTTTGGTTCATCCGAACGTTCGAAACTTCAAGTATACATTTTTTTGGATGAAATTTCGTTCAAAAATCATATCTCGTTGAATTTTCATAAAAGAGAGTCATGAGGAATTAAAACAATTTCTTTTATACCGAATATGTACGGATCCACCTTATCTGTTATTGTACCTTTGTCTTTTTTTATTTCGATAACGCGCGAGCATCGTGGAAAATGTCTGTCAAAACAGCGTTACCGGCTTTGGCAAACAAATCGACGCGTACCGACGATATATTTCTTCTCTCTCTCGCTCTCTTTTTTTCCTGGATCCGTGGTTTTATATGACGTCTTGATAAAACAATAAATACGCGAGGAAAGATACCGAAAAAACGGGTAATATTTTTTAAAAAGTCACTACGAAGGTTATAAGTGCCAGGAATTCGCTGTATACGCGCGAAAAACATGAATAGAGTGTAAAATGCAAAAAAAAAACATTTTAGACGCAGACGCCAAAGAAAAAGTGGATATTCGTGGCAGGGATCTAAATTAGGAAGAGAAAAACATTTTTTCAGTTGCAAGATACGCCCTCTTTCGTCTGCGAGAAATTTCGAGCCAACGATGAAAAATATACATTATTATCGCAATGCAGTTGGAAACTCAGCTCCGAACTCGCGTGTGAAAAATTTCATCGATTTTTCGCTCAATCGAAGCGACGTAAGTGAAAATTCGCATTTCACGGTACAATAACAAACGCGATTCAATCGTCGGAACTGGATTTTCCGTTCGAATACTTTGCTTCTGTTCAAAGATAATGAAACATTCGATTTTTCGTTGATTTCGTAAATTATTTGTTTTACGATAAACAAAATCGTGTTGAAGCTCGAATCATCGGAAACCGACGGTTTTTCAATTAATTTTCAATGTTCCTCTAGCTTGTCTTGCCCCAGAGCTCAAAATACTGAAACATAACCTCAAAAAATGTCATCGCGTTTTTTTCCTACTTTGCCATCGTCGAGAACGAATTTTGAATTTTAAAAAACCTTATTTTCGTTGCATTCCAACGACGCAAACTTCAATATCATAAATATAACTTAAAAAAATGTCATGGCGTTCTTTTTTTCTACTTTGCCATCGTCGAGGACGAATTTTGAATTTGAAAAAACCTTATTTCCGTTGCATTCCAACGACGCAAACTTCAATATCATAAATGTAACTTCAAAAAATGTCATGGCGTTCTTTTTTTCTTCTTTGCCATCCTCGAGAACGAATTTTGAATTGATAACTTAAAAAAATGTCATGTCGTTCTTTTTTTCTTCTTTGCCATCGTCGAGGACGAATTTTGAATTTAAAAAAAACCTTATTTCCGTTGCATTCCAACGACACAAAACTTTAATATTATAAATATGGATCACTGTCATTCCGAGGATCAATTTTTTTCGTTCCACGAAGCGAGATATCATATGTATAATTTACTTTGTACTTCACTCACCGCGTTCTGTTATCCGCGTACTTCAGGATACCTCATCGGCGTCTTTCCGTGTCGGCCTCGCTCACCTCGATCACGTTTCTCGTTGTTTCGCACTCGCGAGTAGAGTAGCGTTCATCAGGACCAAACGTGAGCATCACGGGCGTCGTTTTTCCGCGCATACTCCTTCAATTTTTTAATAAATTTTATTTATTATTTTTTCACCGCACTATTCACCGATTATGCACAATTACTCGACCGTTTCGCTTTTCCATCGTATTCCATTTCGAGAGAAAAAAAAACAAGGCTTTTGTCAAGGTAGCCGCGATGAGAAAAAAAAGGGAAAATAATGTAAAACGCTACTGTCACGTACGTTCCGCGATTCGCGACTGAAACGAAATACGACTGGCAGCGAGAGGGGGAGGGGCGACACGACGATGCGCGGACTCTGCGGGAACCGATATTACATACAGATATATATATTTTGATACACGTACGAAGAGGACCGTGGCTCCTCACGTTGTGTCGCTCCTCGGCCGCTCTCGGTAACGCGAACGCTGGAGAGAGACTCGGATGCGCTCTCTCGCTTGCACACACTGGAAAAAAAGACACAGCACTTTTTCTCTCTCTCTCGTTCTCTTTCTATGTGTTTTTCGACGACTGCGTAGAGTAAACGCGGCGCTACGATATCCGCAACGCAGAGACACGCTTCATTACGGAACTCACACGTATATGATAAATAAAAACAACAAAAAAAAATGCATGCGCGCGCGCGCGTTCCGTCTGCTATACTCCTGCTTCTGATCGCCGTATTCCCTCACTCGTTCGCTTCTGCATCGGCACTGCGGCGACTGCGCAATGTGCCACACGAACATGGCGGACACCGCGCACCGAATATTCACGAGGGAAAGAGAAAAAGAAGCACAACGGCAGCATCCCCCGACGCAGTTGGAGCGGTGGCGCCACCTGTCGGACGAGAATCTAACTGTCCGTCACAGGCAAAAAAGAGCGCGACATTACCGGCAGATGGTAAGAGAGTCTTCGACGACGGAAAACCGGTGACACCGGAAGTGGGAACCTTACGGATGTTTGAGATAATCGCACATGCGCACGGAGTTTTTGAATATTACTTTACTATAATTGACGCTTTTTCCATACACTTTAGCTGTAATTGAAGGAAAAATTACATTCAGCTTTAATAACGGTATAGGTTGAGTGGGGGGCTACTTTTTTAATACTTTTTGGCGCCAATTTGAGGGACGATGTTCCGGTTACTTCCGGTACAGCCATCGAAGACGAAGAGGAAGACTTCCGGTACAGTTGCTTACTTGTTTGTTGTGAAGAGTTCTTTGTCTCTTCCGATTGCAATTTCAACAGGACGAAGTTTTATGAAGCTTTATTTATTTTGATCGACATCGATTCCAAAGACAGGCGTAAGCGAGAATATGAAATACGGTGAATATTATTGTCATTGCGATTATGTCGATCCAAAAGTTGTTCTCGTCAAAGTCGTATCGCTCGAGGACTTCGGAGCCTTCGGTCAAACAAGGTAATTCATCGCCAACGTTTTCGCAAGCTGACAAATGAATTTAACGATTAATGCATGCGTGTTTTTCTTTTGTAAATATAAAATGGATGTTTCGAAGGTTTTGGTGATTCACTCACTTATGTTGTGAATTCCTCGCCATTGAACGATCGTCAGCGCTTCGGTTGAATGCAAAAGCCAGGATATGTATCTTACCCATCGGATTATGATAGGCAATGTTCTGAAAGAGAAATTGACTCGAAAATTTTTTTGGCAAGACAAAATTGCAGCTTTCTCAGGAAGAATTTGTGAATTGCGAAAAATTGTACCTCTATTTTTATTTCTATTCATTTCTATAGTTGATACGCGTCAGAATAATTACCCTAGTTTAATGAAAGGCCCCATAGTTATCATGAGTATATAATCAAAAGGAACCAGATAAGCCATTGCCAGTGGCACACTATCAAAAGCCGCCGAAAAGAAGCAACCTGAAAATTTTTCAATTCCATGATAATCGACAATGCTTGCAGGCAAAAATCTGGAAAATTGTATCAAGAACTTCGTACCGCAAGCTGTAGAAACATTCATTGTGATAATGGCCACAAATAGCGTCAGACCAAAAGCCTCGATCGTGCTTCTGAGTCCTGCTAGCCAGTAAATTATCATTGTGAAGAGAACAGGCTCCACTATCAATCCGGGAAGCTGCATTAAAAAACAAAGAAATTTCTGAAATTTAGCTTTACTCAAGAAAATTTTTGGTGTTACGAAATTTCTTCTTTGGAGCAAGATAGCTTCAATTATTTAGAGCAAAAATTCATGTCTGATCGATACAATTCGATCCAAATTTATGCAGAAAGCTGATATCAGTTGGGGAATTCATTACGCAAAATTTAAATTTACAAAATTTACATATTACACATTTTCATGTTATATGCGATAATACTTCATATTTTCAAATTTTTTTTTCATGTTGCCAATTTGTCAGGAAATAATTTTTGTATAGATAAATAAAATTGAAACTAATCTAAACTGTACCAGGGAAATAATGCGAGAGATGTAATAAAGATGAGTCGGATACATCCCGGCTCTGTGCTCTCTTAGAAAAAGGGGCAATTCTTGCGGTATGAGAGACAGCGTCGCGTACATTGGAAAAAATGCATTTTCCGATACAAGAATAAATACAACTCCTTGCACCGCTTGAACTCCGAGTTGATCGAGGTTTATCGCTCCCACGAAACAGAGACCCGCCATTATTGCTGTACACTGCAAAGAAATTGATTAGTCGATAGCGAAGAAACAAAAACTCAAATAATATTCGGCATTGATTTACCAATTTTTGTATTATTCGAATGAACTGTACAGATGGATCTCTCTTTACTTGCGTGAAACCTCTCTGAGTCAGCCAGTAAAGTCTCTTCCAGCATAAAGTCTGTTTACTGATATAATTGGAATAAAAATAAAATTTAAAAAAAAATTAAAATAGAGATACATGATTGAATATCGTCTCAATTCAACCTTTCGAATGAGTTTTTATTGGATACTCACAAATTACTCGTATTTCTGATATCCTCGCGCCACTGAAAGAAGCAATGTGCAAATTCAAAACTTTGTTTTCTATGTTTAGGTTCAACTGAGAATTGGGGAAAAGAAGAATAGTTACATCGTAGGATGAGGCCATATGAAGTTCAAGCTGCAAAATTACGTCCATTTCTCGACAAGCATCGCTCGTGAGAAAGGCATCGCATATTCTCTGCGCTGTTCTTCTACTGCTGTCCTCGTCTCTGGGTGATATCGCTAATGTTGCTACCAGAAAATCAGCCGGATTATATTTTCCTGGACAGTCGTGGCCTTGCCTTTGTAAGAAACGTGTTAACATTTTTTTACTGAATTTTCCGAAACCCAAAAATAATGAGGATAATTTTTAACACTAACACTACCGAGAGAGGTCAAATGAACCATTTGAATGATTTTTTTGTACATTTTTGTAAACTGACAAAGCGAAATTTTATTTTACCACTTACATAAAAATATAGATTTGAATTGACCATTAACATTGCCTCATCGTCGGACTACTTTTTTTCTATGAGAATTAAACAAAAAATAAAGGCATAACAAAATATCTGTACGTTTAGTGTTAATTCAACATATGTGGCTATTTGTAGTGACCTGGAGAAAAATTTCAATGCTTGTTCCCGCGTTCCAGCGAAGGCGATTCTTCCATCGGCAACGAGGATAATACGATGGAAAGTGTCGAAAATCGCCGAGCTCGGTTGATGAATTGTGCATAAAACTGTTCGTCCGCGACGCGCGAATTCCGTCAATTGGGAAACAAGAACACTCGCTGAGTGAGAATCCTGACCAGTTGTTGGCTCGTCGAGGAACAAAATTTTCGGATCCGTGAGTAACTTTGGTAGAAAAAAAATTGCTTAATTAAATCGAATGTAGCTTCCTGATTAGACCGTTCCAAAAAAAGCGACTACTTTTTGTTTTTCGAAACAACATATTAAATACTTTCGGAGAGGTGAAAAAAGATGTCTGTTAAAAGCAGAGCTCTTAATATAAATATTTAGATATGTCTCATCGCAAATTTCTATTTCCCATTTAAATAACAGGGAAAAAAAATCAAACTTTGATACACATTCTTGTAGTGAGTTTATCGAAAAATCATAAAAGATCGTTTAAAACATAATTTTCTTGTGTTATTTGTTCATATATTTAAATATTTATATTAAGAGCTCTGCTTTTAACAGGCATCTTTTTTTACCTCCCCGAAAGTATTCAATAAGTTCTTTCGAAAAACAAAAAATAGTCGCTGTTTTTTAATCCTCATGGAAGAAGCATTATTTTCGTGAACATTTTTTCAGATTTTCTGGTTGCCATAAATTTTGCCACATGGCGAGGAACGCTTACTGGGTTCAAATTTGATATTATTTATAATATTTCGGGCTCTATCCTACACAATTTTTACGATACAGAGCTGCAGGCTTTATTCGATTAAGGATGTTGAGTCCCTATGAAATCTTTTAATGTTAATTGTTCAATAAATAGCTTCTTAATCGTCGTAAAATTTTTACACGACCTCCTGAATACTTCATGTAAAAACATATTAAATTTTCAGAATTCTATCATCATTACTTCAACCTCCTTAAGGGTTGAAATGAAAAATGATGAGAAAATTCTGAAAATTTGGTATGTTTTTGTATGAAGTATCAAAGAGGTCGTGTAAAAATTTCACGACGATTAGGAAGCTTGTTATTAAAATATTAACATTTTGTTAAGAACAATTTTTTAAACAAATAAAAAAAATATTTATCAATAAACTTCGTTTTGTTTCCGTTGCTTTCAATATAGTGTAGATATCAAAAAATTGAGAGGTCAAAAAAAAAACTTATCGCAAAGTTATATCAGTTTCCATAAGACTACATTTAATTTAATTTAATTTGTTAATTTTAATTGTTCGATAACGAGCTTCCTAATCGTCGTGAAATTTTTACACAGCCTCTTAAATAATTCATCCAAAAACATACCAAATTTTCAGAATGTTCTGATCATTTGCGATTTGGGACTCAACATCCTTGATCGTCGATTCATCAATTTTACGAATTTGCAAAACTTTTTCTACGATGAAGTCATAACTGAGAAAACTACTTGCTCATGGAGAAAGATTTGTTATGCCTTAAAATGATGAGGAAGAGATTTGTTTCAAATTCTCACGGTTCTTTTTACGAAACATTTGAAGATTTTTGTTTTTTTTCTTACTTCGGTCGCGAATGCCAAACGTTTTTTTTCTCCACCCGAGAGTACTTTGTCGTCACCTCCTGTACCGATTCTCGCGTCTCTCCTCGACAACAAACCAACTTCCTTCAATAGACCATCTATCCTCTCGCGTATTTCCCAATTTTCCATTCTCCTATCGAGCTTCATGCGTGCCTAATAAGAAATTCATATTTTCCTTGACAAAAAGATATTTTCAATTGCAAATAGTTCAAAGATGGTTAATTAATCGTCATTTTTAACGAGGATCTCCAATTAATCATAGATTATACGTTGATCTTTATCTACAATTAGAAAGATAAATAAAATATACGGCGAGAGAAGAAATATCGTTTTACATTGAGCTCAAACCTGTTTTATTCTCACTGCAGTGGAAAATTACAATTCACAGGATTAAATCGAATAACTCAGTGACGATAAATCAATGCGATACTTGCCATAAACCAAAGATGCTCCAGAACCGTCATTGTGCCGATAAATATATCTTCCTGATGCATAAAACTGCTGCACTGTTTCATAAAAGCTGGACCTGGTGTTTGTCCGTTTATTCTTACATCACCGTGCACGACTATTCCGGCTGTAAAAATAGTTGCAACAAAATTTATCATTCTACCGACACGAGCGATATAGAAAAAAAATTAATTACACATTCCACAAAAAAAAAAAGAAATCTATTTGCACTCACGACCCGTTCGAAACGCTAGAGCTGTCATCAGGGAACTTTTTCCAGCTCCGCTGTTTACAAACAATTAAATTATTATTATTATTATTAATTTTTTATTATTATTAATTATTATTATTATTAAATTAGTTATTATTATTAAATTAAACAATTTTTCGGAATATCTTTACCGAAGTTCGTTTACCTTCCTCCTAAAATTGCGGTCAAGTCACCGGGTTTTACCGCACCACGCACTAAAATCGATTCGGATAATGGGGACAAGCTGTTATTTCTTTTTTTTTTATTTAAATTTAGCAAACACTTGAGAAACGAATTATTATTATTTTTTTTTTTTTAAATATCAATTGACAGAGAGCTGTTACGTTTTTAGCTTGAAGGATTTCGCCGTTTTAATTTTATTTTCGCATACAAAAGCTCACCATTGTTGACGAGTTGTTTGCAGATACTGCTGCCACGATCCATCGCATAAACGGAGAGATCTCGCCAGGACAGAGTAACACCTTGTCCCATTGATTCGAAGGGTCTCGGAACTCTCGTATTTCGTGAATTTTCAAACATTTTAAAAAAATTTGTTTGACGAAAATTCGCGTGATTTATGGGGAATTAAACCGCCGGCACGGAGATTCGCGAAACTTCATCTACACGCACGGAGGTTTTATTTCTTCTTTCACCCACGAGGAAACCTTAGCGCTGAAAAACGACTGGCGACTCACTAACTCGCCGTACACGACTGCGAAAGGGTTGCCGGAACTTTCTCAACGAACGAGATTCGCCATTTGGAAGGGATCGAGTCCTCCTGGTTACTCATTCTTCCTATTGAAAAAAAAAATAGTCAGAACTCGATAAAAAAAAATATCAAATTTGGATAATCGGATCGTTATCAATTTTTCACATTGGTGATTTTTTGTTTTGTGATTTATTGATTTCCCTTATTTAAAAAAAAAAAGTATGCAGTTGATCGGTCGAAAAAAATGCGTGTACCTTCCGACCGGTACCTGACACTCGGGATTATGGTAATCGAAGACCGAAACCTTATACGTTCGACTTGGACCTCGCACCTTATACTTAGAGACCATGTTTATTATTATAATAACGTACTTGTGAAATAAAAGGAGAAAGATAATGCGCGTGAAGTAACTATTTTACTCCGGTTTAACGGGATGATTTTTCTTTGCTTCTTATATATATTTTTTTAAATTAATGATTCACAGTTGGACGGAAAAATGGATCTTGTTCGATACTTGATTTAGTTTATGAATTTTGATATATTTTTGAATTTCATTTGTTATAAAAAAATCATGCAAATTTGAAATTTGCACATAGCTTCCACATTTGTTTCCGTCGTTTGTCAAGTCTCCTTTATGAGGACCTCCTTGACCATCTTTATGACATGTATGTTTGTTATCATGGCTTCCTCACAAAGGAAGCTTCACGAACGATGGAAACAAATGAAGAAGCTATGTGCAAATTTCAAATTTCCATGATTTTTTAGCAATTTCGTTCAATTACATTATTAATTGTTTTTGTCGTCCAGTGTATTGATGCTAAAGAAGTGAACTTGATAGCTGCTAAATTAGGAAACTAGTGTTAACAAGTATTTTTCGTAAATTTCAAAAAAAATTCAGAACGAAACTCTCGAGCGTTTTTCACCAAATTCAACCCTAACCATTCATGTCATCTAGTGTAATTGTGCAAAAAATTTTAGCTCGATACTTCTAAAAATGGGAATGTTGGAGCGTTAACAATTTTTTTTTGAAAATTTCAAAATTTTTTGTCAATCGAACGTCGCAAGCGATTTATATGAAATTCAGTATTATTTTTCATTATCATTGAATGTATCGTCACAAAAAAATTCAGCTCAATAGATGCAAAATTACAAAAGTTAGAGAACTTCCAAATTTTTTGTGAAAATAAATTTTTATCTTAACCGAACCTTTTGAGCGATATTTCCCAAATTCAATCTCAACCGTCCTTATTATAAAGTGTATCTTCACATAAAAATTTCAGGGTAATAACTGCAAAATTACGAAAGTTAGACGATCCACAAACATTTTGGAAAAAATTCAAACTCCCGCCAAATTGACAATTATTTGGCAATTTCAAAAAAATGTGCACTGAGTACAGTAACATACATGGTCTAGTTGTATCCCAAATTTCGACGTTTTTTGGACGTTTTGGGCAGTGATCGCCAAAATCGATATTTTCATCAATTTAATTACCGCTAATTACTCTGTGTTAGAAAGTTTTAGAATTGTTCCAATAAATATTACTCATTATTAAGGCACTCAGTAATTAGGCAGTGAACGTATTTCCAATATTCGAAGATTCGATAATTCATGGTCGATTATTATCCAATAAACCTATAACTTGTAATTTAGATCAAATAATTACTCAATAACCAAGTAATTAAAATTTAGCTCTTATGAATTACTGATTTCTTTAAAAATTAGGTAATTGTTTCTTCTAATTATTAATCATCCTAGTAATTAAATACTTAAATACTCTACTGACTAATTTTTTATGAAATTAGTTGATTATTCTTTCCAATTATTAATTATTCGAATAATTAAATATTTAATTCTTCTAATTACTAATTTTTCAAAAAGTTAGATTTTAAACATACTGACATAAAAATCTTGAAAAAAAAAATTTCACGAAAACAAAGCTTCCTTTATGAGGAAGCAAAATTGTATTTAGTGTTTCAGATATTTTTTCGGGCATTCAATCTACGAACGAGGATATATTTATGACTAGAATATCAAATATCATGAGAATTATTTCCACATAACGACCTGACGTTCTTCCTCGAGGATCTGAAATTTAAAAAAATTATATTTTTATCATGAATATTTTTTCAGGACACTAAAACTGTATCCTTAATTTAATCATTGAGTTGAGGTGTATTTTTCAATTCTATTGTAAAAAATTATGCTTATTGTTTCAGGTATTTTGTCGGGCGTTCATCATACAAACGAGGATAAATTTATCACCAGGATATCGAATATCACTGGAATCATTTCAGCATAACGATGTAACGTTCTCTCAATGCGATTCTCGGAGAATCGCGTCCACAGTGTCCTTCACTGAGATATATCCGTATGCAACAACGAGATACTTCGATCTATTTACCTCTCACATACAGTTCTACAATTTCAACGTACGTATGAGCCAGAATTTTTTTTTTTTTTTGGCTAAGTCAAACACGGGCACACGTGTTTCGACTTTTTTTTCTCACGTGCGGTCACACGGTTTCACTGTCAACCGGTTTTTCTTCATCATCGCGGTTACAAATGATATCGGAGCACGCGGTCGACAATTCACGTGAACGACATTTGCAAAAATGCGAGCGTTTTTAAAAATTCTTCATTTTTATTTTCATACACACTGGACAGTTTGTGGTGTACTCATCGAAATACCAATCACACAATTGTCAGGAAGTATTATCCCACGCATTTATTCGTCATGCTCTCAATTTTTTTTTCTTGCACATTCACACTTGACTGTGAACATTTTTGAAGATTCGATTATAGAACAGAAGTGATTTTTTGTTAACCGTAATATAGTTTGAGATATTTTTTTTTATCAGCTAGATTCATCACTACTAGAAAAAAATAATCAGACTTTATGGCGATTTATTTAAAAAAAAACAAATTTTCGTCTTGTTTTAAGACTCAGGATACAACAAATAAACAGAAACGTAAAATACATAGTTGCGATTCTAGACAGATTTAATACGAGTAATTGAAAAAATAATAAATATGTCCAACGTAGAAATGCAAATAAATTTTTATAACGATTGCGAATTATTTCAGGACTCGCATTTTTGACAACGACGAGATCAATCTCAATTATCATCGAATTGTCTCAGTCAACAGAGTCAATTTATCAACAGATCAATTTTTCTGTTTTCCAATGAAATTTTTACCTAACAATGACTTTTCATTTGCGTGACACAATATTATCGATGAAGAGTTTCGATGTTGCGTCAAATAATTGTTGACAATGATCTCACCGTGTGAATATTTCTATTTTGATCGCAGTGTCTTGGAGAGAAGAGCGAGAAAAGCCAAAAACCGAAAGGCCACGATGAGGCAAACCAGACTGATAATGTCCACCCAAAAATCCTCCTGTAAAACAAACGAGTACGAAGAAAGAAGCGTAAACAAAATTCTATCGACTTGACGCAAAAAATTCAAACGCAACGTTTTTGCGAACTTACTTCACGAAAGTTGAAAGTTTGAAGGACCATATTTCCGGTTTTTGGACACGTGGCGTTACTTCGAGTACAAGCTATGGATTCCACGTCGGACCATTGATTTATCAACAGAGCCTCGTTGCCGTAACGAAACCAGGAGAGATAGGAAAACCACTTGAAATACGGCGGGACCGAACTGCAAAAAGACGAAAAACCATTTTTTCGAATATTAAATAAGATTGAAAACGATCAATTGAAGCAAAGGTATTGAATATGTACAAATAGGTGCAGAAACGTTAGTTTTTTTAAAGACAAAAAAAATATTTCTATACTTTACTCACGCGGTGTTAAGGAAGAATCCACCGAAAAGCAAAAATGGAATTATCACAGGCGGTCCTACCGACAGTGCCATGGAAATATTTGTACTTGCACACGAGATTAGATAACCTGAAGAAAAGAAAAAAGTCTTAACAATTTTTAACAAATTTATTAGGGAGATTTTTTTTTTACTTTTTCTTCCACTCCCCACCCGAAATTTTGTTGCATATGCCTGAAAGAAAATTCCCTGAAAGTTACAGCCCTTAATATTAATATTAAATACTTTCTTTTCGCGTGACAAGTTTTTCCATCTAAAATACACGTAAATGAAAAACTTTTTTCGTCAACATTTTACCACTCCGCGGTTTTTTATGCTATTGCTTTGATTTTGGTCGCAATTTAAGTAGAATTGTCTTTGAAAGTGTCCTGAACAGCGTAAGTGTAACTTACACTTGTGAGATGTCACGGGCCCCTAAAGTTGATTTTTACCCAAAATTCTTGATTTTTTGCTGTTGTCTCCGAAATGATTAACTTAACCGAAAAATCGTGAAGAGAAATTTTGTTGCAAATTTAATTTCCTACAAAAAACGTCCTTTAGACCTAACTGCTAAAATTAATATTTCTTGAGATATTGAACTTTAATTTATTTATGGTATAAAATTTGTATAATTTATCGAACCGAAAGTTTCAAATTGTTGATATTCCATATCATATCACCGTATCACATATTATATCACCAGTGGTGATATGATATGGAATATCAACAATTTGAAACTTTTGGTTCGATAATCCATAAAAATTTTCATATCACAAATAAGTTACGGTTCAATATCTCAAGAAATATTAATTTTAGCAATTAGGTCTAAAGGACCTTTTTTGTAGGAAATTAAATTTTCAGAAAAATTTCCCTTTACATTTTGTCGGTAAAGTTAATGTTTTCGGAAATAACAGCGAAAAAAAGAGAATTGGGGGTAAAAATCAACTTTAGTGACCTCGTACCATCTCACCAGTGTAAGTTACATTTACCCTGTTGAGGACACTTTCAAAGATCGTTCAATTCTGCGTAAATTGCGACCAAAATCAATGCGACAGCATAAAAAACCGCGGAGTGGTAAAATTTTGAAGAAAAAAGTTTTTGATTTACGTGTATTTTAGATAGAAAAACTTATCACGCGAAGGGGAAGTACTTAATATTAATATTAAGGCCTGTAACTTTCAGGAAATTTTCTTTCAGACATATGCAACAAAATTTCGGGTGGGAGTGTGAAAAATAAAAAAAAGTCGAACGAAAATCGCCCTAATATTTATAAATTATTCGATGATGAAAAAAAACGAGCAATATCCAAGGATTTGTAAGACGATCGTTCGACTGACTCTTCTCAGGGTAATTCTATCAGGCCTGTGAGATCACGTGTCCTCTGTTTACCGCGGTATTTAATCCCTCGATGAATGAAATATTTTTACGGATAAAAGTGTGAAACGAAAGATTTTAAATTGAAATAATTGAAATGCAACAAAGATAATTTTCTTTTTTTTTTAATAAAATTGATTTCTTCTAAGTTTTCAAAGACAAATATGATTAAGATGTTTTTTTGGGTTTCCATTGAGCGGTTGAATTCCTAAATGCGAAAAAAGCGTGAGCACTAACAAAAATGGAAAAAATAAATATTTTTAATGTGTTCCAGCGATGCAAACGATGCATCACGATTAAATAGTTACCAAACGAGGTAGCGACGTTCGCTATGAGTGTGAGGATGGCAGCGGCGATGAAAAAATGCTCAACACCGGGATGAAGTCCGACCATCGGATAAGCCACGGTCGTAAATACCATGGGCACGGCTACGAAAATTGGCGCTTCCGCTAGTGTCTTGCATATAAAATATATATCTACGCGATACATCCCGTTGCGATGTTCCCGCAAAAATATTGGAAGCTCGGCGCAAAATACCTAAAAAAAAATTATTACGAAAAATAAAGTTGGTAGAAAATGTATGCAAATATCGATCTTACTCTCATGGAGAAAAGATATATCAAAATCTATGGGGCGTTCCATTCCAAATCGGACAGTTTATTAGTTATTTATTTAAAAATATATCTCACATATCTTTGGGATAATATCTATTACATTTATTGGGCTCATTATCTGTAATATATAATGATACTTTTTTCCACAAGGATTTGCAATTAATGGAATGAGAATAAAAAATATAAGATAAAAACGTTGAACACTTCCCCAATGAGGAATTAAACTAATGAAGAAAATATTGTTGAAGTTTGCTTCGTTGTAAAGTAACAAAAAAAGATTATCGCGTCTTAAAGAAGCGAGCTTCAACATAATTGAAAAAAATAATTTTGAATACTCACACTTATAACGGCAAATACATTTTGAAAGGTCATATTTGTGAGAAATATAAATATCGCTCCATTGACATTCATGACACCGTCCTGATCGAGTTTTTGGCCAAAATAGATTACGCCGATCAAAAGAGACACCATCTTTGAAAATAATTTTAAAAAATTATATTGCATGTAAATAATTTTGTTATTGTATACTAATTTTTTAAATTTTTTTGTACCAGAGTCTGGAGCAGTCGAACTTTGATGAGAATCGGCTCCTTGATGACCGAGAGCCAGGATCGCCAGAGTACAGCTCGAAATTGTTCGCACCAGGATGCTTTGTAAGGTGAGCTACCCTTTCCGGTTTTTTTCGAGTCCTTGAGGGAATCCTCAAATTCGCCATTCATCGTTTCAGCCTCGAGCGCTATTTTCATTCCTTGATCGCTTCGTTGAAACGCATCGCAGACGGAATTTATCGCGTGTCTGCAGGATATCTCACGTCCTGGCACGACCGCCAGGACCTGGACAAAATAGTCCGCAGGATTGTAATTGCTCGGGCAAACGGCGCCCATCCTGAAATCATCGATACATCCTGTGAGTTTTCATCCAAATTTTATTTTTCCATTCAATTATATATATTTTTTTCTATATTTTCTCTTACGATTTGAAAAAGGCGCAAGATTGCTCCGGTGTTCCCATAAATGCTACCCGACCCTCGGCCATCAGAAGTATTCTGTCGAAAAGGGTGAAGAGCTCCGACGAGGGCTGATGTAGAGTCGCGATTATCGTTTTTCCATGATCTGCAAAAAAATATCGCACTTTTGAGTATCCACGAATAATGAAGATTTTATTTTGATGCTTTTTTTTCGTTTCGTCGACTCACGGGTCAAATCTTTGAGGACCGAGACTACTTGATGCGCCATGAAGGAATCCAGACCGGAAGTCGGCTCGTCGCAGAACATTAGAGGTGGATCCGTGAGAACTTCCGAGGCGAATGATAATCTCTTCATTTCACCACCGGACAAACCTTTCACGCGTCCTGGAATACCGATCACGGTATTTTTGCATTTTGAGAGTGCGAGCTGTGGAAAGACGTACGTTTTTCGAAAAAGTTCTGTAAATATCTCGATATTTTCCTGGAGCACATATCTACATATATCTAGTGTATGGAAGTGTGCCAATGACAAAAATAATTTTTACTTGTCTCTTTAATTTATTTGCTTAGTTTACGCCATACAAAAATCAGAATTTGCGGACGTTTTTTGGTAGGAGAACTGTATGAAATTTTCATTAAATCTATAAAAACTCAAGTTCTTCTACCAAGAAATTTCCGCATATTTTGATTTTTTGTACTATAAACTATATCCTTTTTATTCTTAAACCTTCATCTTGATAATCTTGAACTAAAAACCTCACAAGGATCTTTTTCAACGAAAGAATCCTCAAAGATCGACTTAGGTGTGAATAGACACTTTGAAAAAAAGGATAAGACTTGACGAAACTGAAATTAAATCGAAAATATATGGGGCGTTCCACCCCAAATACATTTTTAGTACCCATCAAAAGACCCTTCCTGTTAAATTTTAAGATTTTTTTACAAAAAATACTGTACAGTAACAACAATTGATATTTATAATGATTTATGGAACTTTTTTTTTTTTTAATGTTTAAAAATTGAAAAAAATAGTAATTATGTAGGACCCACGACCGGACTGGTCTTAAAAGTTGTTGAATAAATAGAAGTTTAAAATAAAAAATTTTCCAAAAAATCAAAATATGCACTCACTTTTAAAAACACGATTCAAAGTTTAAAACTCGAAAAACTTATTCCAAAACACGTTGAATATTTTTTTTCTAAAAATGCCATTAAAAAACAAAAATTTTGAAAAAAAACACTTAATTTGGAGCATTATTAAAGAAGTTATGACTGAAATAAAAAGAGCGCTTTTTTTTAAATTTAATATCTTGTCAACGGGTAATCAAAACAATCTCAAAATTTAACAGGAAGGGTCTTTTGATGGGTACTAAAAAATATAAAAAATTTAAGGAAATTTAAAAAAAGTTTTTCAAATTGTCCGATTTGGGATGGAACGCCCCATATATAACTGCTATATTCTACAATTTGAATGTCCTAACTTTTTGTACTCACTTCAGAAATGACTTCGTTGACTCTCTTGAGCCTCTGGCGATACGGTATGTTGCGGTCCATTCGTACCATCGCTTGAAACAGAAGATGCTCCTTGACCGTCAAAGTACCGACGAACAGATCATCCTGCTGAACATACGCCGTTCTCGACGTGAGAACACTGGGACTCACGCGCTGGCCGTTTGCCGCCATAATTCCGGAAACTGTGACACCACGACCGGGACGGAAGGTCAGAGAATTCAAGAGAGTCGTCTTTCCCGCTCCCGATGATCCCATTATCACGAGAAGTTCACCAGGATACGCGACGCCGCAAACTTTACGTCGGGTAATAAAATATTCTATTAAACAGAGTTGTAAATAATGCATTGTTTTGATAATGCATTACTGTATTCATCACAAATAAAAAAGCAATGTGTAATGGATGAGTGCTCCATTACAAATTACAATTGAAAAAAAAAGTAATCGGTAGTGGAGAATATTCCATTACAAATTAGTGTGTTTCTACGACAATTTGGGGCAGGTACTATTTTGCTCAAAAGTCAGTCTATTAATTTTTCAATGAAAATAATAGACTTACCTGAGCAAAATGGTACCTGCTCCAAATTGTCGTAGAAATACTAATTTGTAATGGAACAATTTCCATTACACATTACTATTTTTATTTTTAATGAAACATTCATTTATTACACGTTACTTTTGTAATTTGTAATGGAAAACTAATCCAATACACATTGTTCAACGTAATGGGTAATGCATTACTTTTACATTACTATTCTCACAACTCTGCTATTAAATACCATAAATAATATAGATAAAACGGAAGATATGGCAGTATTGAAAGAACAGAGGAAGGTATAATTCAAGTAGAGTATACGAGAGTTAATTTTCAAAAAATAGATTTAGGAAAAAGGATTTTTCTTCAGTATAATTCAATTATTGGAATTTAAATGACATTTATATTCATTGAATTATTCCTACCATCTTTGAGAATGTGTTTTTGTTCCACTGGACGTTTGCTCTTGAACATGTTGAAACGATCCCAGAAGCGCTCTTTCTTTTTTGCATAATAGACATTCACGTCACTCCACGTGTACGTTATTCTTTCAGATGCCTCGACGGTAGCTCGATCCTTGTTGAAAACCGATGATGACAAAATTGGCTCCATTCGGAGAATGGCCTCCGGGCCGTGTGTCCTTGCGTCTTTGCCGTGGCCATCGTCTTTCGGATCGAACTGTAACGAATATTTAATATTTTATTCAATAGACTCGATAGTTTATATCAACTAATGATCCATATTTTAACGATGTTGAGTCCCAAATCGCAAATGATGAGAAATTATTTAAGAGGTTGTGTAAAAATTTCACGACGATTAGGAAGCTTGTTATCGAACAATTAACATTAACAAAGTAAATTAAATTAAATATAGTCTTATGGAAACTGATATAACTTTGCGATAAGTTTTTTTTTGACCCCTCAATTTTTTAATATCTACACTATATTGAAAGCAACGGAAACGAAACGAAGTTTATTGGTAAATATTTTTTTTTATTTGTTTAAAAAATTGTTCTTAACAAAATGTTAATATTTTAATAACGAGCTTCCTAATCGTCGTGTTTTACACGACCTCTTAAATACTTCATAAAAGAACATACCAAATTTTGAAAATTTTCTCATCATTTTTCATTTTAACCCTTAAGGCCAGGCTAAAGACCCTCTCTCTCGCACTCACAGGCTTCCTATAGGCGCTCTCTCTCGCACTCGCAAGAGCGGAAAGGCGGGGGGGAGGGTGTTTAGCCTGCCCTTAAGGAGGTTGAAGTAATGATGATAGAATTCTGAAAATTTAATATGTTTTTACATGAAGTATTCCGGAGGTCGTGTAAAAATTTCACGATGATTAAGAAGCTATTTATTGAACAATTAACATTAAAAGATTTCATAGGGTCTCAACATCCTTAAGATAACCCAACTAATAATGCATATTTTTCAATAACCGGGTCATAGTACAATCACTCATAATTGACGAAGACTCTTGAATCGACCATTTGTAATGACAAATGGTATAAATAACCTTCCGTGACCTTGCACGTCCGTCCCTGGTATCGATATCGTGTACGCGTGGTATATTTTATTCTCTTCAAGGATATCGAATCAAAGGACTTTTGCCTTCGAGTATCTCGATAACCAGACTAACACGGTTGTCGGATGGTTATGCATTTAATTGCAACACCATAGTGGAATTCACTGTTACGTGAAAACTCATTATACCAAGCGTACACTATATTTTTACTCGAGAGTCGAGCACTAGTAGTAAAACACCGTGCCACGACCATGAGGATACAATCAAGAAAATCGGATAAATATGCGAAATAAAAAAACATTTTTCAAAATTTGTTTATAATAATAAGATATTATATAATAATTATAATAATATCTTATTATATATTATAATATCTTTATAATAGTTTCTAGTTTCTATAATCTTTATCTAGTTTTATATTTTTCTATTTATCAGAAACAAGATCGGGATCTCTAACGATCTGAAAAGTCATGAAATGTCTTGGAAAAATGAGCACGATAGCTGATATTTTTTTATTTCCATATTTTTGAATTCTCAAGGGTAAAATTTGATATTTTATTATAGTTAACAAAATTTCAATGCTTTTGTTTATTTTTTTCAAGTACTGAACACGGAGTCGCATCGTTTCACGATACTCGAATGAGTATTAAAAATTCTGAGTCGTTTTTGCAAACATTATGGATCAGATGACGTCATTTACTATCGCCTTATTAACAATCAGAATGCAGGGAAAAAATGTATCGTAGGTGTCTGAGATCGTCGCCCTCGCGCTTACTTTTGTGTGGGTGAGATTGTATTTTTTTAACGGGAGAAGCCGTGCTCACCCGATGCCGACTTCCGTACATATTTACCCGTCTGACTCGTGGGGCTTCGCATAAATTGTGGAAAATTCAAGGGGGCGAAACATTGAATAAATGGCGTATGAAGGATTTAATTGTATCTGGCATTCGAGAAATTAAGCATTATTGAAATTTCGAAAAAAATCGATTTTTTGTTGATTGCACGATTTTTAAGAATATAACATTTCATGAATAATCTTTAAAATTGCACGTTGATTAAGATCAATGGAGTTATGGAGTTGTAGGGTAATTTTTTCAGATGTAAAAATGACATGCAAGTTCAAATGCATTTTTATGAAAATTAGTGGACTCTGTTAGATTCGGTAAATTAATTTCATGCAAAAATAATAATTAAAAACCCTTTATGAAAATTTCTCCTTGATATTTGGGTGCCATTTTATTTTGAGGCCATTGAGAAGAAATATTGCGACAAAGTAAATTTAGATTTTGTCCATAAAATGTAATTTGGCGCTTAGGTCTAAATTGAAAGTAAAGGCCATTTGCAAAACTCGATTTTGTTGAAAATATCTTGGAGAGGGTTTGACACGCGGTCGAGGGAATGATCAGTACTTTATATAACTCAGCCGGTTCGCAATGTCGAGACAAAATTTATTCTCATTTACAATCTCACATGAAACGCCCATGATAAATTATATGTTCCGTCGATCAACGGTTTTGACACGATTCTACGGCAATGAATTATGTTAATGTAATTTTCCAATAATTCGTTTTTTGCGGTGACTTACGAAAGCGACTGCATCGTAAGATATTCTCTGATGCTGACTTGTGCTCGTCGATGCCGTTGCATTCGCCACTATCAGCGGCTCCGTTTCTTCCGTCGCCGTCATTATTTAATCCACGTTTTTATTTTTTTATTTTTCCAGAAATTCTAAAAAATGCCAAACGATTTTCCCCTGGAATGCTACTTTGATGCCGATATATCGAGACAATAAAAGACTTTCAGTGATCGGTGATCGGTCTAACAAGAATTCGATCGAAATTTGGAAGAATATTTTTATTAGAATTTTTTTTATTTTCCAAAAAATTGTTTTTTCTTAAATTTTGAGCTAGTAATTTTTCTCTTCAAGCTTGCATTGTAATCGTAAAACCTTTTCACGCACTTTTTGTCTCAGATAAATAATTATATCCACGATAAAAATGGCACTCTCAAAAATGGTACCACAGCAGATTTTTTTTTCTCAATAAATACAACTCAAGATGAAAAAAACAAGAATAGTTTATTATTTTGCTCGACTCGTCGGGATTGGATTATGGCGAACTTTCATCGCCCATTCGTTATATTCCCATGCACAATTTATGCGGTTTCAAGAAACATACACGGTCGTATGAAGCAGAGCCTTTTTCTATTCATGACTTACGTAAGGAAAACGCAATTTGCGAATGCAAGAGATATTGAACACAGTGAGATCGTTAAGACTCGGCGATCTCCTTTCTGCATTCTCTTTTATTCCTATTGAATGAAAAATCATCGTGCAATCGATACCCCAATTAATTTTAATTTTGTGCAATGCTAAATCCAAAATTGCTTCGAATCGCTTCGAAATTGAAGTTTTTCTGTTTTAATAATTCAAAACACTGAAATTGCAATTATCTAGGAATTTTGTTCACGTTTCGACTTACATTTGTTTCACATATTATTTCAAAAAAATACTATAAGCTTCACGTTTATAAAAATAATTAATAAAAGTTACTCGAATCTCGTATGAGATGTGTTCTCATGCGAGAAACGAGGCAACAACGTTGACGATCGCGTAACGACTGAACGAAGTTGAGACATAACGCCTGAGCAAACCTGAAACAAACCTTCGTTTCATTCTCGTATCGGCAATGCACGAATTTGCATCCTATCAGAACGACGAATTAAACGTTTCATAATTATACAAAACTGCGTTACGCTTTATCGAGATGAAGGAATTTTTGAAGCATATCCTGTATGAAAATTGTAATGAAAATTCCAACCAATTCGGGCAACATTTATTATTAAAAAAAAAAACAACTGACGATTAACGAAATTGCCACTATCATAAAATTCCAGCAGTTATTCCATCACAGGAGAATTTTTTTATCAATTTTAATATCTACTTTTCTTCCTTATGTTGATTTATTTTTCGTTCATCTATTAGACCAACGAAGCTATCAGAAATTTGCCGCATCGTAAAGGAGAATTTTTATAAACATTAATCCACACTTCTGTTCTTTTTTTTTTTTATATTTCGATCTTCCTTACAGAGGGCTTTATAAATAACGTTGAAATACAATTGATTTGGTATATTTAAACGCTAAACGGTATATATTTACAAGGACAGTCGACGAAGCGGCGAAAGTATATAATATGCTACGTTTATTGTTATTATTATTCAATCGCGAGGATTCGATCTCGTCGTTCAATGAGAATGCGCGCGCGCGTGAGGGACAAGATCTCTTTGATTTAACGTGATCGATTTCAATATAAACTTCCGGCAAAAAGTTTCCGGACAGAACTTCAAAAACGGTCTGGAACGTTTTTTTATGCCATTTCGCCGGAAGTCAACGTAAACTAATTTAACAAACGGCATTTTAAAGAGGAGGAATTCGGCTTCATTTCCTGTTTTTTAAAATTATCATTACAATTTGTTTTGAGGTTTGGACTCTATTTTGAAAACGACTGTTTTTCGCTTTTTCACCTCTCTTCAGGTGCATCCATCTTTTAGAGAATTTTTTTTTCATACATTCTTACGATTAGATTCATAAAGGGAAAAGTTTGAACTTCAATTTCCTTTTTTTAAAAACTTTGAGCGATTTGTTGTTTCAAAGTTGTTTTTTGTGAAAAAAGAGAAAACTTGAAAAATCCCGCATAACACGAAAACAAAGAGGATTCATGAAAAACTTCAAGATAGCAAAATGTTGCGTCTATTTTTGTTGAGTTCAGAGGAATTTTTTCAGATTTTTTTTCCAACATTTTTTTTTCGACCGGGAATAGGAGAAAAAAAATTTGGGAAGAAAATGTGAAAAAAATTTAAATGTGTTAAAAATGGCAAAATAAAGTATTTTTCCCGCTTTAAATTTTATCAATAATCCCATAGTTCTCGAATTATGGTAATTGAATTATCGGAGCTTCGACGCAGTAAATGAAAAGAAGAAATTTTGGAAAAAAAAAATCTGAAAAAATCCTCTGAACTCAACGCAGACGCAACTTTTTGCTATCTTCGAGTTTTTCATGAATCCTCTTTGTTTTCGTGTTATACGGGATTTTCAAATTTCCTCTTTTTTCACAAAAAACCTAATAACTTTGGAAAACAAAATCGGTCAAAGATTTAAAAAAAAAAGGAAATTAAAGCTCAACCTTCCCCTTTATGAATCAAATCGTAAAAATGTATGAAAAAAATTTCCTCTTGAAAATGGGTGCACTTGACGAGAGGGGGAAAAAGGCGAAAAACAGTTGTTTTCAAAATAGCGTCAAAATCTAAAAACGAATTGTAAAAATAATTTAAAAAACAGGAAATGAAGCCGAATTCTTCTCCTTTATAATGCCGTTTGTTAAATTATTTTACGTTGACTTCCGGCGAAATGGCATAAAAAAACGTTTCACACCTTTTTTGAAGTTTTGTCCGGAAACTTTTCGCCAGCAGTGAACTTTTGGGAAATTAATATTTCTTTGTTAATATCAACATTTTTGGCTTTTTGCCAATTATTCACTCTCTCATCAGTTATACATAGCCGAAGCGAAGAAAGACGAATGTTGTTTGATAGCAAAAGTTTCAATTTTTGTTAAAAAAAAAAAAGTTTTCACGCGTTCCACCCTCTTTCTTCATAATTTCTTCAACACGTTGCTGTTTTTTAAAAATTTAATATCAGCTACGATCAGCCAGTTAGTGCCTAGAACTAACAACTGTGTGCAGTTTGATTCGGAAACAAAAATGAACGAGGAGTCGATCAACTCGCCGAAACAGCACTTGAGTTAAGTTTACAACGTGACTTGTTAATGTAATTGTATACTTTTTGCGTTAAATATAAATGACCTTACGAGTTTTACAAATATCTTAATAGTGATTCGATTATCGTTGCCAAAAATTACTGTAATGATAATAATAATAATAATGCTTTACAATGTAGTAGTAATAGTAATAGAAAAAAAATTAAATTAATGATAACAATAGTAGCGTTATAATCGTAATATATAATTGCATTGCGTTTGGTTGCATTGCGACCAAATCGTGAAAAAAAATTCATTCAATCACGAAGCTCAAATTCGTCGTTGATATTTGTAACGAGTACCAAGAGAGAAAAAACGGGGGGGGGGGGGGGGGGGAGAGAGAGAGGGAGAGATAGTGCGTAAATAAAAGAATAAACAGAGTCTCAAACGGTCTATCAACAATCACGAAACGGCCAATTTTTGTCCATCACAACCGATCACAGTATTACGCACAGAGACGCCAGAAAAACATTCCCAATGTCTTTGCGATACATCATTTTTTTTTCTTCACAGAAATTATACAACGTAATTTCACAATCTTTTTATCGCGATGTGATACACAAAATCACACCATTTCATTCAAATCTCGGAACGTCGTTTCTTTTTCTGTTTTTTTTAATCATACTTTCCTAGTTTGCATAAATTCAACTATCAATCGTGCGATTAAAAAAAATCATAACTCATCACGTTGACAATATTTTCTTAGATTCACTAATACAGCGAAAATAATCGTTTCTCGCTTCAGCATCTTGCGTATTCCATTTTCTTTTTTCCTTTTTTGTTTTTACATCTTCTATCTAGAATCTGCATTTCGAGATCGCAGAATTTTCGTGCATAACGATAACTAAAAATGTTCTTTTATAAGCGACCCTTTTACCTCGCGCTAGAGAATTATCAGTCGAGATTGCGCAGTCTGGCGCGAAGAAAAATCAGACATGGAACTGAGAATGACATTTTCATCGTTCATCGCGAGAGCGAAACTTTTCTCGAATATTCCCTGTTTAGAATATTCCATCCACGAGCCTCGATGATTCAACTACATTTTTCTCTTTTCCTTTCCTCTTAGTCTTGTTCACTTCCCCAACGAATAAAAACGTGGAAATAAAAGTATTTTCCATTATTGGCACTATCTACGTCATTGCTCTCGCCTGAAACGCACACACGCACTTTATAATCGCTCTCTTATTGTACTGTGTCCTGAAAAATCTAACTTCCAATTATATATAATATATAATTTTTTACAAGCGAATTTACAAAGCCGTAGAATTGCGTGAGGTGGTCAATTGTCGAAACTTTCTGCGAATTTGAGAGCCATCGAGGCAACAAGAATCCTATTAATTCTATTATGTGTAGTATTTTTTTTTTTTTTTTCATTTCCCTTTGGACTCGTTTTACCATTTTTTGTGTAGTGTTTTTCTTCCCAATCGAACTCGGGATTGCCAGAATTTGCAAAAGTCTCCGGGCATAACGGACTATTTGCTAAAACGTGTTTAATTGTCTTTGTCTATATTTTCTAACGTATATGGGGCATCCCATGGCAAATCAACCACTTTTAAACCCAATCCCATTCGATTTGGATCTTTTTTCCTTTTCTACCCTATTAAAAACATTTGTCAGGAAATTTTCAAATTTTTTTACCCAATAAAAAAAAAACTTTTTTTTCAAATAGTTATAACTTTTTCAAAAATTGACTAATTGGGACGATTTTTTTCAAAATTTTCTTCTTTAATGATACAAAAAAATTTAATATATTAAAATCTATAAAATTTCTCACTTTTTCGAAAAAAATCATCTTTATCTCGAAGTTCGCCATTTTTGTTTCACTCCAAAAATACTTTGATCCATGTCGGAAAAAATGCCGCCCAACATGGAGTGGGCCGATATTTCTTTCTATTTTTTTTATCGATTGAAAAAAAAAATTTCCAGCCGGCCGTATTTCACAAAATACCACTCTGGAAATTTTTGAGGATTTATGAAGGACCTTAGAGTTTGAAAAATTGAGAAGAAAAAAAAATTGAAAGTGGTAATCCTCGAAAAAATGTTGATTTTTTTTCAAAAAAGTGAAAAAAAAGAAGGAAATGTCGGCCCGTTCCATGTTGGGCGGCATTTTTCCCGGAATCGATCAAGGTATTTTTTGAGTGAAAAAGAAAAATTTGTAATGGTGACCTTCGACAAAAAGTCGAAGGTCGAATTTTTCTCGAAAAAGTGAAAAATTTCAGAGATTGTAATACCTTAAAATTTCGTTGTATTTTTTTTCGGAAAGTACCTTTGAAGACAAACATTTTGAAAAAAAACCTCAGTAAATTTTTGAAGAAGTTATAGCTATTTGAAAAAAAAAAGTTTCTTTTTTGGGTCGGGTAAACAAATCTGAAAATTTCCTGAAATATGTTTTTAATGGAAAACGAAAAAAAATCGACCAAATCGAAAGGGTTCGAAGGTGGTCGATTTGACATGGAATGACCCATATTCTCAATGTGCTCAAAGATGTACGAATTCTATATTTATCGTACAATTAATCGAGTAACTACTGTTTTAAAGTGCGATGAAACGAAAAAAAGATCGAGCAAACTATACCGGATGTATTTTATCGTAGAATTAACGCTTATGTTTCATCGGTACATATTATAAATTGATTTACGAGCGTGGACAAAGTCAGGTCGACGATCGAAATGCCGCATGGCGTGTTTATAATATGTATATTGCTTTGTGTTATCACATTGAGATCTGCGAGTGATTTTTTTTTTTTTTCAATGTACATGAGAGAACGTTAAGATTCTGAGAGATAAAGGGGAAAAAAAGAAATTCAATTTACGCCTCGAGATATGAGGTGAGGAGCTTTAAGATTCATTATTAAAAAAAAAAAAAAAAAAGAAAAAATGAAACCACAATCTCGTTATCACCGCAGTCATTTCGGTAGAACGATTTCCGCCAGTTTTTGAAGGCATCGTAGCTTGGCATGAACACACGATATCATTTTTTCGATTATCAGTCTCAGTCGATTCTATTTTATGTAGTATGCGAGTTACCTTTTCTTCCCACGTTATTTTCGTCTGTTTTTTTTTTCTTTCAATTATCTATTATTTTTTTTTCTCCGTCTTCTTACTTTGAGCACGTGCAGTCTTACTTCCTCTGGCCAGTAGGGCTCTTTATTGCCACTACGGCGACCGTTTAACCGGTCTTGTTGTTTTTCGCCATATTGTGTGAAGCCCAGTTCAACGATGTCTTCCATGAATTGCAAAGAGCTTCGTCGAATTTGCTTCTGAAGTGCTTCTGCGCCTCGCTCTCCGACATTTCGAGCACCTGTTTGTTTAGAGACAAAAAAAATGGTGTAGATCATGTATCTCCAGTATATGAGGCATTCCACGTCAAGTCAGCCACCTCATTTTTTGAAATCGCCAAAAATCGCATACAAATTTTTAGAAAGTAGTTCTAACTATCAAGAAAATTTGTGATTTTTTCAGATTTTTAAAATACATTTTTTGGCCGGAAAAAAATACAAAAAATTTGTCCCATTTTGTAACTCGAAAATTATTCATCGTACGAAAAAAAAGTAGAACATAAAATTCAGGATTTTTAACTTCCTTCCACTGAAATTTTTTACAAACTCCTCCGAAAGCTCTCTATGCCATTTTCGGAGCAAATAATGTTTTGATATTTTTTTTCTTAGAATTGACATCTTCGATTCGTCTGTAGTTCAAACAGTTTTTACTTGATATATTTTCAGACTATTAAAAAATTGGCGTAGTGGAGAATCAATTATTTCAAATGCATTTTTATTGATACAATCTATCATTATAGAGTGATTTAACAAAATAGTGTAGATATTGATATTTTATCATTATTAATCGTAGACCGGGAAAAATAATAAAATGATGTCGTTTTGATACTGCAAAGACGATTCCAGGAACAAAGCAGTATCATTGCTTCATTCCCAAAAATCATGCCCACATCGAACTAAAAAAAGTACTCATTGGCCATAGAAACGTCGGTGTATCCAAAGAGGGTAAATTAATTCTTGTTTACAATTCAGAGACGTGAGTAGCATTTGACTTTAATTTGAATAGACTTTATCGGTGTACATGGGTCCATTGATAAAGTTCATTAAAATATACAAAAAGATATTTAAAAAATAAAAATTAAAAAAGATAAAAGAATTGAAAAAGTACAAAAAATAATAAAAACTGCGGGCTTTAGAAAATACCTACAGATAGTCTCAACTCTGTTAATGCACAGAGAAATTTGTGTATTTTCGAGTTACGAAATGGAACAAGAAAATTTGTTGTATTTTTTCCGGCTAAAATGTGTAATATAAAAATCTGACAAAATCACGTATTTTCTTGACAGTTACAACTACTTTATAAAAATTTGTATGCGATTTTTGGTGATTTCAAAAAATGGGATGGCCGACTTGACGTGAAAAGCCTCATATATTCAAAAATTTATGGCTAGTGGAAATTTTAAAAAGGTCACATTTTGATATTCCCACGATTTCTATGGATATTATTCAGGGTTGCGAAATTTTTAATAAAAAAGTAATGCATTAATCATTACTTTTTTAATGGCTAATGGAAATAATTTCCATTAATCATTAAATGTTAATGATCAATGGGAATTATTTTCATTAAACATCCAAATTTAATGGTTGATGGCAATAATTTCCGTTAACTATTAACATTAAATAGTAATGGAGATAATTTTCATTAAACATTAACTCTTATATATTAATGGAAATAATTTCCATTAGCCATTAAAATTTAATAGTTAATGGAAATAATTTCCATTAGACATTAACATTTAATGATTAATCGAAATAACTCTCATTAACCATTAACATTTAATGGTTAATCGAAATAACTCCCATTAACCATTAACACTTAATGGTTAATCGAAATAACTCCCATTAACCATTAACATTTAATGGTTAATCGAAATACATCCCATTAACCATTAACATTCAGTGCTTAATGAAAATTATTTCAATTAATCAATAAGAGTTAATGGTTATTCAAAATGTAAATGCATTAAAAAAAGTAATGTATTATTAGCAATCCTGATTCCACTCAGAAAATGGGTTATCGAAATATCAACATTAACTTCATTTTTGCTAAAATTCAATATTCATTCCCACTAGTCTAATTTCGATTAGTAAAATTCAATCACTTAAATTTCATGGCATTTCAGATTTATAATAACTACAAGTTAAAAAGCTCCGGAACAAAATGTTTAGGCAACCGCTTGTGCGTGATCCACTTTGTAGGGAAAATTAAATAAAAAATCTGTGTAAAGGGCACAATCGTCGAATAGCCCATTTTCCATTCAACGGTCCTAATAAATATCCCTGATATTCTTATTTTAGGAGTGATAGCACCAAAACGAAAATTAGAGGCTTACCAGAGTGTCTCTGAGATAGTTGAGATCCTTTTCGGACGTTAGCTCCGGCAATCCCGTCGATATCATCATGGCGAATAGGGAAAGTATAAGTCCACCGTGACGTCTCAATACGAGAAAGGCTTGCTCGCAGTAACTTTGAAAACGTTGAAACTCAACAGCCTGCCCCTTCTTCGTTTGACCCTTGTTTATCACATGTACAAAGTCATTTGTAAGGACGAACGGTACGCGCTCGCGTCTGAAGCCGAATTTTTCCTTAAAATGTCCTAATATGTGACCGAAATCAACGTGAAACAGCTGACCGGTTTTTTTAACCATAATATTGTCGGAATGACGATCGGCGATACCGAGAACGTAAGTCGCGACGCAATAACCAGCACAACTCAGCGTAAATTCCTCGATCGCCTTGTTCAAAGCCGCATCCGTATGATTGTGATCCTTGAGCCAAGCAAGAAGAGATCCTCGCCTACGAAAAAAAAAATTACAATTACATTTATTTGAATTTGAGTTTATTAAAAAGATTTTTTATATTTAATAAATTCTTTTACATTAAATAATGAAATAATAATTCAAATAACAATAGATATTTGATTCACAAGGATTAAGAACGCTGTAAAAAATGTTTGTATTAAATTTAATAAAAAATATGAAGTTTTTATGCATATACAGTATTTTAATTTTCATATACATGTGTACAGTAATATTCCAATACAAGTATATGAAAAATCAAATAACTTCTTTTAATTTGAATATACGCTCGTATTTTAAATTTCCATTGCATAGTATGATTTTTAAAGCAGAATCACGAAAAAAGATATGAAAATTAATATTCTTTTGTTTATTAATTTTACACAACATGTCTGAATTTTTACATTCATTTTAGAAAAGTTACGTTACTGTAACTAGAATTAATTGTTGTTAAACTTGTTATCAAAAATATATAACCCTTGTTAAATAATTTAATATGCATACTTTACCGGCCCCAAACGGAGATACATAGAAACAAAAATCTGCGCGAATTGTCCAATCTAATTTCCCTCTCGGACCGGGATTTGAACCCTCAACCCTACCTACTATCCTACCTATCGTACCTAACTACCTAACACGCTACCTATTACGCTACCGACTACTTATGACTCCCTCTACTCGTGTGATATATGAATTATGTAAACTCTCAACACTTTATTCCTGAATACCTGACCCCTCGTAACTTAAGTGACCTCTCATAACTTGATTTCGCGACTCCTGATCTCTCGTAGGTTACGTAAAGCCGCGCAAAACTCAATTCCAGCATTCCTGACTCCTCATAAGTTATGTGACCCTTCGTAACTTAATTTCAGAGCCCCTGACCCTTCATTAGTTATGTAAATCCTTGGAACTATTTGAAAAAAACCATGACCGTCTTATAAGTAGTTTTCTAAATATTATATTCGAAGACATTTGTTTTCAGTGATTGATTGGAATTTTAAGGAACAAGTGTATTAATTTTCAATAATGTATTTTGAAATGGCGAAAAAGTATACAAAAACCATTTTCATATACGGGGATATTAATTTTTAATGTTTACTCTTTTCATTTTAATATACAAACATTAAATTCAAGATGAAATTGTTAATTTTCCGATACAATGTATATTTTGATTTCGTATACTTGTTATTGAAATTTTTATTGAAAAGAATTTTAAATGGTTGATTGCAATTTTAAGAAATAAGTGTATTAATTTTCAATGTTCACTCTTTTAATTTTAATATAGAAATATTAAAGTTAAGATGAAATTGTTAATTTTTCAATACCATGCATATTAATTTCGATTTCGCATACTTGTTATTGAAATTTCATACAGTTTTGTACATTAAATTAAATAACATTTTTTACAGTGAATGTATGCCATACCTGAATGCAGCTGTGGCGGAAAACATTCCTTTTTCCTTCTGTATATTCGCTATTGTCTCGGCATTCAGCACAACCTCGATCATTCCAACTCGATTTTCCGTCGATATACAACGATACGGATTCATGCGTAAATCCAGACCCTCGCGTTTCCACAATTTGTCCATTATTCTAATCATCTGTAGTGTCAACATGTCCTGTCGTAGATCATCGCCGTGTTTCAGAATAAGATAAATATCGTCGCCGAATGTATCGTCGTTTTCGAATACCAGCCACAGTGGTCGCATCTTGCTGTCCATAACTCGACATTTGTCGATTCTGAAATTGACGAGTTTTTTCAATATTACTCTTCATAGTTTCACAAACAGGGTTGCGAAATTTTTTATGGAAAAGTAATGCATTAATCATTATTTTTTTCATGGCTAATGGAAATAATTTCCATTAACCATTAAATGGACTGCCAATGGGAATTATTTTCAATAAACAATTAACATTTAATGGTTAATGGAAATTATTTTCATTAACCATTACCATTTAATGGTTATCGGAAATTATTTTCATTAACCATTAAAATTCAATGACTAATGGAAATAATTTCCATGAACCATTAAAAGTGAATGGTCAATGGGAATTATTTCAATTAGCCATTAACATTTAATGGTTAATGGAAATTATTTTCATTAACCATTACCATTTAATGGTTAACAGAAATTATTTTCATTAACCATTAAGTTAATGACTAATGGAAATAATTTCCATTAACCATTTAATGTTAATGGTTAATGCAAATAATTTCCATTAATGCTTTTTTCCATTACATGTTAATGGTTATTGAAATTGTAAATGCGTTAGAAAAAGTAATGCATTATTTGCAACCCTGTTCGCAAATACCGAGAGAAAAATCATTATCGTCGAAAGAGGAAAGAAAAAAGGCTTACTTAACGTGTTTCCATCGAAAACTCGGATCCAAAGGATTCAGCACGTCAGAAAGAGCCTCCTGACAATGTGGCTCTTGAATAAAATCTTGAAAGGTCTGTAACGCTGCTTTGCGATCTTTTCGTTGTTTAACCAATTCCGAGGCGCATCTTAGCTTATCCAAACATTCCATTTGCTTGAAAAGCATTCTCATGTGTTGCTGACTACCGCGACAATAAGCCTCGAGTATGAGGCCAAACCGCACGGACACCGAACCCACGTGCATTTCCGATCTGAAATATTGCGATTAATTCGTGCGACTACCGAACGCACCGAATAACACGAGGATCGTTGATAAATAATTCACCTGAGATGCCAAAACAGAAAGTGCCCTATTCTCTGATTGTTGAGTGCTCGTCGGAGCAAAAATTCCGTTAAATCGCACGACAAATAATTCTCGTGTTTGAGCGCTTGCACGAGCTGCAAGAGAAACAAACTGAGATCGTCGTCTGTAACGTCGATCAAGCATCGAACCGCGAAACTTCGTACTGTTTGATCGGCATAAGCGTAATCCAGAAGTTCGAGGGCTCTTTCAACCGGTAATTTTGGCCATTGTTGCACCAGAGCAGTGGCTTCGGCGACTTCCCTAATAAAAAAAGAAAAAAATATAGAAAATTCAAAACGATATTGATGTTTGCAAAAAAAATCAACTGTGATATTGAATTTATCGTTTATGGTAAATTCAATAATGTTAAAATTCTAATTGTTGGTAAATTAATTTTTCATCAAGAGAATTTTTCTTTTAATAAACCAACTTTGCACGTGTAGTTAATTTACCAAACAGTTTTATAGGAATAAATTCCACGCAGAGATTTTCAAGGGAATCGATGGCAAGAGTGAAAAATTGAGGAAAAAAAACCTGTGATCATTCCACTCGACGCAGTGGAGAAGTTTAGCCAACAAAGTGGGTATTTCCTGAAGACAATGACGTCTCAAGGCCCACATGGTTTTTCTCTCTTGCTCGTGAAGCTCGTGAAGGGGATCTCGATCCGCGAGAGATCTGAGTTGCTCGATTTGCTGAATTCGATTTGTCTCGGACTCTTGATTCGGCTCTTCCTCGATCACACGTTCCTCCGAGGATTCACCGAGTTTTGTCGCGTACTCGATTACCTTTTCCGGCGATGGATAAAGTACTGATTTGTCCTTACCATAGCTGTAACGGAAAAATAATGAGAAAATTATTACAATATTACAAATCACAATTTTAATTATAGTCAGTTTTTAGGATTGTGATTTTTTTTCAATTGCAATTGTTTGAATGACTTTGTAATTTTCTGTGAAAGTTTTGCTCAAATCTGTTACAAATTACATCGGCAGTTTATAATCGAATTACCAAAATGTCATATTATAATTATGGGTCGTTCCATGTAAAATCGTCCAAGAATTGGAATCGACCCCTTTCAATGTCGATGAAATTTGATCAGAAGTTTTCGTTTTTAATAAAACGAAGTTCTACCAAAGGAAAAAAATTAAAAAAAAAATGTTTTTCGATAGTTATGCAATACTCAAAATTTCACAATTTTTTAAATCTTTCAAATTTATTTTTTAAATATCTCGAAAACTATTATATTTACGAAAAAATCGTTCTGAGTTCGTCTTGAAGAGTATACTTGTGGCTGCGAAAAAAAAAATATTCCGAAAAAAAATTTTGAAAAATGATGAATTTGGAGAATTTTTATTATTTTTAAATCGTGTAAATCCACAATCAACATTAAATTTTTGGTTAAATTTTTTGTATATAATACCTTGGACTGATCTTAAAAGAACCTGAACTTTTCAGGATGGTGTTGTTCTGTTTCAAAAATTTATATTTTTGGAACAAGCAAATCCTGGAAGTTTTAGGATCTTTTAATTTTTTTTAAACAAAACAATACCATTCTGAAAATGTTACGATTTTTTAAGATTAGTCCAAAGTATTATATAACAAAATTTAATGTTGATCGTGAATTTACACGATTGTTAAAAATTCAAAAATTCATATTTTTGAAAAAACAAAAAACACCTTTCCGAAAATTTCAGGATCTTTCAAGATCAGTACAAGGTATTGTATAAAAAAATTGAACCAAAAATTTAATGTCGAAAATAGATTTGCACGATTTTTTAATATTGAGAATTCTCCAAATTCATCATTTTTCAAAAAAAAATCGGAATGGAATTTTTCCGTTTCGGAATTTTTCAGAGCGACTTTTTCGTAAAAATAATAGTTTTCGAGATATTTAAATTTGAATCTTGCATAAGTTCGATAAAAAAAATTTAATTTTTTTCCTTCGGTAGAACTTCGTTTTATTAAAAACGAAAACTTCTGCTCAAATTTCGTCGAAATTGAAAGGGGTCGATTCCAATTCTTGGTCGATTTGACATGGGTCTTTCCATGTCAAATATGAATTTAATCCGTTGGATAAAGTTTATCATCAATTTTAAGAGAAACTCACTTTGGAAATGTGAGCATCAGAGCGGCCGCACGATCTATATGCGGATTCGAGACAACGGTGCCCAAGGAATGCAATAAATCCTCATTTTGCATATCCTCGGCGTATGTCCACGTGTAAAGCGTCATTGCGCCGGTTTTGAGCTGCGACTTGAAATCATACACCGTTGTATTAGCCCAGCACAGAGGATTTATGAAATACTCCTGTTTCGAGTCTTTCACGACTCTACGACTCTTAAGGCCTTTCGATGTTTTGCTCAACTCGTAAAGAACAAAACAGAGACGCGCCATGCGAGGTATATCCCGCACTTGGATGTCAAATCTCAAAGTTTCCTCCCACTCGCAACTTCCATCCGGATTGACTATCGCTTCTTTGGTTTTTTTACTCTCACACAGAGATTTACCACCGTGAAAGAGGCCCGCTTGCAATCCAACCTAGTTTCAAGGTCATCGTTAATTAAAGACATTTTTTTCGAGCAAATGATGGTCAAGCATTGACAACATTTTTTTTAAACAGTTGATATGTTACGCAAGCATTTTTTTTGTTACTGTTTAATTTTGCTTCCTCATAAAGGAAGCTTTGCTTTTTTTTAGAATTATTATCGATAAATGCTTTTTAATTGTAGTGCGAGAAGATTCGAAGGAAAATATTTACCTCTACTGTTCGGTGCGCAGCGTCACAATTTAGTCTTGAAATTCCATTGACGTTGAAGACAAACATATCCTCGATTTTCCATGCCGATATGTGTTTGCCCTTTTTGCGCAGCGTCAAAGTGGAGAAAGACGGTCTTGCACGTTTCAGTGTATCCAGTTCTGGATTTTCAAATACATTATCTCGGTCGACCACAACGCTGTCGATGCTCATTGTAACGAGCGTCGGAGTCATGTCTCGAGCCAGGCAATCCTGTATGTAACTGAATTGTATCAGCGGATAATCCCCGATGAGATATTCCTCCTGACCACAGACCTTCAATGTAAAATCTTTTGGTTTTTCTCCTTTGGACATCAATGTGTTTGCCCTCTTGTTGAGAATCAGCACCAACAATTGGTACGGCGTTGTGTCGTGTGATATTTGAAAGGTAAAAGTGGTCTGAAATCAGATACAGGAATTTTTACAGGCATTTTAAACGAAACTCTAACAAGATCAAATTACAGCGAAGCTTTGATTCCTTTCATTTTTAATTAAATGAATTGGCAATTTTTCAAAAACTATTAAAAGAATTGTAGAGATGTAAATTGCAAAAAGGTTTGAACCTTTGATACATAAATTTAGGCATGTGCGAATATTCTTGGCATTTTAAATTCGAATTTATTTTTAAACAAAGAGGGTCAATATTGCCGATCGTCGGTAACGTCGATAATTCTTCTTTACCAATCGACCTCTACAGGCGTTTTTCGAAAACGCGTCACAGTTCGAATGACGGTTGTACAAACAGAATTTTGAATCTTCGAAAGTTCGAATGTTTGAGAACATTTTGTGTGAATAAATTTGAACAATTGCAATCGCCACTCTGCTCGTCGCATAATGGGACAAACGGCGCGTGAATAAAAACCATTAAAAAACATCAAGAAAAATTTCCTAATGAAACGGTATAGTATATAACCTCAAAATGAACACGGATACGACTTTTGCGAGCAACGATGAGACACTTGTCACGGACGGGGAGATTGTTGAGGATGTTAAAAATCTTCGAGCTCAGATATCCAAGCTTTCGGGTGAGAATGATAATTACCGACAAGAGTTGCACGAATCTCATCGTAAGCTCGAAATCAGCAAGAACATGGAAACCGAACTGAGCGAATTGAACAGAGCATTGGAGCAATCTCTCGAAGAGCACACAGCGCGGAGCAATCGTAGAATTCAAGAGATCGAAGAAAAGTGAGTTAACAGCGGCACGTACAAATATTTTATTTAACAAAATAACCGTTAAAACGTTCAACAGACATGTAGCGCAAAAGGTCGATTTGCAAGAGCGACTCTGCAACGTTGAAGCTGAATTGACCAGATTAACAGAGGAAAATAGAGATTTGCGGCAAACTATAAAGATTAATGACGAAAAACTTTTGTCACTGAATCAGAGCCAATATTCCATGTGTGCGGAAGACAATTCTGAGCTGCTGAAATCTCAGATAGAAGAGATTAGCGAACTATTGGCTCAGGAGAAAGAGACCGGAAAACAGAGGGAAGAAACTATACGAGTTATGGAGAGAGATTCTCAAGAATTGAGACAAATTCTTGCAGTGCGTATATTTAAGTTGATAAGAATAGTTTATTCCTATTCCATAGTCCTTAGATCCCTGACACAAAAATGGAATTGCAAAAAAAGAATAGAATACGAAGGATAAACGAACGGAATTTGTATTTGGAGCAGACATCTACTTTAAATTCGATTCTTAAAAAATTCTTCAATTGTTTCGGAAAACCGTTAATGTTTTAAACAAAAAACTTGTGCACGGTAGATAAATCTGGAATGTAAAAAAAAATATATAGCAGCCACTTTATAGCAAATTAACTTATTTTGCTCCAAAAAATTAGCGGGAATATTTTTGTGCGTTTTTCGTGAAATGAAATTTTATTCTTACTTTATCCGACTTTGATTTTGATGATAGATGCGCCATTATGCTCATAATTAACGAAACATAATTTTGTATGCTATAAAACGGTTTTTTGAAATATGTCCCATGTTATAATTTCAAAACGACTTGATAGCTTTTTTGAAGCTTCAATATGACATATCCTTCGATAAATTAAAATTTTACCTTCATATAAGGAGAGAAAACTTCATGAAAACAAGCCTGCGAGCACTTTGTTTCCTAATTCAGAATTCACAAATTTAGGTAACGAAAAGTCAATTAGTGGAGAAGAATGAATTGACGGAATCAATGAGAGGAGAATTATCAGATTGCAGAATGGAATTGGAATCATTGAAAACTACACCAGCCACCGACAAGTCAAAGGGCATGCAAAATATTTACAATAATCAGAGATATATTTTAAAGAAACTAAAATTCTTCAAAACGTAACGTTTTTCGACATTTCCCACAGGAAATTCGTTGTTCGCCGAGGTTGAGGATCGTCGTAAAATGACGCTCGGTCAGATGACCGCGATGCGAAACAGTTATCTGGAGGCAAAACGTTCTTTCCAAGCTAAAGAGGCGGAGATACGTTTGTTGAAGGCAGAACGAGCTTTGTTGCTGCGAAAATGGGAAGACGACACTGTCGAGAAGATACAGCAGGACGCGAGCCTCGTTGATAAATACAAAGCTCGAATCGGAGAATTGGAAACACGATTGAAGGAAGAGCAAAAGAAACACAAGCAGACGACAAAGATACAACAAACTCCGGAAAATGATTTTGCGTTCGTATAATCGATTTTGCGCCAATCGTTTTATCGAGATACGATTGTTGATCCTAGTTTTTTGTTTCTCGAACGCGCACAGTTTCTTACAATCGTTGGTGGAAACGAAGAGCAAGAAAATCGAGGAATTGAGCACGATGATTGAGAATAATTCCATAAAAGCTATTCTCGATGAGGAGAAAAAGCACAAAATGGGAAAGCAACTGCGTTACTGGCGATATAGAGCGATGTCGGGTGAAGTACGTTTTGTTTTAATTTATAATTTTTTTCTAATACAATGAATTGCTTCAAAGTACTTCTTATTAATAATATAAATTAATAATAATTGATAATAATATCTCTATAGGCCGAATTGGTATCTATAAAAAATCGCTTGGAGTCCGATCCATCGAGTTCGAACGTCGAGATATTGGAAACGATAAAAAATCGTCTCATCGAAACGACCAAAGAGCCAAACGAGACTTTCATGAGTGAAAAAAGTCAGAGAGAAACGACATTCGTGAATGAAACTGTCATCAATCTCGAAACCTTGGTGACTGTGCCAAAACCAAGTATTCAAACTGACGAAGTTTCTCCATCGTTATTCGAAAATACCGTAGAAACGTCGGAAGGCCTTAAATTTTCAAGCGACGAGAGTATCATCATCAGGGAAAAAATAATCAAGACTGAACGGATTGAAACGAGTGAGAACAAGTTGGAGAGTCCAAATCCTTGCCAAACGATAAAAATTGATTCGACGGAGGAAATCGATGAAAGCGATTTGGAGGATTCAAAAATTCGTGAAATTGTGGATTCCAGGAAATTTGAACAGTCCAGCCAGATATCAAGCAAATCTACTTCCAAAATCGAGAAAGTCAATGAAAAATATTCGAACGACGATATTATCGCAGAGCCCGTGTTAAAGTCAATGCTGATCAAGACCAACGATGAATCGAACTTGATTCTTTCGGGCAAAGAAAAGAACGAGAGAGACAAGAAGACCCTGAGATTCACGGCTGATACGATAGATCCACCGAGCAAAACTCTGAAAAAACAGCCAACCTCCGCTCCAAAATATCCGATGGTATTTATCTCTAGCGGTAAATCAAAAAAATGATGAGACATCGAATTTTTGTAAAACTATTCTTAAGGATTATTGTCGCTGAGAAATAATATTTTTTATACATTTTCGCACGAAAGCTATTCTTCATTCAACATAAATTATGGGGTATCACTATAAGGAAAAAACTTGAGTGAAAAATCAAAAATTTTCCTCTGCCATTTATCATTATATATGAAATTTTTGAGATATGCGGAGTCAAAATAACGCAAATTCCACTACATGTTTATACTTGCAATGTTATTTGATGCCATAAATCTCAGTTTTTATATTTCATACGTATGTGGTAAAAAAGCTGCAAATTTTTTGCAAGCTCAATTTTTTTCACGAATCAAACAAAACGCCATGACATTATTGGAAAATATTTTTGAATAATCCGCCGATCGCTCACCTCTGTATTTTCGAACTTTGTCACAAGAACGATGTTTCCATCCTTCAGACGATGCTCGATATTCTTCGGTATAGCCGGCGTTTGGGCCAATCTCGGAGGATACTGATAATGAACTTTTTCGACCCAGAGCTGATTCTGTCTGCCGAGCGCAATGTCATCGCCGAGTACTCTCATTTTCCATCTGAAATCGTTGACCTCGGAGTTCTTGAGAGTCGTGAATTCGTGAAGACCCTTGCCTATGAGAACGCCAATTTGAGAATCAAGATTTCTGTCTCCCTTGACGCCTTCGCGTTCGATCAACTTTAGAACCGAACAGAAGGGCTTTATGTCGCACAGACGTCTGCTCTCGTCTCTCAATTCCTCGGCTTCCGCATTGAAATTGATGCAAGAAAAGACATAGGAAGAAGCGTCTCTCAGCGTACCATGCAGAGGATACTTGCTGGCCTCGTCCCATAAATCCTGTTGAGATAAATAAAAACAATCAAAAAAATTGAAATTTTTTCCCAGAGCAGAGTTGTGAAAATAGTAATGTAAAAGTAATGCATTACCCATTACTTCAAACAATGTGTATTGGATAAGTTTTCCATTACAAATTACAAAAGTAATGTGTAATGAATGAATGTTCCATTACAAGTGAAAATAGTAATGTGTAATGGATGCGTGTTCCACTACAAATAAAAAAAGTAATGTTTAATGTATGCATGTTCCATTACAAATAATTAAAGTAATGTGTAATGGATGCAGGTGCCATTAAAAATTATAATTGAAAAAAAAATAATGGAGAATATTCCATTACAGATTAGTGTGTTTCTACCACTATCTGGAGCAGGTACTATTTTGCTCAAAGGTAAGTCTATTAATTTTTCAATGAAAATAATTTGTATCAAGTTTTTGTTAACTTTATTATCGCAGTGGTAAATGTAAAAATTGTAATTCAAGAAAAACTTATAGGTGTCAGTGTACATCAAGTTAATATACGAGGCATTCTTCATCAACTGGGCCACTTTTTTTTTCAACCTCTCCAATTTTTTTCAAGATCTGCCCGTTTGAAACATTAGACAAAAGGAACGTCTGTGATTTTTTGTAGATTTTTTTAGGCGTCCGTTCAGGAACTTCAATTTTTCACTATGAACACTGTATCTTAAAAAATATTCATCAAACGAAAAAAAAACATAAGAATAAAAACTTGGCAGAAAAAAATTTGGCAAAAAAATGAGAATAAAATGTTGTTAAACCTAATAACACACTTTCGATTTCGGTACAAATTTTACAGGATGTCTGTTATTGGGTAAAGAATTCGCGAACAAATTTTCAGAATGGCACCTGCAATGGTAACAATGAAAAAAAAATAAAAACCCTGCGAAATCTCATAACCGCATATAGATTTGGCAGGGTTTTAATTTTTTTTCATCGTAACCATTGCAGGTGTCATTGTGAAAATTTTTTCACGGACTCTTATCCAATGACAGACATCCTGTAAAATTTGTACCGAAATCGAAAGTGTGTTATTAGGTTTAAAAAAATGTTATTCTCATTTTTTTGCCAAACTTCAATTTTCTCAATGCAGAAAATTATGATTTTGATTTTTTTCGATGAAGCGGAAAAAATAAAAAAGTTTTTATTCTTAGGTTTTTTTTGTTTGATGAATATTTTCTGAGATATAATGTTCATAATGAAAAATTGAGAATCCTGAACATAAGCCTAAAAAAATCTAAAAAAAATTACAGATGTTACATTTGACTAATATTGCAAACTAGCAGATTTTCAACAAAATTGGAGAGGTTGAAAAAAAAAGTGGCCCAGTTGATGAAGAATGCTTCATACACTGAGACCTGTAAGTTTTTATTCAATTGTAATTTCTACAAGAATCGAGTAAAAATTACTCCAAAAAATCACTGTTCATACATTTACCACTAGTAATGTTAACAAAAACTTGATAGGCACAAATTATTTTCATTGAAAAATTAATAGACTTAGCTTCGAGGCAAAATAGTACCTGTTCCCAATTGTCGTAGAAACTTGCTTTTCTTCCATCTCAATTTGTTTCGAGTGAGATCAAATAATGAAACAGCAATGTGCAAGTTTCCAATGCGAGCACAGCAATTTTTCTATTCGTAATGGAATATTCTCCGCTACAAATTACTTTTTTTTCAATTGTACACAATCCATTACACATTACTTTTTTTATTTGTAACGGCACGTGCATCCATTACACATTACTTTTTTTATTTGAAATGGAACACACATTTGTTACACATTACTTTTGTATTTTGTAACGGTACACTCGTCCATTTTACATTACGCAGTGTAATGGGTAACGAATACCGTAATGCATTATCAAAATAATGCATTATTTACAACTTTGTCCCAGAGAATGTGGAAAAATATTCTCACCTCTTTGATCTCGGAGAGAGTCGTATTTCGGTTGGTCTCGAAAGGTATGACAACACCGTTTGGCATTAGGCATGTCAATTCCACAACTTCGGTGGGCGTTTTGCCCCAAAAATTGTACGTATAAGTGCTCGGTATGTGTACCATGATGATGAATATATATCGACGATGTGTGTATCGTCGAGAGAGCAGAAGAGAGAGAAAGAGAGATGCGACAATGAAAACAGTTGCACGAAAATATTATGAGTCAGTTCTCCTTCCGACGACACCCACACATATTCAACAGATTAAAAGCTCGTTGTGGCGAACAATATTTCGACGATCGCGTAACGATGTGTTGTTATTGTCGTTTGAATCGTGACGATTATCGCGATCCATCGCTAAAATCATCGAGCTTCGATCCACGAGGATACAAAACGTTTTTGAGCGCACGAAGAATTGAACGAGGATATTCGAATTATTGAGATTATTTTCCGCAAAAAGGTTGAAAAAACGCTTCGAAAGGGAAACATAGACTTTCGACACGCGATCGGCACGTCATGAGACCAACGAATTTCTCACTTTCATCCGGAGCTTCGTTTAGAGATTAAAGACACGGAGAGGAGAGAAAAATAAAAATACGCACACACCACGGCGGGAGGTCAACGACAGATTTGACAAATACCCGAGAACGTCACGAATTCAACGCGAAACGAATAATACATCATCGACTTTGAGCAATAACAACACTGGTCGGCCATTATTTGTTTCGTTATACGGACAGTTGTTCGCAGCCAGGATCATCCACGGGGGGGCGCGCTCGAGGGGGGAATCATGATTATAGCGCCTCGCTCCGTCTCTCTCTCTCTCTCTCTCTCTATTACATCCTTATCGACAATCTGCTTTATCGACGAAGTATCCGTGAGTGGCGCATGAAATACAAGATGGCGCTGCAACTGCGACCAGCTGGTGCTGCCACCTGGATTCTCTATGATGCAAATAGGGCGAATGCTTCATTGGCACGCGCATTTTATAATTGCAAGCATAAATAACATTAGCAAATTAATAAATGAGAGTAAAAAGATCCCTGGAATACGATGATTTTTGGAAGTTTCAATTTCAACGATTATCTGCAATTACCTGTACCAAAATGCAATTCTTTTTTATGTGCTTGTTGAATTCGGGATCGAAGGGGTGCAGTCTTTTGTAACCCCCACGTCAACACTTCCGCCTTTCAGAAGCGGCCTACACCCACATTCTCAGCATACGTGGCCTAGCAAAAAAGTAGACCATCTTCAACCCCTAATTTTATTGTAAGTCGCGGATTACCCATCATTCATTCAGAAAATGATTTCAGGTGTTACTGATGTCGGTAAAACCTATACTTGAAAAGCTTCTCCGGCGATATAATCGTTTTGTTTTCATTATTTTATTTGTAAAAATGTTTTAAAAAACGGAAGTGGGGATGATCGCTACCAGTCGCGCCACCCCCAACTTTGATGTGTTTTTTTTTGTCAGTGACGACTCGATTCCCCCCCATATTCCCTCTCTCAAGGTCCTGGGGTTTATGCCTCGCTGGTTCCAGCGACGTTCCAGAGGTCAGCACCGTCTCAATCACCCATATATGCATACACTGCGTTCATATACTACGTTCATATATGGGGCATTCCACGCCAAATCGACCACGTTTGAACCCGACCCCTTTCGATTTGGCCGAAACTGTTTTATCTTTTTCTACCCTTTCAAACACATTTTTGAGAATTTTTTCAAATTTTTTCACCCAACCGATAAAAAGTTATGAATTTTTCAGAAAAATCAGCTTTTTATTTTTCAAATATCCGTAACTTTTAAAAAAATTGACTTATCGGGACGATTTTTTTTTTAATTTTTTGTTTTTAAATGTACTTTTCAGAAAAAATTAGAAAAAAATTATTTGGAGCGATCTTCAACGTTTTTTTTTTAATTCTCGGAAAAAAACTAAAATTTCTCGATGATTGTCATTTTTAATTTTTATTTTCTTTTTTTTTAATAGAAACTTTGTCATTTTCTGCAAATTCTGTCAAATTTTCAGAGTGGGATTTTTTCGTTTTCTATTTTTTCTTCAATTCAAAAAAACTATTTTTTTTTAACATTCATTTTTTTCTGTCAACGTCCTCAAAAATCCCCAGAGTGGTATTATGTGAAATAAGCTGGGTAAAAAAAAAATTTGAATTAAAAAAAAAAATAGAAAACAAAAAAATCCCATTCTGAAAATTTGAGAGAATTTGCAGAAAATGTCAAAGTTTTCATAGATTGAAGATATAAAAAAAGAAAACAAAAATTTTAAATGACAATCTTTTGGTTTTTACCGAAAATTCGAAAAAAAAACGTTGAAGATCGCTCCAAATAATTTTTTTCTATTCTTTTCTGAAAAGTACATGTAAAAACAAGAATTTTCAAAAAAAAATCGTCCCGATAAGTCAATTTTTCAAAAAGTTATAGATATTTTAAAAATAAAAAGCCAATTTTTCTAAAAAATTAATAACTTTTTATCGGTTGACTGAAAAAATTTGATAAAATTCTGAAAAATGTTTTTGAAAGGGTAGAAAAAGATAAAAAAGTTTTGGCCAAATCGAAAGGAGTCGGGTTCAAAGGTGGTCGATTTGGCGTGGCGTGACCCATATATATGTATATACATTTAATGTTGCCGTTCTTTCTCGCTTGCGCAAACGTCAAGTCGCACTTGCATCCTTGTTTCGTGAAAGCTGACGCTCTCCGGCGACTTTGAAGTGTGTCGGCCAATGGGAAGCCTCGAGTGAAATTTACGCACAAGGAATATTATACTGACGTGTCCCCAAAAAGAACAATCACTTCGACGATTCATGAACGTTCTTTCGGTCTCTGTATAAAATTTTACGCAGCAGTTGAAGCTCCATTTTCTACGCGTGTGAAATCAAGTTCAAGTTACGTTGAGGAAGAACAGGAAAAGCTCAAAGATAACAAAGGCGTTTGTTCTACGTGATAAATAAATACGGAGCAATGGCACCAACGCTGAATTCCTTCGTGAATTCTTTCACCAACAGACTGTGAGTGCTCATAATTTCTTCTCGTATTTCTTCATTTTCCATAAATATCATATTTTTGTTGACCTCGAGAAATTGCGAGCTGTTATTTCGGCAATTTTTTATCAGCTTGCCCATCGATGCAATCCCACTTTTTGTTCGCGTTCCAAAGTACACTTTTCAGTCTCATATTTTATGCCTGACAATATTTTTTTTTCTTGGCAAACTCCGCTATGATGTAACTTCATAAATGCTTGCAATTCTTTCATCGATTTTGCACAATCATTGGAATTTTATCACGTTTATGAATATAATATATATATACGTTTCTTATTTCTTCCAAGACTTCTTATTCGTCTGGGCTTTATATATTCGAATCTCGAGCTGCGTGACTATTTTTCCATCTTTATCAGCAAAGATAAGGAATCCAATGCTCAATGACCGTGCATTTTTTTTTTGTGCAATTTATTCACTCGCTTTCCAATGCACACGTAATTTTTCCATCGCCCGAGGACACGTTTACCTGCCTTTGAACGAAAATTTTTACATTCGCGTAGAATGGAAAGCGTTTCGTCATTCGAGAATAATCCGGAGGGATCTGGGATATTCTGTAATATTTTGTTTTGACGGTGTTTTTAAATTTTTATTTCTCCATTTATCTTCCAGGGAAGTTCCGGTCAGGCAACATCTGAAAAATGTCTATGGATGTCTTTCCCTGTCCACCGTTGCGGCGGCGTCGGGAGCTTACGTACATTTGTACACGGAGATTCAAAAAGCCGGTTTCCTGACAGCCCTCGGCGGTCTCGGACTTTTACTCGCGCTTCTTTCCACACCCGACGATGGAAAAAATCAAAAATTGCGACTAGGATATCTGTTAGGTTTTGCATTTCTCACAGGACTCGGAATGGGACCTCTCCTGGAAGTCGTCATCAGCATTGATCCTAGCATCATCGTGACGGCTCTTGTTGGTAAATATAAAGCACATTTGAATTTTTGGCGAAATCCTTAAATTTTGTAACTATTGACCTCAAATTTTTTTACATAACTAGAACTAGGATAAACGATACCAAATTTAGAATGATACATTTGAGGGATTCAAAGTTTGTAAAATTTTGAAATCTTTTATGAATACCTGAAGACACTCCGATTATGAAATATTTGCTATTATTTCAACATGTTTTAAAAAATATCCAACTCTTAAGGCGGTATTCTGGTCTAGAGACATACATTTTGAGCATTCCTTCGAGCTTGATAAAAAAAAAATACATATGAGGCATTCCACGACATTCCGATCAAAATCTTGCCTCAATGATTTCGATTTTCCTCTAAATTTTTTCAACATTTTCTGGTCACGCGTTTTTTTTTTTTTTTTTTTAACGGATCACTTTGTAAAATCTGAAAAAATTCAGAATAATCCAATAGAATGTAACAACATTTTTGGGCTTTGTTCCAAAATTGAGATTTTAATACTTTAAGAGTAAAATTCAACACAATTTTTTTTTCTATTTTTTGAATTTTACTCATAGAGTATTGAAATCTCCATTTTTGAACAAAGCCCAAAAATTTTGTTATATTTTATTAGATAATTCTGAATTTTTTCAGATTTTACAAAGAGATCCCTTTGCTTAAAAAAAAAAAGAAAATCCAAAAAACGCCTGACCAAAAAATTCTGAAAAAATTTGAGAAATTTTGTTTCACTGTGTTTTTTTATATAAAAAATTTAGAGGAAAATCGAAATCATCGAGGCAAGATTTTGATCGGAATGTCGTACAATGCCTCATATTTTTACCATCCTTTTTCTACAACCTATTTATTAATACTTTGACAATGTATAACAAAATTTTCAAGAAAAAAAATGAAAGTTCAATAAGTTATAAGATGATAAAGTTGGAGTTAAAAAAATGAAGTTGTAGTTTGGTGACACGATTGCAACCTTTTTAGTCATCCGATCCAAAATTAAAAGAAAAGATTCTTTATCAGTAAGAATTTCGTTCCCGCAGTGAATACGGAAAAAGAAAATTTAGCAAAATGGCGGCTGTCTGAACAAAGAAAAAGGCTTTTTCGACCCTTTTTCATAATTTTAGATCACAATACCGCCTTAAGGTAATTTCATATGTATACTCGAAAAAAATTAATAGCTGTATTGACTTCAAAATCTTCATCGTCCGTATTTTGGGAATGCTTCTAGAAAAAAGTCGTTAAATTCAAAATTTGCACATTGCTTCTTTATTCTTTTTTTTTCTATCGCCGGAGGTGTCTCTATGAGAACAAAATCGATACAGTTACCTGCCCATAAAGCTTTGTCAATGGAAAAGAGCCTGGAAGAAATGTGCAAATTGCATAACATTGGAAAATCATCAGCATCGTCAAGTCTGAGAATAAAATCCGTTGGACAGTAAGTTATTGCTTTTTTCTTTATAATTGCAGGATCGACCGTGGTTTTCGTGTCATTTAGCATAGCCGCGTTATTGGCAGCTCGTGGACAATGGCTTTACATCGGTGGAACTCTGATAAGCCTTTCAAATATGACCGTTCTTCTGCTCCTTGGAAATATATTTTTGCGCTCGACGCTCATCTATCACCTTGAATTGTATCTCGGAATGTTCCTGATGTGCGGCTTCATCGTCTACGACACTCAGGTCATCGTCGAGAAGTTTCGCATGGGCAGCAAGGACTTCATTTCTCATTCGGTCTTGCTTTTCGTCGATTTCTTCAGGCTGTTCAGCTACCTCGTCAAGATTCTCACCGTCAAGGTGAGTCCCATCAGTTTCGAATCCGAGAGTACGATTTTCTTCTCTCGATTTTCATTCGCCAGCTAATATCTATTAGTCCAGTCATTATATACATTTCAAAACAAAAATGAACACAAAATGTTGATTTTTGGATATCGTGTGTGTGTGTGTGTGGGGGGGGGGGGGGGGGGGGGGGTTAGAAAAGCTTAACTTCAAATTTTCGACCAAGATTTCCCACGAGCTCTCGCCGCCATCTTGAAAAAGGGGTAAATTTTTATTTTTTAGGTCATAAGCATTTTTCCTTTATTGTTGATCATTGTTGAGATATCGGACGAGAAAGTTTAAAATTGAAATGTTGAAACTTGTTTTTTGCTGTTGTCTGTTTTCTCGTAAAACATATCGAAAATATGTCTAGGATCAAACGTTTATGTTATATGTTTTACGAGAAAAGAGAGAACAGCAAAAAACAAGTTTCAACATATCAATTTTAAACATTCTCGTCCGATATCTCAACAACGATCAACAATAAAGGAAAAATGCTTATGACCTAAATTGTAGAGCATAAAAAAAGCAACAAAAAAATACATCATCACATTTTTCTTATCATGACGGAGAGCCGAGTTATCGCAAAAAAATAAAAATTTACCCCGTTTTCAAAATGGCGGCGAAAGCTCGTGGGAAATCTTGGTCGAAAATTTGAAGTTAAACTTTTCTAAGCCCCCCCCCCCCCCCCCCCCACACACACAATATCGAAAAATCAGCTTTTTGTGTTCATTTCGAATTCTTTGCCTTTTTTCCGGATATAATGACTGAACTATATGTATTATCTTCGTTTTACAGGAGCAGCAAAATCAGAAAAATCGAAAACGCGCGGAGTAAAGTATCGAAGAGTGTCCGCTCCTTCCCGCAAATTTCGCGGGTGCTGTTTTCCACACAGCATTTAAAAGTAAATCCATAATAATAATAATAATAATAAACTAGAGGTCTTCATCTATCCTAACTACATATACCGATCATACGTGTATACGTATAACCATAAATACATATATATCTATTCTGACTCACGATAAGCGAAGAAAATGAAGAAAAAAAGAGAAGAGAAAAAATTACCATGAAGTTATATTTACTACAAAATAAAAGGAATAAAGTCGAATACGATTATAGAATTATAGATTGATAAAGCTCATATTCGCGACTTTGATTTGTAAGACAAAAAAAATCTACTAGCGGATTACCGCGTATAGTAAAGTAGATGTGAGTGATATAAACGCGTATTTATGTATCATACATCCGCGATCGTTTACCTTGAAACATCGTATTTTCTTTCTCCCTTTATCTTCGTAACGCCGATCTCTCGTTTATTTTCCTTATATTTCTATTCCTCGATTTACACGATACTGCGAAATCATTTTACCGAAAAAATTTATTGTACTATTTTTTCACAATCAATAAACTAAATTCTCCAGTCATACCGTACGTTCGAATATTCATTCGCACTTATTTCCTTTATTTTTCTCCTGAATCATCGAGGATTGAAAATTTGGGTCTTTCGCGCAGGGATCATTCCCATTGTGCGGAATACGAGTAAAAAAAAATCGTGAAGTCACATGTTTCTCGACGTTTGGATTAATGATTGTTGATTAATTCTACAAAATTATACTTAATAAAAGTCTAGCTTTTAAAAAAGAGTGCGTGGATGTGTGTGATGGTATTGTTCTAGAAAATTGAAAGCAGAACGACTTTTTTTTTCATTCGATCATTTCGTCGATTATTTTTATCGTACAATATATAAAATGAAAAAAGAAGAGTAGCAAGATTCAGGAGAAAGAGATAATAGTCATGAGATGATGCGAAAGGGATGTAACACACTTTTATCTTTGTGTTATTGAAAAAATGTACATGCACTGAAGGGATACAAAAGTTTCCAATTGGCGCGCGTGGTGCTTTGAAAAAAAAAAACGATTTGTTCAATATCTTCGTTTTTATAATCTCGGGTTAATACGGTCTCTGGCGATCTCTGTCGCGGTCACCACGTCTGAAAAAGAGTGTAATTGCATTGATCAACGATCGCGAGAGTATGAGGTGAGAAAAATAAGGGGAAAAAACGGTATATTTACCCTCCGCCGCCCCTCATCGGTCCTCCTCGACCCCCTCGACCGCTGCCTCTGTCACCTCCGCGGAATCCTCCACCCCCACGACCACCGCCTCGATCGCTGCCTCGGCCCCCTCCTCTATCACCTCCTCGAAAACCACCCCCGCGGCCTCCCCGATCGCTCCCACCGCCACGGCCCCCGCCTCTACCCCCACCGCCCCCACCTCCGGCACCGTCGGGTTTCGAGCTCTTGCACAAATTACACTCGTCACGCCACGCGAAATTCGTGTTTCCGCAATCGGGATTCGGACATCTGCACAAACAAAAACATTAGCATACAAAATGAGAATTTTTGCGGCTGCAATTTATTCTCGGTGTACTTCGGGATTCGTAGGCGGGAAAAAAGTAGCTAAATTTTATCAAACGTACACAAAGTCGCGATTTGTACCGATTTTGTAGTTTTTCTGAATCTACGAGATTATTCACATTTTTTGTTTCTCACATTATATCCAGGGTTGCAAGTAATGCATTTACAATTTCAATAACCATTAACCATTCAATAACCATTAACTCTTATCGATTAATTAAAATAACTTCCATTAATTATTGAATATTAATGGTTAATGAAAATAATTTCCATTACCCATTTAATGTTAATGGTTAATGAAAATAATGTCCATTGACCATTTAATGTTAATGATTAATGGACGTTATTTCCATTAACCATTACATGTTAATGGTTAATGAAAATTATTTGAATTCATTTATAAGAGTTAATATTTAATGAAAATTATTTCCATTAACCATTTGATGTTATTAGTTAATGAAAGTTATTACAATTAACCATAATGCTAATGGTTAATGGAAAATATTGCCATTAACCATTGACATTGAATTTAATAAAAATGGTAGTAATCGGTTGGTTTTATTCTGGGTCAAAATGACCCAATGGTACTAACTGTAACTAGCCGTTACATATTTACCAATAATATCGGTAGTTCGGTAAACGAAATATCAATAAAGAATTTCAAAGATTCGTAGGGCCGATCAGCAGCGGACTGGTTGACTAATTGATTTAGGATCAAACAACCCAAAGGTAAAATTTAGAGACAGAGAGAGAACGATGCAGGAGCCGGAAAACGTTTCTTCGTTATCCTACTTCAAGCGCGTTGGGACCAAAACCGCTAAGAATAGCTGTATAATCGATTACTACCATTTTATTTACATTAAATGGTAACAGTCAATGGAAATAATTTTCATTAGCTACTGACATTAAATGATTAATGGAAATTATTTTCATTAACCATCAACACGTAATGGTTAATGGAGATAATTATCATTAACCATTAACTCTTATTGATAATTGAAAATAACTTCCATTAACCATTAACATTTATTGATTAATGGAAATTATTTCCATTAGGCATTTAATGTCATTTGTTAGTGGAAATTATTTTCATTGACCATTAACATTTAATGATTAATGGAAATCATTTCCATTAGCCATTAAATTTTAATGGTTAATGGAAATTATTTTCATTAGCCATGTAAAAAGTAATGACTAATGCATTGATTTTTCATTAAAAATTTCGCAACCCTGATTATATCAAACTTTTAGGAAATTATAGTTGCAAAGATCAGGTTCCTCGTCCATTCGTAGAAAAATAAATACGTAATTTTGCAAAATGTGTAATGATGACTTTACCGCAAAATCGAGTTACTTGAATATTATTAGATTACTTCAAAAAATCGAAAAATTTATACGACGGTTTACCGAAATTTGGTAAAATTTTTCTTTCATCTTCAAGGGAATGTTAATCGTGTTTTCCAATCTTGCCATGATTGTATCAAACAGCGAATCAGGATAATTTTTACGGCATTTTTACCTCCAGTCTCCGCCGCGTCCAGCACCGTCTCGACGATCATCTCCACCGCGATCTTCGCGATCACCACCGCCTCCCCGTCCACCGAAACCCCCGCCCCCTCTGCCTCGACCCCCACCTCCGCCTCTACCGCCCCCACCCCCGCCGCCGCCGCCACCTCCGCGTCCTCCCTGCCAGTTGCTCTTGTGCTGAGCAATCTGAACCTTTATCGTGCAGCCCTTGAATTCTTTGCCGTCGAACCAATCGATCGCCGAACGTGCAGCGTTCTGATCGTCGTACGTAACTGTAGCTTCACCTTTTGGCTTGCCGCTGTTTTTATCTTTGTACATCCATATCTTAGGTTTGCCAGTACGTTTGTCATTCTGTAATCATCCGAAAAAATCAATCCATATATCCATCAGTCCATATCCAGTCAAAAAAAAAAAATCAATCTCCGAACTCTGTCATACTAACTTTTATAATACCAATCGCGCCAAAGTGTTGGCAAATTTCTTCCTCAGAAATCGATGGATCCATACCGGAAACGAAAATCGTATCTTCCTGAACGACCATTCCGTCACTCCCACCGCCGCCATTCCGGTCACCAAAGCCCCCTGCAACACAACTACAATGAGCATCCAATTTTCCACACAAAAAAATCCATTAAATCCCTAACCAGAATTGACCATGGTCTTAACTAAGCTTCTTGCCTAAATCTACGTTTGTTTTTTCTTCAAGATACTTTTTACAAAACCTCGATACATAGATTGTGAATGAAACATAAGAGAAAAAAAATGTGCGCATCTTGGAAAATTTGATTGAGTTGAAAAATTGGTTTTCAATATTGCATGTACAAAATATTAACTTTGAATTTTTCAGTTTCTAGACCCAACTATTGAACGTATTATTTATTCCCCGACTCTTCATTCGCTTTTACCACCTCTTCTAGTATAACGTGATTTTTTTTTTTCAATGCAGCCGTATTTGAACACTTCTTGCTTAACACACCAATCATAATTCTTAAGTACCTTTGACGGACCAAGGATATTTTTCGTCAGAACGAAAATCCCTCATGACCGTGTCCAGTTTTATTTATTTTCTGTACATCTTCCTTTTGCTTATTATCTACGTATGTTTAATTTTCGTACACGTAAACTCTTGTGAAAATGGCACCTTGATGAACGGCCTATGCCCCAAATACTCAATATATATATCTCAGGACCCCTCATAAACATGTGGTGTTGTAGAGATAAATATAACATAATATACATGATGTATATATTACGCAGTATCGATTTTTCTTTACTCATATTGTGATAGATGATGAATCTTATCATCGATTTATTTTTTGCTCATGCTCGTCGATCAAACGCGCATAGTCATTCTCGTCTTCATAAAACCTTTTAAAAAATGTTGTCTTTTCTTTTCAATACCATTGCTAAACACTCTGTACCATTGGCAATATACCTAACGATGCATGAAGAACACGAGGTTGCGATTCAGCATACAAAAGGGCTGCGACAGTTTTTAAAATTATATTTTTTACCCTCTTACAAGGGGAGTGCCAAGTATGGCACAAACAGATTTCGATGGGTCTCAGCTACATTGTGCCCCCCCCCCCACCCCCCCGAGTACTACCCTAAAGGGATCTTTCAAATGCGCCCTGGTTTTTGAGAAAATCGACGCCAAAGTTTCACGCGTACCTTTTATTCCCGTAACTTGCCAATATAGTTAAGCAAATGAGCGTGGCGCAGCGGCAAGGCGCTCGGTTGGCACCCAGATGACCAGGGTTCGATTTCCGCTCGGAACGTTTCTTTTTTCCCCTTAATCGTTTGTAATTTTAATGAAAATGATTAATTGGGCATAATTATCTCATTTTCTAATTAAATAATTTTTACAAACGCATCGAAACATATATTATTCGATACTGTGTAGTTCGTTTGAATATAATTATGATCACATAAAAAACTTTGGCGTCGGTTTTCTCAAAAACCAGGGCGCATTTGAAAGAATCCCTTTAGGGTAGTACTCTGGGGGGGGTGCCCCCACAATATAGCTGGGACCCATCAAAATCCGTCTGTACCATACTTGGCACTCCCCTTGTTAGTCCCGCTGGTAATTTTTATTTTCTAAATTTTTCTTTGTTATTTCTATTCAAAACAACCGATGCCCTTTATTTTATGCACAATCCCACTCATGCGCCCACGAGAGACCTGAATCTCATTCGTCGATATGACCTTAACCCTAGAATGGTAACCTTATTTTTGTTGACCTATTATGGTAACCTGGGGTGAAAACAACCCCAAATTTGAAAAATTCATATCTCCGGTAAAATTTGACGAAAAGGGTTCAATTTGGGTTCATTCTTTCTGTTTTTTTAATGCAGAATCACGTAGGCCTATGGCGGTTCCGCTTGGAGTACAAGAAGTTAGTAAAAAATGAGGTAAAAACTTGAAAAATTCGCGAGATTCTAACTCGCCTAGGGTCGTTTTTCACCCCAGGTTACCGTTCTAGGGTTAAATGTACCTAACTAAAAATGCTGAGTACTGGAGTTTAAAGAGGATGTCTATCTTTTTTTTCATGCTTTTTCCACTTTATTAACTTTTTTGTTTGTCCTAGAATTGTAAAGAGAAAAAAAAAGATGTAAAACTGTTGCGAAGCAGCCCTTTCGTATAATATAAGTAACCAAGTATTTAAAAAAGTCGTAAATATTAGAGTGAATGCGTGAATAGCACCAGACTAGTACAAACAGTCTGGTGCATTTACCTTTGTTATAACCACCTCGGCCACCGCCACTGCTAAAACACAGAAGCAGATATACCAATGAGACGACTCATGGACAGAGACTGATCGATCGATCGATGCGTGGCGATTTCATACCGATGCTCTTGCCACCCCATTTTTTTCTTCTTGATGCCACCTATTGTCTAAATGTCTTGGTTTTTTGTTTTTGCATTTGTTCGTTTGGTTTGTTTTTCTCATCAAATTGTATTACAACGTACGTCATATTTACAGCACTCTGGATGTTGTCCTTAAGGGGGATGGGAATCGTCACAGTCGTTCGTGTCTTACATGCGGTATTAATCTTTTCAACACGTTCAGTCGGTCATCAAAAGTTAGATACAACGAAAATTACGATGATTTTGGTTTTTTTTTTTTCGTTTTCAAAATTTCCACTGGGATAAGCGCGGAGAAGGTGCAGCGCATACCGCGTTGAAAGTAGATATACAGAATTACTTTGTCACACACCGTAAGTACTAAAATGCTCGTTACTCATAGAAGCCAATATAACGTTGTATATTTCTAGTATAATAAAAAAATATATATATATGTAAAAATATTTATATATAATGTACAGAGATGAACGTCATTTGAACAATGAGATCCCAGGATATAAATTCTGAGAAAATTTTCTCGAAATTTTGCGTCAATTCGACTTATATGAACGCGATTATACGGTTTTTAAGGGAGGTAAAGAAAATGATGCCGAAGCTTGGCATGAAACTTTAAAAGCGTTTTTTTCAAATTCAATTTTTTTAATTGATAATCACCATATTTTGAAAAACCTTGCTACTTCAACTTTCTTATTTTGCGAGTATTTCTTGGAAAAGAAATTTCAGACAGAAAAGACTTTCTAATAAAAAAAAAATAATTGTGAAAATATCATTATTGAAACGCTAGAAAATTATAACTTTTCTGCGATTCCATAAATAAAAATAGTAATTATTAAAAATTATTTCGCTGGAAAACTTCATGTTTTCATCCAAACGAATCTCATCTCTGACAAAACATAACATGGCATAAATATATTCAATGAACGAATCGTCGATCAGACCCAGAATCATAGACGATCGTGCATACCCTGCCAAAAAGAGCTTGGCTATGATCTAAAACTCGATTAACCTTCTCAAATTTCATAATTGTCAAGTTCATAATCATCAGTTGACCAATACTTTGAAATAGGAGCAGATATATGGATCTCATTATCTCAAATTTCATCCTTACTCCAGAATCCAGTCACATTTATCAAAGAATTTTTGTTTCAAATTTAAAATCGAAGAGACCTTGTCAAATTTTTATTAAAAATAATTGCACTTGCCTCTTTGAAGTGTGTGAACGTATTCTGGAGTTGGAAAAAAATTCAAGATCAACGAGTCTCACTCATGGGGCTATTCCGAAGAATCAGTAAATTGCAAAATTTCAAGCATTAAAGAAAAAAAAAGACAATTTATAAAGTCATCATACATGCAAGTTTTTAAATGAGATCTTAATTATATTTCTATCTTCATTTGATATTTTTTGTTAATACGTGAGATTGCGGAGAGCGGAACCTGCGAGAGCTTCCACGCTTTCGACGTTAAAAATGCAATGATTCGAGTACATCGAGAAATCTCTCGTTCGCGAATAAAAGACCTGACTCGTAGAACCGTCGTATTTTACGACGGCTTTGCACTCACAAAGAAAGCAGATTAGTCAAAAAAAAAAGTCTGCTTCGTAATTTAAAAGGGATTGCGCGAATCGTCGGCCGGGATTGCTCTTTTCTCTTTCGGTTTTTTTTCCTCTTTCATTCTCGGTGATCTCAGATTACTCATAACAATTGCACAACGTCAATATACGTGCTAATAACTCTATTAAACCATTTTTCACGTAACCCGTCGTATACAACCTGTTTTCTCCTCCCTTTTCTTTTTCTCTCTTTCTCTCTCTTTCGCATGTTTCGCTTTTACCTTTTTAGTGTTTTTCTAAAACCAGTAAAACCTGTGCGTTAAACCTGTAGGCACACTTGAAACACATTAACGCCCATCGGGCCATGATGAACCATTTTTGTAGGTGAACAATGCTGGATTTCTTTAAAAAATATTTGTGTTCAATTTTTAACTATTTTTTTTACCTTGAATCATACCGGGTAGTTTCATTGGTCAGAGTTTTTACCTTCTTGTGGGTGCGTGTGTTTTTTTTAAATTGTGTTACGTGTGAGTGCAGCATTTTTTCTTTTCGTTCCAATGTTTTTTCTTCAGTTTGTGATCGATAGCGAGACTCTTTAGGTAGAATAATAAAAAAAGAAAAATGATAACTTACTTATAACTGCCGCCGCTACCACCACCGCCGCCTCCACTTCCGCTATTTGAACGATCGTTGTATCCACCACGATCGCCGCCCCCGTATCTATTGCCACCACCGCCGCCTCCTCCCTGACCTGAATGATACATTGAAAAATTTAATGAAAGGAAATATTTGAAACCTTCTCCCAGATGTTCCTTTTTTAAAATCAAACTTCACCATTTTATTTTCACTGGCCGATTCTGCATAAATTACTGAGAATAGTTAATTGTCCGCTTGAAAATTTTTCAGAACTAACAAAAAACAAACTCGCTCATCCAAGGTGTGAAATCACGACAGGAATTGGAATTTTATTACTTTGTAAGGTTTTTAGGCAAAAAATATGGCATTTTCATTAACTTTGTGGCGAATTTTTTTACAACTTAAAAGTACCACCCTTTTTTATACATATTTCAGAAAATTTTCTCAGATGGCAGGAACGCAGGAAATGAAAAAAAATGGGTCGTCATTATCTGATCAATATTATAGATTACTCTTGAAAAAATAACGACCCTGAAGTACTTTTTTTCAAAAACTAGCATAAGCCTGCAAATTTTGTTTGCATCTCACTACCTACAATTTTCAATATCCACACAATTGATCAATTTTTGCGCTGATTTTACTATTATGGAAAGATGCAAGTCCCCTACTTTTGAGAGATGAAAATAGAGAAATTAAAACACACAACTATCGAATGGATCAGTGAATTTGACATCATAAATGATATAATTTCATGTTTTGTGCTAATTTTTTATGACATTACGGGCAGAGTTGTGAAAATAGTAATGTAAAAGCAATGCATTACCCATTACTTTAAACAATGTGTATTGTATAAGACTTCCATTAAAAATTATGAAAGTAACGTGTAATGAATGAATGTTCCATTACAAATGAAAATAGGAATGTGTAATGGATGCATGTTCCATTACGAATAAAAAAGTAATGTGTAATGTATGCATGTTTCATTACAAATAATAAAAGTAATGTGTAATGGATGCATGTGCCATTACAAATAAAAAAAATAACGTGTAATGAATGAGTGCTCCATTACAAATTACAATTGAATTGCAATTCAAGAATGGAGTAAAAATTACTCCAAAAAATCACTGTTCACACATTCACCACTATGATAGTAAAGTTAACAAAAGCTTCATACAGACAAATTATTTTCATTGAAAAATTAATAGACTTACCTTTGAGCAAAATAGTACCTGCTCCAAATGGTCATAAAAACTTGCTTTTTTCCATCTCAATTTGTTTCAAGCAAAATAAAATAATGAAACAGCAATGTGCAAGTTTGTAATGCGAGCACAGCAATTTTTCTATTTGTAATGGAATATTCTCTGCTACAAATTACTTTTTCAATTGTAATTTGTAATGGAGCATTCATTACATATTACTTTTGTATTTTGTAATGGTACACTTGTCCATTTCACATTATGCAGTGTAATGGGTAATAAATATCGTAATGCATTAGAAAAATAATCCATTATTTACAACTTTGATTATGGGTCATTAGATATTTGATATTTTTCTTTATCATTGAAAAATTCAAAGATTAAAAAAAAATTGAAATTTGATAAAATGCTTAAGAAATAAATAGAAATTTATTTATGTGATTATAAATACGTACTACCACCGTATCCACCGCTGGAACCTCCCCTATTGTAACCTCCGCCACCCTGACCAGCGCCGCCTGTGCCTGTGCTTCCTCCTCCGTAATTTCCACCTCCGTAATTGCTGTTTCCTCCACTGTTGCTTGTAGGATTACCACTGCTGCCGTAACTATTTTGATTGTAATTACTCGGAGCAGGCTGAGCTTGATTGTAATCCTGAGTTCCTGCTCCAGGGTTGTAATTGTAATTTCCGTATGTAGCTGCGCTGGGAGGCGGTTGACTGTACTGATTGTAACTCGCAGCTGCGGTCGGCGGAGGTGGGGGATAGGATGTATCTTGACCCCCGCCGGTTGGAGGCGGAGGTTGGCTATACTGGTTGTAACTTTGCTGTTGATAATTCGCGTATTCTGCAAAAATTTACATACAATTTTAAAAAGAAAATTCATTTTCTTTTTCAGGATTTTCAAGACATCGATTTGTTTAAAATTTCATTTTCGTAATGTACATGCAAACATGTAAGTAAGTAAATGCAAACATATACATGTAAGTAAGTACACGCAAACATGTACATGTAAGTAAGTACACGCAAACATGTCCATGTAAGTAAGTACACGCAAACATGTACATGTAAGTAAGTACATGAAAACATGTACATGTAAGTAAGTACATGCAAACATGTACATGTAAGTAAGTACATGCAAACATGTACATGTAAGTATATACACAGAAAATTTCATGTCAACCCGACAAATAATTTTAAAGTTATAAGTAAACCCATAATTACTGTATGTAAAGTGCTCTTGAAACTTTGAACGCTTTCTTCTCAACTGTTTTTAAAGTCGGTGAGCAAGATTTCTCAGGTTTGAGAATTATCAAAGTTTTTTTTTACCGATATTTTCCATCTTACAAACAATTTGTGGCAAAAACTTTCATCAAAATAGAATTTTTTTTTCAGTAGCCGCTATTTTGTTAATAATTTATATTTTACTTATTCCTTCGATCAAGTATCAGATTATACCTCACATCAACGAAATCTTTTCCATTTATTCATTTAAAATGATCCAATCCAGAGATATCGTGCTCACAGCAAGATGCCTTTTTTTAGAAGACCTCCCAGATTGGCTACAGCGGCGTCAATCATTTTTTTTTTTTTTACATTTTAAAATAAAGTTTAAAGTTACAAAAATATGTATATAAATTTTTCTGTTGATAAATAAAAATGTTTTTCCAGAAAAAAATCATAAAAAATCGCTTTTTTTCGACCTTCTGACTGTAAAAGCCCTTAATAATAACTTCCATAGTAATGTTCAATTAGTAAAAACCCTTTGTACTTTTCCAAATTCATAATGAAATAATTTTTTAGTTTTCGTGCTTCTCCACGCAATTTTCCATGCAATCAGGAAAATCAATATCACGCGCAAATTCGCTATATTTCGGAGTGAAAACAAACAATGATTGTCGGAGGAAACAGTCATGCCGATTATTTAAATACCGCGTCCGCGAATTATCAATCGATATTTCGTCGGTGTTTTGTTCTCTGAGACGCTGTACTCGCTAAATTTGCGAGGGCGTAAAAACCCGTCCGATTAAAAAAAATAGCTAATTAATCTTATGATTGTTCTTTTCACGCAATTTTCACACGCGCGGGATATCCGAACAGGGAGAATCGCGTGAATGAACCGCAGCGTCCGTAAATCGAATCTTTTCCGAAGAGAAAGGCTCGGAAAAGTAACAATGGCAAAGTCGCGTTAGGCTTCCCGGTACATTCGCCATGGAAATCGATGTTGGGTATAACAGCGTCGGGTATTATTGTAACGTCGAATTTTGTACATTGATTTTACTTACGATTATCCGCCATGGTGAGGTCGTTCGATACACTCACTTCGCGAAAAAAAGACCCGCTTAAAGGCGGGAACTCGGAATATTGGCGTGATAGATGCCAAAAACGATGTTGGGCTATGAAAAACTATTTCTCTGCAGCGAAGAAGAGCTTGAATCGGAAATGACGCTGAGCTCGTGACACGCCGGAAGTTAGGTGGCGCGCTCTATCGGAGAAGCGCGCAACTTTCACGGGACAACAGCGCCACTGCGACAAACTTGCGAACTACTTTTGAAATTCGCGCTTTTCTCCGCGCGCACACGTAGATTTAAAATATGCATCGAACATTTAATAATTTGATAGTTATTTAATTTTAATAATTTTCTTTACTCCTTTAATAATTTTAAAAATGTCCGTTGACAGTGCTCGAACTATTTCGAGTTTTTAAATACGTATAGTCTCACCAAATAATGATTATTACTTAATTTGGTGAAGATCTCAACCAAGAATACACACATTGTTGTCATCAAACCACTGTATTGCGTTTTTAGCTTCCTCCATGATGGAAACAAAAAACAAAGCCACAATGGAAGATAAAATGAAGAAAAAATTTCAATTTGCACGATTTTTAAGAATAGAGCAACGGAAATTTGAAATAGATAAAGAGGAATCGATGAGGCGGGATGATTGATAATCAAGTCTCGTCTAGTAAAGTATTTTTTTTTCTTATCCATACTTGCGTTATAAATACTAATCATTGCTTACGTATTACTCTGGAACTTGGATTGTTCAATTATTACACATGTCGATACCACCCCGATGTCACTGATCGTACAAACGTGTCCGTGTATAAATTTCTCACGATTTTTCTTAAACGAGCACGCTTTCGCATTATTTTCGTTCTTCCCCCTATAACAGAGATATATTTACACGAGCGAGCAGAATCTTTGGAATAGCGAAGATCCGCAGATATATATAATCGTCCAAAGTTAAAAAAAAAAAAGAGCAACGACACGTGTATACGTATTACACTACCTACATGAGCTTGGAGATCATCCGAGCGAGGGACTATGAACTATATCTTACACGTTTATATCTTACAATCTTAAATATTCCGTTCGATAGTTTAACGCGCAATTTTTCGAAACAAAAGTAACGTTGCAACGCGTTTCATTCTCATTAAAATATTGCCGAAGCCTAACTATCAACGGCCTCAAAAGTTTCTGAGGAATAACCGTCGTTTAACGGTCAATTAAATGGCGAATGAAAAATTCGTTCAAGAACGATTGTTTCAATTTCGACATACCGACGATTGTTTTTTCGGAATTCCGCTTTTTCGTTGATAATCGCAATGTATAAAACAACGGGAGTCAAAATTGCAAATGAAGGACAAAGTTTCCTTTCCATCTCCCTTCAAAGAGATTTTAACGACCGATGCGAAAACGGATAGCGTTGATCGTCGATCTTAGCCCGTTATCGTACAGAAAAAGACGAGAGAAAGAAACAAAAGTTTCAACAATCGATCGCGCGTTCTTGATTACGCGATGATGAGAAAAAAATGAATCGAGTCGATTGGACAATTGCCGATTGAGTCATGGATCACGAGTTGGAATGCTGCGAAAGCGTTAATCCTCCGCTATGCTCGGGACTGTGCTTCTGTTTTTTTCTTTTCTTCTCCTTTTTTCGCTTCTTTCTCGCTTCCTTCTCTTCATCGTGACGCTTTTGCTTCTTATGCTTTTTCTCGTGTGTATCAGGTCCGCTGATGTCGGTCGTCGCTATTTCCTGTCCTATCGGCACATCGTTGGGCTTGTGTTTGTGCTTTTTGTGCTTATTCTTGTGCTTCCTCTGTGGCGCCTGATTTACATAACGATACTGCTCCGGCAACTGAAACAAAATGATTTTTTTTTTCATCTGTGGCACTTGTGCAAGAGACATCGCTGCAATATCCCAGTCCTCCAATATTGTGAAGATTCATGAACTTGAAGTAATGAACGTTCTGCTGAACGGAAAATCGAGAAATGTATTCATCCAACAAAAAGTTAATTAATTAATAATACCTCGATAATTGATTCTTGAAAGGTTAGCTCATTATTTTAAAGGATTGAATGATTGAATAATTGAAGTTGAAGAATACATTTGCAGATTTTGTCTCAGCTGAATGTATGGAGATAGATTACTGTTCATGAGACTGTTCGATATCTTCAATGGTTTTAATTATAGTTTGTTAATTCGAGTTTTTAAATTGTTTTGATAAATAAAAGCAATACAATCAAAGTGGTGTATAACATTTTTCAACCAAGAATGGTTCACTTTAGTTACTTTGTTAAAGTAATTTATAATATTGAATTGATAATATTCATTGAATATATTGAATTTATAATATTCATTGAAAGATACTTCGTCAATTCACGATTAATATTCTCAAAATACAAACTCAAGAAAGTTGATCCTAAATTTTTCTCCAATGACTGTTTGAAATCTTCAATAGTTTTAATTGTAGTTTGTGAATTCGAGTTTCTAAATTGTTTTGATAAATAAAAGCAATACAATGAAAGTGGTGTATAACATTTTTCAACCAAGAATGGTTCACTTTAGTTACTTTGTTAAAGTAATTTATAATATTGAATTTATAATATACAGTGAATATATTGGATTTATAATATTCATTGAAAGATACTTTGTCAATTCACGATTAATATTCCTAAAATACAAACTCAAGAAAGTTGATCCTAAATTTTTCTCCCATGACTGTTCGAAATCTTCAATAGTTTTAATTCTAGTTTGTTAATTCGAGTTTTTAAATTGTTTTGATAAATAAAAGCAATACAATGAAAGTGGTGTATAACTACTTTAGTTACTTTGTTGAAGTAATTTATAATATTGAATTGATAATATTAATTGAAAGATACTTCGTCAATTCACCGTTAATATTTCTAAAATACAAACTCAAGAACATTGATCCTAAATTTGTCTCTAATAAATTCTTGAAGAATTTTACTCACTGGACCAGGATGTAATCGGAATCCTGCTAATTGAACGCTAGTCAGAGGAAGAAGTTCCTTGCCACCGATGGGAGGTTTTTCGATCACAGATCTCAATGAACTGAAACACAAGAAAACATTGTCAATCAGGGAACAACCGAAATCGAAACGATAGAATGAAGAGAGTCTATTACAGCGATTTTTGGATGAAAAATATAAGAAAAGCTACCAAAACCTTAGACTCTACGTAAATTACCTGTTATCTTGATGTCCCGGAGTATCGATGATTCCCGGCAAATTTGGCAAGAAAGAAGATAGCTGCTCCTTCAATTTTTTACCACTGAACTTGCTGTAGGAATGTTCGAGACCATAATAGGCCATCAAATTTGTAGCCCCTGTTAATTCACTTTCCCCTGCGAAACAAGAATGCAACGTTCGACGCTCCAAATTTTTCAAGGCTGACAAATTTCTCATTGAAAAAATGTATGTAATGAAAAACATTGTTTCTCCTCATCAACGAGGTTAGGTCGCAGTTTTGTTATTGCAAAAATGATAATCGTGAAAAAAAAAATTAAGAAAAAGAGGATGGAGGAGACTTACCAGGGGGCTCCTTCATCAAGTAGAAGGGCCCACTGTGGACGATGGAGGGGTTCTTGCCGAGGGAAATCGTCGTTTTGAGTGTCCCGGTCGAGTCCTGTCGTGAAACTATCGGGGAACGAGCTCCCCTCGGTGATGACTTGGGTGAGTATTGTTCCACTTTACTACGAAACTGATCGCCCATCATCATCCTCCAGGCTTTACTTCATCGCACCCTTTGCCACCAAACACCACGCGCCCCTTCTTTCCTACCCTCTTCGCCCTTTTTTGTTATATCTTTTTTTTTCTCCTTTCCCTAAACTCGTGTATAAAATTGATACTTTATACGGATATCCGTTAGCAATACGAAGAACGAGAAGAGATAGCCGAAGAAGAATGAGACAGAGAGAGAGAGAGAGAGGGAGAAAATTGCGAGATGTCTACAGAATTAAGCGCGACGACGACGATGCTGTCGTCTCAGGCGTTTTGGCCCGTCTCTACATATTTAGCTTGGTGCACTCAACAGCACTCAACAGTTTTAGCGAGCATTTATGATGAAGGTATTCCACACACCGAAATGAACCCTGCGTGCGTTCTGGACGCTTACACGCGTTCAGCACGTATGTATAGGGGGCATTCCACGCCAAATCGACCACTTATGGACCCGACTCCTTTCGATTTGACTGAAAGTTTTTTTATCCTTTTCTACCCTATGAAAAACGTTGCTCAGCATTTTTTTTTTTAATTTTTACCCAACCTAAAAAAAGTTATGAATTTTTGAAAAAAATTGATTTTTTTTAAAAATAGCTATCACTTTTTCAAAATTTAACTTATCGGAACGTTTTTTTTTCAAAATTTTCGGTTTTAAATGTAGTTTTTGAAAAAAAATACAAAAAAATTATTGAGTTTTCATCGGTTTTTTTAGATTTTTGAAAAAATTCGAACAATTTTCGATGATTACGATTTTTAATTTTTTTTTCTTTTTATCATATCAAACTTTGATATTTTCTGCAAATCCTCGAATTTTTTCAGAGTGGTGTTTTTTTAAATTTTTATTTTTTTTCAATTAGCATTATTTCTCATAACACCGTTCTGAAAATTTTTAAGGGTATTCAGAGAACTTCCAAATTTGAGAAAAAAAAATAAAAACAAAAATTGATAGTGATAATTATCAAAAAAATTTGATTTTTTTCGAAAAATTAAGATAATAGTAGAAGGAAGCCCTGAATAATTTGTTTGTATTTTTTTTTCAAAAAGTACATTCAAAAACAAACATTTAAAAAAAAAAACGTTCCGATAAGTCAAATTTTGAAAAAGTTATAGCTATTTTTAAAAAAACAATTTTTTTCGATAATTACCACTTTTAATTTTTGTTTTTATTTATTTTTCAAATTTGGAAGTTGAAATTTTTTTTTATTGAAACAAAAAAATAGAAATAAAAAAACACCACGCTGAAAAAATTCGAGGTTTAGCAGAAAATGCCAAAGTTTGATATAATAAAAAGAAAAAAAAATCAAAAATGGTAATCATCGAGAACTTTTCGATTTTTTCTAAAAATCTAAAAAAAACAATAAGGATGGGTATCAATAATTTTATTGTATTTTCTTTTCAACAAGTTCATTTAAAAACGAAAGGTCCGATAAGTCAAATTTTGAAAAGGTTATAGCTATTTAAAAAAAACAATTTTTTGCAAAAATTCATAACTTTTTCTTGGTTGTGCAAACAAATTTGAAAAAATTCGGAGTAACATTTTTCATAAGGTAGAAAAGGATAAAAACTTGCAGCCAAATCGAAAGGGGTCGGGTTCTAGAGTGGTCGATTTGGCGTGAAGTGCCCCATAGATATACATCGACATATAAAATGCTACAGGATGTGGCGCTCACAAGCGCGTGTACGCTTCCAGAACGAATGCAGGGGAAGTTACGCGCGCGCACGCGCGCGCGTCATCTTTGTTCGGTGTGTATGAACCCTTAAAACGGCGCCTGCGTCGACGTCCGGAAAGCGCGCCGCCAGCGGCCATCAGGCGTACTAAATTTAAATCGCGATTCCGCATAAACGAACAGACGTGTCAATTCATAATTATACGTCAAACTAGCGAATCGTCATTGAATATCACGAATAGAATTATGCAGTATCTTGAAAAATGAAATGAGCAAAGATATATTCTTTCTCAAAATATCGAATTCACGTGATTAAATTCGATAATGGGAATCGTGCAAGCTTCAACGAAATCTGCGGAGGATTCAAATCCCGATACAGAAGAACCACGAGGCTGTTTACAATGCGACGGCGATGGTAGCAGTGATCCCGGTAATCCCGGGAGTTTTCTAGATATACACAAAAAATTGAAGGATCTTCATCCGCTCAATTTTCAAGGTGCAACATTGAACATAAACAAGATACTGAGCAATCATTTTCGCGTTTCTCACACACTTACGCTGAGTCCGGTGATACCGTCGGGTTACAAATTCGGCGCTTTCTACCAGGGCACGACGATGATCGGAAATATCGAGCGTTATCCATCGTTGGGTTGCACGATAATGCCAAATGGCAATCAGACGATAACGTTCATGCACACGTTGGGATGTCGATACAGGATAAAGCTCGGTGCTCAGATTGCCGATAACAAGTATCTGGCCTGCAATACGTCGATAGATTATCGATCGGACAATTGTACGATGTCGCTGACCTTGGAGAATCCCGATTTTCTCAATTTCAACGGTATACTGACGCTGCATTTTCTTCAAGCCATCTCCTCGGGTCTCGCGCTTGGCGTAGAAATTGCCACAATGCGAGAAAACAACAAATTACCGATTATCGGACAACGGACATTGTTCGCGGCCGCGGCGAGATACAGCACCGGTCCGTTCACCGTTTCCTCGACAATCGGCGAGGCCGGTCTTCACGTATGCTGCCATCGACGTGCCAGCGAAGATTTGCAGCTCGGCGCCGAGATCGAGGTCAATCTCAGGACTCACGAGTCACATGGAACACTCGTTTATCAGCTCGATGTTCCAAAAGCCAATTTCGTCTTTCGCGGAATGATCGACTCTGAACTAACAGTTTCCAGTTTGTTCGAGAAAAAATTATCCTCCTCCGTTTTTGCCTCCTCGTTGCTGATAAGCGGCGCTCTGAATCATAAAAAAGGACAATTTCGCGTAGGTGTTGGTCTCAATGTCGGATGATTGAAAATGTTTTTTTTTTTTCAATGTCATGCCAATTTTGGAAATTCATAAAGAAGTATGATATTTTCATTTGAGCTTTTTTCCATCGACTTTTATTTCCTCGATCTGGAAAATTCTTACTCAAACATACGTAATCTTAAGTTATATATATATATATATATATATATTTCTTTTATCGAGATCGGAGATCCCCGATTTTATATGGAATTAAAAAACTACTCATTCATCGCCGTTTGCTATTCTCTCGTCCATATCGTCGCCTTTCTTGATCGCTTGACGATTTGGTGACTTGGCCCCGTTGAAATTCAATGCAGTTTCCACGCTGATCAGACCATACTCGTCGGCGTATTCGAGAATGTCGCAGATAAACGGTGACTCCACACCCAAAATGTATTCACATGTTTTGGGCTCCAGCAAAAATAACGATACGCTCGATGGACTCGTCGTTGGATTCTCCTCGCACTTTAGCCTCACCTGCAACATAAAATCACATATCATTCCACAGAATCTTTATGATAGAGAGCGTTTACACATTGAAATTCAATCGTTTAATGTTCAAAACCAGGGTTGCAAATAATGCATTATTTTTTTTAATGCATTTACATTTGCAATAACCATTAACTCTTATTTTCATTAACCATTAAAATTCAATGGTCAACGGTTAATGAAAATTATTTCCATTAGCCATTAAATGTTAATGGTTAATGAAAATGCAATTGCATTAAAAAAAGTGATGCACTATTTGCAACCCTGCCCATTACAATGTAGTGTGTAATAGAAAAAATTTCCATTACCCACTGCAATGTAATGTATAATGGACAAAACTTTGATTGCATTTTTGGGAATGGAAAAATATAGATGAATAAATTATTGAAATTTTGCATTACATTTTATTGACTTAGGACTTATAATTTAAGCATCTATATATAGATGCTTTTTAGAATTTAAAGTACCTAAAAATCTAAGTCCTAGATCAATAAAATGTAATGCAAAATTGCAATAATTTATTCATCTATATTTTTCCATTCCCAAAATTGCAATCAAAGTTTTGTCCATTACACATTACATTGCATTGGGTAATGGAAATTTTTTCTATTACACACTACATTGTAATGGGCAGGGTTGCAAATAATGCATTACTTTTTTTAATGCAATTGCATTTTCATGAACCATTAAATTTCATTAGCCATTAAAAAAGTAATGGATAATGCATTACTTTTCCATTAAAAATTTCGCAACCCTGAACCATTGAATGTTAATGGTCAATGAAAATAATTTCCATTAACCATTTAATGTTAATGGTTAATGAAAATAATTGCCATTAACCGTTCAACATTAATGGTTAATGAAAGTTATTTCGATTAACCATTAAATGTTAATGGTTAATGGAAATTATTTCGTGAATGGAAATAATTTCCATTACCCACTAACATTAAATGATTAATGGAAATTATTTTCATTAACCATCAACACGTTATGGTTAGAGGAGATAATTTTCATTAACCATTAACTCTTATTGATAATTGAAAATGCCTTCCATTAATCATAAACATTTATTGATTAATGGAAATTTTAATGGGTAATGGAAATTATTTCCATTAGGCATTAAATTTTAATGGTTAATGAAAATTATTCCCGTTGACCATCAACATTTAATGGCTAATGGAAATAATTTCCATTAGCCATTAAAAAATTAATGCATTACTTTTTCATTAAAAATTTTGCAACCCTGTTCAGAACTAGATAGAACTTATGAATAAAACTTCTGGTTTAAAGACCACATTCACAGAGTTTTAATGGTTATCATTTTTTTACGGAAAAAAAACTATGAATCAGCGCATACGATATCAAATAGAGTAGGAATATGAAGCCGAAATGATAATATTTCGTGCAATATTAAAAAAAAACTCTTTCTATTTTTGCCCTTAAGTTTGAACAATGGAAGAAAACCATTTAATGGTGAAAACCTACTTCTGTTTGTCTCAATTTTCCAGTTTTATCACAGACGCTCCCGTCACCGTAAAAGTGCGAAAGCTGTTTTCTCTCAGCGAGAAGTTTCGGTTTTTTCGAAGCATGAGCCTTGATCCACTCTATGTGCTTTTCTCTATCAAACTTTCCAAGATCGACGATCGTTTTAGTGCCGTCTCTTTCGACATGATACTGAACGACCGAGCGACCGTAACAGAATTCATATTTCCACCAGCCGTTACCCTATTGAAAAATAATCGCACGTTATCGAAAATCGGGAAAATTCGTTGGGATAATTCGTTTTATCGTAAAATTAACGGCTCACCCCGTTCAAGCAATTTTTACCACTGAGAAAACTCTGAACTCCACTGAGATCCCATGGACCCTGATCGGGCAAAGAATTTCTCATATCATCGACATTCTGCTTGTCAAGAACATCAACGGGATGAATTTCGACTCTCACAAAACCCTCGCCGTTCTGTAATAAATAAAACAATTGGATTACATCGATAAAAACGTTTACGCCTTGCTCGACGATTTTTAAATTAAAGTGAGAAATGGGAAATAAAACTGAGAATTCGTGGGCGAAGAATAAGATGCAAAGAATAAAATATGAATAAATGATTTTCTGACCTGGCCGTCTTTATCTACATAGAAGATTGGATGAACTTTGTGCGTTTTCTCGTCCTGTTCAACAAAAAATAGCAATAATGCATTTTAGAAAAAGAAAGAATCAAGAGAGTTCCGGAAATGAAGGATCATTGGAATGATACATATAATGAGTATATTACGAAAGAGCAAAGTTAACGGGATAATTTGAATTTGTGTACCGTTACTTTTTGGTGTCTGAATTTAAGGCTCTCTGCTTCCAGAGCACGAAGAGCAAAAGGTTTCTTCGGTGCGTTATCGACCGGCCGACAATTTATCGCATTCTCGCCCATTCCTCGAGCTCTGTAATCCGTATGACCGCATATCAGAGGCGAAAGGACAATGGCCTCGTATTCGCAAGTCGACGTTTCTTCCAACGATAATATTTCGTGCTTTCCGTGCTCGTAACAAATGTAAAGAACCTTTGTCGTTCTTGGTTTGTTGTTCAAGTCGCAAAGTGTACCCTCGGTCATTTCAACCTCCACGTAAGGCATGTGAATTCCGTCAACTTTTTTCACCGGCGGACCCGATTGCAAATTTTGCTTCTTGTACCATTTTTCCATCTGTCCAGTTTTGTATTTGTCCTTGTCGAATGTACCGAGAAAATATTCTTGGGTTTTCACCTTTTTGCCCTCCCGATCTTCGTGATACTGGCGAACGTATTGACCGTGACATATCTCGTAAGTCCAGTAGGTTTCCAACTGGAAAACAATAATTGAACTTCTGTATTCCAATTTTTTTGCAAGTGAATGATGAAAATTCAGCCCATTAGAAATTTTCTTGCACCTTTCTTTTTCCACATCATTTGTCAAGCCTCTGCTATGAACCAGGAGGTTCATCGATTTTGGCTTTAGTAATGATTGGCCAAATTGATGATCATCCCAAATTTTTTTATTATTATATTCTATTGGATCATGAAAAAAAAAATCAGCTTAGGGAAGGCCACCTTTTAAAAATAAATTAACAAAATAAAATAAAGGAATTTAGCTACTAGAATATATCCCCATTGCAGAATTTCTGTTTTAGCAGCTAAATTCCTTTACTTTACTTAAAAAAAAAAAAAAATTTGTAAAAAGTTGGCCTCCCCTGAGCTAATATTTATTTTTTCATCATTATCTCATAGAATATAATCAAAACAAAATTTTTGAGTGCATCTTTGCGATGATTCGCACTTTCCATATTTACCGATTTTTCAAAGTATTCATATTTCACAACAATTGAATTACAAAAGTTTGAGCATTTTTTTTTATAATACAAAAATTTGAGAAACGCTAAACCTCTTGATCGATTGGTTCCAAATTTGATATCAATTATCTTTGTCGCCGAATCTTGTATAAAAAGTTTTCTAATAATGGCAGATATTATTTTTGTACCCTGTGAGAGCAAATATTTTGGTTAAAGAGAGGCTGCAAAAATTCCATCGGATCAACATCCTCAGATTTTTCTGTATATTCCTTCTCCGGTTGCGTCGTTTCAGGAATTAGACACTGATACTTTTCATTGTTTGCAGTAGTAATGAAATAGGGCTCTGCTTTTTTCTCAGGTTCCTGAAAACAAAAATTGTCCCTGATTAATGATTAACTCGAGCCAAAAAGACATTCTATTTTTCACTGTTCATTCAATGGGAAAGTAAAGCTTATTTCTAAAAAGATTGCTCGTTCAGTGAACTCACCGAAAAATCGGCGGTACTTTTTCCGGGCCAATTTATCGTGAAAACAATTTCTGAGTCGTCAAGACCTGCGAAATCGCTGGCTCGTGCTTGCAATATCGACAAGCTCAACGATATCGTCCAGAATATTAATTTGGCTTTCCTCATTTTTGTACTATTCTTCATCGCAATATTCGCATAACGATTGTTGTTCACTACGTTTTACGTCCACGTTGCCATTTCGATCATACTTTACAATATTTTGTTTATATTTTAGTATTGTTTAAAGGGAAACGTGTATTGTTTTCTGAAGTTTACACGGCGAAGATATCACACAGGATTACACGTAACGCAATTTGAGTGGTGGAAATACGCTGCTTACTGTTTTATCAGCCGCATTCGTTTTGGACGCTTATGCGCTTTCAGCGCGTATCTATAGATATACATCGACATATAAAATGCTACAGGATGTGGCGATTTAAGCGCGTAAGCTTCCGAAACGAATGCAGGGATCGTCATCGGACGGTTCTTCATTTGTTTTTCGCGATCGGTAAAAACAAATCTCGCAAATGATCCTTTTTTATTTTTTATAAATACACAATTGCGAATAGCACTTGTAGCGACATGTAACTTTTAATTGGAATTATGAATGGTTAAAATTAATGTTTTTTCAATGGCCACTTTCGTCTTGGACGCTTACACGCTTTCAGCACGTGTATATAGATATACATCGACATATAAAATGCTACAGGATGTGGCGCTCTCAAGCGCGTAAGCTTGTGACCAAAGTAGGAATTAGAAGCTAGCGCCCTCTCTTCATTTTTGAATTGACAAGTCGCGCCACTAGCAAAAATGCTGCTGCGCATTTTAGCTATGTCAATTTTGCGTTTATAGTGTCAATAAAACCCTCGCGCGTGTGACATAATTACTTTTTTAATTACGCTTCTTGTTATTGAGGCCTTGTTTCACGAGATTCAGTTGTGAAAGTAAAGCTGTCAAAAAATGTTCGAAAACTTTTTTCAAAAATTATTCGGTAGACGGAACAATTACGAGCCACCGGATCAAGGGTTAGCAACATGTGCAAATATTCATATTTATGAAAATTATTGTGAAACCAAAAGTTCGAGAATGTCACGCCAAAAACCAACGCAAACTGAAATCTCGTTCATTCTTTTTTTTGTACAATTTGTGCAAATTCACTGAGTAATCAATGCTGCAAAATTAATTATTCCTCGCTCCAAAATCTGTCGAAATTCTCTGAATTTTTTACGTCACAATATGTTATCATTTCTTTCACACGTATTTACAGTTTTGAAGATCATCGTCAGTATGGAGATAGATTCAGGAATCCGATTTGGCAGACCGACGATGATGACGATGATGACGCTGGCGATTTTAGGTAAGGAACAAAAAAACCCATTTTTTCATATCCAATTTGATATATTTTTGGTAATTACTTTTTATCGTTGTCACTGTTTGCTTATGTTTTAATATTGAGTTGTTGAACGAATCGCTATTTTTGTTTTTCAAGGAATCCTGGGATTGGAGTGCATTTTAGCATTTTCAGTGATCCCCTTGAGATGACGCGCTACTTCGAATCACAAATGGACAATATGTTGAAGAATTTCTTCCATGGCTTTGGTCCGGGATTTGGATCTGCCATTGAGACCTTTGACGGTGAATTTTGAATGAAAAAGAAAGATTGAATAGGAAAGACCTGAGTTTAGATAGAGTTAAAAAATTAAGTCAGGATTAAAAAAGTAACAAGTTTTGAAGAATTCTTTCTCCTCTAATATCTTTCTGTAACCATCGTTCGAACAGATAATGGCTCTTTACCTGCACTTCCTGCGCCATCGCCAGGAAACTTGAGGGACAACGTTTTGAAGCCAGGATACGAGTTTCCCGAAACTCAAGGATCGGATAAAGCAAAATTAGACATTGATTTGGATGGCCAGTAAGAATAAGAATTGACCATTGCACACATTTCTTTTTTTATGCATCAAAGGAATGATTTTTGAAAAAACTTTTACACTCAAATGAAATCCGGAAGGATTTAAGAAATTCCTACATCAAATTATTAATCTTATTCTCAAATTATCATTGTTCAAAGAAGATCAAGCATTAAAGTCCACATATCAATCAGAGTTGTGAAAAATAGTAATTTAAAAGTAATGCGTTACCCATTACTTTGAACAATGTATATTGGATAAGTTTTTCATTACAAATTACAAAAATATCGTGTAATGAATGAATGTTCCATTACAAATGGAAATAGTAATGTGTAATGTATGCATGTTCCATTACAAGTAATAGAAGTAATGTGTAATGGATGCATGTGCCAAATAAAAAAATTAACTTGTAATGAATAAATGCTCCATTACAAATTACAATTGAAAAAAAGTAATTTGTAGTGGAGAATATTCCATTACAAATTAGTATGTTCCCACAACAATTTAGAGCAGGTACTATTTTGCTCAAGTGTAAGACTATTAATTTTTCAATCAAAATAATCTGTGTGTATCAAGTTTTTGTTAACTTTACTATCGTAATGGTAAATGTATGAACAGTGATTTTTTGGAGTAACTTTTACTCCATTGTTGTAAAAATTACAATTCAAGAAAAACTTATAGGTGTCAGTATATATTAACTTAATATACACTGTTTATACATTCACCACTACCATAGTACAGTTAACAAAAACTTGATACAAACACATTATTTTCATTGAAAATTTAATAGACTTACCTGTGAGCAAAATAGTACCTGCTTCAAATTTTCGTAGAAACACACCAATTTGTAATGGAATATTCTCTACTACAAATTACTTTTTTTTCAATTGTAATTTGTAATGGAGCACTCATTCATAACACGTTATTTTTTTTAAATTTGTATTGGCACATGCATCCATTACACATTACTTTTTTATTTGTAATGGAACACACATTCATTACACATAACTTTTTTTATTTGTTATTAAATTGATATCAGAGTTGTAAATAATGCATTATTTTAATAATGCATTACTGTATTCATTACCCATTGCACTGCATAATGTGAAATGGACAAGTGTACGATTACAAAATACAAAAGTAATGTGTAACGAATGCGTGTTCCATTACAAATAAAAAAAGTAATGTGTAATGGATGCATGTGCCATTACAAATAAAAAAAATATCGTGTAATGAACGAGTGCTCCATTACAAATTACAATTGAATTGCGATTCAAGAATGGAGTATTACTCCAAAAAATCACTGTTCATAAATTTACCACTACGATAGTAAAGTTAACAAATGCTTGATACACACAAATGATTTTCATTGAAAAATTAATAGACTTACCTTTGAGCAAAATAGTACCTGCTCCAAATTGTCATAGAATGCTTTTTCCATCCTAATTTGTTTCGAGCGAAATGAAATAATGAAACAGCAATGTGCAAATTTCTAATGCGAGCACAGCAATTTTCCATTTGTAATGGAGCATCCATTTATTACATATTACTTTTTTATTTGTAATGGCACATGCATTCATTACACATTACTTTTTTATTTGTCATAGTACATGCATCCATTACACATTACGCAGTGTAATGGGTAATGAATACAGTAATGCATTATTAAAATAATGCATTATTTACAACCCTGATATCAATTGAATTCCCTTAATTCTTCTGTAGAAGAAAATTGAAAAAAAGACTTGTTTTTTACCTGTGAACTAAAATTGATCAATAGATTGAACGCCTCCGATCTCTCAAAAGTGTGGAAAGAGCCTCAAGGCCTTGATTCAGCGCAGCAGCCGACAAAGCCGCGTCGACAATTCTCCATCAACATTTTTGGTAAATCCATAACGAGTCAAGTCATCAGAAGACCAGATGGTTCAATGGAACAGCGTCAAACTGTTACCGACAGCAATGGCAATGTTGAGACGACGGTCACTCGACAGATCGGAGATAAAATGCACAGTATAAAAACGACCAGAGACAAGAATGGCGTCGAAACCAAAACGGAGGATTTGATCAACATCGACCAAAGTAAGCCTCGAAAAAAAAAACATTTTTCTCTCACGACGTGATTCGATACATTTTTCTGTTTCCTTTTGCCAGATCAATTAACGGATTTTGAGAGTAAATGGCAGCCAGTAGTGGAACCGAAGTTCGAGCCTGGCACCTTGAATCCCTTTCCATGGCACAAGTTCTTTGGCTTCAATCCAAAATTATAGTAACGAAAAACAAAACAATAAAAACAATACAATAGACGCATCGTAGTTTCAGCGAATATTATAGATTTTCAAAAAATCCAAAAAAGAGACCATGTAGTCCACGAATGTGAGCAAATATGAAGAAGATATATGAAAAATTAATAAACCGATAAATTTTTAAGTTGCAACAGAGATTTTTCAACCGTAAATTAATTTTATTTATTGTATATAGTTATATACTGTACACGGCACATATGTATATATACAGTCTAATAAATATAATTTTATGCGCAACGGGGAGGCCTGGTTTTTTTGTTTCTACATTCATTTCATTTCTTCGTTTCTCGTACATTTCATCTCAGAATCAAAGATTTACAGGACGAGGGTTTTTTTCATTATTGCTAATGATATCATAAGGCTGGAAGGATCCTATGCGATTTTTTTTTGGCCATGTTAAATTTATCTGTAACAATGATTTTTTTTCCATACACATTCGGCAAGACTTTACAATGAGAATTTGCTCTTTAAACTGAGATATCGCAACACAATTCGAATCTCGGATTCGTTATTCTGGTTCATTCATTTTCGAAACGTTTTTCATCGATTAAACAGTCTCAGGATGAACATATGTTTTTTTTCTCATTCAAGTACTTGAATGAGCCTGGATCGTTGATTACGTTATTCAATCACGGTAATTACACGCTTTTAGTCAGGCGAAAAGAGCATTGCAGAGAAACTGGTAAATCAATCAAAAAATACATTCACGTAGGTGCTTTGTTTCGCTTATCGTTTCATTTTTGTTTCAATACTATCTTGCGGGGGAAAAAATCCAGGCATTGCGCTCGCGGTGGAAATCCTGGGTGTATATATAAATTCTTGTTTTTTTCTCTCATTTTGCAAATCTCACAATCATTCGGTCGTCGACGAATATCCCTCCGATTCTCCCCCCCATTATCATTTTCAACGATTTTCCCGTTCAACACGACTCGACGATGTATACGATATTGTATAAAGTATGTGAAAAAACATGTGGAAATGTAACGTGGATAATCGTTTTCAACAAGTAAAATTCGTCGAAAAATCAATGAGACGGATTTTCGGAAAAAAATCCGGACATAAATTCACATACATTCTCGTTATATTATACAATACCGGGGAAAAGTTTCCGGATAAAACTTCAAAAAACTAATTTAACAAACAGCATTTTAAAGGGGAAGAATTCGACTTCATTTCCTTTTTTTTTAAAATTATTTTTACAATTTGTTTTTAGATTTGGACTCTATTTTGAAAACAACCGTTTTTCGCCTTTTTCCTCCTCTCTTCAGGTGTATCCATCTTCTAGAGAAATTTTTTTTAAATACATTTTTATTATTGGATTCATAAAGGGGAAAGTTTGAGCTTCAATTTCCTTGTTTTAAAAACTTTGATCGATTTTTTTCCCAAAGTTATTCTGTTTTTTGCGAAAAAATAGGAAATTTGAAAAATCTTGTATAACACGAAAACAAAGAGGATTTATGAACAACTATAAGACAGTAAAAAGTTGTGTCTGTTTTCGTTGAGTACAGAGGAATTTTTTCAGATTTTTTTTTCCAACATTTTTTTTCTCTCCTTTTCTGGGTCGGAGCTTAGATCATTTAATTACTATAACTCGAGAACTGTGGGATTATTGATAAAATTTCAAGAGGGAAAAATACTTTATTTTACCACTTTCAACACATTGGAATTTTATACTTTTTTCCCAATTTTTGTTCTATTTTCGGTCGGAAAAAAATATCTGAAAAAATTTCTCTGAACTCAACGAAAACAGACGCAACTTTTTACTATCCTGAAGTTTTTCGTGAATCCTTTTTGTTTTCGTGTTATACGAGATTTTTCAAATTTCCTCTTTTTCCACAAAAAAAAACAGAATAGCATTGTAAAAAAAATTGCTCAAAATAAAAAAAAAGGAAATTGAGGCTCAAACTTCCCCTTTATGAATCCAAGCGTAAAAATGTATTAAAAAATTTCCTCTAGAAGATGGGTGCATCTGAAAAGAGGGGAAAAGAAGGCAGAAAAAAACAGTTCTTTTCAAAATAGAGTCCAAATCTAAATTTAAAAACAAATTGTAAAAATAATTTAAAAAACAGGAAATAAAGCCGAATTCTTCCCCTTTAAAGTGCCGTTTGTTAAATTAGTTTACGTTGACTTCCGGCGAAATGGCATGAAAAAACGTTCCAGACCTTTTTTGAATTTCTGTCCGGAAATTTTTCGCCGGAAGTGTACATTCATATATATATATATATACACACACAAGTAAATATGCATATACATATATATATATCGCATGCTCATATGTACATACAAATAACTTGCCGTAAACGCGAGCAATTTTATCTTCACTATCCGAGCACCAAGTACAATTATGTTTATTCTACAACGCTATGTGATCCCCTAAGTTTGCACGGGTAGATATTTTCTTTTCTTCTTGTTCGTCACTGTTTTTGCAATCTGTTATTCCGCGACGTATTTTTTCCAATCACGCGCATTTCATTTGTCACATTGTCGCGAGCTCTTTTAACTCTTCCCAGACAGTGTATAAAATTGTCGATTACCTACGACACGATAAATACCACAGTTATATATAGCTCCATTATATACAATTTCTATTTACCATATAATTTATTTTGTATTTTTTTTCCCAATCGAGACGATAAATCCCTAAGAACGACGAACAAAAGTCCAAACCGAACGAATGATTTGCAAAATAGTTTATTTTCTTTAACCGTGAGTAATAATTAAAAAGTGCCCGGAATAATATTTTAAGTTACAGTGTGAGAAATTGAATACTTGCTCGAAACTTGAAATTCGTCGTTTGATACTGGGCCTGATCTACTACATTATTTTCTTTAATCTTTTCATCACGAAAATTTAGGAACAAAAAGTGTTTTGGAAATTTCCATTGATATTTTCCTTCTTCTTTTTTTTTTTTTTACTTTTTTGGCCTTATACTCTGAATTTACGAACAACCGGCGTGTTCGAATTTGGCTATTTGTGAACTACGATTTTTCCCAAGAATTATGGCGAAAGCACGCGGCTACATTGATATTATTCCCTATTCACGAAAAATCCTTATTGACAAGTTAATTATTTCATATTTATACATCGCGGAACGTGTATTCGTCTCTCCCGATCCTCATCGATGATCAATTCAATTTCTCTCGTCCTTCAACTTTCTCTTTGTGTCTTTAACGATCTCTTGATCGATGCTAGATCCGCGATAAGATCAAACAAAAAAAAACAAAAATACGATCAACCCTGCGAACAGCAAGCCTACGATTTCTCTTCCCTATACTTCTATCAACACTTGGATTACCGCGCGAAAGCGTCGAACACTTTTCTTCGTCGTTTTTATTCATCTCTGCCGAAATCGACGACACTATTCCTGACCGAAACCCTCGGTCTCCTCGATCGCATAATTCAGTTTTTCCACCATTTGGTCGTAGCTCTTGTAAGGCGGCAGATCTAATCTGTTAAAGCACGTGTGTGATCTTGGCAACCACGTATCCTTGCCGACTTTCTCGATACAGAATCTTTGAGGTCCGTTACTTCCTGAAATTTTTAATAAACGCAAACGAAAATTAAAAAATTTCGAGAAAGAAGAATGTGACAGCTGTGAGAAAAATGAGAATGTACCCTACCGGCGGAAAGTTTCCGGACAAAACTTCAAAAAAGGTCAGTAACGTTTTCTTATGCCATGGCGCCGGAAGTCACCGTAAACTAATTTAACAAACGGCATTTTAAAGGGGAAGAATTCGGCTTCGTTTCCTGATTTTTGAATTTTTTTTTTACAATTTTTTTTAAGATCTGGACTCTATTTTGAAAACAACTGTTTTTCGCCTTTTTTTCTCCTCTCTTCAGGTGCACCCATCTTCTAGAGGAAATTTTTTCAATACATTTTTACGATTAGATTCACAAAGGGGAAAGTTTGAACTTCAATTTCCTTTTTTTTTAAACTTCAAGCGATTTTTTTTTCCAAAGTTATTCTGTTTTTTGTGAAAAAAGAGGATATTTGAAAAATACCGTATAACACGAAAACAAAGAGGATACATGAAAAACTTCAAGATAGCAAAAAGTTGCGACTATTTTCGTCGAGTTCAGAGGAATTTTGTTCAGATTTTTTTTCCAACATTTTTTTTTCTCATTTTCTGGGTCGGAGTTCAGATCATTCAATTACCATAAATCGAGAACTATGGGATTATTGATAAAATTTCAAGACAGGAAAATACTTTATTTTACCATTTTCAACAAATTGCATTTTTTTTTTCAAATTTTATTCCCCATTTTTTTTTCAGCCTCAACATGACAAAAAAAAATTTGGAAAAAAAATCTGAAAAATTCATCTGAACTCAACGAAAACAGACGCAACTTTTTACAATCTTGAAGTTTTTCATGGATTCTCTTTGTTTTCGTGTTATACAGTATTTTTCAAATTCCACAAAAAAAGATCACAAAAAACAGAATAACTTTGGAAACAAATAGCTCAAAATTTAAAAAAAAGGAAATTGAAGCTCAAACATTCCGATTTATGAATCCAATTGTAAAAATGTATAACAAAAATTTCCTATAGAAGATGGGTGCACCTGAAGAGAGGGAAAAAGAATGCGAAAGACAGTTGTTCGCAAAATAGAGTCCAAATTTGAAAACATTGTAACAATAATTTTAAAAACCGGAAATGAAGCCGAATTCTTTACCTTTAAAATGCCGTTTGCTAAATTAGTTTACGTCGATTTCCGGCGAAATAGCATAAAAAAACGTTCCAGACTTTTTTTGAAGTTTTGTCCGGAAACTTTTCGCCGGTAGTGTATATCAATAACACAGGCCCACACAAAAAAAGTTGTGTGTGCTGGGTGTCCCACTACATTTTTCCTACGTATTTTTTCCCGCTGAACACGAATCTGAAGTTAGAATTAGGGGTCGCACATGAAATGTTCGAGAAAATCCATAAAAACTGATAAAAATCACGATCTAGTGCACAAAAAAAAAAGTTGTGTATGCTTGGTGACCCACTACGTTTTTCCCACGTATTTTGTCCCGCTGAACATGAATCTGAAGTTAGAATTAGGGGTCGATGAGGAAATTCTCGAGAAAATCCATAAAAACTGATAAGATATCATGATATTTTTATCAGTTTTTATGCATTTTCTCGAGCAATTCCTCATCGACCCTTAATTCTAACTTTAGATTCGTGTTCAGCGGGACGAAATACGTAGGAAAAACGTAGTGGGACACCCAGCATACACAACTTTTTTTTTGTGCGAAAAGATTGCTAGATCATGATTTTTATCAGTTTTTATGGATTTTCTCGAGCATTTCATGTGCGACCCCTAATTCTAACTTCAGATTCGTATTCACCGGGACAAAATACGTAGGAAAAATGTAGTGGGACACCCAGCACACACAACTTTGTTTTTTTTTTCTGGGCCTGTGTAATTTTTTCTTTCATTAACTTACCCATCAATTCGGCAAATCCACCGACCGGTACGCGACATGTTCCCGTAACGAATTGTAGTAACCTTGCCCGTTTTTCGCTATCCGTCGTCCTCACAAACTTGAAAGCAGAAATGAATTCGATTGAAACTTGCAGAATCGATAATTTGAAGATTTGCATGAAGATCGCAAATTCTTACCTGCCAGAACCACAAGACTTGTTTGCTGTTTCGCGTGTAATGCCTGTAAATGGCATTTCGTTGCCAATCGTCAACATCGATTTCTTGCATACCGCAGAGCATTAGCTCAAGTTCTCGCTCGTCGAAATATTTTAACCATTCGAGAGGTACGACAGAATTGAAACCCTCCAAAAAGGCTTTTGTCTGTTCCTCGATTCCTCTCGTCATTCGCCATTCGGTCATTAGTCTGATAAAATTGTCATTAATGTTTTTAACAAATTACATCGCAAACAGGATTAAATGAATGAATTCTAACAAATGTTTACTCGCCTTATATAATCTTCCTTGTTTTCTTCAACGACTCTGACCTTGTCACCGCCTTCCTTCAGTTCATGATGTATAACTTGACCGAGAATTTCAAAGTCAACGCTGTAATACAATTCCAAGCCGCACTCGTCGATATTATTCTCCTTTATCCATACGAGAGATTTGTAGAATTCCGGATCTATGGACTCGATGTCTTTCATGATCAATTTTTTATTGAGCATACGCTTGTAAAAAGGCATCGTGAAACCGCTGTATATAAAACGTCCGTGATAAAGAGCCTGAAAATTCGATTATCCGTTATAATGGTCAAGTTTTTCTAAAACGCGTAGAACAGTTGGAAAAAGGGTTTGTCCTTACCATTGCGATAAACCTGCCGATAAATTTGAAATACTGCAAATGATCCGGATTAACGTACGAGGCTGGATTTATCTGCAAGCTGTAATTGCTCTTGTTCGCATATTCGAATAGGCAATACATCGGATTCAGTACCTCGTGGCTCAATAGGAAAAACCATTCTCTAAAGAGATTTGCAAGGAAAGAAGAAAATCGTTTTAAAACTTATATGATATCGTACGATCTACGAAGAGTACTATCTGAGCTATTAGACGTAACACTTTACCAAAGCAGGGTTGCAAAATTTGTGATGTAAAAGTAATGCATTATTCATTACTTTTAGAATGTGTAATGGAAAAAATTTCCATTACTCATTATAATGTAGTGTGTAGTGGAACAAATTTCCATTGCCCATTACAATGTAGTGTGTAATGGAAAAAATTTGCATTACCCATTACAATGTAGTGTGTCATGGAAAAAATTTATATTACCGATTACAATGTAGTGCGTAATGGAAAAAAAATCCATTACCCATTACAATGTAGTGTGTAATGGAAAACAATTTCATTACCCATTGCAATGTAGTGTGTAATGGAAGAAAATTTCATTTTTTTCCATTACACACTACATTGTAATGAGTAATGGAAATTTTTTCCATTACACACTACAATGTAATGGGTAATAAAAATGGCAATGCATTACAAAAAGTAATGCATTACTTGCAACCCTATACCAAAGTGATTTTATTACCTCGATACACCGCCGTAATCGAGACCCTCCTCGCCCTTGAAGATTATGTACAATCTTCGACGAAGAGCAAATGCCTCGGCATTCATTATTTGGTGATAAGAATCTTCGAAAAGTGTTTGTCTACTGACACTGATCTTTATGTGATTCGGCATAGCGTTTGTTTGGCACAAAAATCTGAATTGCGACAATTTCCAACGGAATGATCTTTCGTACGCTCTCGGTACACGAAAAACGCCTTTTGGTCTGTGATAGGAAAATGTAAAAATTATTTTCACCATAAAATATAAGATTTTCAAATTTGCAGATGAATAATTGAGATATTTATCGTACCCTTTTGGCGCGCCGGGGCGAGGATCCTGGAATGTTGTAGTTCTGGTATTGTGATCGACGAAATATCGTACGCCATCCTCGGTTAGACGAATTTCCCAACCATCCGGCAACGGAGGTTCATCTATTCCCGTTTCTTGTCCCTGTGTACGAGGATCCTCCCACTGGGTCGTACGATTCTTATGATTGACGTAATAAACTCGTCCCTCAGGCTGTTTTCGTCTCTCCCAACCGGCGGGTAAAGGTCCAAGAGCGTCGTCCTCGTCGACGACAGCGGGAATCATGGGTCCGGCAACGGCTGCCTGAGAGGCTAAAGCTTGCTGAACCATCGACATTCAATGGTTAAAATAAAATTACGATATTAAGACGTTCTTATTGTCTGTTAATTCAATGTTATATATGGGGTGTTCCATCCCAAATCGGACAGTTTGGAAAAAAACTTGTTTTTTTATTTCCTCAATTTTTTTTTATTTTTTAGTACCCATCAAAAGACCCTTCCTGTTAAATTTTGAGATTTTTTCGATTAACCGTTCAGAAGAATTTAAATTTAAAAAAACTGCTCTTTTTTCAGTTTTTTGGTCATAACTTCTTTAATAATGGTCCAAATTCAGTGTTTATTTTTTCAAAATTTTTGTTTTTATAGCCTTTTCGGAAAAAAATACAAAACAAAAATATTCGACGTGTTTTTGATTAAGTTTTTTGTTTTTAAATTTGAATCGTGTTTTCAAAAGTGAGTGCATATTTTGATTTTTTTCAATTTTTTATGTTAAACTTCTATTTATTCAACAACTTTTAAGACTAGTCCGGTCGGGGGCCCTCCATAATTACTATTTTTTTCAATTTTTGAAAATAAAAATAAATTGTCCATATATCATTATGAATATCAATTTTTGTGTAGTCTTTTTTTCATTATTTAGAATTTATTTTGACACATTTTTATTGTTAACAGGTTCTTGAAATTAGTAATTAATCGTTAAGTCTGTTTATGAACAATAATAACAACAATTTGTAATTATTCACATATTCTTTTGAAAATCTTACATATATGATTATTTCCTTGAATTGAAATATTCCTTTGCCAATACGTTTTTATGCTTATTAGAATAATTGAATGAAATTTTTGTATCCCTGTGATTGACTCAGCAGTATTGAATCCAAATAAAATCTTTCTTTTGCATCTAAATAGTGTTTCTCAGGTGAAAATTTGACAGTAATATTCGGTAGACTATTTAGGTTCGATGCCCAGTCATACAATTTTTGAACTGTTGTTATTTGCTTATCGATTAATTATTAATGATTAATTTTTAAAATCTGTCAACAATAAAAAAAAGTGTCAAAATTAATTAAAAATGATTTAAAAAATACTATACAGTAACAAAAATTGGTATTCGTAATAATTTATAGAATTTTTCTTTTTAATTTTCAAAAATCGAAAAAAAAAATAGTAATTATGGAGGGCCCATGACCAGACTAGTCTTAAAAGTTGTTGAATAGATAGAAGTTGGAAATCAAAATTTAAAAAAAAAAAAAAAACGAACTCACTTTTGAAAACACGATTCAAAGTTTAAAACTCAAAAAACTTATTCAAAAACACGTCGAATATTTTTTTTGTATTTTTTTCTTAAAAGACCATAAGAAAAACAAAAATTTTGAAAAATAAACCCTCAATTTGGACCATTATCAAAGAAATTATGACCAAAAAACCGAAAAAAGAGCGGTTTTTTTACAATATTAATATCTTGTGAGCGGGTAATCGAAAAGCTCAAAATTTAACAGGAAGAGTCTTTCGATGCGTACTAAAAAATATAAAAAATCAGAGGAAAAAAAAAGTTTTTCAAACTGTCCAATTTGGGATGGAACGTCCCATATATTTTTCTCTGCAATTGTCCAGAAAGATTCGGGTGTTTGCATTTCGAGACACAGAGAATAACATTGATCAAACGTACCTGATTTGGATAGAGAAAACGTTGATTGCCCTGTTGAACAACGTACTGTCTCTCGCCCTGCCAATGCTGAAAGTGTTGGAGTCTCTCGGTATTGGGTCTCTGCCACGTTGTACTGCGGGTATTGTGATCGACGTAGTATATTCTGCCGCGTGGATCACGTCGTACTTCCCATCCGGGAGGCAACGGTTGCGGTCTCTCCCAGGATGTGCTGCGGGTATTGTGATCGACGTAATATCTACGACCGTAGACATCGTATCTCATGTCCCAACCCGCTGGCAAGGGTTCCTCGGCGGCATTTTCCGCAGCCTCGACGGCGAGAACCGATGCGCCTGGCTGAGTCTCGGGTGTTTCCGAACCCGGAGAAGCTCTCATCAGAGCCAAATTAGCGCTGGGTCGATTATTGGCGTTCGTCGTTTCGTTCGTCGCTGGAGTCGAGTTACTCGTTCTCATGAGTTGTATATTATTCAAAGCTATCCTCGTCATTTCGTCCATCGGAGCGGGCGTTCTGTTGGGGTGCGAAAGCTGATGGAGGTTGTTCATCGCGGTCCTCGTCGCCTCATCCGGAACTGAAGGCGTTCGGTCGGGATTCGAAAGCTGATGCAGGTTGTTCATCGCGGTCCTCGTCGCCTCATCCGCAACTGAAGGCGTTCTGTCGGGATGCGAAAGCTGATGCAGGTTGTTCATCGCGGTCCTTCTCGACTCATCCAGAACTGAAGGCGTTCTGTCGGGATGCGGAGGCTGATGGAGGTTGTTCATCGCGATCCTTCTCGCCTCATCCAGCGCCGCAGGCGTTCGGTTCGGTTCTAGCATTCGTTGCAGGTTGTTCATCGCAGTCCTCGTTACTTCGTCCGACTCCGCAGGCGTTGCGTTGGGTTCCAGAATTTTTTTTACATTATTCCTAGCTGTCCTTTCCATGTCCTCCAACGCCGTAGACGCGCCGCCGCCTTCCATGTGTTGTCTGTTATTAACGGCGATCCTCGTTATGTCGCCCGCCGAATTGTAATCCGGATCGTGAAGCATGTTCGACGAGCTACGTTGCACCGTCAACGGTTGTACCGTCGAAGGAGCCGTATTTTCCGTACCCTGACCACGCATCAGAGCTCTTATACCGCCATTAAGAACACTACGGTTGCTCGCCGCGTCGCTGTTCGATGCACCTGTCAGCGAAAAAATCCATATTATTTCGAATCTGGATTTCGATTGATTATACACTAGCGGTGAAAATTTTCCGGATAAAACTTCAAAAAAGGTCTGGAACGTTTTTTTATGCCACTTCGCCGGAAGTCAACGTAAACTAATTTAACGACCGGCATTTTTAAGAAGAAGAATTCGGCTTTATTTCCTGATTTTTTAATTATTTTTACAATTTGTTTTTAGAATTGGACTCTATTTTGAAAACAGCTCTTTTTTCGGCTTTTTCCCCTCTCTTCAGGTGTACCGATCTTCAAGAGGAAATTTTTTAGATACATTTTTACGATTGGATTCATAAAGAGGAAAGTTTGAGCATCAATTTCCTTTTTTCAAAAACTTGGAGCATTTTTTTTCCAGTTATTGTGTTTTTTGTGAAAAAAGAGGAAATTTGAAAAATCCCGTATAACACGAAAACAAAGAGGATTCATGAAAAACTTCAAGATAGCAAAAAGGTGCGTCTGTTTTTGTTGAGTGGAGAAGAATTTTTTCAGATTTTTTGTCCCAACATTTTTTTTCTGATTTTCTGGGTCGGAGCTCAGATCATTCAATTACCATAGCTCGAGAACTATGGGATTATTGATAAAATTTCAAGAGGAAAAAATACTTTATTTTACCATTTTCAACACATTGGATTTTTTTCCCCTAATTTTTTTCCAGCCTCAACATGAGAAAACAAAATTTTGGAAAAAAAATCTGAAAAAATTCCTCTCAACTCAACAAAAACAGACGCAACTTTTTGCTGTCTTCAAGTTTTTCATGAATTCCTAATACCTCTTACATGAGTAAAAAAATAAAATAAAAATAAAACATATCTTAGCAAAATATCAAAATTTTCTAAGACATGTTTTTTTTTTATTTAATTTTTTTACTCATGTAAGGGGTATAAAGAATCAATTTTTTAATTTTATTTTAAAAACTGAAACAAAGTTAATTATAAAAAAAAACATGAGGCAGCCGCATCCCACTTTCTGATTATGATAGATATTACTTATTTATGAGCCAGAATCTGTGGAAAAAATTGCTGAATTTTAAAAATGGTGTTTTTTCAGTTATCACTTTTTTACACAAAAATGATTGTCGCGCCACCTGAAGGAGTGGCCAGAAAAATCTTTTAAAAAATAAGGCTGTTTTTGAATTGGAATCAATGCGAAAAAAAAAATTATGCAAGGATCTGATGACCCAAGGGAAATGACCCCACGTTTTCACTTGGAATGCCGAATATACATATATTTTGAAAACTTACCGAGAGGCAACGGACCACCCGCACCCGAACATTGCGACTGTCGTGTTAGCTCGTTAAGAACTGGCGGTGTAACACCGCTCATGTCAATCTTCAAACCATCGAAAAGCGTCACTAATTCACCAACTTTCGACAATTGGGAATCGTGCTTACTCTCGTTCATAAGATCCAGCGTCAACTCAAGATTTTCCAATTTTCCATTGTAATGGGACAATATTTGAAAAAGACTTATTCGCTTTTCCCCGATCATTGTGTCCTTGCGGAATGTACTGTGATCCAACAAACGAAAGTGTAACTGTGAGTAAGGTGTTACAAGAATCGTAAATTCCTCGTTCCATTTTGGCTGATAAGTTGACTTAGACACTTCAGTTTTCCTCGGACTTTTGTCGTCGACGGAAAATTCGATGTAAGGATTGGGCTTGAGAAACGAGGAACTTCTCAGTACAGCCGCTTCGACTGAAAAAATTTACGAAATCACTGGTAATGCTTCGTTCGATGGAAAGAAAACACTAAGCTCTGAATTTTTTTAGTCAAACTTATTGCCTATTAAATATTGTTCCTTGTATGTATTGAATATACATTGAAATATATTTATTTGCAATCTAAAGAGTTTAATTTTAATATGTTCAGTGCTGTTCATTAATGCCTGCAAATCTTTGAAAGAATCTTGAAAAGAATTTCCCAAGATTCTGAGATTCTTTTTAAGATTCACTCCAAGATTCTTCTGAAGAATCTTTGAAAGAATCTTGAAAAGAATTTTAGAATCTTGGAAAGAATCTCAGAATCGTTAAAAGCATCTTAGATTCTTTCCAAGATTCTTTCAAAGATTTGCAGGCATTAATGAACAGCACTGTACATTGTAGAAAATCATTTTTCCCCGTAAAAATAAATTAAAAAAGATTTTTCTTACTGGTTATGCTCAGCTGATGGAACCCTGGTGATCCTGCCTCCTCGTCGCAATGAGACATTGTACAAGTTCTTCGGAGGCTTAAATGACGAACTTATCCTAGGCAAGTGATCATAATCTTGCTCTTCGCTAGTACAGCGTTACGATCTGAAATATAACTATTTTTAGATGTAAATAATTATACAAGACAAATTTGAGTGTTGGGCTGATCTAAAGAAATTCGTTTGCTACTTAAAATATGCATTTCAATTGTTCAGGTACTTTTCATGAGTTCTAAGTAAAAAGCATACAATACTTTTGCAACTATTTCCATACTAAAGACTTTTTTTGTAAGGCAAAAGTACAAATGACCAAAATTTTTGATGGATTAATAACATGAGCAGTGGAACGGGATAAATTACATTTTATAACATAGCACATTATTAAAATTTTATCTAAAAATTGATTTAAGGGATTCATTTGAGGGATTGATTCAAGGATTTACTGATAAATGAAGTGTTCAGTTGATACACCAAATCAAGTTTTTTATCAATATTTTTCAAATACAAAAATTATTTTTCAATAAAAATAATTTGTATTTTCTATTTCCTGTATTTCCTTGTACAAGGCACTGCTCTAAAAAATAGTAATAATTACAAAAACAACTGAACTCTGAATAAATTTCCAAACCAAAGACATTGATAATTTTGAGGCAATCTTAGCGTCAATCAATAAGCAGCTGTCTCATGCTTCTTTAGCCGATAAGATTTATTAAAACTTATCTTCCATCAGGCGATGCAATGTAAATATAATATTCATCGGTATTCTCAAATGCTTTTATGTACTGTTCAATAAACAGATTGACGGGTAATCGTAATTTGAATATTCGACAAAGTGATTTAAAAAAATGGTATATTCTAATTACCACTTTTCTCGATACATTTTGAAATGATTATTGAGGAAAAAAGAGCATTTCTTAGGGTATCAATATTATGCCAAAAAGGAAAAAGTCCAATGTGCGCTTATCATATCAATATGCGAGAGATAAATGTTGAAAATACGTGCCGTTTTTAAACTCCAGGTTTAGCAACAATTGTATGTCTTACTCTGTATTTTTTCTGCAACACGTCACACGAAGAATTGAATTATGTTTTTATGGAATGCGAAGATTGTAGCACTAATTTATCGTTGTGTTTGTTCAACGAACGGAACCCGTCGAGTGACGAAATAACGCGAAAACTTTTTTTTTTTTTTTTACTATCTTTATGAGCGCCGTTGGCGTAAATCGGAGCACGATTGACAGGACAGATTGAGCGATATTTTCGGGAGTGCCGAAGTGTGACGAAAACCGAGAATTCGCGAGAATCTCATATTGTATTCCGGTGCAATTACGATCCTGTCATTCGTCGTTGATCGAGACTTTTCGGTCACTACGTTGACGGACACTCTTTCATTTTTTCTTTTATCGACACTGCGAAAATGTTTTTCTTTTTTTTTTTTTTTTTTCAAGTACGCACCTAATGTTTAAGAGATGTGTTTCCAGCACAGCTTCGAAAACCATGCATCGCAGGTAAAGTAATCCAATTTATATTCGCAAACACTCCCTTTCTAGCATTATCATCGAAACTCTCTCCGCTCAACTATCGGTCGTCCGCCATTTTGACAATACACATACCCTGCATTCGTTTTGGAAGCCTAAGCGCTTGTGAGCGCCACATCCTGTAGCGTTTTATACGTCGATGCAAATCTATACATTCGCGCTTAAAGCCACTTAAAGCGCGTAAACGTCTAAGACGAACGCGGTTAGAAAGGAGCGAGAGGGGCACGAGAGAGAGAGAATTACACAAATTGACCAACGTGATTGATCTCCTGTCGAAAAATATCCCTTGAGAGTCCAGAAAAGTAACTAGATTTGAAAAAAATCCGAATTGGCAGCACTGATGCACTCCGGGATTTTAGCCACTTTTTAGAAATTATGTCTGATCATGACCTCGATTATTTGGAATAAATAAAAGATTGAAAAATTTATTTTCAACGATGAGCACTGACAATAAAGTTAAATATTTGGTGGTAGATACCAGTGCGTTCATCAAGAATGTGCCCCTACAGGTATTTTAGAAAAATCTATTAAAAACATTGCAGTTTCATGATTTTTTGGAAATTGTTTATCAACATAGGTTAAATATCGATGGTGATCTTGCAACTGTGCACGTGGTTAAATATTATGAATTTTATTAAGTCAAATGGTTTTGTTTGTTTTAGGATATGGGTGTTAACATTGTGACGGAAGAAAATGTCGTAAATGAAATAAAAAATAAGAGACAGCTACGAAGGCTGGTTGTACTTCCTTATGAGTTGTCTATTAAAGATGCCTTTCCTGAGAACATTCGGTTCGGTAAGAACAAAATTCGTGTTTGAACATCCGAATAATGACCTTGGCTCTTCATAATTTCTTAACTATGGCAAAACCAAAATCTATTAACTTTTTTGCTCCTCGTTCAATTCTGCGACGTCGGATTTTTTCTAAAAATAAATTGCACGTACAATTGAGAGTATTTTGACCCATTTATACGTTGGTAAGCTGCATGATCTTAGCAGGCTTTGGAGAACAAAAAGTTCAAAACCTTTTTTCTTTCCCTCCCAATTTAGATATTTTTAGTAAAAAAAACTCGAAATTAAGAGTGGTTAAACTTAGTTGTAATTATTTTTTTACATAAAATTTTGGATGCAATGTGAGCTTATTCTCTCATTCATGAAAAATAAATTTTCAAATCGGTCAAATAATAGTAAATTTATGAGCACTTGGAATTTCGCTATTTTGAGGTTTCCGAAAAGTCACCCAAAGAGGCAAAAAAGATTTTATTTTTATTTTTATCGTTTTCAAACTTTATTTTAATGGAAAACTCACCGCTGATTGCAAATGAAGTATTTGTTGAAAAAAAATTTATTCATTAAAAAAAGGTTGGGAAATCAAGAGAAAAAAAATTTAAATGAAAATTCATAATAATTTTGAGTTTTTGGAGAATTCGTTGGTAGTTTCCTATTCGATGGAAAAAAATAAATTTATATGAGGTTTGAAAAAAATAAATTGAAAATTTTTTGCCAATTTTCGAAAGTTTTCAATTTCAGGATTTAATTTTTGCAAATTTAAAAGCTGATGAATATTCATCTCTCAGAGTTCATAGCTCAATAGCTACGATTTGCTATTACATCAATATTCGCGAAAAAAACTTTGACAAAATTTATGTCAAGGACAGAACAGAATGAACAAAACAGCTCATTAGAAACATAATTATAATAAATTATTTCGAAAAAATGTTGAAATTGTATAAAATTTACAGTTACCGAATTTGCTAAGAAAACCGGCGATTACACGAGTCTCTCAGCTACGGATATCAAAGTTATAGCTCTAACTTATCAATTGGAAAAAGAGCATGTGGGTACGTCTCATCTCAAGGATGCTCCTGTTGTATCGAAAACAATAGACGCTAGCAAAGATCGGCCATTGGACCATCCAAAGAGCATAGCTGGCTTTTATCTTCCCAGAGCCGGTAAAGAAAGTGACGATGATGAAAATGGCGATGAAGAGACTAAAACAAAAGACAAGAGACAAGAGACTGAAGAAAATGAACCGACAGTAGAGCAAGATGAAGATAAGAGAGTCGATGAGGAAAAAAATATCGACAACGAAATTTCGAGCGAATTGGACGAGTCGGATTCGTTTGAGGAAACCAATTCGGCTGATGAGTCGGATTATTTGACCGCCGTGTCGGACGTCGATGAGCAGTGCGCGGATGATTTGGCCGCAAAATTTGAGAGCTTGAATTGCAATCACGAAGAATTGAAACTCGAAGGTAACGGCGAGCACAGAATCGACGATATTCTGGCGCCTGTGAGAAAGGAAATCGAGGATGACGATTCCGGCGATGGAGGGAGTGAGGATAGCGACGACGATAGCGACGATCGTGGATGGATAACTCCAAGTATGTTTTTTTTCTTTGGAAAATTCACATCCGTTATTCCTAGGCAGGGTTGCAAAATTTGTAATGTAAAAGTAATGCATTGTTCATTACTTTTAGAATGTGTAATGGAAAAAATTTCCAATACAATGTAGTGTGTAATAGAAAAAAAATTCCATTACGCATTGCAATGTAATGTGTAATAGACAAAACTTTGATTGCAATTTTGGGAACGGAAAAATATAAATAAATAAATTATTGCAATTTTGAATTACATTTTATTGACTTAGGATTTAAATTTTTAGGTACCTTAAAATCGAAAAAGCATCTATATTATAGATGCTTAAATTCTAAGTCATAAGTCAATAAAATGTAATGGGAAATTGCAATAATTTATTCATTTCTATTTTCCCATTCCCAAAATTGCAATCAAAGTTTTGTCCATTATACATTACATTGCAATGGGTAATGGAAATTTTTTCTGGTACACACTACATTGTAATGGGTCATGACATTTTCTACCATTACACACTACATTATAATGAGTAATGAAACATTTTTCCATTACACACTACATTGTAATGGGTAATGGAAATTTTTTCCATTAGACACTACATTGTAATGGGTAATGAAAATGTTTTCCATTACACACTACATTGTAATGGGTAATGGATTTTTTTCCCTTACACACTACATTGTAATGAGTAATGTAAGTTTTTTCCATTACACACTACATTGTAATGGGTAATGGAAATTTTTTCCATTAGACACTACATTGTAATGGGTAATGAAAATTTTTTCCATTACACACTATATTATAATGACTAATGAACAATTTTTCCATTACACACTACATTGTAATGGGTAATGAAAATGTTTTCCTTTACACACTACATTGTAATGGGTAATAAAAAATTTTCCCATTACACACTACATTTTAATGGGTAATGAAAATTTTTTCCATTACACACTACATTGTAATGGGTAATGGAAATTTGTTTCATTACACACTACATTTTAATGGATAATGGAAATTTTTTCTATTACACACGACATTATAATGACTAATGAACATTTTTTCCATTACACACTACATTGTAATGGGTAATGAAAATGTTTTCCTTTACAAACTACATTGTAATGGGTAATGAACATTTTTCCCATTACACACTACATTTTAATGGGTAATGAAAATTTTTTCCATTAGACACTGCATTGTAATGGGTAATGAAAATTTTTTCCATTACATACTACATTTTAATGGGTAATGGAAATTTTTTCCATTACACACTACATTATAATGAGTAATGAAAATTTTTTCCGTTACACACTACGTTGTAATGGGTAATGAAAATGTTCTCCGTTACACACTACATTGTTATGGGTAATGTAAGTGTTTTCCATTACACACTACATTGTAATGGGTAATGAAAATGGCAATGCATTACAAAAAGTAATGCATTACTTGCAACCCTGTTCCTAGGAAGAGAAATTCAATTTAATGGATCTCGTAACGTTTTTCAGGTAATATCGCCGAAGCGAAAAAATCAATGGATTCCGACATTGTCGCTGACAAGCCCTCGGTCGTCGCTTGCATGACGACCGATTTCGCGATGCAAAATGTACTCAAACAAATCGGTCTAAACGTCGCCGCTCTCGATGGACGAGTTATCAAGCAAATGAGAACTTTTATATTTCGTTGTTACGCTTGTTTCAAGACCACGAGTATAATGACCAAGATATTTTGTCCTTCTTGCGGTCTGAAGACACTGAAAAAAGTTGCAGTGTCACTGGATGATGAGGGGAAACAGAGAATTCACATTAATTTGCGAAAACCACTGTCGTCAAAGGGAAAAAAGGTAACGATCACATGATTCGACAAGAAAAAAAGATATTTCGTATATTATTGCTCATTAACGTTTTGCTTACTCATTTAGGAAACTTTGATTTTACGAACACAAAAATCAAGAATTTTCATCCACTCAGCTTCTTTTACAAAGAAGGCAAACTTTTTGAATTCGCTTTCTCATAACATATGCTTTCTAATCCACACGATTTTTTTAGAAAATATTTTCTCTTATAACCGCTCTGTTTTCAAAGTTTTCATTGCCAACGCCGCGAGGAGGAAAACACGCGAACAATCCGATTTTATGCGAGGATCAACCGATTCCCGATCAGAAACCGACTCGACTCGCACGGATGAAAAATGATCCTCTCAACGATGATTACGTAGCTGGCTATTCACCGTTCGTCATGCGTGACGTTAATTCCAAGTCAGCGATGTTGGGAATCCGTCCGGGTTGCGAAGTCAAACATTGGATGAAGAAAAATCCAAACGAATCGCGTCGGAGACGCAAATAAGCAGTTTGCACTTAAGACACTTTTTTCATTATTTTCTATCGTCCCTCGCGTGTAATACTGTAAATAAAATCACGTAAAATACAAGTGTAAACAATATTCGTTCCTTTTGCCTGAAAACCTTCACTCTATGGCTCAATGCTGGAACGAAAAAAATTATTTTTTACCATACAATAAATTTAAAAAACATTTTTTAATGTTTATTCGAATAAGATTTCAAATGTCGCTTCGTCATAAAATAAATGGAGATTTGCAATTTGTACTTTTTCAAAAGTTTTCGTCTCCGAAGGAAGCCTGACTCAGTGATCGGCACAATCGATATTTTCGTCAATTTAATTACCTCTAATTACTCTATTAGAAAATTTTATAATTGTTCCAATAAATATTACTCATTATTAAGGCACTCAGTAATTAGGCAGTAAGGTATTTCTAATATTCGAAAATTCGATAATTCATGGTCGATTATTATCCAATAAACCTATAACTTGTAATTTAGATCAAATAATTACTCAATAACCAAGTAATTAAAATTTTGCTCTTATGAATTACTGATTTTTTTGAAAATTAGGTAATTGTTCCTTCTCATTATCAATTATCGAAGTAATTAAATACTTGAGTACTCTACTTACTAATTTTTTATGAAATTAGTTAATTATTCTTTCCAATTAACTATTCGGATCGAATGAGTAAATTATTAATTCTTTGAATTACTAATTTTTCAAAACAATAGTTAATCATACTTTGCAATTATTAATTATTTGATAGCCAGTGTTGTACTATAAAAACTTGGTCATCTGTGGCTTGGAATCAATTTGACGCCAAGTTTATGGTAAGTTTTTGGTGAGCAACATTTGGATACAAGTTGATCGAAATCTGAGGCCGGTAACTGAATACAAGTTGTAGGCAAACTTGTGCACAAAATATACTCCAACTTTTGTACAAGTTCATTCCAATAACATCTACAATTATTTGTAGTCAAGTTGGACTTAAATTGTGAAGGAATTTATAATTAATTAGTAATTTGTATATCTAAATTATTAATTATTCAAATAATTGGTAATTGAAATAGTTCAATAACTAATTACTTGAATAATTAGTAATTTAGATATATACATTACTAGTTATTCAAATAATCAATAATTGACATAATTCAATTATAAATTATTCTAATAATTAGTAATCCAAATAATTCAATTACTAAATAATTTAATGACAAGTATTTTAAAGAATATACGATTATTAATTTTTCTAATAATGAATATAATTCAAAGAATACACATATTCAATATCCAAATAATTCGTAGTATTGGTCTTCAAATTACTGATTATCGAAATAACTAAAAAAATAATGCATGATAATATTAATTTTGTAAAATAACGATTAATTAAAAATCTAAATTTTTTTTTGCCGATCACTGGTCTGACTCGATTACTATCTCAATCAGAGGCTTTATTAAGGCTTTATTAAGTACGAGAAACAAAATAATGGAGCAATGCACCAAATTTTAATTTCCAGAATTTTGTAAACTTATTTACACGTTAAAAAAAATATGCTCCGGGTGAGGATCGAACTCACGACCTTAAGATTATGAGACTTACGCGCTGCCATCTGCGCTACCGAAGCGAGTGCATGGTCAAATACCGGGAGCGCACAAAGCCCGTTTAGAAACTGGAGAAAAGCACGACCAGGGGGGTGACATCGCTATATCCCTGTACTGCAAAAGTGGTCCACTTTTGGCAATGGGTTCTTAGTTCCTCTACGTGGCGCTAGTTGTCACGCGGGAGCACAGAGAGGGAGATCCGGGAGCCCACGGAGCTCTAGGAGGGGAGCGTTTGTTGACAATTGGCAGTTTTGAGGTTACGGAGGTTACGAGAACGTTTTGGAAGACGTCTACGATTATAAAGGATTGTCATTTCCTTGTGAAACTCATGCTCACGATATTTTTTGTGAAATCCTCCAATGTTTTTTGACACTGCGTATGCAACGATATTGTGCACGTATAAATGCCGAAAAAAAAAGAAAATCAGGAAAAAAAAAGTCTCTTAATTTTGTAAAACTTGAATAAAAACGATAAAAACAAATATTTCTCTGCATATTTTTATTTTTTTTCGTTGACCTCATAGGTTATATAGGTTATATATAATATTCGAATGCTTTCAATTGCTTTCAATCCTTTCAATGCATTTCGAGCGCGCGGAGGAGAACGAGGAGAGGCACTGACCCCCCACTCTGCCACTGACAGCTGCAGCGGGTGCCTACTAGCGCCACGAGGGACGAAATTTGGTGTTAAAAAAGTACTGGGATTTATGACATTTATGTGCCTATTCCAGCGGTCTGATGTCACCCCCCTGAGCACGACCAAGCACGACGCATATGGAGAGCACGTGCTCTCTCTCTAGTTCTCTCCCCCACTTCTCCTGACCACGGCCTTTGATAGAAAGAAAGAAAAGGATTCGTGTCGACTGTCGCGCGTCAGTGCAATCGAATATTGCAAGAAACGTGCGTGCATGACGCGAATCGTCGTGTCCGTATAATTGTCGTTGGTACAAATGTTGTGCCCGGAAATATGGGACTTCAAAGCTCCCGAGCACCATTTCGAGATCGAACGAGTGAATTATCGGTCGGAGCAAGTTCCAGCGACTGTTAGTGCTCATTACTTTAATCATTCGGTGAGCCATAAAAAATACATTGCAACTGATATTTTTCTCCTCTCTCTCTCCATCATTCGCTTATTGCGCGTTACACGAGAATCTCGAAGGCTCGCGTTATATCGAGCTTTTTCAATGATTTTACGTAATTTTCCGTCTGCTTTTTTTGGACCCACGCCAGATTTCTATCGTGCTTCCTGACACAAGCATCGTTCACGACGATCTGCGTGACAGTATTCTTGAAGACAGTGATTATTACAAAATCACTCATCTACGGGCGCACGAACTTGTCAACAAAGAGTTCATCGAGGCATTCGTTAAGAAAGGTCAGTCCAAGATATAATTAAAAACAAAAACTTTTTTTTAAATCATCCGTCACTTTCATACCTTTGCAGAGCTCGACCGCAGTCTTTGCTGTGCAATTCTCTGCCTCTTTCTCTCTCAGCATCATTTCATATTGTATAAAAACATCAACAGAATTTGGACCTTTTCCACAATTCCGCTAGCCAAAAAAACTTTTGCCTCGAATTTGTAATCCATTGTCATCATTTTTCCACGAGCAAAGTATCATTTGCATTATTTGAAACAAAATTTTTTATGATAAACCCTTTTTGAAAATCAGATTTGCAATCTGTACATTTTTTGTGTGCTTGCTGCATTTGAAGAAACATTTTTAAAAACTCTGCAGAAAAATTCTTTACATACTTCGATAATTTGGGAATTGTAATTAGGAATTTGCAAAGCTCTGGGTTCTTTTTGTTTAAATAGCGATTATGAGCAAGACTGAATACACAAACTCAAAACAAAGTGCTATTTGGAATATCTGGCAAAAATAATTATAAAATGTTTAGTTTATTTTCTTTGAATTTTTTATCCTTGCACAATTCTGCTTTCTTATATCTGAAATAAAAGTTTTGAATGATTACGAGCTTGTTTTTGGTTTAAAAGCTATATTTTGGTTAACATCAATCTCTCTTGGAGGTAAAATAACTTATGACAAAGCTCAATAAATCCATGGGCATATTCTTCATTATTGAATTCATTGTTTACAAGATTGAGTTACCAAATTTTAATGTGCACTTACAATTTTTCGTTCAGTTTAAAATCTGTACATTTGTAGATTGAGAAATTGAATAGAATGAAACTCTGGTATTGGCTTCTTTACTAAATTTAGATTTTAATCAACATTCAATGAAAACTTATTATGTACTCTTCATTTCAATCCAAGAGCGAGCAACTTTTGCACCACACTAATTTCGCGAGAATGGAAAATTCAAAGAAAAGTAAATAAATTAAACATTTTATAATTATTTTTGCCAGATATTTGAAACAGCAGTTACTTTTGTGATTCTTTATTCAGTCTCGATCGCAATCGCTATTCAAAGAAAAACAACTATTGACATTGACAACTATTGAATACAAAAAGAATTATCGTATTAATTATTTACAGGATTGAGCTACCAAATTTTAACATGCAATTACAATTTTGGGTTCAGTTTAAGATCTTGTAAATTTGTAAATTGGGAAATTGAATAGAACGAAACTCTGGTGTTACATTATTTACCAAATTTAGATCTTTAACATTCAATGAAAACTTACGTACTCTTAATCGAACTTTCTTCCCGTGTTAATTTCCATTGAGAGGATTCACGTAACGTAAATATTTTAGGGGAGCTAACTCTGCTGACGATCGGCAAGAGGATCGATGCTCACAATCTAATCTGCGTCTGTCCGACCGGTCATCTCTCGCTGTCGCTGATACGCGAGGATTATCAAAAACTTGGTCTGGGAGGCAAAGCTACGTTCTTTGATCGTAAATTGCATTCACGTTACGGTAAGTCCCTCGCTCCGTAGAGAAACACGACTGAACAAGATAAGAGGAGAAAAGATCATCCTCCGTCGTTGAAAAGACGACGAAAAAAGGAAAATAAAAAAATGCCCAGGAAGTACAAAGCGCCGGCGCTGGAAGAGCTGGCGCTTCGCTCCGTAGGCAGATACGTAACGACCTTTGGTAAAAATTTGATAAAGCCGATATGCGTGATATCCCAGCGAGATCCGAATCTTGGGACGAAGACGCTGAGCTCGTTGTTAAAATCGATGAAGCATCGTTTGAGCTCGAGCGTTCCTTGGCACCTTTACGACAGAATGGCGATAGAGGCGCTGAGCTCGATAATGAATTTGATAAACGAGACGAAAAATTCGTACAACGATTTCGCTCCCATCGGAGTATTTTTGTCGGAGATAAACGTGGTCGTGAGCCTGATCGAGGTCGTGATTCACGGTAATCTGCGGTCCATCGAATTTGCCGCATGGCCAAAGATAATGCGTCACGTTTTGTACAACAATTTGCAAAGTATGACCGGTCTCGAGATATTGGATCTTGGCTCGGGTTCGGCTGGTTGGAGAACATCGGATATCGAGAAGATAATAATAAACGGTGTGACGACGATGCCCAATCTCGTCTCGTTCACCCTCTGTTTCGATTGTACGGACAATATTATCGCTGCGGTTGGACAAAATTGTCCGAGACTGCGTTATCTCGATGTGACGGCCTCGAGATCGGTGACCGATCGAAGCATCGCTGCGTTATCGAAGATTCGAGTACTGCGAGACGTTAAATTGTTCCGGACTTCGGTTTCGGTCATCGGCTATGCGAATTTATTATTGGCAAACACGAGGCTCGAGGATATCGGACGTTGCGACGAAATTGGTGACGTCCTGGAGCACATTTGTGCGATATACGAGAAAAACGGCGACAATTACAGCAAACAAATGCAACTCCGCGCGTTCGAGAGTCGAAATGTGGCGATGAATCATCTTTATCTCTTGATAGCGATGTGCACACACATCAATCGCGTTTCATTGATGTGCGATGAAAGAATAAGCGATCTGACGATTCTCGCGCCTCTCGAAAATCTCACGGAATTGAAGCTTCTCTCCTGTTATTTTTACGCCGATCGCGTCAAGACTCTTTTGGAATTGACCAATGGGAGAATCACCAGTCTTCATTTGGAGCACGTTGAGGAAATCGATCGGAGCGCGCTCGTTTACATAAGCCAATATTGTCCGGATATAAAGAATCTGACTTTTTACAATTGTGAACTTTTGGATCACACCTCGACGCATTTTCGTAAATTTGCCGTACAACCGTTCAAACGTCTCGAGCGCATAAAATGCGTTGCCGATTGCGCCGGTTCCCATCTCGAATTTCTTCTTTCTCACTGCGTCAATGTGAGATTCATACAATTGGGATCGTCGACGGGTATCGGCGATACAACGATGACGAAGGTTTTCGCGAAAAATCCAATGACGAGACTCGAGGAATTGAAGATTTTGTACAGCGACGATTTGTCGATGAGAACGGTTCGACTTTTGATGCAAAATTGCGAAAATTTACGAAGAATATCGGAACTCGAGAGCTGGCAAGGAATATCCAGCGAGGAGCTTCGTTCCTTCAGAGAAGAATTGCGCGTCAACAATATCGATCTCGACACGAGTCCAACTTTGTCATTGGCATAATATTTGAAATTTAGTTGTTTTTTTTTTTATAATTACCAACGCAGTATCGGTGTTGCGTTATTGGGAGTTGATATCTCAGGGAATCACGTTCTCACGAGGAACGAACGGTCTAATTACGATACGATTTTGCGAGAAAGATTCGGATGCTTGATCTCAGCGAGATAAACGTATATACAAATTTTTGTTTACATTTACAGTAACGGCCAAAAGTTTCCGGACAAAAATTCAAAAAAGGTCTGGAACGTTTTTTTAATGCCTTTTTGCCGGAAGTCAACGTAAACTAATTTAACAAACGGCATTTTAGAGGGGAAGAATTTGGCTTCATATCCTGTTTTAAAAATAATTTTTACAATGTGTTTTTAGATTGGAAAACTATTTTGATAACAACTGTTTTTCGCCTTTTGTCCCCTCTCTTCGGGTGCACCCATCTTCCAGAGGAAATTTTTAAAATACATTTTTACGATTGGATTCATAAAGGGGAAAGTTTGAGCTTCAATTTCCTTTTTTGAAAAAGTTTGAGCGATTTTTTTTTCAAAGATATTTAGTTTCTTGTGAAACAAGAGGAAATTTGAAAAATCTCGTATAACACGAAAACAAAGAGGATTCATGACAAACTTCAAGATAGCAAAAAGTTGCGTCTGTTTTTGTTGAGTGGAGAAGAATTTTTTCAGATTTTTTTTCCAACATTTTTTTTCTCATTTTCTGGGTCATAGCTCGGATCATTCAATTACCATAACTCGAGAACTATGGGATTGTTCATAAAATTTTAAGAGGGGGAAATACTTTATTTTACCATTTTCAATACAGTGGAATTTTTTTCAAATTTTTTTCCCAAATTTTTTTTTTTCCCGCCTCAACATAAGAAAAAAAAATTTGGAAAAAAAATCTGAAAAAATTCCTCTGAACTCAACAAAAATAGAGGCAACTCTTTGCTATCTTGAAGTTTTTCATGAATCCTCTTTGTTTTCGTGTTATATGAAATTTTTCAAATTTCCTCTTTTTTTACAAAAAACAGAATAACTTTGGAAAAAAAAATCGCTCAAAGTTAAAAAAAAAAGGAAAGCTCAAACTTTCCCCTTCATGAATCCATCGCAAAAAGGTATTTAAAAAAATTCATCTAGAAGATGGGTGCACCTGAAGAGGGGGACAAAGGCGAAAAACAGTTGTTTTCAAAATAGAGTCCAAATCTAAAAAATTGTAAAAATAATTTAAAAAACAGGAAATGAAGCCGAATTCTGGCGCTTCAAAATGCCGTTTGTTAAATTAGTGCACGTTGACTTCCGCCGAAATGGCATAAAAAACGTTCCAAACCTTTTTTGAAGTTTTGTCCGGAAACTTTTCACCGGTAGTGTACGTTTCGTTTTTAATCGTTTTTTTTCGGAACTCGCGCGGTTTTCCTTGAGCCTGGTGCCATTTTACCCGACAGAGTGATAATTGTAGCGAGCATCGTCGCTGATGCGCGTTTCACGCGAGAATAAACTTTTATTTTTGTAACTAGTCTCATTGTACTCTTGTACGAATTGAACTGTGATGATCGACGAAAGAAACAAAGTAAATACACACGATTCTCATTTCTCCTTGATACGAAAAGAAAGAAAAAAATCAGACTGAGAATCGTTGCTCATTTGCCACTTATGAAAATGTAGGAAAAACGAAGAAATAAATTTCCATGCTTTTGTGAATTATATACAACACAAATATGCGGATGAGATTGTCAAAATTCCTTTGACCGAATGGCAATTTTAAAATAAACGAAAAACAAAATAATGGGAGAATTTCGTTTTTAAATTCCACTTGGAACTTTTTTTTTTACCGGTTACGCGTAACGTCGAGTAGTCGTGACTATTAATTTGAAGGAGGATGCTTTTGTACCCGGAAAGAAGAATTACGACCGAGCTCGGTCGTGCCTGGAAGAGAATCTGGATGAGACATTCGACGTTATACTAGCTTGGGATCCACCTGGTGAGTTATTTCTTCTTTTTTCTCATTTCTTCTCAAGCAAAATCCCCCATTGTTTTTCGGCCTCTAGAGTCCTCCTGTGCCATAAAAATCATACGAATAAGTTGTTGAATAATTTTTTTTTTTTTACAGAGGACCATTTGTGTCCATCGTCCGTAGCATCGTGGTTCCACAATCGCGGCTACAAAACTTCATTGTGCAAACAACGTTATACACAACGAATCGAACGATCAATTTTCGTGCCCAGTCTTCCAGGCGATCTCGACGAATTTTTTGATTGGCTTGGAATCTTCAGTATCGCTGGTGATACGTAAGTATCGATTGACAACGAAAATACAGTCGAATCTTGCTAACTCGAACCTCGATAACTCAAAAACCGCTATTTTGTTACCTCTGTGCCTGAGATTAAGTCTGTTCCCTTGCAAAAATCTCTGTAATTGGAAAAAAAAACAGAGAATAACGTTTTCCGAACCCATCAAGGACCATTATTTTGCCTCTGTAACTCAAAGGCTTTTTACAAAGATTTTTACAGAGAATTTTTACAAAGATACGTTACATTTTGTATAACTAGTATTCGTGTATTTTGTATAACTTGTATGGACGTAGGGTTACCATTTCGAAATTTGAAAAATCCTGACAACAAGCCTGACTTTTAAAAGAAAGTCCGGACATTTTAGTCAAGTCAAGAAGTTGATTGATTGATAAAAAAAGATTGTTATTTTATGTTTGAACCAGTAAATATGATTAATAAAAAAAGGTTATTAATTTATATTTTAACTAGTCAAGTTGATTGATAAAAAAAGATTATTATTTTATATTTGAATTAGTAAAGTTGATTGACAAAAAAGATTATTACTTTATGTTTGAACTGGTCTAGTTGATTGATAAAAAAAGATTATTATTTTATGTTCGAACTCGAAGTTGATTGTTTTAGGTTGAGATGAGACTGATTAACTAGTTGGACAAGTTGTATGTAGTTGACTAAAGATTGAAGACTGATTTAATACCTGTGTTTCACTTTTAAGTAATTTAATGTAAAAATTGAATATTTATTCAGAAATTTTCATCCAAGTAAAAAATCCGGACAATTTGAATACTCGGACAAAGTTTGAGCTTAAATTTCCTTTTTTTCAAACTTTGAGCAATTTTTTTTCCAAGGTTATTCTGTTTTTTTGTGAAAAGGGGGAAATTTGAAAAACTTGGGAGAAAAAAAACGCTCAAAGTTTTTAAAAAAAGGACATCAAAGGTCAAACTTTCCCCTTTATGACTCCAATCGTAAAAATGTTTTAAGAAAAATGCCTCTAGAAGATGGGTGCACCTGAAGAGAGGGAAAAAGGCTAAAAACAGTTGTTTTCAAAATAGAGACCAAATCTAAAAACAAATTGTAAAAATAATTTTAAAAAAACAGGAAATGAAGCCGAATTCTTCCCCTTTAAAAAGCCGTTTGTTAAATTAGTTTACCCTGACTTTCGGCTAAATGGCATAAAAAAATGTTTCAGACCTTTTTTGAAGTTTTGTTTCGAGTATATATGAATTCAAGGCGAATTTTCGATCAATCGAGAAGTAAAAATTTGAAATATTTTTCAGAAACGGTAAGGAAGACGATTACGTGAATACTTACGAGTGTCCAAATCCAAAAACGAAAGTAAATGACGTTGGGTACATCGAGTGTAAAGGATTTTTTACGCGCAAACAAATAACAAGAATCTACAAATCCATGGGAGATTTAGCCACATCGACGGAACCATCGCAATGGAGAAGTTTACACGTACAGGGCTTTGCCGATAGTCCAGTGAGTTGGGGTCTGAAAGAGCACAATTTCTTCACCGACGGTGACAACAGCCATACAATCGTCTTCCAATCAAACGGCGAATGCGTTATACGAAAAAGTTTGAGCTCTAATAAAAAACCAAGAATTTTTCAATAAACTTGTGTTCTTTTTTTGTTTCTTTTCTTCTTTAAATAGATAATCTACTTTCTATAAATCTATATTAATATATATATGTATATCCACTTACGAATATCACAAAATAAGAATGGCAAGCACGTATAATATACAAACGGCATAAATAATTAACTATTTATAATATATTGATTTTTTTTTGTAAACCCGATTGATCCTCGGGCCTGTAGCGTTCAATCGTTAAATATTCTATAAATACGTGTCTAATAAATAACACAGAGAATCCGTAAAATTGGATCCGCGAGATCTGACGAAAAAACAAAAATATAAAAAATTAAAAAACGTGAGATACAAAGAATTACACGAATCCGACGACGCAACAACAATTCCGGCATCACGTATTAGTTACATACATATATATATATAAACGTCTTTTATGCTTTGTTGAATGCGTGGGAGCAGACGCATACATTCTTTCCAATTGTTACGTCATTAATGACTAGTTTAAAGCGCGAGAAAATTGTAAATTACTACGTCGTCGTCGTCGTCGTGCGACAAACCGATAAACTACGAATATAAGAGGAATCGCACATAGCATTTCAAAAAAAATGTCATTCCATGTTTTTTCCTTCTTTTCAATCGAGAAAAATTCGATATTCACACCCTTTGAACGAAAAGGCACTAAATACTGGACGCTGAGATCATGAATGATTTTTTCAAAAATCTTTTTCTCCTTTCTTTGTGGCATTATATGTGTAAATCATGACTAAACATCGTGTGCATGCGATATCGAGGCATTTGTTTTTGTACCTCATGAGAATTAAAATATACGCCTCGATTAAGCCGCTAGTACCATATGGAAAAAAAAAGCGTTACACTTTTGCTAAATTCGATACGTCTAAGTATTAGACTGTTTCATTTTTCGGCTTTTTTTTTAATTTTTCTTCTTACGCATCAAAAGTTTAGGGATTTAAGTGTAATATGATGATTCGCGCAAGGAACACGCTGGCAAAAAATATTTAGAGATGTCTAAATCGGGTTTAAGGTCACATTGATGAGTCACCTCTTAGGGTTGACTGATCGGCTGCTCTTTCCGCGAGATTATATATTATGTGAAATAAAAAGGTATGGCAGGGTGTATTATATGGAACAAGTTTAAAAAAAATGTTCAAATGAGAAGAATGGCGAATTTTTTAATATTTTTTTAATACTTTTTCATGCTGTAACTACTTAATTTTATGTTACGATGCACCATGCGAAAGCTGGACTCTGACAGTCAACTTGAAGAAATGACTCAATCGACCTCAAGATCATATTTTGCACGGAATTTTTTTTTTAAATGACTAAATTTTTTTAAACAATGAACAAGTGAAAAAATCGTTTTCAAAGCATTGAGAACGATTTTCTTACTTCTTCATCGTTAAAAAAAATTAAGTTATAACAACAACAAAAAATCGTGCAAAATATGATCTTGAGGTCGATTGAGTCACCTCTTCAAGTTGACTGTCAGAGTCCAGCTTTCGCATGGTGCATCGTAACATAAAATTAAGTAGTTACAGCATGAAAAAGTATTAAAAAATTTAAAAAATTTCGCCATTCTTCTCATTTGAACATTTTTTTAAAAACTTGTTTCATATAATACACCCTGTCATACCTTTTTATTTCACATAATATATAATCTCGCGGATGCAGCAGCCGGTCAGTCAACCCTAAGAGGTGACTTATCAATGTGACCTTAAACCCGATTGAGACACCTCTAAATATTTTTTGCCAGCGTGTTCCTTGCGCGAAATATAATATTACACTTAAATCCCTAAAATTTTGATGCGTAAGACGAAAAATTTAAAAAAAAGACGAAAAATTTAAAAAAAGTCGAAAAATGAAACAGTCTACTAAGTATATGTGTGTGTTTGTGTGTGGATTTTTATCAATCCTCTGAATCATTGCCACAAGTATCAAGGGTAGGCTCGAGCCCCTTTGCTTTGCCTTTTTATGCTTGTGAGTGCCAGAGAGATGGAGCTAAAATATTTAACACATTTTTCTCGAAAACGACGATAATTAATTAAAAAAAGAATAATGTGGCCGCTCGCACACAATTTATTCCATCGAGCCATCGTCGAGAAAAAGGTGTTGAAAAAATTTGGAAACTACGTTGACCCTTATCCTTCCCTTAACGACAAGTATCAGTGAGTTCATATGAGTACGTGAGAGGTTTCGGACTCTGTGAACTTAACTTTTGAATTGTGATAGAGATCCTCGATACCGGAACCCACGGACATGCGAGACTTTGACCGAGCCATCAATTCGCTTATCTCGTCGAGATCACGACTGTATCTGTGGGATGATTTCCATTTTAAATTGTTTCAAGCCTCCTCGATTCGAGTCTTTGTAGCTTCGTTGAAATTTACTCACCGGCTGACCGGACGACTGGGATTATCCGAAGAATCCGACGAGTTCTTAACAATCAATTCACCGTCGTCCGCATTGAAAGCAGCTGGATTACCTGTTGGATTAATTGTTGGGATTGACATTGACGAATTTTTGCTGTTTTGCTTCCTCATAAAGGAAGCTTTGTTTTCGTGAAAAAAAATGTTGTTCGAGATTTTTATGCCAATGCATTTAAAATGCCCCGAAACATCGAGAAATCATATTTAGACAAAATATCTGGATGTGTGTGTGTGTGTGTGCGTGTGTGTGCGCGCGCGCGTGTGTCCTGAGTTGATGTAAATAATTAATAACTTAAGAACGCTTCAAGATATCGAGCTGAAACTTGGCATACTTTTCCAGCACGAATTGACCTTTATTATGAAAATGTTTTGTGTTCAGATTTTATCGACTTTTTTCGTTTTTGCAAAAATGGCGTAAACACTCTAACTTCTTCAATTTTAAAGATATTGCACTCAAACTTTGTACAGAATTAGTATAGATATTAAAGTTGTTTGGTATTGAATTTGACAAAAATGGAGCGGAAGATTAAATTTTTATAAAATTTTGAATTTTTCGAAAAATAGCGTAAACGCTCTAACTTGCACAATTTTCAAGATATTGCAGTGAAACTTTGTAAGTAACTAGTATAGTTATCAAAGTTGTTCGCTATTGAATTTGGCAAAAATCCATCCAGGCATTAAAGTTTTATGAAATTTTTTATTTTTTGAAAAATAGCGTAAACGCTCTAACTTATGCAGTTTTTGAGATATTGCACTGAAACTCTGCACAGAGCTAATATAGCTATCGAGGATGTTCGTTACTAAATTTGGCGAAAATCGATCGAATCATTGAAATTTTATCAAATTTTGGTTTTTTTGAAAAATAACGTACTCCGTCGGCTATTTGCGTGATATTATACTGAAATTTTGGACACATTCAAAATAGTGATCAAGGTTGTTAGTTATTGAATTTGGTAAAAATCAAATTTGGCAAGAAGTAAATTTAAAAGAATTTGGCAAATTTGCACATTGATTACTCATGTTTTTCGATAGTTAACAAAGCTTCCTTTATGAGGAAGACAAATTTGATCGCCATACTTTGTGATAAAGGAAGCTGTGTGAACTATGGATAAAGATGTGGAAGCAATGTACAAATGTCCAATTTGCCGGGTTTTTTCTAAACGTTTTCCAAATGATTTCTCGATTTCATGAGATATTTTGAACATGGTACAAGAATTTCGAAAAAAAATGAAAACAAAGTTCTCTTTTTTTTAATACAGCTATCGAAGATGTTCGGCGTTATTAAATTTGGCGAAAATCCATCGAATGATTAACATTTGATCAAATTTTTTTTTTTTTTTTTAATAGCGTACTCTAAATTCGGCTATTTGCGAGATATTGTACTGAAATTTTGTACCCATTCAAAATAGTGATCAAGGTTGTTTGCTATTGAATTTGGCAAAAAGTAAATTTGAAAGAATTTGGAAAATTTGCATATTGATTACTCATGTTTTTCGATAGTTAACAAAGCTACCTTTAAGAGGAAGCCAAATTTGATGGCCATACTTTGTGATAAACGAAGCGGTATGAACTATGGATAAAGATGAGGAATCAATGTGCAAATGTCCAATTTGCAGGGTTTTTTTTTGGTTCTCGTACCTGAGGGAAACAGCATAGTATGCCTGAGTAATTCTCCGCTCATAAACGGTGGCAAACTGTCGTCCTCGTCCACCACCAAATGATTGGCATTGTCAACGGCAATGGACTCTACCATTTCCAGCCATTGCTGATTGTGAGAACGAAATTTTTCAACTTTTATACGGGCCGCCCAATCCTTGTCGCACATCTAATAAAAAATTCGTTCAGTGTTTTAATATATATATATTTATCAATAATTTATCAATAATTTATCGAAACGGAACGATTACTCACGGCGATCACGTCCAAGCAAGCGTCGCAGACTCGACGAATCGCTGGGTTTTTATCGTGCATCAGATCAATCAAATATCCTGGGGCTTCTGCGAGAAATTTCAATATTTTGTATGCAAATTTTTCAAAGGGATTTTTTTTGCAAATTAAAAAAAAATGGAAGCAAAAATTGTTTTATTACCATTACCAGTCTCGCGAATCAAATAATCTCTCGTTGAATCATGTTTCGATATCTGGTAGAATACGTAGATTATTTGTAACACGATCTCGTCGTCCTCTTGTTTAGCTGCAAGAAGAACGTGCAATTTATGACTTTGAAATATTTGCATAAATTCAAATCAATAATCAATTTATACACTAAAATTCTCTGGGAATTAACTTTGCGAAAATCTGAGAGCATGAGGTCCAAATTCATTTTTATTGAACATGATTGTCAAACCTTTGAGCAACTCTATGAGTGAGAGTAAAATGTCCGCCTTGCACAATAATCGAGCGCAATCTTCGTCACAAGCAGCCGTGCCTAGTAAAACGACAACTTCGAGAACGAGGTCATCCTGAACTTTTCCTGACAAACGAAAATGAGGAAAAAATGTTTGGTTTTGCTGAATAAAAAAAAAATAAATAAACGGAAAAATGTTAATTACCAGGAACCAAATTGTTTCGTATCCAAGGTATGAGATTACAACGTTGGAGTATTTGAAAATAATCCAAATCGGGCAACGCCAAGTTTCCAAGGACACCAACAATTTCCAAGACAAAGTCTTGCGAGTCCGATTGATTGAGGGCCATAGCAAAGTCACCGACAAATTCCTGACAATGAAAAAACGTTTGTAAATCTGTATCGTCATTATTCGCGCATTTTTGCTGACTCACCACAAAATGTTCCTTGGTCGAATCGTGCTGCGATATATTTCTTATCATTTTCATTATCAGAGCATCCTGATTTCTGAATGCTTTGTGTATGAGTCCCTGCAAACGATTGTTCTCGATCATCAGTTGAGCGTTTCTCGTGTTCGCGGCTAAATTTATGCAAAGCGCGATGAGTTCGGGCTTGACCCGTTCTTCCTCCGTCTCGAGGATCATATCGGTTACCAACGGCATGCAATCCGTATTGCCGAACATCGATTTTACTTTGTCGTCCATACTGGCGTGATACAAAAGTCCGAGTATCGTTGTTTTGTTCTTAATATCACCTGAGACGAAAAATCAGGTTGAGAAAAACAGTGCTTCAATTGCAGGGTTGCGAAATTTTTAATGAAAAAGTAAGGCATTAATCATTACTTTTTTAATGGCTAATGGAAAGAATTTCCACTAACCAATAACATTAAATGATTAATGGAGATTATTTCCATTAATCAAAAATGTTAATGGTTAATGGAAGTTATTTTCAATTATCAATAAGAATTAATAGTTAATGAAAATTATCTCCATTAACCATTACGTGTTGATGGTTAATGGTTATTTTCAATTATCAATAAGAGTTAATGGTGAATGCAAATTATCTCCATTAACCATTACGTGTTGATGGTTAATGAAAATGATTTCCATTAATAATTTAATGTTAGTGGCCAATGGAAATTATTTCCATTAATCATTAAATGTTAATGGTTAATGAAAATAATTTCCACTAACCAATAACATTAAATGATTCATGGAAATGATTTTCATTAACTATTAACATTAAATGGTTAATGGAGATAATTTTCATTAAACATTAACTCTTATATATTAATGGAAATAATTTCCATTAACCGTTAACATTTAATGGTTAATAGAAAAAACTTCCATTAACCATTAAAATTCAATGATTAATGGAAATGTAAATGCATTAAAAAAAGTAATGCATTATTTGCAATCCTGTTCAATTTCAAGGACGAAGAGAAAATCGACGATTTACTTTGACCCAAGAGTTTCACGAGTTTCGGCAATAATCCAACTCTTATCATTCTCCCTCGAAGTTTGGTGTCGAATGACAGATTGAAGAGTAACTTGAGGGTGGATTGAACGAGATCGATATTGTTGTTTTGCAACAGTCGAGGCAGTTTCTCAATTATGTTTCCATCAGCCTATTGGCAAAAACAAAGTATAAATATCAAGAATGTTTAGTCTCACAGCGAATTGCCAAAGTTTCGCCTAATTTACTCACCATCGTGTCTTTATTTTCGCGGAATATGGATAATTTTTTCAAAAATGTTATGACCAACATCAACAAATCTGTATTGACTCTGTCCAAGCTCTTGATGAGCATACCAATGACGTTTCTCTTGCGCATTTTTCTCTCGACTTCTGTATTCTCGGCGATATTCAATAAAAGATAAAATGCGACTGGAAAGAGAAAAATCATCGAAATGTTAGCTTAGAAAACAAAAACAGCAAATCATAAATATGTACGTCGACTAACCCCGCAAAAGTTGTTCCTGCTTTCTCGTGAGACTTTTGTACTTTTTGCGACTCTTTTCCAGTTCCTCCTTCATTCGTTTAACCTCGACATCGGAAATCCTCGAGCTCGGTTCATCCGAACGGCGTTTCACCTCGTAATCGAGAGGTCCATCGGAATTCCAAATATCGTCGGTTAATTTAATCTTTTTCTCGGTACTGTTGTCACCGTTTGAGGAGGGAAACAAGACGAGACCGGTCGTTGTTTCGAATTGTCGTCGACGTTTTTCCATATCGTCTTTCCACTCGTCGTAACGCTGCAGCTCGCACTCGACAATTTCCATACAGAGAGATCCAATCTGAGAATGAAGAAAGAAAAATAATATGGGATAATCATAAAAAAGAAATGTATTTTATTATATCGCGTGATCTTACTCTGTACTCCACTACAATATTGTGGAACTGACTATACGTTGAGAAACAGAAGAATATGTAGATAATATTGGTCGAGAGTTCGATACTTCGTTTCCAATCTTCTCTCAAAACTCTTGCCAAAGCGCTGAGCAAGGATTCTGCGAAAAAATCAAATAAAGAAAAATGGAATTTAATGGAATTTCAGTTAGTATTTGCCGACAATGGATACATTTTTTATTTTTATTTTTCAAACTTGGACAATTGAGAAATGAAACATTTAAATATGATTTAATGATATTACCATTTTTAGTCAACTCCAAAAGATTGTCAGGAACTCTTGCAAGTCGTAGAATCAATGCGGAGCCTTTTATCTTTTCATGTATATTCTCGTACAATAATTCTATGTAACTTTCCACATTGCTGATCACTGCGCGTTCCATATCGCTATTGTCGGAACTCACAGTGTTGGACGATGTAGGTCGTTCAGGTTGTGAATTGCTGTCTGTGGAGTTACCTGAAACGCATCAAATAGACAATAATCAATGAATAGTTATCCGCGAAATCTCATAGAACTTATTCAGTATCGATATATTTAATGATGTAGAAGAATTATTTTTAAAGAATTTGTTACAAATTATTTGGAATTTTTGATGTAACGTTTATAAGTTAAACGTTACGTTAAATTCAATAAATATAAAACTATTTTTGTTGCATGCTAACGATGCAAACTTCAACATTATAGCTCAATGAATTCTGTGGCTTCCTAGCAGAAGGAGTTGAGTCATTTTTTTCGAAAAATGAGTTAACAATGGAAATGAGTCAATTATTAGGTCTGCTTTTATCTCAGGAATTTTTTATCCAAGTTTATTTGATTAAAACTGCAAATAGATCATAAATAGTAATCAGCGAATTTGCTATTTTCAACACAAGTATTGATTTCAAATCGACTTGAATCAAAAAACGTATTAAAACGATCCTATATTAAAAATATCAAACAAGGACAGCAATAAACAATTTTGAAAGAGAAAAATATTAAAATTCCTTGATGAAAAAGTTTAGGAATTATAATAAATATTATGAATATTCAATTATTATAAACGATTCATTGTTTACGATAGAATTTGTAATTCTATGGTAAGATATTTATGAATCCTGAAGTATTTCTCTTGTATTGACGAGTTATTGAAAATCAAATCTGTCAAAATAGAAACAGCGATTTTTCGGAATTGTTGTTCGTGGATTTAACTCTTTCTGCTGGCAAGCCACAGGATTATAAACAAATCCAAATTCAAAAGCATGGCGAATTTGCAACTTGCAAATATACAGAACATATAAATAAAATATATCTTCGTCTGAATAAAACAAAGACAAAAAGAATATTTACCATCGATATTCAATTTGCGTTTTTGAAGATAGTAAATCAATTGTTCGACTTCGTGGAGCTTGGATTCGTGTATGAGAAAACATTTTTCCATGACTTCCTTGGCAAGGAGCGAGACATTGGTGTCATCGTTGAGACTTTTCAATCTAATGATTTTCTGACACTCCTGTAAAACGTCAAACAATGTTACATTGTAACTTTAGTTTCCGTAAAAAATCGATTTAACGAAATCCCACGATCTTACTTTTCGATCGCCGAGCATAGGATCGCCTAATTCGCCGAGAATGAAAGCCTCGACGTCGTAATTAACGACGAGAGCTTTTTCCGTGGGATGCACATCGAGCGTACCCGAGCGTACTTTTCTACAAGAGCGAGAGAAAACAAAAGAAAAACGTGCACGAATGATTCACAATTGTACGAAATGCGGTGTAATATGGAATGGCAAAAATGTCAGATTCCGAATGTCAGTTTGATCGCTTTACCTCTTTAGAAACTTGGCCTCGTCCATTTTGATCGTTGCAATTATTGTAACCGCGTTTGAGCCCTTCGTAGGCCTAACGAGTTTTTCGCAACGTCGAATTCAAAATTTTTTATAATTTTTGTCACTTTTATTTAGAAAATCCGATGGAAAAACGTACGAGCGAATTTCTTCATCGCGTCCGACATCCGTGATCCTAGTGGCCTTACTATTGTCCCGACGTGGCTGATCTCACGGTCGAACGTCGCCGTGACATTAGACCACTGCAAAATTGTCGTCTGCACAACGCGTCATAAATAGCAATAAATAGGCTTCAATGTTGTCATTGAATGCATGAACGATAAATTAGGTGCCGTGTATGTAATTGATAATGCTATGTATTAATAGATTACAGACAAACGGACGCCGTGGACACAATTGAATGCGAAAAACAATGTTAAAAAATGCCCTTTTTCTGCTAGAAGCTGCGAGTCGTAAAAGAATATTCCACTTGAGCGGAAACACGTCAATTTAGATATATGAATAAAGTATAGCAAAGAGTCTTTCCCGAGGAATGCACCGATTTGGATCTCGTGGCGGTGAGAAGAATTCTATTGATTTAACAAATTTTACATTGCGTGTTATCCCGTGATTACAGTCCGATCTGTCAATAAGAACGCTTAGGAAATTTTTTTTCTCCACCAGGCGCGCACTCTGCGCTATCTCTCTCTCTCTCACTCTCTTCGGTATTCGATCCTCTCAATAAGAACGCTCTGGAACGCTTTAATGAGTGTGAACGTGTTACTCATGTAAACAAGGTTTTAATTGCATGTGAATTACTGATTACGCGATAAATAATTTTATATTTACGTACATATTCGTATTATCGAATTAACGGAATGTAGTGTATGAAGTTAAGGTCATTGGGTATATATATATATATATATAATATATATATATGTATTGGTTGGGTACATAACATTGGCAATAACCATAAAATGACCCAAGCCATAAAGAAATGTAAGATGTCAGACTGTTACCTAGAAATAGAAGAACATGGTATAAAACTTGAACCTCGAAGCAGTAATTCTGCCAAAGAATCAGCAGGGAACAAGCGTAATCGATATACATTTGAGGAGAAAAAGAAAATCTTGGAAGAGGCAAAAAACTCAACTACTCAAGAAATATGTGCCAAATACGGAATGACCGATGGTGTTCTTCGTAAATGGAAAGCGAACCAGGAGGTGATAGAGAATGCTGCACAAACGAGCGGTACAAAAACATTGAAAAAAGTTCCGAAAACGAGCGAACTCGATACTGAATTATTATCGTGGCTCGCTGATTGTCACCAAAAAAGTATTCCGGTCTCTGGGCCTATGTTGTGTCGACAAGCACTCTCCATCAACTCCAAGATCGGCGGACCTGAGAACTTTAAAGCTAGTCACGGATGGTTAGAGGCGTGGAAAAAAAGAACCCACATTAAAAATTTCCCACAAAACAAAAGCCCGCAAAACAAGAGCCCGCAAAAAAATTTCACAGGTAAGCAAAATCATTGATTTGAAGTACATCTATAAAAAGCTAAAAACAAAAAAAAACACTCACATCTGGATTTAAAAAATCAAAATTGTTTTTAAATCTTTAAATAGTACACTTATTAGGGAATTTTTTTTTTAATTTTTTTTATTTCTTTCACCGCCCACCTGAAATTTTGTTGTATATGTGTGAAAGAAAATTTCCTGAAAGTTACAACCCTTAATATTAATATTAAGTACTTTCCCTTTGCGTGATAAGTTTTTCCATCTAAAATGCACGTAAATAAGAAACTTTTTTCGTCAAAACTTTACTACTCCGTCGTTTTTTATGCTATCACATTGATTTTGGTCGCAATTTACGTAGAATTGAACGATCTTTAAAAGTGTTCAGGACAATGTAAGTGTAACTTACACCGGTGAGATAGTACGGGTCCCTAAAGTTGATTTTTACTAAAAATTCTCGATTTTTTGCTGTTATCTCCAAAATGATTAACTTAACCAAAAAATCATGAAGAGAAATTTGGTTGGAAATTTAATTTCCTACAAAAAAGGTCCTCTAGACCTAACTACTAACATTAATATTTCTTGAGATATTGAACCTTAACTTATTTATGGTATAAAATTTGTATAGGTTATCGAACCAAAAGTTTTAAATTGATATTCCATATCATATCACCATATCACATATCATATTACCAGTGGTTATATGATATGAAATATCAACAATTTGAAACTTTTGGTTGGATAATCCATACAAATTTTCATATCACAAATAGGTTAAGGTTCTATATCTCAAGAAATATTAATTTTCGCAATAAGGTCTAGAGGACCTTTTTTGTAAGAAATTAAATTTCCAGAAAAATTTTCCTTTACATTTTTTCGGTAAAGTTAATCATTCCGGAGATAACAGCGAAAAAGAGAGAGTTCTGGGTAAAAATCAACTTGAGTGACCTTGTACCATCTCACCAGTGTAAGTTACACTTACGCTGTTGAAGATACTTTCAAAGATCGTTCAATTCTGCGTAAATTGCGACCAAAATCAATGTGATTGCTTAAAAAACCACAGAGTAGTAAAGTTTTGACGAAAAAAGTTTCTCATTTACGTGCATTTTAGATGGAAAAACTTATCACGCAAAGGGAAAGTACTTAATATTAATATTAAGGGTTGTAACTTTCAGGAAATTTTCTTTCAGACATATACAACAAAATTTCAGGTGGGCGGTGAAATAAATAAAAAAAAGTAAAAAAAAAAAATAGCCATAATAAGTGTACTATTTACTATCACGTGAAGTACTTAAAATTAATATTAAGGGCTGTAACTTTCAGTGAATTTTCTTCCAAACATATGCAACAAAATTTTGGGTAGGGAGTGAAAGAAATAAAAAAAATCGAAAAAAATCGCCCTAATACTTATATTTAATTGTTACATGCACATGGAAGTAAAATTCTTATCTGTAATTGACGCGAAAAATTTGTACATTTGATTAAAGAATGATTTAAAACAGTAATGTTCGTTACAATGTTCATCTCATTTTACTCTTCCAAGCTCTTCTAGGCTGGGCGTTCTTATTCAGAGGTTCACACGTGAAGAACTCGAGCTCAGAGTTCGAGTCATAGTAAGAGAAGTGCTCGAGTGATAATTATCACCCCGCGGTTTAAGGAGGTTCATCTGGTACCGAGTGAGTCAAAAGAAAAACGTCAATGCTTAACCTCAAAATAATCAGCATTTTCGAGACTAATTAATTTATTATGAATCTCACAAGTACCTAATCGATTTTATGAAGCTCTAAAAATGTTCCTTAGATACTTTCTCATTAATTCTTAAATTTTCGTCAAAATCTGTATTGTAATGATTGTGCATTTAATATTTATAGACGGTATCCCATAAGAGCCCATGTTATTTAGGATTTACATTTTTATTTATTTCTCACGAACATCCTACCCCCAGGTCTTGAAGTTTTAACAGATGACTTTTTAGATATTAATAACTATATTCTGATTTTTTTATCAACATCTGTATTGTAAATCGTGTACCAGATGAATCTCCTTAAACCAGGGAAGCGATCTTATTGACTAATAGATTAGAGTAGGGAGACTTGATTCTATATATACAGATAATCTACATATATATACATACATACTCTTCACTACAAAAACATATCAAGAATTTTGTATTACTCGTAATAATTTTATATATAGCGTATATATTATCAATAATCAATTTTTGTAAAGAGGGGAAAAATCAGCAGCATGTATTTTTAAACGTGTTCGTCAGCCAAGAAGTATTATCGATATCATTTCTTCTGCATCGGTGGTGTATGAAAAAGTTGTTTTAGATTATTTCTTTTTTTCTTGCACGTTTAGCCGCGAATAAAAAAAAAATGGCGATTAAGAAAATAATCGTTGATTGCGACGCCGGTACCGACGATGCCCTGGCGTTGATAATATTGATAGCTGCACACAAAGAGAAAAAAATCGAATTGAAAGGCATCACGTGTGTGGGTGGAAATACGTGTCTCGATAATGTGGTCTGCAATGTCTACAGAACACTCGAAATATGTGGTGAATTGGACGTAAGTTTGTTTGGAAGATTAGAAGATAGATTGCTCAATTGGAAAGTGCTGAATTATCGATAATGAAGAAATAATCAATTTTCTACCGTTTCAGATACCAGTTTACAGAGGAGCAAGTTCAGCACTTTTGAAATTGGAGAGTTCGTCAGCGCGAATTCAGGCTGCTCAGTATTATCACGGGTGTGATGGTTTGGGAGATGCTTTCACGGATAAACCAGATTGTGGCAAATTGCGGGCCGAACACGCTGTCATTGCGCTGAGCAGAATAGTGTCGGCAAATCCTGGTAAATAAATTCTTTCATGTTTTCCATTTACAGAATTTATCTTACTAAAATGTGCGATTTACGGGAAAAAAATATTGATTAACTTAAAAATCACATTGATCAAATTGATGAATGAACGAAAAAAAAATTAATATTAAAAATTTGCTATTTTTTGTTTTTTCCAAATTATTGCAAATAATTTTATTCGTTTTATTCATTGAAAAAAAATGAAAGCTTTCTGCCTTAAATCGTTCAATCCCCCCTTCATTTGAGGAATACTTCGTTAAACGGATAACAAAAAAATGAAAATTTGATTACAGGAGAGATATCAGTAGTCTGTTTGGCACCACTGACCAACATAGCATTGTCAATAAAAATGTTTCCAGGCTTTTGTCATTCTGTTAAGGAACTCTATGTGATGGGTGGAAATTCGACAGGTAAAATCGATTATTAATGTTTTTAGTGCCTAATTCAATTTTATTTCATTTTGTAGTGTTCAATTTCGCTCAATTGAATTTGATTCTCTATTGTTCAATTTAATTTAATATTCTTCATTTATTGTTGTATTCTTCATAATTTGACTCGACATTGCAGCTAAAGGGAATGTGACGGCTCAAGCGGAATTCAATTTTTTCGCGGATCCCGAAAGTGTGCACATTGTTTTGGAAAGCATCGTGAAACCTTTGTTTCTTTTGCCCTGGGAATCGTGTTTGAACCTAAACGTTTCACAAGTAGGTCTTAATCTTCATAATTACATGAAAAAATAGGACCAATAAGCTTTCATTGATTGATTGATTAATTGCAGGTGTGGAGAGCGAATGTTCTGGGAAACATCGATACTTCCATCATGAGTTTCCTCAACGCTATTGAATCTGGAATAAATAAGGTTACAAAAGAACGCTCGTATAATCCTTGCGATGCTATCTTAGCCGCAATAGTCGTTAAACCGGAAATTATTCTGGAACAAGAGGATTTTCACGCTGATATAGAATTGAAAGGTGATCGTACGCGTGGCCAAGTTGTGCTCGATCACTTGCAATCGAGAAAACCAAATGTACGACTCATTAACTCAGTGAATGCAGAAATGTTCAAACAAATTCTCGTTTCTGCAGTTCAATCAGGCTAATAATGATATTTGTAATCCTAATGAACCGCAACAGTGTCCCAGGTTGACACTTCCAAGAGTTGCTTTCTAGAGAATAACAGAGTGGCCACTAAATTAAACGAAAAAAATTCCCTGACATTTTCGAACATTTCCGTGACGGTTTTGTGAAAAAAAGTGACAAGGTAGGAACATTGCATTTTCCATGGAAAAAAAAAACAGAAAATGTTCAAACATTTTTTTTCAGCACTGCGTAGAAAAAAAATGTTCACGCATACACTTTTTTTTCTCAATTTGATATTTCGTATTTTCCCTGACTAATATTTAATTTTCCTGACTTTGCCTGATTTCCCTGACACTCAAAAAATTCCTTGACATTTCCAGGTTTTCTCTGACAGTGGCCACCCTGAATAAAAAAAAACGTTCAGAATTTTATGAGTATGAGAAAAAGGGTGGTTAACTAGAATTTGGAAAAAAGCCATAAATATATATTTTAAGAAATTTGATAAGGATTTTTATATATACGAGTGTTGAAATAAATACTCATTTTTCTTGATTGCTAAAGTTACATTTACTTAAATTCTAGATATGCTGTACAAGTTTACACCGTTGAGAATTAAGAATTTTTCTTAGTGAGATAAAGAATGATCGAATTATATAACAGAAAATTTAATCCTCAATTGCCGTTGAATACCTCTTTTTTTGCTATTGAGAAGAATCTAATGGAGTGTATATAATTTCTTTGTTGCTTTCATCGATTTAGCAACGAAACTCATTTACTCGTTTCCTCCGTCTTTTCATCCTTCTGAGATTCTTGAATTTGCTTCCTGGTCTCACGATTGGATTTCAGGAGTTCGATCAACTCGGCTTGAACATTGTCGTTCTTCGACTCGAGAAAATCGAGAGCCTTATGGAGCTGATCCAGTTCGGCATTCAAAATTTGAAATTCTGAAATACATGTAAATCATAATTTAGCTTCCTTGCATAATTAGCTATGAAATTGATTTTTTTTTGCATCCGTGAATTAGGTTAAAAAAAATTAACATTCAATTACAAAAACATATTCAAGAGGGGTTTAAACAAAGTGCAAGTCATTGTGAATTTGCAGATTCGTTCATATGTCCTTCAATATGAAGGACAAACTTGAAAATTCACGATGCTTATGAGAACGCACGTGGGATTGTTTTTTTTTCTCGGGATACTCTAGATGATGCTTTCAATGGCGTATCATCGTCGAATCTGTCAGTCGTGTTTGTTTCGTTCGCCGAGAAAATAAAACAATGACAATTGTTTTGAAAGGCAAGAAAGCTTGATTATACCTTGCTCGCTACAATCGTCGTTTTCGTCAAATATCTCCACACCATTTTCCTCCATCTCTTCGTCGTTTTTTTCCGGTTGCACAGCGTTTTGTACCATTTTCTCATCTGCCATTTGCCTGTGTGACAGTTTTTTTTCTCTGATCAGCTGATCATCAGCGTCACTTGCCACGCCTCTTGGGCAATTTTTGAGGCCTTTTGTTTATCCGTAGTTCAATCATGTGCCGCCAGATGGCGATAAACGAATGTTCCGCGGGATAAATTTATTCCCTACATTATCGACGATCAGCACTTGTCAAAGTTTTGGGGGTTATAATGTCGAATTTTTTTTAAAAATGCGATTGTGATTTAAATAATTATGTTCATTATTTCGTCGAGTCGCTTTTGTTCAAAGTTATTTATGTATTACTGATACGTAATCGGTATAGAACTGATAACACAGAGTAAATATGCAATAAGCTCTTCCAGAATAATTGAGCATATAGAAGAAGACCGCAATATCGCGAAGGCAATGACAGTTGTTTTGGGCGTTGAGAGTGGATGAGTTTGATTTGTTATTGTCAAAAATTATCCGAAAGAAAAGCTCCAACGAAATGGCAACCAAGGATGGAAATCAAATAATGGCCGAGGCACTGAAAGAACAGGTAATTGTCAATATATAAAATATCTAAATGTAAAAATCGAATGGAAATTTTTCATAATTTGCGTGTGAAAAAAAACCAGGGTCTCGATTATGTATTCGGTATCATGGGACATCCGATAATAGAATTGACTTTGTCGATCCAAGCCGCCGGACTCCAATATTTGGGATTCAGAAACGAGCAAGCAGCTTGTTATGCCGCTCAAGCATATGGATTTTTGACCAGTGAGTCTGCATGTTCTTCCAACAGGTTCAAAGTGCAATTTCATCTCCACAATTTTTACGATTGATCTTTTATTCTGGCAAGGAAAACCGGCGGTCGTTTTATGTGTCTCGGGACCGGGACTTCTTCATGTTACCGGCGGAATGGCTAATGCGCAGGTCAACTGCTGGTGAGTTATTATAATCCTGCAAACATGAATATACACTACTGGCAAAAAGTTTCCGGACTAGACTTAAGAACAATGTTGAACTTTTTTTTATGCCATTCCCCGGAAGTCAACGTAGACTAATTTAACAAGCAGCATTTTAAAGGGGAAGAAATCGGCTTCATTTCCTGATTTTTTAATTATTTTACAAATTGTTTTTAGAATTGAACTCTATTTTGAAAACAGCTATTTTTCGCCATTTTTCCCCTCTTTAGATGCACTCATCTTCTAGAGGCAACTTAGTAAATACATTTTTACGATTGGATTCATAAAGAGGATAGTTTGAGCTTCAATTTCCTTTTTTTTTAAACTTTGAGCGATTTTTTTTTACAAAGTTATTCTTTTTTTTGTGAAAAAAGGGGAAATTTGAAAAATCCGTGTAAGACGAAAACAAAGAGGATTCATGAAAATCTTCAAGATAGCAAAAGGTTGCGTCTGTTTTTGTTGAGTTCAGAGGATTTTTTTCAGATTTTTTCTTCCAAAATTTCCCATGTTGAGGCTGGAAAAGAAATTAGGGAAAAAAATTTGAAAAAAATGTCAATGTTTTGAAAATCGTAAGATAAAGTATTTTCCCTTGCAATTTTATCAATAATCTCATAGTTCTCGAGTTATGGTTATTGAATGATACAAGCTCCGACCCAAAAAATGAGAAAAAAAATGTTAGGAACAAAAACTTAAAAAAATTCCTCTGCACTCAAAAAAAAAAAACAGACTCAATTTTTTGCTATCTTGAAGTTTTTCATGAATCCTCTTTGTTTTCATGTTATACAGGGTTTTTCAAATTTCCGCTTTTTTCACGAAAAAACAGAATAACTTTGGAAAAAAAATCACTCAAAGTTTGAAAAAAAAAGGAAATTAAAGCTCAAACTTTCCTCTTTAATAATCCAATCGTAAAAATGTATTTAAAAAATTTCCTCTATAAGATGGGTACACCTGAAGAGAGGGGAAAAAAGCAGATTCTAAAAAACATTTTAGTAATGATTTTTAGAATCATTACTAAAAAGTGGCAAAGCAATGATTTTCATGATTTTCTAAAGTAGATGAAGATTAAGATTAAGATATGAGAATATTCGAAGTTGTGACTGATATTTTTCTGGTCAAATGGAAAAAGTATTGTTCAACAATGTATCACTGCTATTATTATTTTTTATCCTTAGAATATGTAATTATCCAGTGATTTTTTTTGTTGGATTTTAACGATAACGTTAACGATAAAAACAAAATGTTCTTGCCGGAGCAATAAAATACTGTCAAATTGGTTTTTTCTTTTTCAGGCCGTTACTGGTACTCGGTGGATCTTGTCCCGAGGATCACGAGGGAATCGGTGGTTTTCAAGAATTTCCGCAGGTCGAGGCTAGTCGTCCTTACTGCAAATACGCGGCGAGACCACCAACCGCCGCTCTGATTCCGCTTCACGTAGAAAAAGCCGTTCGTCTGGCGACTTACGGCAGACCAGGAGTTGCTTATCTGGATCTTCCAGCGACTCTTTTGACGCAAAAAATCACCGAAGACCAAATCACAAGAGTATCGCCTTGCCCATCACCGCCGTTGGTATTTCCATCGCCAAAAAACATTCAAGAAGCCGCAGATTTGTTGTCACAAGCTCAGAGGCCTCTGGTAATCGTTGGCAAAGGTTCGGAAGATCTTTGTTAGTTGCAAATATGCATTCTACAAATGAACATTTTTAAGAGCCAATTATGAATCTGCTTCGTAGGCGCTGCTTACGCGCGGGCGGAGAACGAAACTCGTGATCTCGTGAGAACAACGGGTCTCCCTTTCCTGGCAACTCCAATGGGAAAAGGAGTAATTTCGGATTTGGACGAGAACAGTGTCTCATCAGCGAGAACAACCGCTCTGTTGCACACCGACGTTATTTTGCTTCTCGGCGCCAGATTAAATTGGATGCTTCACTTTGGACGTTTCCCACGTTTCCAGAATAACGTCAAAGTCATTCAAGTATTTTTCGTTTAAATAATGCGATAAATGTGAATTTTCACTGAAAAAATTATGATAACGATCAAACCTTTGATAATTGATTTTCAAAGATCGATATCTGCGCCGAGGAACTTCACAATTCCGTACAATCGACCGTGGCGATTCAGGCCGATTTGGCACCAACGATAGAATCTCTGACGAATATTCTGAGGGAAAGAAGATTTGAGGTCAGGAAAACCGATCCATGGTGGACGAAATTGAGATCGGCCAGTGAGAGCAACAGAGCGATGATCGAAGTACGATTTCTACTCAATCATTTACATTTTCAATAACCATGAACTCTTATTGATTAATTGAAATAATTTCCAGTAACCATTGAATGTTAATGGTTAATGGGAGTTATTTCGATTAACCATTAACCATTAACATTTTATAGCTAATGGAAATTATTTTCATTAACCATTAACAGTTAATGGTTCATGGAAATTATAACCATTAGCCATTAAATTTTAATGGTTAATGGAAATTATTTCCATGAATATATAAGAGTTAATGTTTAATGAAAATTATCTCCATGAATCATTTAATGTTATTGGATAGTGGAAATTATTTTCATTAACCATTAACATTTAATGGTTCATGGAAATTATTACCATTAGCCATTAAATTTTAATGGTTAATGAAAATAATTTCTATTAACCGTTAAATGTTGATGATTAATGAAAATAATTTTCATTAACCATTAAATATTAATGGTTAATAAAAATAATTCCCATTGATCATTAACGATTAAAGGTCAATGGAAATTATTACCATTAGCCATTAAAAAAGTAATGATTAATGCAATTCTTTGTCATTAAAAATTTCGCAACCCTGATCTCGATTAGTTTTTCGACGCTGCTCGAATCGAAAAGATAATCGAGATATTTTGATATTCCTGGATAATCACGTTTCAAATTTGATTCTCAGCAAATGGCAGCGGATAAATCGGTGCCCCTCAATTATTACACCGTTTTCAAGCACATACAAGAGATCATTCCCGATGATTGTATCATTTGTTCGGAAGGGGCAAACACGATGGACATTGGAAGAACGATTCTCCTCAACGTTAATCCTCGTCACAGACTCGACGCCGGTACTTTTGGTACAATGGGAGTCGGTCTCGGATTTGCCATAGCAGCTGCCCTTTATTGCAAAGACACGGCACCCGAAAAGAGAGTCATTTGCGTCGAGGGTGATAGCGCTTTTGGGTTCTCAGGAATGGAAATCGAAACGATGTTCAGGTAAGCTCGAATTTCTGGAAAGAAAAACAAACTCCAAGTGTTAATGGTGGAATTTTTTTTATCTCAGGTACAAATTGCCGATAATTATTATAATCGTTAATAATAATGGAATATACGGAGGTCTTGACAATGAAACGTTCCAGCAGATACAAACGATGGGCGAACCGACGCAAGTGTAAGTGCCGAGCATTTACTACATTGGAATAAGAAATTTCAAAAAAATTACAAATTTTAATTCGTTTCGTTTTATTACTTACAACTATCGTTACTCTTTCGGCAGAATGCCGCCGCACTCGTTAACGGCCGAAACACGTTATGAAAAAATGATGGAGATGTTTGGAAAAAAAGGTCATTTGTGCAAGAGCGTGGAAGAAATACAAAAAGCCCTTCACACTTCTTTTCAGGTAATGGGAATGAAGTGCTGGTCAAAATTGCTATTTTGATTGATCAGAATAAATGTAGAAAAAATTCGCCAACTCTGATACGGAGAGAGGAATTAAAATATTCATGTATTTCAGGTGAAAGACGCACCGAGCATAATAAACATTTTGATAAATCCTCAAGCTGGTCGCAAGGAGCAGAAATTCAGTTGGCTCACTGAATCAAAACTCTAGAAGGAGCAAGGATATTTTAATAATTTTGTACATTAGCTTTATGGATTAAGAAAAATGATTGTTGCATGTACTATGATTCATGACCATCATGAATAGCAGCCATCAATTTTTCTGTAATATAATCGGACGTTATGGGAATCATTAAGTTTGCTCCTTCCGCGTTCTCCATGTCAATCGCCATATCCACTCCCATTTCTCTTGCGACTTTGAATAATGTCCCATTAGCGTTTTCAACTGCGATATTCAAGCGTCCATTCTCATGCACCAAATCGTTTATCGCCATCAATTCTTTCTTACTGTGAGCCAAAAAAAAATGTATTATACATACGAGAGTCAAGGTCAAGCTTAAGGAGAGACAGTCAGGGTCAAAACGCCGATTTGTGAACATAAGTATAAATGTTCATTGTTGTAGATTGTTAAATGTTCTAGAATCCTTAAGGTGCAGTGATTCTCTCATAAATCAATTTTTTAGTTTCACTGGAATGTGCTCGATCCTGACCAAACCGCTTGATGGATCTTATCCTGCGATGTCTCATTTTCTTTGTAACACTTTTCCGGACTGCTTAAATAAGGCACGTTTTTTTTTAGGTCCTTATTACGGAGTTACAGGCTACTTTTTGAATTTTCTACCCATTTTTTGTTCCATAAATTCAAAAAGTGGCCTGTAACTTTATAATTAGGACCTGAAAAAAAATGATCCGCTCTTAAGCAGTCCGGAAATTGTTACGCAGAAAATGTATTCAAAGAAATAATGTATTCACGTATTCAACGAACATTCATATTTACGTCAAAAATCGGCGTAAAAAAGTAATTATATTGTTAATAATAAAAATTATTAATTACATAAAATTATTAATATTTTACTCACATTTTCAGCGTAATATCGTTGATGGAAGATAGCGTTTTTTGAATTTCCACTTCGACGTTTTCCTCTGATTCTTGACTCATTTTTTTTAGAATAAAACGATTTTCGATCAGAACATCTGTTGTTTACAATTTGCGGGACGTTTGGTACATTATTTTGGCGCCTCAACAGAAACCTAACCTCACCTGTGACAATAAGGCGAAATGAGGTTAGAATTCGCGAAGATGCAAAAGAACAGTTCTCGTTGTTTGGAAATTTTAAATGACAAACGAGATTGATGAGCAATTTATGTGGTGTCAATCGTAATTTCTATGTGACATTAAATACAGAGGGATATTCGAAATAGCACCTGAAAAATGGATAACAAACTGTGGAATATTTTGACAAACGATTCGAAGCTCACCGGTAATTTATAGTCTTTTTTTGTTTTTTTTTTCTGCTGGATCATACTCTTCTTTTTCTTATGCTTTTCATTTTTTTGATCAATAATGCGGAAATCATTGTTTCAGAATCGAGCTTGAAACAGTTGAGGGAGGAATATTTCAATGACAAAAAATCAGAATTGTTGTCGCTGCTGTGTGAAGCGATACCAAAGGTTGGCAACAAATGGTATCCTCTATATAAGGTAGGCTAAACTTTTTCTAAACTACACATTAGACTGTTTCAAATAAAATGCCTATTTTTTTTTTTAAAGAACATTGATAAATCGTCAGAGTATCCCTAAACAAAGACCCTGTCCAAATATGAGCCCTTAATATTAATATTTAGAGGTGGCGCTTTTCAATTTTCTTTTTCCATTTAAATAACATGGGAAAAAATTTGTCTGAACTTTGGAATTTAAAAAAAAATACAGGTATATCACAAATATATATATGATGAAATTTCATCATAAATTTTAGACATTATAAATCAATAATTTATTTTAATTCTTTATAAATTTGTTGAGTTTTTTTAAGAATGAGTTATACCGATGAAAAGTTTTTTTTCTTCAATTCTTTAAGTAATTATAAGCTTTAAATTATTTAACTTAGGGTTACATCATTCATCACAACATTTATAAAAAATTAAAATAAATTGCTGATTTATAATATATAAAATTTGGAATAAAATTTCATCATTTGTTTGTGATATACCCGTATTTTTTATTAATGAACAATAAAATTAATCATTCATCGGTGGTTAATAAAATTTTTTGATCAACATTCTATTGAAAATTTGCAGATATTTGTTTTAAAGATGTTTTAAACATTAGGTATTTAAGTGATGTGAGTCGATTTTGAAGCTTTTATAAGTAAATAACATCATGATTTTAAACAGTTCAATGATTAAGGCTTGATAACTTCGAAACGGCTTGCCTCACGCAAATCTTCATTCCGACCTTTTTTATAGAGCGTTCAATTTCCTAAAAAATCTATGTTTCTTATTACTGTACAGTGATTTGTTCTTGAGTAGTAAAATTCCAAAGTTCAGAACAATTTTTTCCCATGTTATTTAAATGGAAAAAGAAAATTGAAAAGTGCCACCTCTAAATATTAATATTAAGGGCTCATATTTGGACAGGATCTTTCTTTAGGGATACTCTGACGATTTATCAATGTTCTTTGAAAAAAAAATAGTCATTTTTTTTTTAACAGTCTACTACACATGCTGCAAAAATCAATTTTAACTCTTCGCAATTTACATTTACAATTGTAAATTGATTTTACAGATCACAGTCATCATGAAATACTTGTGCATTCAAAATCCCAAAGAATTTTCAACCTTGCTACTCCAAAAAGTGGATATTCTAAAATCTCTGAAAAATTACGCTCACAAGGATAATTATGGAGTCGATCAGGGTGCAAATATTAGGATCAATGTCGAGCAATTATTAAATTTTGCAAAAGAGGAAAACAAAGTCGACGATGTGAGTATCTCACCCCACAAAAATTAATCAATTACTTCAGTTAAAAGTTGATAATACACATTTTTTTAGAAACAAAATACCAAAAGTATTCGCTGGAGCCAGAGACGATTGGATCTTGCTGCTGATCAATTGCTCCAGACTCTTGATTCCCTCAGCATCATAAACAGCGAGACAATATTACAAAAGCTCAAATCGGACGTGGCTCGACTCAACAAAAATTTGCCAGGTCCTTTGACCTTTGAAAAATATACAGGATTGGACGAAAGTCCACAAATTGACGAAGATCTTTATGGAAAACTTGTGGAAAGGATCGTCCGAATATTCGACGACAATTGGCCATCGATCGATGACAAAATTGATCCGACGATCGAGCGTTTCATCATCGTCGATGGATCAACGTTTTTGATGTTTCACGAAACTCTGATCGTCCTCACGGATGCTCTCAAGAGATCGGCCAACGAAAAAGTAACAAAATCCATTGTTCAGATACTGGAAAATCTGATGAAGAGTGATTCTCTGCTGAGCGCTTTGACGGAAATTTGCAAAGACAAAGAGGGAACTGCGATTGAACGTGAAGATATTGAAAGCAAGTGGAAGAGCTTGCTTCAGACAATAGTGTCGTTGCCAAACAGAATAGCGAATAAATTGGATGGTAAAATCGGGAATTCCTTTTTACCGGATAATTATGCAAAAATAATAACTTACCAGATAGCGAGAGCAATGATTTTTTTAAACGAGAGTCGAAAAATTGTTAATGCCGAACCTAACTCGAAGATGATTTCGATGCTGATAAGCAAAGCCATGATTACTCTTGGTGCGGAAAAATTTGAGCCAATGATCGATATAATGTCTGTGTGGTATTTGGAACATCCTCAAGATACGAGAGATCTCATGATGAAGATTTTGAGTCACACAGATAGAAGAGCTATGGAGCCAATAGCAGTTTTGTTTCTCAAACGAAACGAAACGATTCTCGATGTTGCTTTTGCAGATCTGTTGAACGATCCTCACTGGAAACACGTATTTACGACTAAAATTCCCTTGATGTCTTATTACAAGAATGACAACGTTGCGAGAAATTTGATAGCATTTCTATCAAAATCATCGATCGAACGACGTATTTTGCCCGATCTCTTAACGAGATTGCTCGACATTTGGGGTGACAAAAGTGCCCTGAATCACACATCGTTGGATCAACACGAGTACATAACAAAGTTGATACTAATGTCCGTGCGAAGGGTGAAGAAAATTTTAACGGGAGATGAAAAAAGCACCGTGACAAGACTCCTGTTTTCCGGTATTTCGGCACATCTGGAATCGACTCAGAGTGAATTGAGAGGAATCGGTATGATAACTGGTGAAATGGTGATCGAGATATTGAACGATTCGAACGACGAGCCAAAATTGAAGTACGATTACGAAGGAATGCCCGAGAGAGCTCGATCGATGGTTGAAAAATTACGTCTTATTGCTGACATCGAGAAATTGGAAAATCTTCACATTGACAAAAACTTATCCGTTGGAAAAATCGTATTTGACAATATACGAGACAAGAGAATATACGAATTGGCAATTGAATGCGAAATCGTCCCGACTTTGCAGAAAAACTGCGATATTCCAAAAATCGCAAAACGAATAAGATCAGAAATTAATATTCCAGACTCTTCCGAGATGATTTCTCAAGCCTCATCGCAGATGGACGATGAAAATCTGGATAGCGACGATGATCTGACACCTTACGATATGTCAAATGACACAGCAATTTCGGAAAAGCTTCGTCCGACGTACTTGAGAGACTTGAAGGAAAATCTATTGAATTCTCATTCCAACAACGATCCAAATATCTTTTCCGAATCAATGATCGTTGCCGAAGATTTGATAATGTCGCAATTGCCAAACGACGATTCGACTTTCGCCGTTGAATTGTTGGGAATTTTTGTGACTCTGAAAGAGAACAGTTACACGGAGAATTTTGAATTGTTAAGGTACAACGCTTGTACCGCAATCGTTGTTGTTTATCCGAAAGAATGTGCGAAGTATCTTTGTAACGAGTTTCACGCAAAGATCGGTGAATATTCCATCAAAGACAGAGTCTTTATACTCGATGTTTTGGGTGAGGCAGCGCGAAGATTATCGAAAATTTCGATTGAGCCAAAAATCGAGGATCAAATGATTTCAAAAAATCGCAGCAAGAAATTTCCCGCGAAACGGGTGAATCTCGCCGTTGATACGAATTTTGGAAAGAAACAAGAGACTCTGTACGACGATGATTTCGAGGTATCGCCGAATAACGAGGTGAAGAAAATTGACTGGGAGGATATAATTGACAAACGAATTGAATCGAAGACGAGGCGTTTTGCCCACGCGACAAAATATTCACCAACGACGATAAATCGATTCAACGACGTTGCATCGGCATTCTTCTATCCTCTTTTGTACGGTTTTCGTCGAGAAGGGACGTGCATGTACAAAACACCGAGAAGCTTCGAGGATCAAGAGAACATACTGCTCGTCAGTTATTTAAAAGCCCTGTCAACTATTATGTTGGCTGCAGAAAATTGCGTAATCGTGCCAAAAATGGCCAAAGAAATGATGGATCTCGCGTGGACATTGAGATACCATAATCAGGCGAATGTACGTTTGCGCGTTATTCAGATTGTCGCATCGACGGTTATCACGTTGCCGAAGGTAGGACTCAGCATGGAATTGATGGAATTGATATTTGAATTCAGAGGATGGCTTTTGGATGTCTCGGACGACGGTGTCAGAGGTGATCCTGATTCGAATTGTCGAAATCTCGGCAAGAACGTCGTTGCTCTTATAAATTCAGTTTTCAAATCTACCGTGAACGAATATTAATTATTTATGTAATACGAGTTAATTCGAGCAATGATAATTTTCGATGATGGGAAAACCACGAAAATACCTTTTCAGCTCTTGAGAAGGCTAAAACGTGCAGAATAGACAAAGAAAAAATAACGTAAAGTGAAGAAAGAAATAGGAAGGTTGATTTTTAAAATTCCTACTTTGTTGAATGAAAAAAATTCTCAGAGAAATAAATAAATAAGTTTAAAAAAAACAGAGAAATTGAATGAAAATACAATATCGGCGGTTCGAACGATAGAAATGCGGTATAAATTTTAATTTGCAAGATCTGTAAGATATGTTTTATATTTCTAATAAATTATTTTACTAATATGTTATTTGACAGTTGTCTGAAGTACATAAATTGATTATTCATAACGAAACGATTATGAATAATACACTAATGCCTGCAAAGATGCGAAAAAAATATCTCACAAAATTTATCAAGACGCGTCGTTTATGACGATTTTTGGATCTTGGGAATTGCATTTGCCGCCAAAAAGCAATCAAAAAGTTATCGGTAAGGAAGAAATCTCATGTGAAACAGGCGCGGCTGGTAAAACAGCTGCCATTCTGAATACATTATTTAATATACCAGGGGATGCTTCATACTTCCAGCAAAAGCACTGATCAGCGCTGATTATATCCTCATGCACGATCAATCAAGCGTTATTTTTATTCTCAATATTATTGTACATTTTATTGTTTTTTATTCGATAATTTTTCAACTCCCAATTTTTACACTAAATGACGGGATAGGAAATGATGATAATGTCATTTTCTTATATTCCACGGGGCGATATAAAAATGGCCTCTTCCCCAATAATTCGAGATGGTTGGAAAAATTTACATCGTCGTTCGTGAAATCTATGGAGTACCGGGATTAAACTGAAAAACGCCGGGAAGAGCGACTGAACTATAGTGCGCGTTTGATTAATTGGAAAATTTAAAAAACATCGTGAGAATAATGTTATGCCACGAAGCAGCGACGGGAAGAAGAAATTGATCGGTTCTCGTTGAGAAACAGACCGAATCCCGTTTCGTTTGTGAACGAACGTCATTCATAAAAATTCTACACCTACTCGGTTTTTTCATCTATTATCTTCATTTCGTCGTCCAGATATCCTCGATCTTCGCGAAACAAACATTAACAGGGACAAGGACGAGGTTCAACCGGAAATTGACGTTTCCTCGGATCGGTGCGATCGGTAAGACGAGTGGATAAATTAGGCGAGAGAAAGGATAAATAATGAATTGGGAGTTCATCACCGAGGCTAATTCACAGCTTACCGAGACCGAGCACCGATATTACGGTGACATATTTTTATACTGCTGCGAGCATTCCGACAACGATAGCGTTCCCATTGTCAAAGCTGCGGAACTATTGCGTTCTGCCAATTTACCTCGCGATGTCACCATAAAGGTAAAACACATTCATCATTCTACTTATGGAAATCTGAAAAATCTGCAAGCATCGGTTAATTTTCATTTTCTGGAAAAGTCAAGGAAAATGCATACAAGGAAGAATGCGTAGAACGTCAAAAAGTCACGCAGTTGCAAAAGTTTTTGACACTTGCATTGAATCAAAGGAAACAATGATCGTTCTGATCTGTCCATACCAAGATTTTGTATAGCTTCTGATTTCCTTGTAAAAAAAAGTTCATGATCGATTTCATCAAGGGGGAATATTAGACTGATTAAAAAAAAGCAACTATCTTTTGTTTTTCGGATCAACATATTAAATACTTTCGAGAAGGCGAAAGAAGATGCCTGTTGAAAGCAGAGCCCTTAATATAAATATTTAGATATATCTCATCGCAAATTTCTATTTTTCAGTTGAATAAAGCAGGAAAAAAATTTCAAACTTCTCAATTTTATATTTTGGCCTCAAGTCGATGTACCAAAATGAACGGCACATATTCTTGTAGGGAATTGAATGCTCTATGAAGGAGCATTATGATTTTTCGATAAACTCACTCCTTCAAAAGTTATTCAAGGTTAAAGTCAAATTTAGAGTAAATTTCACTTTTTTTTTTAGTTTCTGGCAAAATGTTGAAACTTAATACTAAATATCGTAAAATCTTTCTCGAAACAAGAGTTTAAATTGCATTAACATAAATTACCTAATTTTTAAAGAAATTGCTAACAGTAGTTCTCCGATATTCACAGTTATATACATGTATATTAAACTGTGAATAACTTTTGAAGGAGTGAGTTTATCGAAAAATCCTAGAGACCTTTTTTGTAGAGCGTTCAATTCCCTACAAGAATACGTATCGTTCGATTTGGTACATTGACTTGAAGCTGAGGTAAAAAATTTTAAAGTAAGAAATTTTTTTTTCCCGTGTTATTTAAATAGGAAATAGAAATTTGCGATGAGACATATCTAAATATGTGATGCATTCCACGTAAAGTCGGCCACCGCATTTTTTAAAATCACAAAAAATCGCATACAAATTTTTATATAGTAGTTCTAACTGTCAAGAAAATTCGCGATTTTTTTCAGATTTTTAAATTACATATTTCAGCTGGAAAAAAATACAAAATATTTTCTTGTTCCATTTCGTAACTCGAAGATTATTTATTGTACGAAAAAAAAAGTACAACATGAAATTTAGGATTTTCAATGTACTTTTCACTGAAATTTTTTACAAACTCCTCTGAAAGCTCTACATGCAACTTTCGGAGCAAATAATGTTTTGATATTTTTTTTCTCAGAATTAACATCTTCGATTCGTCTGTAGTTTTAACAGTTTTTTACTCGATATATTTACAGACTATAAAAAAATTGACATAGTGGAGAATCCATTATTTCAAATGTATTTTTATTGATACAATCTATCATTATACAGTGATTTAACGAAATTGTGTAGATATTGATATTTTATCATTATCAATCGTAGACAGGGAAAAATAATAAAATAATCTCGTTTTGATACTGCGAAGACGATTCCAGGAACAAAGCAGTATCATTCCTTCATTCCCAAAAACCATGCCCAAATCGAACTAAAAAAGTACTCATTGGCCATAGAAACGTCGGTGTATTCAAAGAGGGTAAATTAATTCTTTTTTGCAATCGAGAGACGTGAATAGCCTTTGACTCTAATTTGAATACACTTTATCTCCCTAAAGGGGTCCATTTATGGAGTTTATTACAATGTAAAAAAAGATATTCAAAAAAATAAAAATGAAAACAGTTAAAAAAATTGAAAAAGTACAAAAAATAAACAAAAATGCTGGCTTTAGAAAATATCTATAGATAGTCTCAACCCTGTTAATGCACAGAGAAATTTGTGTATTCGTTTCGGATGAAAAACGCATGGGAAGTAATGGATTCTTCGCTGAGCCAATTTTTCTGTAGTCAGTAAATATATCAAGTAAAAAACTGTTAAAACTACAGACAAATCGAAGATGTCAATTCTGAGAAAAAAAAAATCAAAACATCATTCGCTCCGAAAATGGCACATAGAGCTTTTGGAGGAGATTGTAAAAAATGTCAGTGAAAAGTACGTTGAAAATCCTAGATCTCATGCTGTACTTTTTTTTTCGTACGTTGAATAATTTTCGAGTTACGAAATGGATCAAGAAAATTTGTTTCCGGCTAAAATATGGAATATAAAAATCTGAAAAAAATCACGAATTTTCTTGACAGTTAGAACTACATTATAAAAATTTGTATGCAATTTTTGGTGATTTCAAAAAATGGGGTGGCCGACTTGACGTGGAATGCCTCATTTATATTAAGAGCTCTGTTTTTAACAGGCATTTTTTTTCACCTCCCCGAAAGTATTTAATAACGTTTGCAACTTCAAGCGTATGAAAAATTCATCACAAATTACTCGTGCTATTTTTGATGTATTTCACTAAACTCGCTGTGCTTTACTTCCAGATCTTGGATATCTGCGCAGGCCCCAAAGGCTCCTCGAATCTCGGCAGAAAGCAATTTTACGCCGCGCTCAAGCTCGTAGCTGCTCATCAAGCGGGGATTGATATACAGCGAGAAATCGCGGCCGCGCCACTGGAAATAATAACGGCATTGCCGAGATTCACGTGGCCCTCGTCGGAGGACGAGGAGGCTGTCAAAAGTCTGGATTCCTCCAAGAGCATGAAGGGCAGATCGGGCTCGCGTTTGCCCGAAAGTACGACGGAGAGCGAGAGCGAGGCGGAATCACCGCGCGAGACGGGCGGAAGCACGGATTCTCCGACGCCGACGAACAGCGTCACCCTCGAGAGAAACGAGGGTATAATGGGCGGTGAAAATATATTGGATTCGGTATCGGGCAGCTGGCAGGGGCTTCTCGTTTCGGAGGAACAGAGACAATTGTTGGGAACGGAGGAGGAAAGTTCGGAGAGGCACAGCAGCGACGAGGCCGACGGCGATGCCGACGGCGCCTTGTTTCCACCGGACGAAGTTTGGATAATAAGCGACGAGCAGCGTGATTATTACGCCGGACAATTTGCCCAATTGCAACCGGATCCTGAAGGTCTTCTTGCGGGTACGGTTGCACGTACGTTTTTCGAAAAATCTCGCTTGCCTGTTGCCGAATTACGACGGATATGGCAATTGGCGGATGTCACGAGAGACGGAGCTCTGAGTCTTCAAGAATTTTACGTCGCTATGCATCTCGTTGTACTGCGAAGGAATCACGTACCGTTGCCCGACGTTTTGCCCCAATCATTGGCAATTCCACCTACCGGAACGATAATCTCGGCGACGAATTCCACGTCAACGACAACGATAACGACGACGACGACGACGGCAACGAGTGCACCGATCGTCGCGCCCATTTCGGTAGCACCTCTTCCGCCGAGTGTCGCCGCGCTGACGAGCGTCTCTTCGCCCGTCAAGGTCACTCGTGAGAAGAGCAAGGAATGGACGAAATTCGTTGATTCGCCGACCGGAAATAGCGGCTCTCTCACGAGTCCAGGTCCAAAACCGGTTAATTTTGATTTCCAAAAAGCCGCGGTCGAGCGAGATCCGAAGATACTTCATCCGGTGCCACTTAGATTAACACCCGAGGCTGCTATACTCGCGTCCAGCGCCAATGGCAGTGGCAATAGCAATAACGGCGGTATAGTCGTTGTTGCGAGCAATAATCCACCTCATCCCGACGAGGAACTTCAGCATTCCGCTGTTACGCTTTTGCAGAGGCCTCTGGCGAAAAAACCACCTTCGTCTCTTCAGCCAACCGACGAAGGTATCATCGTCACTCCGAAGAAAGAACCACCGCCTCCACCACCACCGAGACCCTATAGAACTCACACCCGAAGTTCCAGCCTCGATCTTAATAAATTAGGTGAACTCTCGTGAAATAATTGTTTGGCATTGTTTGAGGTAATACTCGCGTTAATAGATCCAGTTTTGATCACAACTGAAATTTCATGATCTTTGCGGATCTACTGGCAAAAAATGCACATGTTTTCATGATATTTAGTAGCTCTACCAATTAATATCAATTAAACATGTCGCAACAGCTACCTTAAAAATGTAACTCCAATTGCAATTAATCTAAATTCGGAAATTATAACTTCATGTGAAAGACGTCATTATCCAAAACATAGGTAGGAATTTCCAAACTTCTGTCAATTTCGATCAGCGTTGCAAATAATGCATTACTTTTTTTGAATGCATTTACATTTTCAATAACCATTAACTCTTATTGATTAATTGAAATAATTTCCATTAACCATTTAATGTTGATGGTTAATGAAAGTTATTTCCATTAACCATTAAATGTTAATGGTTAATTGAAATTATTCCCATTGATATATAAAAGTTAATTATTAATGAAAATTATCTCCATTAACCATTTAATGTTAATAGTTAATGAAAATAAGTTCCATTAACCATTAATGTTATTGGTTAATGAAAATTATTATAATTAAGCATAATGCTAATGGTTAACGAAAATTATTGCTATTAACCATTAACATTGAATTTAATTAAAATGGTAGTAATCAATTAGTTGCCGGAAAACATTTCGTTATCCTACTTTAAGCGCGGTGGGACCAAAACCGCTAAGAATAGCTGAATAATCGATTACGACCATTTTAATTACATTAATTGTCAAAAGTCAATGGAAATAATTTCCATTAGCCACTAACATTGAATGATTAATGGAAATTATTTTCATTAGCCATCAACACGCAATGGTTAATGGACATAATTTTCATTAACCATTAACTCTTATTGATAATTGAAAATAACATCCATTAACCATTAACATTTATTGATCAATGGCAATTATTTCCATTAATCATTTAATGTCATTGGGTAGTGGAAATTATTTTCATTAACCATTAATATTTAATGGCTAATGGAAATCATTTCCATTAAATTTCCATTTATTTCCATTAATCATTAAATTTTAACGGTTAATGGAAATAATTTCCATTAGCCATTAAATTTTAATGGTTCATGCAAAGAAATTCCATTAATCATTAAATGGTTATGGTTAATGAAAATAATTTCCATTAAACATTCAATGTTAATGTTTAATGAAAATAATTCCCATTAACCATTAACATTTAGTGGTTAATGGAAATAATTTCCATTAGCCATTCAATTTTAATGGTTAATGGAAATAATTTCCATTAGCCATTCAAAAAGTAATGATAGATGCATTACTTTTTCATTAAAAATTTCGCAATCCTGATTTCTATTAACTTGACGATGGGCATATGAAGAATATAAAACGGCAGATTATCATTGTTTTATTTTTCTTTGTGCAATAATGTTGTATTATTTTTTTCAGGAAAAAATGGTCAAATCTTTCTCGGTGCTCCGCCGAGCGTACCTCCGCGTGTCTCCCCTGGAATAGTGAGTAATCGCGGACACGATTTAATCATTACACCTCGAATGAACGATTCTCCGTTATCCAAGAATATTTTTTTTCGAAAATCGCAGACATCGCCGCGGAAATTGGTCGGTCAGAGGAGCGAAGGCGAGGGTCACAGAACGATGAGCGAGAGCCAGGGTTTCGTTGCGGATTTTTCGCACTTTTCGCCAAAGGGCGAAAACGCCGACAGTCAGCAGACGAGCGTTGAGGCTAACGCACCACAATCTCAACAATTTGCCGGTGTATGCGGTGCTTTTCACATCTACAGAAAGCCCAGTCCGAGTGAGTGATAATTCGATCATTGTATTTCGTCGTACATTGATGATCAAGTTTTGCAATGAATTAAAAAAAACCCGGAAAATATTGAGAATCTGAAAAACATCTTAATTCCAATGATCTAAGAATACTGTTGATCAATATTATTGAATATATGTTATTGAAATTAATCGATATTTTGCAGAACTTGGCGAGGGCGAGGACGATGGCAGGGACGAAGCAGAGGAGGAAAAACCGTTGACGCTGCAGGAATTGCGAGAAAAGAATTCCGAACTTCGTCTGGTTTGCGAGGAATTGACGAGGGAATTAGCCGGAGCTCTTCAGGAACGTATAAATCTCCGAGCTAAACTCTTGCTCATAACCTGATGCGGCAAATCCAATAATTTCACTTTTCGAATTTCTTTCCTTTTACAAATTCACGCATTCACTGCCGAACTTTTCTGTTCTCTCCCACCCGTTGTTTTTTCTTCCTATTGTCACTGCGAAATGGGCTGAATACGCGTATATAGTACACATATTACACATTACATATTATATATACGTATAGTATATACTCGTAACATCTTACTAGTCCTCGAGTTTGCGTGAAATCGTGGATTGCGTTGAGAAAAAAAAATTGCGATGATCCGACCTTCAGAGCCATTCCCATGTCGAATAATCAGTTTGTGCACGTCACCTTGAATTCGAACAAAAAATTATTCGCTCCTCGCCACTGCTAATCACTCTGTTCGCAAAAGCTTACATCGCCACATCTGTCTGTCTTTCCCCCTCTTTGTTCTAAAAATTATTTATGCACGCTGGGCGTCGAAGAAGGGATCTTGAAAGAAGAGAGAGACAAAGAAGAAGAAAAAGAGCATAACGATCGTTGTAGTTTACAAGAATATAATATGTTAGGCGATGATGAAACTCTATCAGAATCGAGGCTGAAATCTGTCGACTAAAAAAACAAAAGTTCAATGAAACACGAAAAATCTCAACTAATCGAAGCCAAAATGTATTTTCGTATTTGCTATATAATCAAATTTTTCCTCGCAGCCACCGAGCATCAGCCACGTGCTCGACAATTGGAGATTTGCGTTTGTAAACGATCATTGGGATTTGCGAAACGAATTTGAAAGACAAACAACTGCAAAAAACAAAGCGTTATCGAAAGAGACAAAAAGAAAAGAAATCTCTTACACCTATATTATATTAGCGCATTAGCACGATTTGTAAATAATTATTGAATTAGAAATACGAGAATTCCATTCTCATTGTGAGAATTACAACTGGAGGCTGTAAAATTATAGGAATCTTGCTGAGAAAGACTTTATTATATAAGAACCGATTGTCCGGTTTCTTCCTTTTGATCGATTTATTTTTGTTTCTCGATTGCTTCGGTGTTATCAGCAAATAAGGAGTAAGAGAGAGAGAGTCGACTGATCTTGAAAAAAATGTAACGGAGGAAAAAGAAAGGAACGTTCACCAGCAGATTGTGATGTTCGTCCGTTCTCGACGTTCGTCCGCTAATTGTAAATTCAGCTCACGAAACGATTCGTCGTGTGATTGAATCAAAAGCCTGTCAGCTATTCTTGAATCATGTGTATTATAAGGTTTTGCGAGTCGTTAAATTATTATTAATATACGCTGTGCCATAAGTTCCGATATTTTATTATTATTATTATTGGCGATATCGACACCGCCGCCGTTTTTTTTAGTTCTCGTTTATTTTTCGCTCTCGTCGGTTCAGTTGCGTCGCAAGGATTATCGGTATACCGGTAATTTCCAATCGCTCATGTTCATGGAAATCCGATATCTCTTTTTTATTTTACATGACGGTGTATAATTTACGATCAAGTTTTTCTCGAAACATAATACCCAGTTCACCGCGAGCTCTCGATATCTTTTGTAGTTTCCCGCGGTGCGGAATAAACGACTGTTGCAAAAAAAAAAAAAAGAAAAAGAGTGTGAAGGATTTGGAGTTGAGAATTAAATTGTTTTACTCTTAGGGATGTAACAACTGTTTTTATTGACGTCGATGCTCACGGATGAAAAATAAAGTTGTCCTCGACAAATGTTCTCAGTTTTAATCCACTCTAGCGGATTTTCAAACGAGTAATGACGTTAACGCAAAACATATTTATATATGTATATATATATAAAGTCTTAATCACTGGAGTTACAATGTTATTTTTTCATTTGCGATTCATATTTTGTGAAATCACGCGATACCGAGACATATATTTACGAGGAACGAGGATTGTTACGAAGGAGAGATCAGAAAATATTCAAAAACGCGAAGGCTCAATAGTTTTTTGTTTCTTAATTTCCTGATTTATTATTTTGTAATATGATAAAATCCAGAGCCTGCTCCAGCGTGTAATGGTCGTTGCATTAATTTGTTTCGATCTTTAAACGCATTCGATGAAAACCGACAAAAAATCTCGCCTTCATTAGTCTCGTTCCCTTCAACGCAATCGCTACTTTAGCCGTGACATTTTTCTTTTTTTTTTTTCATACGACAAAATTGCCATACTGTGCGTGACGATATACATATATATATATGTTCGACGAGAATGCTGAAAGTCTAACGATCTCTCGACGTGCTTCGGGAATTCTGCTTTTTTGTTGTTTTCGTTAAAAAAAAATTTTTTTTTTTACTGATCCTTGGTCTGCATGAATTTGATGAGGTCGATGACACGGCTTGAGTAACCGAACTCGTTGTCGTACCAGGATATGAGCTTGACGAATTGATCGTTCAACGGGATACCGGCTTGAGCGTCGAAAATGCTCGAGCGATTGTCACCGATGAAATCGGACGACACAACGTCGTCCTCGGTGTAACCGAGAATTCCAGCGAGAGGACCGGCTGTCGCGGCTTCCTTTACCTTGGCCTTGATCGCGTCGTAGGTCGCGGGTTTTCCAAGACGAACGGTCAGATCGACGACCGATACGTTGGCAACGGGAACACGGAAAGCCATACCCGTAAGTTTACCGTTTAGGGCGGGAATGACTTTGCCAACGGCCTTGGCGGCTCCGGTCGCCGCGGGGATGATGTTCTGTGCGGCACCACGTCCGTCACGCCAGAGCTGCAAAAAAATATGAAAATCAGAGTTGTGAAAATAATAACGTAAAAGTAATGCATTACCCATTAGTTTAAACAATGTGTATTGAAGTTTTCCATTACAAATTACAAAAGTAACGTGTAATGAATGGATGTTTCATTACAAATGAAGGTAGTAATGTGTAATGGATGCATGTGCCATTACAAATAAACAACATAACGTGTAATGAATGAGTGCTCCATTAAAAATTACAATCGAAAAAAAAGTTATTTGTAGTGGAGAATATTCCATTACAAATTAGTGTGTTTCTACCACAATTTGGAGCAGGTACTATTTTGCTCAAAGCTAAGTCTATTAATTTTTCAATGAAAATAATTTGTGTGCATCAAATTTTTGTTAATTTTACTATTGTAGCGTTAAATGTAAACATTGCAATTCAAGAAAAACTTATAGGTGTCAGTATATATTAAGTTAATATACACTGGATACCTATATGAAAGTTGTAATTTCTAAAAGAATGGAGTAAAAATTACTCCAAAAAAATCACTGTTCATACATTTACCACTACGATAGTAAAGTTAACAAAAACTTGAAACACATAAATTATTTTCATTGAAAAATTGATAGACTTACATTTGAGCAATTTATTTCGAGCGAAATAAAATAATGAAACAGCAATGTGCAAGTTTCTAACGCGAGCACAGCAATTTTTCTATTTGCAATGGAATATACTCCGTTACAAATAACTTTTTTTTAAATTGTAATTTGTAATGGAGCATTCGTTCATTACATATTACTTTTATCAATTTGTAATTGCACATGCATCTGTTACCCATTATTATTTTGATTTGTAATGGCACTCGCATCCATTACACATTACTTCTGTATTTTGTAATGGTACACTTGTCCATTTCACATTATGGAGTGTAAAGGGTAATAAATACTGTAATGCATTATCAAAATAATGCATTATTTAAAACTCTGATGATAATATTGTTATTACAAGTTCATGTGAAAAACGAACGGTCTTGAAATACTTCATATGCTGAATTTTCAGTTTTAACCTATCAAAAATAATTTAGAAAATATTTTCTCCTTAATCGAATTCATTCAATAAATGATTGAATTTCCAAAATAATATACGATAAAATCTCCCGGGAAATAAGATTTGGATATTCATTTGTGAACATCTTTTGGTAAAAAAATCAAAGTTACTGGAAAATATGTTTGTCAAAAAGCAGCAAAAAATATTGAAGGACGTTTACAGGTTTTCGCACTAAATGTTTTTTTGGATAATTACGATTTTCGCAAAATCATCGAAGGTCATTGATTAATCCTTTGAATTTATCGAAACAAAATTAAACGCGACGATCGTTCTAGCTCGCGTTAATTTTGCGATATTCATTTCAGACATTTCAATTAGATGTACGGTAAGGAAGAGGTTGTTTTTATCGACGTACCTTGCCGGAAGGTCCGTCGACGGTCTTTTGGGTCGCGGTGGTTGCGTGAACGGTCGTCATGAGACCCTCGACGATCTCGAAATTGTCGTGAATGACCTTGGCCAATGGGGCCAAGCAGTTGGTGGTGCAAGAGGCGTTCGAGACGACGGTGAATTTCGGATCGTAGGCATCGAGATTAACGCCGACGACGAACATCGGTGCATCGGCGGATGGTGCCGAGATGATGACCTTCTTGGCGCCACCCTTCAAATGAGCCTGAAGGAAAGAAAATGACGAGTCTCGAGTTAGAAAAAAAAGGAAAATTTTAGGGATCTCGCGATTTCTTTTTGTTTCGAGCGGAGCCGTTAACTCACCGAAGCCTTTTCAATGGTGGTGAAAACACCGGTGGATTCAACGACGTATTCAGCACCGGCTTTGCTCCATGGAATGGCAGTGGGATCGCGCTCGCTGAAGACCGCAATGGAATTGCCGTTCACGACCAAATTTCCACCCTCTGCCTTGACCTCGCCCTTGAATCTACCGTGGGTGGAGTCATACTTGAACATGTAGACCATGTAGTCAAGACCGATGAAGGGATCATTGATGGCAACGACCTGAGCTCCGCGCTCGATCGACGCTCTCAAAACGAGACGTCCGATGCGCCCAAAACCGTTGATTCCAATTTTGCTCATGGCTGCTTTTGTGACTGTAACAAAGGCGATTGAAAAATTATTATTTCATTCATGAAACATATGAGAAAACTCAAAATGGATAATTTTTATAATCTAAATTGAAAAAATAGTACAAATTAGAATCTGCAAATAACTGGCTCTTGTTGCTGTTTCCAATTCTTCCTGAGTGAGCAAGTAGCTTCTTCGATCTTGGTATTCTCATAATGGAAAGACGCATGAATAGAACGATTTCCGTTATAATCATAAAAATGATGACCATGCAAATTCTAATCTACACAACTTTTTTTCGTATTTGGTTGAACTCAATGATTCCAGGTATTTTTGGCAAGTAGCATAAAACCTGGAAAGGTTACAAACGCTATAATTGAAATTAATTGGATATAAGGTTATCGTGTTTTTTGACACCTTGTCGGGTTATCGTGGGTCACTGGAGACCCAGGCCTGTTAGAACACGCAATTTGCAATGAAAAAATCTGATCAAATTCCTCAACGCTCTTGAATACTTTTACTGTAAGGGCAAACCATGAAGATTGCAGAAAAATTAAAACAAATATTTTATTTTTCGTGATAAACACATTTACCTCTCAAGAGAAATGGGAGAAAAGAAAACGGACTTGAAGTTTTAACTTATTATTTTAAAGAACATTTTAAGGACCTTTAACACTTTGAAAATAGTTCTTCAAAGAACTTTCAATTAAAAAAATTATTTGTCAAGTATTTTTTTGTTGAACAAATACATTTTTTACAAGTAATTGTTAAACAAATAAATTTGTCCATTTTTCATTCAACTGAACGTTCGGTACTTCAAGTAAATAAAAGAAAAATCACCCGGGTCTTCAGTGACCCACGATAACCGAATCGTGTTAAAAAAGTGTCAACGTAGAGAAAAAAATAGATACCAGGGTGATAAAAGTATCGATTCAATTGACGACTCGATAAATAGGGCAGGGCGAAATTTTTTCCATTAGCATGATGCGTAACAGCCTCCCTGGCAAATATTTTTCATTTCTTTGTCGTAGAATATCACAACACGCGATGGAGGGCGCTCGATGCGCGAAGGTCTTCTCATTCATGCCAGAGGTCATTCAAGGTCGGAGCGCGAGGAATCTCACGGTTAGCTCGCAACCCTCTTTTCTCTGGCTCTCATCCCTCCCCCCTTTGTCAACGTACAGTCTTAGAGAGCCAAGAGAGTCCCAACGTGACCCCGACCGAGATGGGGAAAAAAAAAATACATATATGTATATATATGTAAAAGGAAAGATTGGGGTCGATATTTGGCGCGCGAGCGCAATCGACGTTTATCTCACAGCATCGCAAATGAAAAACTCGTCGTACAACCCGCTTTATAAATGGTAAATCGAGCGAAATAAATGCTTAGCGACCGCCACGATAGTTGGCTCGAAGCTTTTTTGTCGCATCAATGTCGAACGAGCGATTACGTGCAATTTCTAGCCACGCCTCACAATTTTTATCATCTCTACCAGAAATATTTACAAATTGCACGAATTTTAAACAGCGGTGCTCACAAAGTTTCGATCTGAGAGCGAAATAAAAGGCATGAAATTTATACCGTGATATCGGGGCTCCTCGTATCGTCAGATCCATTTCTTTCTTGCTCTATTGCGTCACGGAAACGCGTGATTGTTCATTTAAGCTGTGTAGGCGAAGAGGGCGCAAAAAAAGCATGAAACGTCGTCACGTATTCGTAATCGTCGATCGCGAGACGTTGATTTTCCTAAACGCTTCTGTTTTCGTTTTTTGCTCATTCTGCCACGTTCTTTTAACGCCGGTATGGCAAAAAAATCTCACGAAAGCTCTCTCTTTTCGGCATATCGGATTTTATTATTGTTACAACGATTTCGTTTGAGGGAAGGAAAAATTCGACGAGGCGTCGCAGAAAAACGATCGATGCTTCGTGACACACATGCGACGATGTAACGAGATGGCAAAAATCATTCGCGCACACCGAGAAAGATCCATTTTGTGGCGTAACAACGGAGTGGATTCGGATTGTTGGTTGAACGTCGAAAAAATGCGCGAAAAAAAAGACGAAATATGGCGTTTTGAGGATTAACTCGTCACTACCGGTAAATATTTTTACGCGACAATGATGATTATTAAGTAGTGTAACGGTACTTACGTTAAAGAGCGACAGGGAGATGCTGACACTTCGGATACTACGGAAGTAGTGTCATTTGAAGGGCAACCGGACGCTAATATAACCGGCTTCTCTCTCGCGCAATCTCGCGCGTGCGCGGTGACATCTTCGCGCTGATTGGACAACGAGTCGCGAGGATACTCCGGGAGGGGATAACTTCGGTCGAACTCGGGTATTATCGTGAGACCACGTGACGTCGTATTTATCGACTCGCGAATTTAGCGGGAAATTTCAAACATCAACAATATCGAACCAGCGTTATTTGACAATAAAAGTATTAAATAACAATTGATGAATCGTTGGAATGGTTCGTCCAGCTAATGTATCGTTGATTTTCAGTCGTGGGAGACCGATTTGAGAAATAAGTATTTTATTCTCACGCAACTCTGAGATTCCAGGAGTCATTCGTTCAAGGTCATGCTGTGATTCATACGCTTTACAGCGTATGATGCCGCAGGTAGACACGGCAGATATAATCTGACCTAACTTTGAGCAATTTTATCATTGAATCGTTCGATTTGAAACAAAATTAATCTTCCTGTACTTCCGGTGGAGCTGTGAGCGCGCAATTTTTTCCCATTTCGAATTCTTGCAAGTATCTCACAAGATCAATGACACGATGAGCGTAACCGTACTCGTTGTCGTACCTGCGTAAATCGTTGCGTCAGAAAATGCAATTGTATCGATGAAAATTCATCGTGAAATAATGTGAAACGTCATTTTTAAGACGTAATCGAAAACACAATGTTATTGCATAGTCAGAAACTAGTAAAGTGAATGAAAATTTTTGAATTTCAATATTCATAATAGTCATGAATATTCACCTCTCAGAGTTGATAGCTCGACGGATTTGCTATTGAATCAATATTAAAAAAAAAACATGTAAAAAACTGAACAAAATAATAAAGAAAAAAGCTCATTAACAACTATTCCGTTATTTTACAGTTTCGGAGTGATATTCTAACAAATCTTTAATACGAAAAAATATGGAATTTAAAAAATTTCTAGAAAATGGTGGGAGACAGAAAAAAGTCTTGAACTTTTAGTTTTCAAATTTGATTATTTTTAAATGATGAGAAAATAAAAAGTTTTTTTTTCTACTTTTTCACATAGATTATAATTCCAATGAGAAAATTAATATTTTGCCTCCTCATAGGAGAAACTGATAATTTTTTGAGATTTTATGTACGAATTTTTTATAGATGTCTTTGAATTTTACGAAAATAGAGTGCAATAAAATGAAATAACGAGAAAGTAACGTACAAATTTTCAAAATTGCACAGATTTATTCTTACCAAGCAACGATTTTGATGAAAGTGCTTGTCTGAGGAATTCCAGCTTTGGCGTCGAATATGCAAGAATAGGATGTGTGATTAAAATCCGAGGAGACGACGTCGTCCTCGGTGTAATGAAGAATTCCACGATAATCATCGATCGAGGCTTGTTTCATGATTCTCTTGACTTCCTCGTAAGTCGTTGGCTTATCAACTCTGATTCATAATAAAAATTCGATATTTCATTTATTATAATAGCATGAGAAGAAAAAAATGTTATTTCATGCCAAAAAATAATTTAAAAAAAAAACAAATAAATGGAAGAAGGTCTCAATGTCACCTGAAGGTCATATCGCAGAGTGAGACGTTTGGTACGGGTACACGAAACGCTATCGCCGAAATTTTGTCCTTGAGCTCGGGGATGACCTTGGCCAAGCACTTGGCCGCTCCTGTGGAGGTCGGAATGATGTTCTGCATGCATCCTCTGCCATCGCGCCACAGCTGGCGATGCGTGAGAATTCAAAGAAGAAAAAAACAAAGTTGAATAGCAGATTCGAGGTATTCTGTCATATGTCAGGGAGAAAAAGTGGAAAATTGAGAGAACAAAAAAAAAAAAGAAAATGCCCCCGCGTAGCTCCTACGGGAAGCTTTTTGTTGGCATAAGACGATGGATGAATTTATATAAATAGAATGTAATATTTGTAATTTTGTAGCTTGCTTTTCCAGTCGGGCCATCGACCGTTTTCTGATTCGCCGTTGTCGCGTGAATGCTCGTTATCATTGCCTCGATAATTTCAAAATTTTCGTTCATCAATTTAACAATCGGTGCGGCACAATTTGTCGTGCAAGAAGCGCACGAGATTATGAAATTTTCCCTTGGATTCCAGGAACAATGATTCACACCGTAAATGTACATTGGAGCGTCCGGCGAAGGCGCTGTTATTATCACACGATTTGCGCCAGCCATGATGTGAAACTGATAATAAAAAAAAAAATCGATTAGCAATTAAGCGAAAAACAAATTGGACCAAGAGAAATTCGCGCAAAAGCTCTTTCCATATATAGTCTTTAGAATTTATATTATTTAATCGGGAAAGTCCAATTAAATTTTCACATCCGAGTGAATAACGGGGCTCTCATAATACTTCTTCAAGACGTGTTGAAATTTACTTGCGAGTGAATAATTCGCGTATGAGCATGATTTAAGAATGTATTGAATTCGCAGCCAAAAATTGTATCTGATTGAAATTTCCGTACTTCATGATACAATAGAAATCTGAAAAAATTCAGCAACATTTAGCATGTCATAAACGACAATTATCAATAATAATAATATTGCACAAAAGTTATTAATAAATTGTTCAAAGAAGTAATTATTCAACAATTTTTCGGCAAGTTCTTTTTTTTTAAACCAATCGAATGCGTTAATTTTTCTAAAGGCATATGATTTTTTTCAGAATTTTCTCTCTATTTTGAAATATTATAAAAATATTCTGAAATACAAAGAAAAAATTTCCAATTTTGTATGATTTTACATACAGGTTTATCGTCAGCTTTGAAAAGTTTCAAAGACACTGGACCAAAGCATACATAAATACAGCCATTCTAAAAATTTCAAAACGGGAATTTCAAAGTAGAGAGAAAATTCTGAAAAAATTCATAGGCTCTTAGAAAAATTAGCGCATTCGATTTGTGTAAGGAAAAAAAGAACTTACCGAAAAATTGTTGAATAATTATTTGTTTAAACAATTCATTAATAACTTTTGGGTAATATTATTATTGATAATAATTGTTGTTTATGGCATGCCAAATATTGCTGAATTTTTTCAGATTTTTATTGTATCACGAAGTACGGAAATTTCAATCAAATAGAATTTTTATTATTTAGGAAATGTATTTTTCACGTATACACACACATACATAGATAGATTTTTATTTTCGTTTTTTGCTGTCGTATTATCTTGAATTTTTGAGTATCTGTTTTCCTTTTTTCTTTGTTGGAAAATCGAAAGACAATTCGGAAAATATCGGAAAAACATAAAAATCTCCGAGTAGAAATTTTATAGAACTGATGGACGGTTCAATTTTTGCGTTTCCGTTCGAATGAATTAAGGGAATATTCTAGTCTAGAATTTTCAAAAACTCAATTTTTGTTGCATATTCTTAAAGTTTAGACCTTGAAGAATATATCCTCGAAAGGAAATTTTTTAATTCCCATAATTTACGGCGTTATAAAGATGACATTCCTACTAATAAAGAATCTTTTTATAAATTTTGTATCCGATGATTAGAAAGGTTGCACTCGTGTCAGCAGGTTAATTAATTTTCATTTTTTTCGCGAATTTTTTTTGGTTTATTGTCAAAATATTAATAAATATGTTACAAAAAAAGTTTGGTAAAAATGTTTTCTTTTTTATTGAGCTCGACAAAAGCTCAAAATGTGTCTTTAGACAAGAATACTGCCTTAAAATGGAAACTCAAGATTTCCGTTACTCAAGAGTAATCATACCCGTAGTAAAAAACTCCATTGAATCGCCAATGGCAACCAATGGTCCTCATACGACTCCATTGGACAATGAATGGGGACCCATTGAGATTTCCGCATTTGTCAATGGCGTACAGGGCTGACCATTGATCAGTGAATGGGTATCCATTGAACATCAAATGCGGATGAATCGAATGATCATCATTACTCAATGATGCTCATTGGAAAGCCAATGCGGATGAATCGAACGATCATCATTACTCAATGATGCTCATTGGAAAGCCAATGCGGACGAATCGAATGATCATCATTACTCAATGATGCTCATTGGAAAGCCAATGCGGATGTATCGAGCGATCAGCATTGCCCAATGGTGTCCATGAGATGGTAAATGCTGATGAACGAAATGATCCGCTTTACCCAATGATGTCCATTGGAAAGTCAATGCGGATGAACTGAAAGATCAGCATTTCCCACAGATGTTCATTGGAACCCAAATGCGGCTAACGATGAAATGATCAGCATTTACCAAGGATACCCATTGAATAATAAGTAACTACGAATTATACAATGATCAACATTTATCAATAATGTCACTTCATTGATGACTGATCGAATGATGAGCAGCATTCGTTAACGATGTTGCAATCCATATTCGAGGTTTAATGCTGAACAATTGAACCCATCGATCGATGAGAATTTTTCCGAATGCGATATTTCTCAAACGGCGGTGAATTAATAAAGTCAAGTAAGAGTAGATGTCGCTGATTCTCATATATGAACCAAATATTTTCTTCAATTGTAATAAATGCTGATGATTATATCGATGGTCAATTAATATTAGCATAAGCTCGGAAATTATTCGAAAGTAATTCTAAAAAAATGTATTATAAACTGCTCATCAAGTACGCGTACGTTTGGGATAAATGATTTTTAAAACCGTTTATTTTTAACATATACACATAATTTTATCAGTCCTTCTCAACCCGATTTGTGAGAGGAGAAACGTATATACTTTCATTATCAATCGTCATCTGAATACTCTTACAATCTATTTTCTCAATTCTGAGCTTCAATAATTTCTATTAAATGTAATAATATATATCGCGTTACAGCTGCCATAAGGCCATAAGGCTTTTACGCCCTTATGGCATCCGGGAGCCATAAGGGCGTATTGAAATTTTTTTTTCAGGAATCGACGTATTTATGACCGAAACGTATAGAACCGATGAAAAAAAAATGGTCCCAATTTTTTTTTTTTTTTATACGCCCTTATGGCTTTCCGAGTTGGTGTCGAAAGCCATAAGGGCGTATCGAATTTTTTTTTTCAGGAATCGACGTAATTATGACCGAAAAGTTTCCCAAACGGGATTTTGAAGCGTGAACGATTACGAAGAGAATAAGCTCTTGCTCAAGCCGCAATTCTATCTAGAAAATAAATTGCAGCCATTTTAGTGAACTGATTGAATTTTGGCCAAAATGCAAAAAAAAAAAAATTATTTTTGTTTTTCGGGCCTCATATCGATGTATTTTTGCCCCCTAAACACGAATCTATCAATAGTTTTTTCAAAAAATCAAAATTTTCATGAATTTCGATAAAAAACTGTTTTGCTCAATTTTGGGCCTATTTTCAAAAACCTGAAAATAGCGAAATTTCAAGTGCTCATAACTTCACTTTGGTTCAACCGATTTCAAAATTTGTTTTTCGTACGCAAAGCTTGTGACCAAACTTAGAGAATGCCGTTAAGTTCATCCCGATAACTAATTTTTTGTAGAAATGAGAGCAGTTTGAAAATCGCCGAAAAAATTGGAAAGGGGTATACCTTAAAAAATTTACAAAAATCTATTGTTGAACTTTAAAAATCTGCCAAAAATCGAAAAACGATCGTAATGGGATGAACCAAACGGGATTTTGAAGCGTGAACGATTACGAAGAGAATGAGCTCATGCTCAAGCCGCAATTCTATCTAGAAAAAAAATTGCAGCCATTTTAGTGAACCGATTGAATTTTGGCCAAAATGCAAAAAAAAAAAAAAAATTATTTTTGTTTTTCGGGCCTCATATCGATGTATTTTTGCCCCCTAAACGCGAATCTATCAATAGTTTTTTCAAAAAATCAAAATTTTCATGAATTTCGATAAAAAACTGTTTTGCTCAATTTTGGGCCTATTTTCAAAAACCTGAAAATAGCGAAATTTCAAGTGCTCATAAATTCACTTTGGTTCAACCGATTTCAAAATTTGTTTTTCGTACGCAAAGCTTGTGACCAAACTTAGAGAATGCCGTTAAGTTCATCCCGATAACTAATTTTTTGTAGAAATGAGAGCAGTTTGAAAATCGCCGAAAAAATTGGAAAGGGGTATACCTTAAAAAATTTACAAAAATCTATTGTTGAACTTTAAAAATCTGCCAAAAATCGAAAAATGATCGTAATGGGATGAACCAAACGGGATTTTGAAGCGTGAACGATTACGAAGGGAATGAGCTCATGCTCAAGCCGCAATTCTATCTAGAAAATAAATTGCAGCCATTTTAGTGAACCGATTGAATTTTGGCCAAAATGCAAAAAAAAAAAAAAAAATTATTTTTGTTTTTCGGGCCTCATATCGATGTATTTTTGCCCCCTAAACACGAATCTATCAATAGTTTTTTCAAAAAATCAAAATTTTCATTAATTTCGATAAAAAACTGTTTTGCTCAATTTTGGGTCTATTTTCAAAAACCTGAAAATAGCGAAATTTCAAGTCAACGTAATTATGACCGAAACGTATAGAACCGATGAAAAAAAAATTTTCCCAATTTTTTTTGTTTTTTTATACGCCCTTATGGCTTTCCGAGTTGGTGTCGAAAGCCATAAGGGCGTATCGAATTTTTTTTTTTTCAGCAATCGACGTAATTATGACCGAAAAGTATAGAATCGATGAAAAAAAAATTTTCCCAATTTTTTTTTTGTGGGCAATGGGGAATGAGTGGCGAACAGCAATGGAGATTCTTTCGTATAGTAAAAACTCCATTCATCGCCATTGAAAAATCCTCATTCATTCCCCATTGCCAAAATAACCAATGGGGATGAATGCCGAATTGCCTAAGGGGATTGTCTCCATTGAATCCCCATTAGATAATCCCCATTCCGTTTCAAATGGGGAATTCAATGGCGAAAATCCCCTTAGGCAATTCGGCATTCATCTCCATTGGTTATTTTGGCAATGGGGAATGAATGGGGATTTTTCAATGGCGACGAATGGAGTTTTTTACTACGGGTAATTACAATAAATAATCAATAAGTGTTTAGGAGATGCGCGGAGAATAAAGAGCTCCTAATTTACAGATTTGTCAACAGATATTGACAAAATCGGTGTATTTGAATCGTGTGAAAGAACCTCTACAAATAAATAATCATATTTTTGCATAATTTGAAGACTATACCGAAAAATTTATTATTTTTTACGCACATAAGCTTTATCCATTGTCGTAAAAATTCCGGTCGCTTCGATAACGATCGTTACACCGGAAGTCCTCCACTTGATCTTCGATGGATCCTTTTCCTGCGACGTTTTGATCCTCTTGTCTGTTCAACAGAATAATTGAAAGAAATTTATTCATAAAAGTGGAAGAAATTTATTCATATAATTGAAAGAAATGTATTTATTCTGCAGAGGTGAAATTGCATTTGGACGTGAAATATTTCACGTATTTGAGCTCGGTTTACGGAGAATCTCCCAGAGGGTGTTTATAAATAGTATTACATACCACCGACTACCATAGCATCATTTTCGCTCTCGACGCGATTTTCGTACGAACCGTGTGTCGAGTCATACTTGAAGAGATACATCATATATTCGGTCGTTATAAAAGGATCGTTGATTTGCTTAACCTTGTGATCGAAGAAAAAAAATCAATAACACCGTCACTGTCATTATTTCGATTCGACGAATTCTATGATTGAAAATTCTTTTTCTCAATTAAATTACCTCGATTCCTTTTTCGAGACATACTCTGAGGCACATTCTACCGATTCTACCAAATCCATTAATACCAATAGCCACTGTCATCGTGATTTTTTATTTTCTTATCCACAAATCCCCCAAAAAGGGTACTCTGAAGTTTGCCGATAAAATGCGAACGACTAAAAATTGTTGCAAATTTTCAATAATCAATAATTTTTCATTATAAATTCAATTTTATATACGAAGGACATAAATACTATATTTTTGTTATGAAGATTCGTAAATATAATCTTCAGTCACGAGAATTATCGATTTTAATCCCTGGATGGAAATTTCGAGAATTCTCGGAAGGAGGATTATAAAGATAATCCTTGGTGATATAAAAACTGGTGTGTGGAATTCCAGTTTTTCATGATGATTGTAGAATATACGGTCCGGCGATTAATCCATCGAAAATCATTCGCGAGATAGAATTTCGTATTTCAGTATCGTTGTGACATCGACAGTGAACGGATGTATCCTGTAGATATCGTTCCTCAATCTCATTCAAAAATTATGGACGACACAACGAAAATTTTGAAAGCGTGCGTCGTTGCGAGGCAAGGAGGAGTTCCTCAAGAAGAAATCGACGGTAAGGGTCGAAATTTGGATTATATTTTTAAAAAATCGTGCTTGAATTTTATTTTCCCCATAATAGAAACTTTAAGCTATAGAATTTACAAAGTTGGAGCGTTCACAAGCATTTGTTAAGAAATTTAAAAAATTTAAAACCTGAACAGTCCCAAATCGGTTTTTTTTCTACATTCGATACCAATAACTTTTGTCTTTCGCTCCATTTGTTTAAAAAAATGGAGCTTGATAATTGCAAAAACGAATTGGGCAATTCCATGCCAAATCGACCAAGAGTTGAAATCGACCCCTCTCAATTTCGCTGTAATTTGGTGAGAAGTTTTCGTTTTCAATAAAACGGAGTTCTACCAAAGGAAAAAAAAATTAATTTTTCAATTCTTTCAAGTTTATTTTTTATATATCTCGAAAACTATTATAGTTACGAAAAATCGTTCTGAATTCGTTTTGAAAAGTGTACTTGAGGCTGCGAAAAAAAAATATATTCCGAACCAAAATGTTGAAAAATGATGAATTGTGAGAATTTTGAATTTTCAAAAATAAATCAATTTTCTTTATATAATACCTTGTACTGATTAGAAGCAAATCACGTTTAATGAGAAAATTCTGAAAATTTGGTATGTTTTTCAATGAAGTATTTAAGAGGTCGTGTAAAAATTTCACAACGTTTTGGAAGCTCGTTATCGAATAATTAAGACTAACAAATTAAATAAAAAATGGTTAAAAAATTTTGTATTGTTTTTCCTTTAAGTTAAGTAAAGTTGAGCAATCATGTAATTCTGTAATTTTGAGTAGTAAAAATTTCAATTAATGACAATTGAAAAAAAAAAAATTTCTACCAAAATTCAAAAATTAATATTTTTGAAACAAAAACATACCATCCTGAAAATTTCAGGATCTTTAGAGATCAGTACAAGGTATTATATAAAAAAAAATTGAACCAAAAATTAAATGTTGATCGTGGATTTGCACGATTTTAAAAAATGCAGAGATTTGTAATTTTGAAAAAAATTACCTCTCCGAAAATTTCAGGATATTTTAAGATCAGTACAAGGTATTATATCAAAAAAATTGAATAAAAAATAAAATACGGAACTTGGATTTACACGATTTTTGAAAATTTAAAATTCTCCAAATTCATCATTTTTCAAAAAAAAATTTCGGAATATTTTTTTTTTTCATCGAAATTGAAAGGGGTCGATTCCAACTCTTGATTGATTTAACATGGAATGATCCTATTAGATTCTTAACTTTAACAAATATGTCGTTACCAATTTTTTTTTATACATTATTTTTTTCAACCAAGATTTGAGCCAACATAATTCAAGCGCGACATCTGGAATTATCAAGGTCCGTTTTTTTTTAAACAAATGGAGTGAATGAATCAATCTACGGATTGTTTAAAAGCAATCGCTGAAGGATTTCGTTTCATTTTAGAAAATTATGAAGCACTTAAAAAAAAATTTTGATAAAGCTGCAAAATTATCAAAGAAATTTTTCTAAGTACTTCATAATTTTCTAAAATGTAACGAAATCCTTGAGCGATTGCTTTTAAATAATCTGTAAATTTGTTTTCCCTTGAAAAAAAAGCAAAAATTACCTACCAAGTTAAATTAAAATTATAAAATCTTATTTTTTAGATGAATATTTCCGATATACGGGTAGCCATATACCATATCTAAAATTAGGCTTTCGATCCCTCTACGAATACTTGGGCGTCATTCAGGATCTGGTAAAAGTCCGTAACCAGGACCAAAAGCTCGTGTATGTAATAAATAAGGACGAAAAAATCGCGCATATAGCCAAACTGGTGGCAAAGCAGAAAAATTCGGACGCGCCACCCAAGGTAAGGATTTTTTACCGAAAAATTATAATTTCATCCTTCTTTTTTAACAGCAATAATTTCGTTTGTTCCTTGGCGAAGCATTATTTTTTTAAAATTTGAGTGGTTTTTTTACCTTACAGCGAACAACTCGATGGGGGTCGAGAGGAGTAACTCACAAGAATGAAGATCGTAAACGAAAAGCCATATATTCACAACGAGGACCAACGAATAAACGGGCGAGAATCCAGAACAGTTGGCGTCGGGAAACCAGCTATTCGTCCGGCGAAGAAGATTTCCATGCGGAAAATCACCAAGCAAAAGAATATAACCGGCCAACAAAAATTTTTGAAAACCCCCAGAGATTGGTAATTTTGTTGGTGTTTTTTTTTTTCAAATTTGTAAATGAACATTTTTGAAAATAAATTGAAAATTAATCAAACAAACAAAAAATGAAGTTTATTGAATAATAATTTTGTTAAATATTTTGTCCACAGGATGTCGTGTGCGGTCCATTAGTAAATGGGAAACAGCTGATTGGGGATGACTTTTTCCTGCAAATCGCCATCCGGAATATCGGTGCGCCAGTTTACCGAAATGGACGTGAGTGTTTTTCCTTTTTTTTCTACATTTTCGCAATATAATATTTGTGTTGAATTTTCCGAGCGATCAATTAATCGATTACGATTTTAGCATTGAAGAATTTCTGATGATTTGATCGGAAAATCGTTTATTTTGTTTTTGCAGCGTGCACAGCCTTGCATACAGGACTCTGTAAATCGGGACAAACCATTTCCGAATGCATCAGAACATTAAAAACTGTTGAAGTCCTGGCGAATAAAATCGTCATCCTCCTTGGAGCGGAGGACATATATCGGGTAAGTTTTTGTTGCATTTTTGGTGTGGAAATTCGAATAGAGTCAAATCGACCAAGAGTTGAAATCGACCCGTTTCAATTTCGATCAAATTTGGTCAGAAGTTTTCGTTTTTAATAAAACGAAGTTCTACCAAAGGAAAAAAATTAATTTTTTTTTTTCGAAAGTTATGCAAGATTCAAAATTTCACAATTTTTTAAATCTTTCAAGTTCATCTTTTAAATATCTCGAAAATTATTATCGTTATGAAAAAATCGTTCTGGGTTCGGCTTGAAGAGTATACTTGTGGCTACGAAACAAAAAAGTATTCTGAAAAAAAAAGTTTTGAAAAATAAATTTGGAGAATTTAGAATTTTTCAAAAATCGTGCAAATTCACGATCAACATTAAATTTTTTATTCCATTTTTTTTTAATATAATACTTTGTATTGATCTCAAAAGATCCTGAAATTTACAGAAAGGTGTTTTTTGTTTTCTCAAAAATATGAATTTTTGAATTTTAAAAAATCGTGTCAATCCACGGCCAACATTAAATTTTTGGTTAAATTTTTTTATTAAATAATACCTTGTACTGATCTTCAAAAAACCTGGAATTTTAGCAGTAAGGATTCCAATTAATGACATAAGAATGTAAAAAACAGAAACATAATTTCAATTTGCATTTTTATTTATTTAGCAAAGCGTTTCAAGCGTCAGCTTAACAAGATCATGTATATTAAGTTCACGATTTAAACGCTTTACCAAATAAATAAAAATACAAATTCAATTATGTTTCTATTTTATATTCTTATGTCATTCATTTAAATTTTTACTACTCAAAATTACAGAATTACATGATTGCTGAACTGTACTGAACTTAGAGGTAAAGAAATTTTTTTTTCACCTAAATTCCAAAATTAATGTTGTTGAGAAAAAAACACCATTCTGAAAATTCAGGATCTTTTAAGTTTAGTACAAGTTATATAAATAAATAAAACCAAAAATTGAATGTTGATTGTGGATTTGCAGGATTTTTTAAAATTCAAAAATTCATATCTTTGAAAAAAAACACCTTTCTGAAAATTTCAGGATCTTTTAATATCAGTACAAGGTATTATATAAAAAAATTGAACCAAAAATTTAATGTTGATCGTGGATTTTCACGATTGTTGAAAATTCTCAAAATTCATCATTTTTCAAAAAAAAATTTCGGCATATTTTTTTTTCGTAGCTACAAGTTCGTAGTTCTTCAAGACGAACCCAGAACGATTTTTTCGTAACTATAATAGTTTTCGAGATATTTAAAAAATAAACTTAAAAGATTTAAAAAATTGTGAAATTTTGAATCTTGCATAACTTTCGAAAAAAATTGTTTGAATTTTTTTTTTGGTAGAACTTTGTTTTATTGAAAACGAAAACTTCTGATCAAATTTCATGGAAATTGAAAGGGGTTGATTCCAACTCTCGGTCGATTTGACATGGAATGGACCCCACTATTGAACGAATTAAAAAAAATTGGTAAAACTTGAAGCATGTTCTGCGCCACGAATGAATTTCATGGATTTTTTCAAAAGGGACGCTCTGCAAAACAAATGATCGCGGACATGGAGGATTTGTTGTGCCTATTGGAAACGCATTTCGCCTTTTCCAAATCGGCAATTACAATATGCACAATACCACCGTTGGCCAATCTTTCGATGAATACACATAGAAAGGAGATGATGAATCTCCTTCGATTTAACGAGTGGATCCGGGAGAGAACCAATTTCTCCTTCGCCCATGACAGCTGGAACTTCGAGGGTCGATCCAACCTTATAGATTTCTTCATGAAGAATACGAATGTTGGATTCACAACAGCGTATGAATTCTTCCAGCTGTAAGTATCAATTAAAATGAAAGTTGAGAGAAATACAAAAAAAAAATGATGATCTGATTGAGATGGAGAAAAAAAATTAAATATTACGTACTTGTCGATTTTTTTTCAGGGACGCAAGAATGGTCTCAGGAACGAGACATCCGTATGTTCTTTGGAGTCAACATGGTCGTCGTCTAGCCATGAATCTACTGCGGGCCGGTTCGTGAGCGATAGCAGTAATTTGTAATTTTATTGTTTAATTATTTATTCGAGTATGGATCGTAGCAATTTTTCAGTTTTGTGATCTCAAGATCATTAAAGTTCTTGTCAGCAGGTTGATAAAAATTCAAGTTTCGTTTGGGCAATTTGTTCAAGAAATAGTTGAAGTTTCGTTTTCTGTTTTTTGAAAATTTGCACTTACGTGCTAATTCCAGTGGAATTTTGTTTTCTTAATGAATAAGACTTCAACTTTCTGGCTAATTACATCTAGCATTATCTTTTGGCAATCATGTTGATGAAAATAAAATCCTCACGGTGTAAATCAATCGGGCATAAATTTAAACGAATTTTCTCGGAGAACGAATTTTTTGAATAATGACTTTCGCGAGAAAAAATTATTTTCGAGAATAAAGTATTCATGCTGCGCAAAAGTAAGATAACCCTCTGGTGATAACGGCGAATCGTTTTTTGCGCTTTTTCACGATTCGCCGTTATCACCAAAGGGTTTTCTCATTTTTGCAGCGTAGATACTTGTTAACGGAAAAATGCTTTGCCGCAGATATTGTCATTCCGAAGAGTTGAACTCTGGGAAAAATTGTGCAAATCGGAAATTTCCAAACACCAAAATTCATCTTGAGTTTGGAGATAAACGGGCAGTATTGAAATGTCAATTTGTTTTCTTATTCCCAAATGACGTGTAGATTTTATTTCTTTAATTTTTTCGTGCCAAACGCAGCATGAAAAAATAAAAAATATTAATCGTTTACACGTTTTTTTTTTGGATATTTGAAATTCTTGTCATTTCAATATTGGATATTTGCCTCGAACTTTACAGAAGGTTTCATAGATTACAAATTTCCGATAAAAGAAATTGAATCGGAATTCTCTCTTCCAGAAAATAAAATTCCGGAATTAGCTGCATCGAATATTGAATATTTAAAAAAAATTGATAATTTCATAATGAAAAATTATTTTTCGAATCTTTTTGCAGAAAATTATGACGTCTCGCGAAAAACGATACTCCCATTATTTTTCAAACAAATGCCTGAACGTAACTTGAATTTTTGTTCTGCTTCTGCTGACAAAGATTTTTGTGAATTTGAGATCACAAATATAGTTTGGCCAAACTATCAAATTGTTATGTGAAAATTTGACTGTTAGATTTGAGGGCGTATCATTAGAACGAATTAATATGAATTGAATTAATGAGAATATTTATTTTCTCTGTGCGAATTGTTTTTATAAATTTCCGACAGGTTCGATCGGTCTTTGGGAAGATTTCGATCGAAACTTTTTTGTCCATTGTATTTTTTCATTGCGTTAATGTAATGAATATTATCTCTTCTCTAAAAACGATTTCCCATCGCGCTAATTTAAGGATAAATTAAGGTCTCTGAGTACGATTTCCCAAATTGTAGAATTAAAAAAATATTTTTTGTATATTTTGGTTAGTCTATATTGCGGGACAATGTTTCGTCGAGTCAAAAACGACGTGTAACCATAGATTGGTATAAAATAAGAGATTTATTACGAACGATGAATTTGCGTTATTTACAAATACTCATTATCCTTTGAAAAAATGTCCTTCCCATCAATAGATTGAGAACGAATTCTCGAATAATTGAGCGAGATCTTCCTCGGACTGTTCGCGAGGTGCGAGTTTTGTTATGCGATGCTGAAAAAAATAAAAATTGGAATAAAAAATCTTCATCATTCGAAGATAACAATTTACGAAGAAAATTTTAACTCACTTGGGGCAAAGTTCCCTTCACCAGCGTTGGAATATCTTCTTTTTTGAATCCAAGCTCGGCAAGACCATTTTCAATCTTCATTATTTGCATGTAACGTCTGACCGTGTCGGCGAGAATTTTCCCAGCGTCGTTTCTTTTCGCATTTGTCACATCAGCACCCAAAAGCTCGGCAGCTTCGAGATGTCTCTCGGGACAAGATGCTCCAGTGAAGGAAAATACAGCTGGTGCGGAAATAACCACCGAGAGACCGTGAGGAACGATAGGATGATCGTCACTGTAACCCTAGATAGAAAAACAATATTCGAAATTAATTCAACGATACATTTTCGTCAAAATTAATTTTATCAAAACCTTGCTAATTAGAAATTTGATCAAATTTGATCTAAAAAAGGAGGAAGCCTTCCTTATGGGTAGTTAATTTAATCTAACGATACATTTCCATCAAGATGCATTTTTTTAAATTGCGCTGATTAGAATTTTAATTAAATTTGATCTGAAAAAAATCCTCCTTTATGAGCAATTAATCTAGTTCAACGATACATTTTTGTCAAGATTAATTTTAAAAAATCGTGCGAATTAGAAATTTGATTAAATTTTATCTGGAAAATGAGGGATCCTTCTTTATGAGCAGTTAATCGAATTCAACAATACATTTTCGTCAGGATTAATTTTTGAAAATCGCGCTAATTAGAAATTTAAGAAAATCCAAATAAAAAAATCAGTAAGTCTCCTTCATACGTACCTAATTTCATTCAGCGATACATTTTCATCAAGATTATTTTTTTTTAAATTATGCTGATTAGAAATTTGAAAAAATTTGAGCTGAAAAAATGAGGAAGTCTCTATTATGAGTAGCTGCTTTATTTTCTCTATGATGAGTATATGAACTAAGGCTTCTTCACAAAGAAAGTTCAACGAACGACGAAAAGAAATATCAGGAAGCTACGAATTTGCACGATTTTTCCATTATTCGTCAAAAATTGAAAATTTCTTCAATTCCGAAATCCACAAGCGATTCTTTCCAAATTCAATAGCAATTTTCTCGGTCATCAAGTACATGTGTGTGAACAAAATCATCAAAAGGAGCACTAAGAAAAAGTTTTCAAAAGTTTAAAAACAAATTTGAAGCTTCCAACGATTCTTTAAAAATTCACTATCATTTTTTCTGTTAACTTGGTGCAGTTTTCAGAGTATCATTCCTCAAAGTTTCCCCACATTTTCACCATTCATGCATGAAAATATTGAAAACAAATATTTCACGACAGAAAAGCGTTCTTTATGAGGCAGCTGGAAGATAATATAATTTTTTCAGATACTCTAAATTACCTCAGGCTGAAATTTTCTAACGTTTCCGCTTATGGGATACGACAAGCCATGACAGAGATGCACACCGGCATTTCCAAAACCGACCCCGGCCATTGTGCTAGCGAGATGCATGTGACTTCGAGCCTCGAGATCGTCGTTTTTGTAAACAGCTCTTTCGAAATATTTCCTCATTGTCTGAAGGGCGTATCTCGCCCATACGTCGCTAACGGGATTGCTGCCCTGATAAGCCGGTCTGAGAATCGGATTTGTCGGACATGGAGTTCGTTGAGTGTAATTTATCGCTGTGAACGATTCGAGCGCGTGACAAAGTACGTCGAAGCCCGAATAAGCGCAAACTCTCTCGGGCAATGAAAGAGTGTGCAGAGGATCGACGATTCCAAGCGTCGGTCTCAATGCACGATTAGCTATGCCGGTTTTTGCTTTCAATGGTCGATAATCGAATATCGATACTCCCGTTGTCTCGGAACCGGTGCCGGATGTCGTTGGAACCGCTATCAACGGTTTCAGAGCAACCAAAACGGGCTTTCCTTTGCCGATCGGTGCATTTACGTAATCGAGAAAATCTGCTTCCGTGTCGCATGAGTAGAGATTCGCGACTTTGCACGTGTCCATCACGGATCCACCGCCAACCTGGAATATCGAAAAAGAAATAATCAGTCCGGGGAATTGTGTTGCTTCCTTATAAAAGAAGCTTTGTTTGCGGGGAAATTTTTTTTTTTGAAATTTTTGTTCGAGATGTGTTCAAAATGTCCCAAAATCATTAGGAAATCATATTTAGAAAAAATGTCATGATGGATGTGTGTGTGTTAATCCTGAGTTTCAGATGTAAATAATTAATAACTCGAGAACCTTTTGAGATATCAAGCTGAAATTTGGCACACTTGTCGAGCATAAATTGCTCTTTATTGTGAATTTTTTTTGATCTAATTCTAACGGGTGTTCAGATTTTATCGACTTTTTTCGTTTTTGCAAAAATAGCGTAAACGCGCTAACTTCTACAATTTTCCAGATGTTGCAATCAAACTTTTTACAGAATTAGTATAACTACTAAGATTATTTAGTATTGAATTTGGCAAAAATCGATCGAAAGATTAAATTTTTATAAAATTTTGAATTTTTTGAAAAATATCATAAACGCTCTATCTTTCACAATTTTCAAGATATTGCACTGAAACTTAGAACTAGTATAGCTATCAAGGTTGTTCGCTATTGAATTTGGCGAAAATCCATCGACAGATTAAAATTTTATGAAATTTTTAATTTTTTGAAAAATAGCGTAAACGCTCTAACTTGTGCAATTTTGAAGATATTGCACTGAAACTTTGCACAGAGCTAGCTAATATAGCTATCGAGGTTGTTTGTTATTAAATTTAGCCAAAATCGATCGAATGATTAAAATTTGATCAAATTTTGGTTTTTTTTCAAAAAAAAGCGTACTCCAACTTCGGTTATTTGCGAGAAATTGTACTGAAATTTTGTACACATTCAAAATAGTGATCAAGGTTGTTCGCCATTGAATTTTGCAGAAAATAAAATTTGGCAAGAAGTAAATTTAAAAGAATTTGGCAAATTTGCCAATTGATTACTCATGTTTTTCGATAGTTAACAAAACTTCCTTTATGAGGAGGTGAAATTTGATCGCCATACTTTGTGATAAAGGAAGCTGTGTGAACTATGGATGAAGATGAGGAAACAATGTGCAAATGTTCAATTGGCATGGTTTTTAATGTTGAACATTTGTAAAAAAAAAAAGTTAGATGAGGCTGATAATTTTTTGTTGAATCTACACTTTATGGTGAATATTGTCGATTTTTTCCAGATTTTTTTCAACGATATTTTTCGAGATCGTGGAGGAGGATTTTCTAGAAATTTTCGGATGAACTAAAAATAGGAATTGCTTATTTTTAGACTTGCACTTCAATGAAAATAGGAATGTTAAAATATGATATTCGTTTCCTCACAGATTCGTTGAAAGTCAGATTGGAGTCTTTAAAATTTGTAATTTTCCAAAATATCCTCCTAGTTAAGTTATGGGAAACTTACAGCAACGAAAGCATCATAATTGCCTCTCTTTGCGAACTCGATGGAATCCTGAAGACTCGCCTCCGTTGGCTCGACCCTCACCCTGTCGTAAACGTCGAAATTAATGCCGTGCTTTACAAGGCTGTCAATTGCAGTCTTTACCGGTGCAAGTGTCGTTAAATGAGGGTCCGTCATCAGACATGTTCTCTTGGCACCCATATTTTGAAGATCCATACCGAGCTCACGAGTCACACCGATTCCGTAACGAACGGTCGAACAGGCCATCTGAAAAATAATATTTTTTTTAGAATTTTATTTTTGCAATCCCTGAAGTATATTTTTAATCGCAATCAATTTTCTAATGAATTGAAAATATTTTTAAACCAATTACCCATTTTTCTGAAAAATTGATATTATTTTTCTACCAATTACCGATCATTCGAATAATTGAGAATATTTCCAGACCAATTACCCACTTTTCTGAAAAATTGATGTTATTTTTCGACCAATTAACGATTATTCGAATAATTGCAAATATTTTCAGACCAATTACCCATTTTTCTGATTAATTGATATTATTTCTTTACCAATTACCGATTGTTCGTATAATTGGAAATATTTTCAAACCAATTATCCATTTTCTGAGTAATTGATATTATTTTTCGATCAATTACCGATTATTTGGATAATTTGAAATTTATTTTTTTCCATTAACCATTATCGGGTAATTGAAAATTTAGATTTCACAATTATTAATTTTCAGAAAATTGATAATATTTCCCGAAAATGCGCCTGAAAATATCATTACTGCCGATCTCTGTTCGACAGAGATCAATTTAAAAAAAATCAAGCAAGAAAATGGGTAATCTTTCAGCGTGAAGCATGAAAATGCTTATCGATGCATGGAAATGTTTGCCCGCTGCCGATAATTTATTTAAAATGATTGTGCAAATTGGCACTGATTGTCTTGTAAATAAAATGCAAATTAAATTGCCCACGGTAAGAGTGGATCAAAAAAACGATTAAAAAGCGATTCCTTATCGGCAAAATGTAAGTCCACGAGGGGTCTAAGCGCGCGAGCGAGAATCTTGTTGTTTGCTCTGTTTATCATCGCGAGATGATGTACGCACTTGTGAGTTTTTTGTTCGCATTCTGTACGAAATAAAAAAAAATTATAATTTCATAATTCGAACGTCATCCGTTTGACGCAAGAAGATCAAGATTATTTTTTATTCTTGCACCGAATAAATAATAGTCGCGCGATCGTGAACGATCTTTGTGGGCATTGAGGACCCGATAAAATAAAATAAATTAATCATAAATTAATATTAATTACCTCGAAGGCATATTCATTCGTTGGAGTCGCTGTCGTGGCTGTGCTGTTTGATAAACCGGGATTTCCGTGAGCTGGACATCGGCAACTGTGATAAAAAAATTGATTAATATTAATTGTACCGTTTAATTAATAATTTTCTCAAATAAAATAAATACGGATTTACTTTTATTTGAAGTACTGTTATAATCAATTATCATGCAAGTAAAATAAATGAAATAAATAATGATAATAACAATCATAATAAATAAATAAATAGATAAATAAATAATAAATACATGATAACAATTTAATTTTTCAATAGATAATCTTTTTTTTTGAGTAATTTTGTTTAAGAACATATGCGATGGGATAAAACTTACGATTGTGAAGAAATTACTTGCAGCAAGTCAACGACTCGTCTTCTGGGCATCATCTTCGTGGATTATTATTAAATAGAAATTTTTTACGCCGAAAATCAAGAAGAATTTGGTCGTGCAGAAAAATTTTGATGCCAATACTTGTACGAAGCGCCTCCACTTGTTATTCTCGTGCAAGGTTCGAGTGGCTTTGAGCAACTAGTCCTATTTCTCCCACTCTGAGCGATTCGGATATCTCCGGGCCGACGAGGACGGGCAATGAATTGTATTTGTCGACACTCGGCTCACTAAATGCCTTCCAGGAGCGTATCAATCGATGTGACGATTGAGAAAAAAATGAAGTTTTTGGAAACCTAGAGAGACGAATTGAACAAAAATTTTCCAATTAATAATCCATTTTTTTCAATAATTTTAAAGTTGGACATCTGGAACAGAAAATTTGGTAATGAGAATAAAAATATCTTAAGGATGTTGCGTCCCAATGAAATCTTTCAATGTTAAATGTTCAATAAATAGCTTCTTAATCGTCGTGAAATTTTTGCACGACCTCCTGAATACTTCATGTGAGAACTTATTAAATTTTCAGAATTCTATCATCATTACTACAACCTCCTTAAGGGTTAAAATGAAAAATGATGACAAAATTTTGAAAATTTGGTATGTTCTTGTATTAAGTATTTAAGAGGTCGTGTAAAAATTTCACGACGATTAGAAAGCTTGTTATTAAAATATCAACATTTTGTTAAGAACAATTTTTTAAACGAATAAAAAAAACATTTATCAATAAACTTCGTTTTGTTTACGATGCTTTCAATATAGTGTAGATATTAAAAAATTGAGAGGTCAAAAAAAAACTTATCGCAAAGTTATATCAGTTTCCATAAGACTACATTTAATTACATTTAATTTGTTAATGTTAATTGTTCGATAACGAGCTTGCTAATCGTCGTGAAATTTTTACCCGACCTCTTAAATAATTCATCCAAAAACATACCAAATTTTCAGAATTTTCTCATCATTTGCGATTTGGGACTCAACATTCTTAATGAATTAAATTAAAAATCATGCGAATTTGAAATTTAGATTCTTCATTTTATTCTAAAATTTGCCAAAGTCTTCTTCATGAGCAACTATAATTATCGCTATTGGCTCAATGTAACAAAATTCCTAATTTGCACGAGTCTGATACCTTCAAAATTACAAAATCAGGGCATTTACAAACATTTTTTTGCAAAATGTCAAAATTTATTTCTGTATCGATTCCTTTCAAATCTGATATCAATTGTGTTAGTCTATTTGTATGAAAAGTTTTACACGGTGGCCAGTGAAAAAAGTTAATAAATTTGCATTTTCGCTGGTTAAACTATAATTTATCTCTGATCGAAATTTAAATGGTAATTTTTGCCAATTACAGAAATTAACAACAGGAACGTTTTTCGTTATTTTAATAAATGCAAATTTCAGCAAACGTTTTTTTCAAATTTTTGTTTAATAAATAAAAAATATGTACTTCTATGCAACTGTCATTTTCAAAAATTGATTTTTCTATCGTTAAATCATATTGAAATTCGATAATACAGAAATATGATAAATATTCCTACCGTTTAAAATGTATGAAGAAGTTGCACAATCGATTCAGGCGTCATTTTAATCAAGTCTGATACGGACCAAGGTCTCTGTTGTGGAATGGAATCAAAATGATTATTTTCATCTCAAGGCACATTCTTAACCGATAATCGAAGTATCACAAAAGATCGATTCTTTGCCTCGTTTCTCCCGAAAAGATAGTTTAAAGAAATCCTTGTACTCGATATTTTTATTAAAATTGTTATATATTATTTACAGATGATATCAGCGAATATCGTGCTTTCGGATGGAAAAATTTAACGCACGTTGTTTTTATCATTTTTGTTGTTGTTTCATCGACTTAAAATTATCGCACTCGAACGATCGATCTCATAACGAAAAAGAGGAAAAAAGTATCACTTTTCGAATTATCGATGATCGTTCGGCGGCGTCTCGTAATTAAAATCGTACAGCTATAATCTACGATCTGAAGCGTAGTTTAAGGTACATAAATATTATTCTAGCCATGGCTTGAGAATAAAAAAGACACTCGATTTTTTCCTCCCAGCAATTATCGATTATTCTCGATTTTCAACATTCCTTCTTGCTCTTCTCGTAACTCAAGTCACAGCTGACATTTTCCCCTTCGAGGGACAATCAAATTAGCGACATTTTTGCCTCCACCAATCAACTTTGTCATCGATTTTTTTTTCACCAAAGCTTTAAACGTAATTTGTTCGTATAAGGAATATCGAAAATTGAAAATTCTGTTGTTTTTCTTTTTCCTTAGTAAAATTCAAAAACACGCATATTTTATTCATCGTATAAAGAATCATATTAAGTATTATGGCTCTTCTCGTCGTCGTAGTGATAAAAGAGAAAAAAGCTTTCCCCTTATTTAGCCCACCCAAATTAACGTTATTAGACGGACGTTTTTATTTTCAATCCTCGCGTTCAAAAACTTAGTTTCTACTGAATAAAACTTAAATTAATCCGTTAATTTATTTATCATGTAATTATTAATTTACCGCGATTGAAATCGTTGCCGTTGCACGTAAAATTTGAGAAAAAGAGAGACGAAGAAAAAAAAGAAATGAAATAAAAAAATTCCTGATGGATCGTCATTTCAATATTTCATCAATTTGCTCATGGAAGACTTGGAATTATTTTTGTTTTTCCATAAAATTCCGAGAGTTTCAATGAAATTTCGGAAATAAGTTTTCTCAACGGTTGCGCATGATAATCATAGAAAAAGCTTCTCGAATCGAGATATCAATGATCGGGAATTTTCACACTCTCCGGATGTGAGAAAGAAAAATGAGAAAAATTATTTCAACGTGGCAACGAGATCACCCGCTTAGTTTTTCTCTTCCCCATCTCGGTCGAAAGATTTTTTTTCGATTTTTTTTCCTCAAACGCTCTCGGGGACGATCTTGTCATAGTGAAAAGTACTGCTCGAGTAAAAACTTCCTCTCTTCGGCATATGCGGCGTCGCGATTTCTTCCTGCAGTGGCTTGTAAACGAGGCCACAATTTTTATTGTCAACGAGGCCCTGGCGAAGCATCATCGGTGGCCTCAGGACGGGACCGCGTCCCCTCGACTTTGCCATTCCTCGTGCGAACGAAATGATCAGACAGAGTGTCGGCAGTACGAAGAAAGAAATGATTAAAATCGGCCAAAGGTATTGCGTGAACCATGATCTTTCCACTTCCCAAGTGAGTATCGGTGGATTGTTCGATGAATTTTCCTCATCGTATTCCTGATACTCGTCGGAGCTCCAATTGTCGTCCTCCAATTTTCCGCCCATACGTTGACCGTGTATGAACTGCAAATAAAACTAAAATTCATGAAAAATATAACGAGAAAAAGGAGACGAAAAGTTTCCGGACAAAATTTCAAAAAATATATGGAATTATGCCATTTCGCCGGAAGTCAACGTAGACTAATTTAACAAGTGACATTTTAAAGGGGAAGAATTCGGCTTCATTTCCTGATTTTTTAATCATTTTTTGCTTCCTCATAAAGGAAGCTTTGTTTTCGTGAAAAACTTTTTTTTCGCGATTTTTATGCCAATATGTTCAAAATGTCCTAAAACATCGAGAAATCATATTTAGAAAAAATGTCCGGATGGATGTGTGTGTGTGTGTGTGTGTGTGTGTGTGTGTGTGTATGTGTGTGTGGGTATCCTGAGTTTTGGATGTAAATAATTAGTAACTCGAAAATGCTTCGAGATATCAAGCTGAAATTTGGCACACTTGTCGAGCACGAATTGCTCTTCATTATGAAAAAAATTTTGTTTTAATTATAACGGGTGTTCAGATTTTATCGACTTTTTTCGTTTTTGCAAGAACGGCGTAAACGCTCCAACTTCTGCAATTTTCAAGATATTGCACTCAAACTTTGTACAGAATTAGTATAGCTATTAAGGTTGTTTGGTATTGAATTTCGCGAAAATCCATCAAGGGATTAAAACTTCATGAAATTTTGAATATTTTGAAAAATAGCCTAAACGCTATGAAATTTGGCAAAAATCCATCGAGGGATTAAAATTTAATGAAATTTTTAATTTTTTGAAAAATAGTGTAAACGCTCTGATTTGTGCAATTTTTGAGATATTGCACTGAAACTTTACACAGAGCTAATGTAGCTATCGAGGATGTTTGTTATTAAATTTGGCGAAAATCGATCGAATGATTAAATTTTCATCAAATTTTTAATTTTTATAAAAGAAGCGTAAACGCTATAACTTTTGACATTTTTTAGATTTTGCAATGAAATTTTGTGAAGAGCCAGTATAGCTATCAATGTTATTCGCTATCAAATTTGGTGAAAATCGATCGAAATTGCACATTGATTACTAATATTTTTCAATAGTTAACAAAGCTTCCTTTATGAGGAAGCCAAATTTGTCGCCTTACTTTGTGATAAAGGAAGCTTTGTGATTCATAAAGAGGAAAGTTAGAGCTTCAATTTCCTTTTTTTTTTAACTTTGAACGATTTTTTTCCCAAAGTTATTCTATTTTTTGTGAAAAAAGAGGAAATTTGAAGAATCCTGTATGACATGAAAACAAAGAGGATTCATGAAAAACTTCAGGATACCAAAAAGTTGCGTCTGTTTTCGTTGAGTGCAGGGAAATTTTTTCAAATTTTTTTCCCTAATTTTTTTTCCAGCCTTAACATGAGAAAACAAGATTTTTGAAAAACAATCTGAAAAAATTCCTCTGAACTCAACAAAAACAGACGCAACATTTTGCTATCTTGGAATTTTTCATGAATCCTCTTTGTTTTTTTGTAATACGGGATTTTTCAAATAACCTCTTTTTTTCACAAAAAACAGAATAACTTTGAAAAAAAAACCGCTTAAAGTTTAAAAAAAAAAGGAAATTGAAGTGTAGGTTACATTTAGATCTTCAGGTTTCTTTGCATTGAGGGATTCCGATATGCCGATTTTTTTCTAGATTTTTCGAAAGCAATATGTATTCAAAAAAATGTATTGACCAAAAATAAGTCAGAAATTTTATTTTTAGCCTTTTTTCTGTTATATAATTGCGGAAGTAGTATGGTGATAAATTTCTAAAAATTGTTACCTCTAGATCGGAGAGACCATCGATTCCGGTGCTCAGAAGATTGTCATCGTCCTTGGGCAGTGCGAAGGTCGGGATATGTGATTGTGGAACAATGGGCTTGCGAGGAATGTTCCTCGATGGTGGACCATCGTCACCGTTGTCGCAAACGATTCTCGCGAGATCCGACCATTGACTTATGCCCTCGGTCTCGGCGTAATCCTCGGCGGCGCTGCCGTAATTGCTTATGTACTTCAATACCTCGGTAGGCGTAACACCATGGTCAATCAGCCATTGTATCGCCTGACTGAATTCCTCGTCGCAGGCAAATGGATTGTGAGAGGCATCGAGACCCGACAATTTCGGCGTTGCCTTCAATTCCTCGAGAGTTATACGCTTGAGTTCGTTGCCACGGACGGAAAGGAATCTGATTGGAAAAAAAGTTAGATTAAAATTTGGTAAAGAGAGAAAAAAATTATTAAGATAATAAAGAATAAAAATAATAAAAGAAGAATTAAACATTCGAATTAAAGAATTGCCTTCGCATAATTTAATTATTATTTATTTATTATTTAAAATTTTATGAATTGAGATTGTCATGCAAGAGTCATTCTTTCTCCAAGCTGAGTATATGGAAACTCGATATATTTTTGCTTCCTCATAAAGGAAGCTTTGTTTTCGTGAAAAAGTTTTTTTCGCGATTTTTATGCCAATGTGTTCAAAATGGCTCAAAACATCGAGAAATCGTATTTAGAAAAAATGTCATGATTGATGTTTGTGTGTATATCCTGAGTTTCAGATGTAAATAATTAATAACTCGAGAACGCTTCGAGATATCGAGATCATTATGAATTTTTTTTTGTTTTAATTCTAACGGGTATTCAGATTTTATTGACTTTTTTCGTTTTTGCAAAAATGGCGAAAACGACTTAACTTTTGCGATTTTCAAGATATTGCACTCAAACTTTGTACAGAATTAGTATAGCTATTAAGGTTGTTCGGTATTGAATTTGGCAAAAATCGATTGAAATATTGAATTTTTATGAAATTTTTAATTTTTTGAAAAATAGCGTAAACGCTCTAATTAGCACAATTTTCATGATATTGCACTGAAACTTTTTACAGAACTAGTATAGCTATCAAGGTTGTTCGCTATTGATTTTGGTGAAAATCCATCGAGGGATAAAAATTTTATGAAATTTTCAATTTTTTGAAAAATAGCGTAAACGCTCTAACTTGTACAATTTTGAAGATATTGCACTGAAACTTTGCACAGAGCTAGCTAATATAGCTATCGAGGTTGTTTGTTATTAAATTTGGCGAAAATCGATCGAATGATTCACATTCAAAATAATGATCAAGGTTGTTCGCCATTGAATTTTGCAAAAATAAAATTTGGCAAGAAGTAAATTTGCAAGAATTTGGCAAATTTGCCAATTGATTACTCATGTTTTTCGATAATTAACAAAGCCTCCTTTATGAGGAAACCAAATTTGATCGCCATACTTTGTGATAAAGGAAGCTGTGTCAACTATGGATAAAGATGAGTCAGCAATGTGCAAATGTCCAATTTGCAGTATTTTTTTTAAAGGTTTTTCAAATGATTTCTCGACTTCTTGAGATATTTTTAACACGTTACAAGAATTTCGAAAAAAGAATGAAAACAAAGTTTCCTTTAAGAGGAGGCAGAATTAAGAGAGATGTACTTATACAAGAAAATGGCGATATTCAGTATTGCCAAATTACCGAAGTGATTTGAGCGGTTGTCTGGCTTCGCTCCATACTCTTCGTAGTTGACATCTGCTGACGTCCAATCGTGACAAACTCGTTGTCTCTAGGAAGGGCGTCACCTGAAGTGTAACGAGCGGATTACCGGCGAGATTGAGTTTCGTGAGGGAACGCGCACCGGTGAACATCTTCGAGTCGATGGCGTTTATCATGTTGTCGGAGAGATCGAGATCGCGCAATGCCGAGAGAGGTTCGAGGAGACCAATTGGAAAACGAGCCAAACGATTTTTCGAGAGAATTAATTTGGTTAGCGCCGGCATAGCGTCGAATGTACCCTCGTCGATGGTATCAAGACCGCAATTTGCACATTCAAGACGATAGACCCTTGAAAAAGAAGAAGAAAATAATTAATCTCCATTTCCAGTTCTGATGAAAAAAAAAAAATCGATGATGAGGAAGCAGAAAACTCACGAGTAAGTCTTGTCCTCGTAGCCGATCGTTTTGAAAACCGGAAGTTTGGCCAATCCTGGATTTTCGCTCATAATGACAACTTGCAATCTCGGATTCGAACGCAGATGATGCTCGTTCAGTGACGTTAATTTGTTGTTGCTTATGTCGAGATAAGTCAGCTGATCGAGATCCGAAAACGAATGCTGATGAATTCTTCTCAGGCCGTTCGATGATATGATGAATTTTTCCAATGCGGTCACACCCAAGAGATCGTCCTTCGTTATGTATTTTATATGATTGTTCGATACGTCCAGATACGTCAATTTTGACGCTTCCTGAATTCCGAGCTCCGTCAAGTTGTTCGCTTTTGGAATAGAAAAGTATATTATTAGCAGAATTGTGAAAATAGTAATGTAAAAGTAATGCATTACCTACTACTTCAAACAATGTGTAATGGATGGGTGTTCTATTACAAATAAAAAAGTAATGTGTAATGGATGTGTGTTACATTACAAGTAAAAAAAGTAATGTGTAAGGTATGCATGTTCCATTACAAATAAAAAAAGTAATGTGTAATACATGCATGCGCCATTACAAATAAAAAAGTAATGTGTAATGTATGCACGTTCCATTACAAATTACAATTAAAAAAAAAAAGTAATTAGCAGTGGAAAATATTCCATTACAAGTAGAAAAATTGCCGTGCTCGTATTAGAAACTTGCACATTGCTGTCTCATTATTTTCTTTTGCTCATTAAAAGTTTATCCACAATTATCACAAATGATCCATAAAGTTAGACAAAAAAGAACATGCACATTATTTAGGGATTCAATTGAGCGACAAATTTTGTATCAGTAACTTGTAATTTTTATTAGATTGCTTATAATTATGGGTAACAGCGTGTCAAAGCCAGTTCAATATAAAGTTGGATAATTTTTGGGTTTGAGTACATTTTCGTACTTCATATTTAACGATGAACTGTCTGTTTTTTTGTTTCTATTTTTAAACTTTATGGATCATTTGTAATAATTGTGGATGAACTTTTAGTGAGCGAAATAAAATAATGAGACAGCAATGGCAAGTTTCTAATACGAGCCCGGCAATTTTTCTATTTGTAATGGGACATGCATCCATTACACATTACTTTTTTTAATTGTAATGGAACACGCATCCATTACACATTACTTTTTTTATTTGTAATGGCACATGCATCCATTACACATTACTTTTTTTATTTATAATGGGACATGCATCCATTACACATTACTTTTTTATTTGTAATGGCACATGCATCCATTACACATTACTTTTTTATTTGTAATGGTACACTTATCCATTTCACATTATGCAGTGTAATGGGTAATAAATACAGTAATGCATTACTTACAACTCTGATTATTAGTAGTTTGAAAAATGAAGATTATGATCGATTCTCGTGAGCTTGGAATAACTGACTAATAATGAGTGGGATGGATTTAGACACTCAATCGACTTTAATTAACTGACCGCAAAGATGACTCTAAAATATTATTGCTACTCGGTTTGGTCGAGAGAAAATTGATTTTTCAAAAAATTGCATTTTCTTATTGCTCATCATCTGAATATTTTCTCAAAATTAAATAAGAATCGAGCTACGCGTATTCTTATCACGCGTCATAGTCACACTGGGTCAATTTGACCCGAGATAATTTTGAGCGATTACTGAAACAAGACGACGCCTTATACTTCCGTATAAAAATTCAGAGACGCAATTTGAACATTGAAAGATATGCTCTCATTGATGAAATTGTAAATTTTTATTTTTAAGTACTGCACAAAATTCTTGAAAAAAAAGTGTCCGGAAAAATACGGTTTTCTACTTAAAAATCCATAACTTTATTAAATTTCAATATTCTTTCGCAAAAATTCAGCACGATACTCTTGAGGTATAGTACTTTCATAAAAAAAATATGGCTGCTCCGGTTTTCGCCGGTTTACCACTTTTAATATTAGATTTTGAAAAAAACGTCCGGGTCAATTTGACCCACGGTGACCATTACGTGTTAAAATAAAAAATAAAAATGTTTCACGAGTTCTGGGATCGAATAAAAGTGTAGAGTCACTTACACATTATGCGAAGTGTCTGAAGTCCCTTTCCCAGGAAAATACCCTCGGGAATGTCGTTCAAGAGATTGCCAGAAAGATCGAGCTCGACGAGGGCATCCATATTTTCGAACGTTGTTTTTTCGATATGACGAATTTTGTTATTCTTCAGATCGACGAAAGCGAGATTTGACATTTTCGAGAATGCATTGCGCGGCAGACGCACGATGGAATTATCCGAAAAATCAAATTCAGCGATGCTCGACGAATTGAGAATGTAATCGCGCGTTTCGTACCAATTATTGTCGAACGATTGTCCGGATATCGTGACCAAGCTCAATTGGGTATTATTGACGAAATAATCGGATTTCAATTCGCGCAAACCGTTTCTCGTTAGATTTACCGCGAACAGATACTTCGTGCCGTTGAATGCGGTACTGTCGAAATTAATGATTTTCGTATCGACGATTGTTATCGATTCCAATTGCTGCAATCCCCGAGCTTGAATCGCCCAAGCATCGAGATTAAGTTCACCGGCATTTTCGATTCTCAGATGAGCGATTCCTGGTCCAAAATTTTGATCATCGATCAGCTTGCTGCATCTGCAATGATGGGAAAAAACATCAAATTATTACAATCCAATTTTGAATTAGAGCTAAAAATGGGGGTAAACAGAAAAACCTTATAGCTTCGTGTCGAATTATCTTGAAATAATCAAAGTGTCGGTGCAATGAAATAGAATAATAATTAAGGATGTTGAGTCCCAAATCGCAAATGATGAGAAAATTCTGAAAATTTGGTATGTTTTTGGATGAATTATTTAAGAGGTCGTGTAAAAATTTCACGACGATTAGGAAGCTCGTTATCGAACAATTCACATTAACAAATTAAATTTAATTAAATGTAGTCTTATGGAAACTGATATAACTTTGCGAAAAGTTTCTTTTTTGACCTCTCAATTTTTTAATATCTACACTATATTGAAAGCAACGGAAACGAAACGAAGTTTATTGATAAATATTTTTTTTATTTGTTTAAAAAATTGTTCTTAACAAAATGTTAATATTTTAATAACGAGCTTCCTAATCGTCGTTAAATTTTTACAAGACCTCTTAAATACTTCATACAAAAACGTACCAAATTTTTAGAATTTTCTCATTATTTTTCATTTTAACTCTTAAGGAGGTTAAAGTAATGATGATAGAATTCTGAAAATTAAATATGTTTTTACATGAAGTACTCAGGAGGTCGTGTAAAAATTTCACGACGGTTAAGAAGCTATTTATTGAACAATTAACATTAAAAGATTTCATAGGGACTCAACATCCTTAAATACACTAATCGCAACGATTAAAGGAGCAAGAAAAAATTCCAAATTTTTCGGTAATTTTTGATTTTTTTCAAATGAAAAATGGTCGTATCGAAGTCATAAAAAAGCATTTTGAAGCTCCAAGATTCTAGATCTAGATTTCAGGATCAAAATTTCGAATTAAACGGTAACGGATGCAGAATTGTAAGAAAAGTTGGAAAAAAAATCAATTTTTCCATTTTTAAGAAAATTACCCGATGTTTAGAAACAAAAATCTTGCTCCTTTATTTTTTTTTTAAATTTTGATCAATCGCTCCGAAAAAACCGTTCAATGGATCGATCTGCAGACTTACAGGATTATTGGGGGTACATTGAGCTGTAAAAATTTCTGAAAATTTTACCATCAATATTAGCAAAGCTGCAGTCGATTTACCAAAACAAGGGAAGTCACTTTTTTGTACTTTCTAAAACTCAATATTGAAGGTAAAAAAAATGTACCAACAAATCTTGAAAGAATCTTGTAGGAAATTTATTCCAGTTTCTGAAACTGCCTTTCTATTTTCTGTACGACAATCGATTAAATATCACGGGTTAAAGACGAAAGGATGTTTTTTCATTCAAGGTCTGATATCTTGGCGAGAAATCAACGTTGAGAAAAAATAAAAAAATAAAATTAAAGCTGGATAAACAGACATAAATTCCGAGCCCGTGGATCAAAAAATAAAACGTAAACAATTTGGAAAAAAAAAAATTTCGCCCTATTTCTTAGGATTGCGTAAGAACCGTGGCTTCTAAAAATTTTAGCCGAAAGATCTAAAAACTAGAATCTTCGAGCTTCAAAATGCTTTTTTTATAACCTCGATACGAGCATTTTTCACTTAAATACAGTCTGCCAAAAATTTTCAAAAAATTTGGAAAATTTTTCTTGCTTTTTTAATTTTTGCGAATAGTGTAATTGAAGACAAATTTGGAAATTTTTTTTGCTCCTTAAATTTTTGCAAGTAATTGAATAATTCAGAAGAAATTTCGATTATCACACTTTTCGACCGGACGATCGTTAAAATTGGGATAAACTAATGCGTTTTGCGTAATCTACTGAAAATCTGGACAAATTTGTAATCCTGTATTTTTATCAACGAACCTTGCTGTTGTTGCAGCTGCATATTGGCCTGAGCATCGGCAATAATTGGGGCATTCCGTCATGACTTCTTCCTCGTCGGCAACATCATCGTCGTCCTCGTCGGTGTCATCGTCGTAGTCGTCGTCATCGTCATCATCGTTGACGTCGTCGTCGTCGTCGTCATCGTCATCGTCGACGTCGTCGACGTTGCCGTCCAATTCCTCGTCGTAAGCCAATCCCGTTTCCGCCTGTTTCAGGGCCTTCAATGCCTCGTCCTCGGTCAACTTTTTCACCAGAGGATTCTTAATGTCATCGTAGAGAGCATTCGACACCGGGGATATTATCCGCGAGCGTGATTTTTGAGTCGTTGGAACACGAGGTTTGCCGTCGCGATTTTTTTGTGCCTCAGCTTTTATCGCCTTTGCCAATTCCTCCTGAATTTGCTGCAACATTTGCGACAACGTTACAATTCGATTCACGATGAGATAAAAATACTTGAAATTGTAATCAGGGTTTAATTTTTTATTGTTAAATTAAGAATTTTCAAAATATCGATTTGAGAAGGAAAAGGAAAGTACAAAAATTGAAGAAGTTTCGATACCTTCGTCGTCGATGCATCCTCGTCCAGGGATCGTATTTCCTGCAAAAGTATGTCCTTGGGATTTGTAAAAGGTTGACCAAATTCGGATGATTTTGGCGGCGAATCATCGACAATCGATGCTTCCTTTATGATACTCTCTTTCGTAATTTTCGACTCTGTGACATTGCGAATCGTTGGTTTCCTTTCACTCGCAACTGTCGAAGTTTCTTCCTTAAGGGTCGTCGCTTCTGGCAGTGATTGAACAACGACGAACGACGCCGTTGCTAAAAGCAGCAGAGCTGCCCGAGACTTCATCGTGTCCCGTTAGTCTGGGGGAATAAAAATGAATTAGGATAAAAAAAATTGTTAATTTTGAATTTTAAGAAGGTTGGATAAATAAAATGTGACGATTTTAGTGTGCGAGTGATTGGATATTGCGATTTTTATGTCACGAAGTACGCAGTTTGCCGGACAGAATGTTCGAATAGAGAAAATCACCAAACAGGAAGTCGGGCGCTGGTAACGAGGTCGATTGAAAACAAAAAGTAATTGGATCCCTTTTCATCGAAGTTTTTGCATTCTACTGCACAATCACTCGATAAAATTCTGGCTTCGTCAGGAGTCGAAATTCGTAATAGAATGAATAAAAATAAAAATTTGCACATTGCCTCTATTCTTTTTTTCTGTAAATTTGTCGCCATAATTTTTACTGCGAATGGCAAAAAAATTGTAGAATAGAATACGAAACAGTGTGCAAATTTTAATTAACAGGATTTTTCTTTTCACCATTTCCACTTGACTCACAAAAGTTTGCATTTTTCAAAGTTCAAGATTGACAGTCGCGGAATAATGAAAGTTAAAGCGACCGCAAAGTTCCAAAGTTCCAACCACTGTTTCAAATTACTATTCATATTTATCGTAAAAAAATTACCTTTCAGTTTTTTATCGCTCTGTAAATAAATGGTTACACAATTTCTCATGAACTATCGATAAAAATCTACGTAGAAAATCGATGATTCTTATCGAAAGATTCTTATCTTTCAAAGGGCAAAATGATTCCGAAATCAGCGAGACAGCAAGAAATTTGGATTCTGAGTGAAAAAATCTCAACAAAAAATTGTTGAGACAACAATTTTAGAAACAAAAATGTTTTGTTACTGAAGAGTAACAAAACATTCGCTATTTTCAAAAATCCACCACAACCAAAATTTTTTTTTTAAAGAAAGAAACGTTTTTCACTGCAGTGCAAAAAACGATTCGTCATTGTCGATTGACAAATAAACGCGAGAACGATTTTCAAACTTTGGCACCATTTCCACAAACTTTTCACAAAGTTATGGCAAAAGCTTTCCTTCGAAGTCGTGAATTATTCGATGGATAAAACGTCGCTCACTTTTTCTTTCAACAATCTTTGGAGAAAAAAAAAGAATACGCAGCATCCGAGAGAGGAGATTGAGAGAATGATCCGTCGAAAACGGATGCGAGCACCGAAATTTTGCTTCGCTCTTGGAAAATCGTCTCGTTTTCCGTGTTTACACTGGGAAATTGCACTCGACAAGGTAAAAACACGCGCAGTAAGCCACACGGCTGTATTATGTCGACGGAAAAACCGATGTGTGCCGGATACGCGAGATAACTCCCGGGAGCTTTCGACGAGCAAATGCGAGACGTGCAAAATGCTCACAGCTCCAAGGCCCCCCTGTATATAAACTTGTACGCGTCTATGAATGCCTATGTATATACTACTTGGTTTTATTATAGTAGAACATGTATATATACGTCTATATACGTGTATATAGATATATATATATAGGAATGTGGGATAAGCAAACTCTCGAATTTAATGCCACGAGAAGAACGAGACGAACAGACACGAAGAAACAGAGAAAGAGAGATGGAGAAAGAATGAGGAAAAAAATGCTGAGAAAAACGCCATATTATAAAAAATATCGAATTTAAGAAGTCCAAAAATCAAGGAATATTCAAAGTTTTCCAAACGTTGAAAAATAAATTAATGTTTTGTTATAAAGTATTAAGCTCATTTTTTATTTTGAGTATTATTTATGTTTATTTATATTTGTTTTTTCTCGTTTTATAGTATTTTTTTAAATAATTTATCGTTAGTTTTAATTAGAATAGAATTTATTGTAATTATGGTTTCGAATAATTTATTTGTATTATTATATTTAATTGAGGTTAATATATTTTATTTAATATATTTTTTAATTGTTCTTTGTGAGAGGGTGGTTTATCATTCATCATACATCGTTTTGAAGCAACTCGCATGCAGCAGCTGCAGGCGAGTTGCTTTATGGAGCAGGAATCGACGATTTCATGTAAATAAAAAAAAACATTCTCTATTTTATTCATGTATCAAACTTTGATCGCGTTTTTCTCAAGCTTTTTTTTTTAAGTCGGTAGTCAACATTTCTCGAAAACTTTTGGACCGATTTCGCCTAAGCTTTGCACATTTCTTTTACATACTAAATATTCGGTTCTGAACGAAGGATATTTTTTTCAATTACAACTTATTTTTTAATTAAACAAAAAGAGCAATTTTTGGCAAAAATCAGAGTTTTTTTATTGCACCTTTACCAAAAATTCAAAAGTGAATATTTTGTTAATTCCTTCGTTCAAATTCAAGATAAACTTGTGTACTAAAGAAATCTTTTTGGTGTTTTAATTTCAGATGAAGCAATCATGAGTTATCCTGACTACCGCATGGAAATCTTTTTTGACGTGACTAGGTTCTCACCACTACCACTGGCTTATTTTTTCAATATTTTTTAATGAAAATTTAGCAGAATATTCTTAGAATAATTCTTAATGATGTAAAAAAAAATAAAAAAATCAACAAGTAAGGTACTCCGAAAAAAAAATCACAAAAATATGCTTTTTTTTGTATCTCAGACCCCTTTCCCCCCTTAATAGATTTATTTTACAATTATATTATCAAAATTGCATTTTTATTTTATTTTTTATATTTTATATAAATTTCTCTTTAAATAATTTAAATTATTGAACAAAATTATATTATGTTTATGGAATTGATTTATTCATAGGGGTTGATTTTATTAAGTTTTTCAATTTTATCGTTGAAAATTTTAGTGAGAATAAAAAATTTGTATACAAAATTTTATAGTTTGTATATAATTTTAATAAATTTTATATTAATTTTATTAATTTTTTGTTTTTCTTCTTTGAATTTAATTATATTTTATCTTTCATCGCTAAAAGAAAATAGTATTTACTAATTCCACAAAAATAGTAAATAATGTAAATACGCCCAGAGTGTCCCGAAGGATCAGCACGTCCTCGGATTAATGTGCATCGACGAGAAATTTCAGTCAAATATGTTTACTACAATTTTTCTTGTGACCCACGTTACCCCATATGTTTGAATAATTGCGGTCAGACTAAATAATGGCTGACCGGGAAAATTGTCCGACAGAAAAAAACGAAAGTTTCTACCTCCGTGGAAAAATACTGATGATGAACTTTTTGCAACAAAAAATTGGAGAACAGTGGATGGTTGAGAATTGAGGATAACGCAACCGCGAACAGCAATTGCAATCAGTGACCCCCATTGCCCGGCAGTCACGGATGCGGGGCTCTTCTGATGTCGCAGGTAAAAGGCTGAAAAATTATTTATTCCTATATTTTTTTTTAATGAGAGGAATTATCGGTCGAACCGCATTGCACAGATTTTCCGCGGAAAATGTTCTTTTACGGTGCATAAAAAATCGTGAGCTACCTCGGGACTCACGAGATGACTCTGATTAGCATAAACGTACAACCAGGAGAGAGAGAGAGAGAATGATTGACCAGTGGAGTGAGAAAAAAAGAGAGGCGAAAGATGACGAGATAGATCTGAGAGTGTGTCGTGGAGAAAATAGAATCAGAGTTGATAAAATGCGAAGGTGTGCCCCTCATTTTCTGTCGTCATGGTCATACTATCGCCCCTTAAACAAGACAGACAGGGAGAGAGAAAGAGAGAGAGAGAGATTAAGAGGGAATCAGAGAAGAGAAAGAGAGAGAGAAAAATACTATTGGAATTTTGCCTGCTATTTTCAATCGTGAAATAAATTTACACTTCGCTCATTTCTCTTGTCTCGATCTCTTTCGAGTTTTATTTCCCCTCCCTCTTCATTCGTATTCGCAGCGTCGTCGAATAAAAAAAAAATTGCGACGCATTGAAATAAACACGTGACCGAGAGGATAAACACGACAAGTATTTTTTTTCTCCTTTCTATCCGTGGAATTTATTATTCAGGACAAAAAGAGGATAGAATCACGATATTAGCGTATAAATTGATCAATGAAATTTTTTTTATCGACGAATCGCTTTAAAAAAAACCGCGAATATCGTGAAATTTTTTGCACTCGGATGGGATTGATGGAAAAAATTAAGAAAAAAAATTTGACACCATTTATCAAGTTAGTTCATTGATGATTTTTTTCTTTTTTAAATTTCTGTGTTGAGATTGTCGTAAAATATTTGTTAATGGTAAAAAATGATACCCGGAAATTTATCGTTTCGAATGTTGATTCATTGATCGATTGAAAAATATGGAGACCATGTTTTAACATGATTTATCAACTATATCTTCTTTGCTGATTATTATTTAATTTAATTTTTTTATTTCAAGGTCGTGATTTCAATAAAGGATCTGTAAAATCCATTAAAAAAACGATAGCCAGAAATTTATTGATTTGAATATTGATTGATTGAAAAAAAACAGGGGAATCATATTTCAACACATTTAATGAAATTAATGTTTTTTTGCGGATTTTTTTAAATTCTCAAATTTCTGTGTCATGATTTTTCCAAAAAATTTGCAAAAATCGATAAAAAACGATACCAAGAAATGTATTGACTTGAATATTGACTGATTAATTGAAAAAATGTACGCACCATATTTTGACAATTTTCGAAAATTCGATTTCCATATTGACTGATCGATTAAAAATTATTAAATTAAATTAATTGATCAATTTTTTTCATTCACGAAAAGGTTTGAAAAAAACCGCGAAATCGTGAAATTTTTTGCACTCGGATTGATTGAAAAAATTAAGAAAAAAAAAATTGTCACCATTCATCAAGTTAATAGTTCATTGATGATTTTTTCTTTTTTAAATTTCTGTGTTGTGATTGTCGTAAAATATTTGTTAACGGTAAAAAATGATACCGGAAAATTTATTGATTCGAATGTCGACTCATTGATCGATTGAAAAATATGGAGATCATATTTTAATACAATTTATCATATTAATATTTTTTGATGATTATTATTTTATTAAATCTTAAAATTTCGATGTTGTGATTTCAATAAAGGATCTGTAACGTCATTAAAAAAATGATACCCAGAAACTTATTGATTTGAATATCGATTGGTTGACTAAAAAACATGGGGATCATATTTCAACACATTTTATAAAATTAATAAATTAACGAATTTATAAAATTAATTAATTTATTTTTATATTTTATTAATCCTATATTTTATTGATTAAAATTAATTTTTAATTTTTATTAAAAAGTAATTAATCCCAACACAGGAATTAAGAATCAATTAATTCATTAATTCCTGTGTTGTGATTTTAGTAAAATATTTGGGAAAATCGATAAAAACGAGAAATTTATTGACTTGAATATTGATTGATTGATCGATAAAAAAATATGGTGCTCACATTTTGATACAATTTATGAACTGAATAGTTTTCTCTAGATTATTTTTCTAATTTTAAATCCAGTGCTGCGCGATTCAATGTATCATCAAATGATACTTCGTATGTCGACGATAGAGCAATAAAGATAAGGATATGCACATTTTGTGGTCAATCTATTAATGTGACTGTCACATTTTGCCACTATGACGCGTCTGGCGCAACATAGACTCTAACTATCGCGCAGTTTGTCTGTATAAATCGGGACGAAAAGTAAATTTAAAGTCAGTTACGTATTCGACGATTAAATAGACTATCGGCGCGATGGAATTTACGACGAATTTACTCTGAGAATCGTTGTACGATCGTGAATGCACTCGTCTCGTTTCATTCACTATTCGCCATCGCGTAACTCTATCATCGCAATGTTTACATTCGTCTATTCGAATAGAAATAATGGCTCATTGCGTTACTTCGACGGTAAGTATTCTATGAATGTACTCGACTTTTTTCAGTCTGATAAAAACCTGTGCAAACATTACAAAAAGATATAAATAACCAACCGACTATTTCGACCTAAAAATGTAATCTTTTTTTTTGTAAGTAAAAATTGTCTCCGAGACGATAAAATATTATTAACTTCATAAAATATATATTTTTTCATTTTTCAAAAAAAAAAATTCTGCATTAGTGACACGTATTCCCAGGGAAACGTTTTTAAATGGCAAATTCGTAATCAGCAGTGAATTCCCTCTCACTGGAAATCTTAAAATTCCTTCAAAATAAATTTTGAAACTCTACCGATTTTCGAAAAACTGCTAAAAATTGAAAATAACAGAAAAATTTCGTGACCGACGAAGTGGGTAGATTTTTCCCCCCTGAAGAGTCCATACTTTTATTTTTTCAACTATAAGTTCAAATTTCAACAAATTATGACAATTTGAAAAATAATGTGGACTTATTTTGCGCCGGCGTTTTTTTCGATTTGGCTGTTTTCGTTAATGAAAGAAGAAAAATAAAACGAGTGCCGATAGGAAAACTCTTGGAAAATTGAAAATGGCGTTTAAGCCTCTACAATCGTGAAAAAAATCACAAACCAAGCGAGGCTCAGACATTGATTGTTATTACAATGCCCTATTTTTTGTAATCTTTTTTTCCCTCGCCACTGCAGTTTAATATCCGCAATATCATTAATTTTTATCGAAAACCTCGCTACTTCCCTGTTTCTGTGGCATTGAAACTCCGGCAAACTGTCGTTTTGTTTTTCATTACATTTTTTTTTACATCGTTGTCGCCGACAACTATCAACTTACATATTGAACTAAACCACTGGTGCATGCCTTATCAATTTTATCGTCGATATTGATAAAAAAATATCCACGTCCAATGTTCAATATTGCGATTTTTGTAAAATATCTGCAAACATCGGTAAAAAAAATTGAAAAACGCTGCCGAGAGATATAAAATGTATCGACTTGACCGCATGATTTTTGAGGATCGATAAATATAGAATAAATAAATCGATGAACGATCGATCAGTAAAAATTCACTGATCGATCGTTCATCGAGCCAATATCGAATGGAAAAAATTGCGAAACGATGCAAACAGTTCGTAGTTCTCTAAATATTTGACAAATTGATAAAATTATCGGAATATAAAATTCTTCGTGAAATTTGTCTTCTTATCTCGAATTCACTGTCGATATGGCGAAATGAGAGAAGAACAGAAATTGAAATCCTGATTCAAGAATTCATTGTCTTGAGGAGAAATTGAAAAAATATTTCTGTGTGATCAAGATTCGATGCACCGAGAAAAATCAATATCACGTTCGATCAAATATCGATTGAACGAAATTTTTTCTTATTGATAATATTGACGATATTGATAAAAAACAGTTTTACTCGCTTTCTCTTGAGAGCTCCGCCAAGACGTCGTCGACATTGTTGTCGTGTTTAAGGCGTGAAAAAAAAATTTACAGCAGGTAGAGAATTTATAACGGGCGTAGTCAGACTTTGCACGTAGTAACACGCCAATCATCCAAGACATTATCTCGTTGCCACTTCGTGCAATCGAGCATGTAGCATTTATATGTGTGATATATGTTGCTGATAACAATAGAGGGAATATCTCAATGTTGTACGCTTTGTGAGCTACGAAAAACAAGCTTTTATGTAGCACCTAAAAACCACCTAATTCTGGTACAAGTTAAATTTACGAATTTTTTAAAATGTTATATTTAAAAAATTAAAAAAAATCATATATACGAGGCATTCCACGCCATTTCGAACAAAATCTTGCCTTGATGATTCCGATTTTCCTCTAAATTTTTTACATAAAAAAACACATTGAAATACATTTTCCCAAATTTTTTCAGAATTTTTTGGTCACGCGTTTGTTGGATTTTATTTTTTTTTAAAAAAGGACTACTCTGTAAAATCTGAAGAAATTCAGAATAACCTAATAAAATATAACAACATTTTTGAGCTTTGTTCCAAAATGGAGATTTTAATACTGTATGAGTAAAATTCAAAAAATTGAAAAAAAAGTACTCTTAGAGTATTAAAATCTCCATTTCGGAACGAAGCCCAAAATTTTTTTTATATTTTATTAGATTATTCTTAATTTTTTCAGATTTTACAAAGTGGTCCCTTTTTTTCAAAACAAAAAATCCAAAAAACGCGTGAACAAAAAATTCTGAAAAAATTTGGGAAATGTTGTTTCAATGTGTTTTATTATATAAAAAATTTAGAGGAAAATCGGAATCATCAAGCCAAGATTTAGATCGAAATGGCCTGGAATGCCTCATATATTTTTGCTTAAATTTTGGAGTTCAATTTAATATTGTTCAAAAGTATTTAATTCTTATGGTGATCCATTTAAAAAAAAGTGATAACCATAATGGAACACCGAACAACGTTTAAAAGATTCAATTTGCTTCGTTTTTAGGCCTTCCATATCATCTTAAAGCGGTATTTTGGAATATTTAAGCTCATAATAATAACAATGATTCCCTCACTTTTGAGATTTTTGAAACTTCAATGTTTTCCAATAATTTTGGAAAACTTCAATAATTTTGGTGGCAGTTTTGCCTCGCCTGTCCTTACATAAAAAAAATTCTCATGAGTTTTACCTTGTAAATCAGATACGTTACACATAATGTTATATATATATATATGCAGGTAATTATTGCGAAGTGCGACTCATCGGAAAGGCACATCCCAATTTTTTTAAATTATATTATATTAGATAATGATAAAAAAATAAATATTAGCTCAGGGGAGGGCTTACTTTTTTAGAAAAAAAAGATTAATGACTTTTTTTAAGGAAAAAAGGAATTTAGCTACTAGAATAGATATCCTCGTTGCAGAGTTTGTCATTTTTTTGGGTTTGATAAAAAACGTTGGATAAAAAAAAAATTGTAAAAAATTGGATTTATATATTTTTTAATCCAATGTTTTTTGTCAAACCCAAAGAACAACAGATACTCTGCAACGGGGATATCTATTCTAGTAGCTAAATTCCTTTATTTTATTTTTAACAAAATAATAAAAAATTAAAAGTTGGCCCCCCTTGCTAATATTTTTTTTTATCATTATCTAATAGAATATAATAAAAATAAAAATTTGGGATGCGCCTTTCCGTTGAGTCGCACTTCGCAATAATTACCATATATATTTCAATCGTTCGAAAAAGAGAAAGCAAAATTCGTCGATGAATTTTGTTCACGCGCAAGTTTCATTCATCCTAACAAATACATTTCACAGTCACGTCTGTTTGTACGTATACCGAGACTTCGGAAGAATTGAGAAAATACTTTTTCTTATTTTCTTTTGACAATACAAAGAATCCTTCTGTTCCTGAATACGTGTCCCACGAGAATTTCGACTTTTCTCGAGTTAGGGGTTCCCTCGTGAAAATTTTCGTCGTACCTCAATAATGGAAGGTCTCGAGTGTCCCTGTACAAATACACGTGCATTATTATGGATTCGAGACTCGGCTAGTTGAGAGAAGAAAAAATATTTTCTTTGAAAAGGCGCGTTTATTCGTCGGTTCTCCATGTTGGCTCAAAATTTTCCTAACTATATTTTCGTCCCAAATGTGCATATATATATATTTAGTTGGGCACAGAGTGGCTTTGGGGCCTTTGTATGCGGGTTTTCTTTACTACCGGTGAATCGAAGAATGGAGATAGTTTAAAAATCTTTTTCGAGTCGTCGTTGAAGCCGCAAGGCACATCGTCGATTCTCAAAGATGCCAGAAACGATCGGATGACGACACACTTATCAGCCAATTTCAGTGATTGACAATGTTATGAATAGCCATGTAATAATTTTTTTATATACATATTTCATATCCCTCGATGTTAGAATATGGGGGGTGTTTTTTTTAATGCGATGAGAATGACAATTTTTTTTAATCCTTATAACTCATGAAAGGCAATCGTTATTAAATTGTTATTATCTAGATCCGATTTAGCGTGAGGAGTCTATTTTGTCATATTTATGCACATAATAATAATAATTATATTTCATATTCGAGAATTTTATATTTTGGTCTGCAAGGATCATGTAAAAAATATAAAATTATTATCGAGACGAATAGCATTGACAAATGACATACGGTCATTTGTTATAACATTAATTTTACGCAGAATAATTATTTATAAAGAACAATTAATTTTGTTTATGCGCAAAAATTTGGCTATTACAGTTACGACAGAAAATGTAATATTTTCTTTCAAATCTCTATTTCCTCACAAACGTTCGTATTACTAATGAGTCACGTGATGTTAAGTATACTTAATTTTGATCGCCACAACGAAAATGTCGAAATTAAAATGTTGAAATTTTGGATTTCACGGATACTACTTTTCTAAATATTATTCAACAACTTTACTTTTTCCAAATTATGAGACGAAAAACATGCCCAATTTTATTTCCCATCCTTCATTTTCATTCGAATCCTTTCCCGGGAGGCAGACTCACCGATTATCACACTAAAATTGTCATCCAATTTTTTTCAGACACCAAATGAACATCATTGAATTTTTGACAATGCCAATTTACGTCACTCAGGCAGTTCCACAATTTTTTTTCCGAGATTCGTTCGCAAAAAAAATTATATATGATAAATTTAGAATCATGTATCGATAAGAACGATCGCTGGCTTACCGACGATAGTATTGGAAACTTAATTAATTTCCTATAATCGGTGTCAAAGAAAGTTCGGACGAAAATTTTGAGGTGATAATGTCGGTATTCAACCTCCCCTTTAAATTGAGTGCAAAAACCTGAAGCATTAAATTTTTTCTGCGGAAAAAAATTGTTCGGTGATCACGTATTCAAATGTGTTTCATTTAATTTGCTCGTCTGGCCAATCATTATTGCATAGTTTGCTGGACGAAAGAATATGAAGAGTGCACGAGGATCTTGTCCTCAGGGCATATCGGTTCACAAGTTTGCATATACCCGGGTATACATGGATATATATGTATAGTATATAAGTACGCAATGTTGAAAAAGTACCTCGTAGGCTTTAGCGAGGGCGCGCAGACCAGCTGTGGGGCCTGACCGGCTCCCTTTGTTCCGAGAGGGCTCGCATTCCCCCACCACGATAAAACTTTGCGTTTCGTTCACGTTCCCTTCGGCATTATATCCCCTATATAACTATACACATATGTGGGTCATTCCATGTCAAATCGACCAAGAGTTGGAATCGACTCCTTTCAATTTCGATGAAATTTGATCAGAGGTTTTCGTTTTTAATAAAACGAAGTTCTACCGAAAGAAAAAAAAATATATTTTTTTTTTCGAACGTTATATGCAAGATTCAAAATTTCACATTTCTTTAAATCTTTCAAGTTTATTTTTTAAACATCTCGAAAACTATTATAGTTACGAACCAATTGTTTTAGGTTCGTCTTGAAGAGTATACTTGTGGCTACGAAAAAAAAGGATTCCGAAAAAAAATTGTGAAAAATGATGAATCTGGAGAATTTTGAATTTTTTAAAATCGTGCAAATCCACGATCAACATTAAATTTTTGGTAACATTTTTTTAATATATAATACCTTGGACTGATCTTGAAAGATCCTGAAATTTTCAGAATGGTATTTTTTTTTGTTTCAAAAATATAAATTTTTGAATTTTTGTAAAAAAAGAAATTTTGTTTACCAAAATTAAAAGAACCGAAAATTTTCAGGATCTTTTGAGGAGGTTGTATCGTTTCTCATGCGTTAGATTAATTCCAAGTTTAATTGTTTAAAATTCGTATGAACCTTCTTAACAATCATACTCAACTGTGGCTAAAATTTGAGAAAGTATGAACATCTAGAAATCGAGTTATTTGTTGTAAAATATCGTCTTTTTTTGTAACTTCTCATAAGACCTTATGTTAAAGTTGCGATTTTAAACACTGAATGTCCCGATTACCAGACGATGAAACCTTCTCAAATTTTTTACACAATATAATACGACGCTCAAGAAGATTCACGCAAGATTTCAAAAAATTATCTTGGAAAAATTGTATCTGATGATTTTGCCGTTACTGTGTATATACTATTATGATTATGGCGATAGAACCTCCTTAAGAGCAGTACAAGGCATTGTATAAAAAAAATTAAACAAAAAATTTAATGTTGATCGTGGATTTACACGATTTTAAAAATTCAACATTGTCCAAATTCATCATTTTTCAAATTTTTTTTTCGGTATATTTTTTTTTCGTGGCTCCAAGTATACTCTTTAGACGAATTTAGAACGATTTTTCGTAACTATAATAGTTTTCGAGATATTTAAAAAATAAAGTTGAGAGCTTTAAAAAATCGTGAAATTTTGAATCTCGCATAACTTTTGAAAAAAAAAAAAATTTAATTTTTTTCTTTCCGTAGAACTTTGTTTTATTAAAAACGAAAACTTCTGACCAATTTTCATCGAAATTGAAGGGGGTCGATTCCAAGTCTTGGTCGATTTGACATGGAATGACCCATATATATATAAACGAACAGGATTTTATCTGTGGCTGTTCGACGCACGCAGGCCAGGTAAAATTACCTGACCGGGGACCAAGCGCAGGTGGTCCGGTTTTCTCTCCCTTTCTCTGGGCCCTCGCCGCTTCTTCTTTTTCTTCTTCTTCGGCTCTTCCTCTCTCAGCTCGCCGATTTGGACACACATACACGTTTCTCGGAGCGAAAATGTTAAAGTGGAACTCAAGGGAATCGGCAAAGTAAATCGGCAGTCTGGTCAAGCATAAGGGCGCAAATTCAACGATCCGACACCCAAAATTCTGCAAGGCATGTCCTTTTTGTTGTCTCCAGTCGGAGCTGCGTGGGTTCAGAGACAGAAGTGGGGATTAAAATCTTGGACGACCCTCAATTCCGTGTTAACACGCCCTCGTGAATCCTAGTTCGTTCGTCCCTTCGACAGGATTACGAGAGAAATCATGAAACAATGAACAATCGTCGGAGAGATCGACGAATTCCCTTTTCAAGGACGAATCCGATCTTGGCTCATCCGTTGGCGATCGAGAAGGTTCGGTAGATCTTTGCTGCAGAATTTGCTCGTCAGAAGAGACCTTCTAACTCCTGAATTATACGATCGCCATTTTGTAGAAAAATCGAAGGATTAGTTTGCTCTTGAGTGGAGATCCGAGAAGCTGCCGGATTCAAGTTGACAGTCGTTGGCCTCTCGCGAATGCATCGAATGAAACGTGAAATTACGACGGTTCGTTCGGCCAATAACTATCGTCCCCTTCCTCGGACTCGAGCCTAGTTAAGCTCAAAAGGACTTCGAGGAAGATCCTGACTGCGCTCCTCCCTCGTCATTATCCTCGACTCCTGCGCGTCCCTTCGTTCAACACCGTGATTCTGCCCTGCATTCTATAAATTCTTGGGCCCAGTCGAGGAAATTCGTATTTCTACACTGGGCTCTTTCAGGTATATCGAAGAATCGAAATTTCGACGGTTTTTTTCTGACCCAAACGGAGGGAAGATGAACCGGTCCAAATGGAAGGTGGATTTTTCGACTCCTCTCATTATATTTTCCTACCGACCGTGAAGACACGTCATTGTGCTCGAAGTAAACGGTCGAATTTGTCTGGTCCGAGAGGAAATTCCCCCGAATTTCGGGATCCCGCGGAGAGATCGATGAATCGATGGTTTTTCCAAAATGGCGACGATGTGGGTGGGCTCATGTGGATTTTCTCGTTGGTAAATGGCTTTTTAAATTGGTTTGGAACAAAAGGACTCTGATTCGTCATTACCTTGGGTGGAAAATGGGGAGGAAAAAATCGTGCCATTAAGGCTGCTTTTTGTTCTCCAGAAATCGATTCTCGAGTATCGACGTCCTTCGTGATCTATCGTATCATTTTCGTGGATATTACAGAAAATTGTCGTTTCTAAGCGTTGTATTAAATTGCCGGGATCGAGAGGGGAAATTTGTGGTTACCAAGAAAGAGCTTTCGTAATGCCGATCGGTGAAGCAATGATCATCGATCGATCGTCTCGAATGACATACGAAATCGTGTAGAAGAATATTCCATATTGACAATTCTCTTCTCTGTTAAAATTATCCCTCCGCTTGTCGACCGTTTCGTAGAAATTTCCTTCTGATAACGCACGGACAAAGCATATTTTATCATCGTTTCTCCATGACGACCATTCACAGATGATCGATTGTATCGACGTGCGTCCGCCATCTTTGATCGATTCTCAAAAGTACGATACGACCTTGTGCAAGATATCTCATTGATTGCGCGAATGAGCCGGAAGATTGAGCATTGGGCTTCCAAGAAATTGCGATGTTGCGGTGATCATTGCGATTCGGTAGAGACGAAAATACGAAAATACGGTAGAGACAATTCGGTCCAGGAAAATATAGATCTTCATTCATGCATCAAAAGATCCATTCTTGGTTTCTTTGTATTCAGTGCAAGATCTAATTTCAATTATAAGGGTTTAAAAGTTTTCCTATCTAGGAATTTTGAAACTGGGTGATTTCAAAGATTGGCTCTGTTGCCGCTATTTTGTATCAAGATGATAAAAAATTTTTTTTTTCCTTACTCCAATGTGTTTTGAATAAATGCTTTGAAGAAAAATCCTATTCCTTTGCCCATACTCCCGAAATAAATTGTTAAAGCTAGGACCTCGTGAAAAAGTTATCTCTGAAGTATGAAAATTGAAAATTTATTGGCATCAATGGAGTTAATTTTCTATAAAATCACAGATGTATATTTTTTTTCTACAACAAGTGACACTTTATCGCAGATCTATCTTTGCACTGTAGTTTAACTTTGAAAAGTGTATAAAATACTTTTCAAGTCCTGGTACTCTTTTGACTTGACTGTCGCGAGACATATTTGAATATTATTGCTCTTTTAAAGATTCTGCGAGCTTTTGTTTCATTATTTTTTTCAGCTCGGAGCGACTATGGACTCACGTTATCGTTTTTTTTTCACGAAGCGTGCAAACATTCTTAATTGCGCTTTACGCAACGAAATTATTGAGCTCGCGCGCTCCCTTCATAAGGCAAAGGCTTCGCCCGGTCGCAGATAATACAGAATACTCAAACGTGTGAGTATACCTGAGCAATATACACTCCCCCTCAAAAGTTTGGAAACACCGGTCAATATTTCTTGCCGCACTAGAAGTTGCATAACTCCGTCAAAAAAAAAGATAATCGAATTTTTAAAACAGCGTTTTGACGGGAAGGGATACAGCTTTATTTTGATTTTTTTTAAAAATATTTTTTATGATTTTTTTTCGTTCCGGTACGCCATTTTGTACGTGACCATTTTTTTGCCTTTTTCGACCATCGCGAATTCGGCGCACATCTTGAGGACATTTTTGTTGTCTTTTTTATCTACTGTACATTTGAAATAAGGATTAGCAGATGCTTCATTTTCGTTTTTTAAAAATTTTCGTACGATTTTTTCTCGTAAAGTTATTTCACTTTTGGTTAAAAAAAAGACAAATTTTGAAATATCCAACGTAACTCAAAAACTATAGAGTTTAAGAGAAAATGTCAAGTATGAAAAAAGTAGCGTACGTATGCATGGAATTGCCTGGAATTATTTCAGAATTTTGCTATGAATTTTTTTTTTTACCATTTCCGCTTGGAACTGATGATGATGTTCCAGCGAAAAATTGTATTCGATTGAAATTTCCGTACTTCGTGATACAATAAAAATCTGAAAAAATTCAGCAACATTTGGTATGCTATAAACAACAATTATCAACAATAATATTGATCAGAAGTTATTAATAAATTGTTTAAACAATCGTTTAAACAATTTGTTAATGACTTTTGGGCAATATTATTATTTATGAACAATGATCGAAAATTATTATTGATCATTGTTGTTTACAGCATGTTAAATATTGCTGAATTTTTTCAGATTTTTGTAGTATCAATTTTCGCTGGGACGTCATCAGAGTTTCGAGAAAAAATAGTAAAAAAAAAAATTTCATAGGAAAATTCTGAAATAATTCCAGGCGGTTCCGTGTATACGTACGCTACTTTTTTCATACCTGACGATTTCTCTTAAACTCTATACTTCTTGAGTTACGTTGAGTCTTTAAAAATGTCTTTTCTAGCCAAAAGTGAATTAACTTCGCAAAAAAAAATCGTACGAAAATTTCTAAAAGACAAAAATGGAGGGTCTGCTGACTCTTTCAAATGTACCGTAGATAAAAAAGACGAAAAAAAATGTCCTCAAGATGTGCGCCCAATTCGCGATGGGCGAAAAAAGGCCAAAAAACGGTCGCGTACAAAAGTACGTACCGGATCGAAAAAAAAATCATTAAAAATATTTTTAAAAAAAGTAAAATAAAGCTGAATTCTTTCCCGTCAAAACGCTTTTTTAAAAATTCGATTATCTTTTTTTTTGACGAAGTTATGTAACTTCTAGTGCGGCAAAAAATATCGACTGGTGTTTCCAAACTTTTGAGTGGGAGTGTATATCCAGAACGTGGAAGGAGGAAAATGCAGTAACAAGAATGGCGTCATGCGGAGGTTACAATACGCCGCGTATGATACGGTTTCCATTTACATACTCACCTTGTTTAGAACCTATCTCGACTTATTCTACCTTCGCAAACGTCGAAGCGATACTCGCTCGTTTTTCATTCGCGATACGACATTTTTTTTCGTCAATTTTTCCAATGGACTTTGGACGTTCCAGACGCTCTGATCGTCGTTGATAATCGATTCGCAAAAGTCCGATAAATTCATTGCATTGCAAGAAGAAAATAAAAAGAAATAAATATTCGCCCCGACTGTGAATAAGAGAGGAAAAAAAGCAATAAATATCAATGAGGTTCGCTATAATCTCATTTTTTCTAAATCGCCATCGATGCATGATTATGCATATTGGAGCGAAGAAATTATTGCACTCGGGTGCGCTGATAATATTGAATTTTACCGCGAATTACGATGGAGAAAATTGCCGATTCCGGGGAATTGAAATGGCGAATTTAATTGGCGATTAATTTTTTATATTGGAGAAAAATTAGTTGAGAAATAAATTGCCCGTAATATCTGAAAGGGGAATCTTAATGTCCTTGAAGGTCCGAACGTTGGATGAAAAATTGAAAGGTCTTGGTCAATATTTGATGAATTATTCTTCAAACTTTTGGTATTCTGGTCTAGAGACATATATTTTGAGCGTTTTGACGAGGTCGATAAGAAATATATTTTTACCATTTTTTTTACAACATATTTATTAATATTGTGACAATAAACCAAAAAAATTTCGGGAACAAAAAATGAAAATTAAATAAGTTATAAGCTGGTAAAGTTCGGTCTAAAAAAAGGGGTTTGCTGGATGACACGATTGCAACCTTTCTCGTCATCCGATATTAAATTAAAAAGAAGATTCTTAATTAGTGAGAGTGTCGTTATAGTTCCTACCTCAGAGAAAACGGGGAAAAAAAAATTTGCAAAATGGCGACTGTCTGAACAAAAAAGGCGTTTTTCGACTCTTTTTTCAGTTTTTAATTTTTTTACAATAGTAAAAAAAATAATTTCGATAAAAAAGTGGTAGGGATGATGGAGAGTTGCTTGGTGAAAAATTGGTAAAAAATTTGAAGTAAATTGGTTGAGTAGAACTTGAGATATCGTGTTGAGGAAAGTAGTTTTTACTTTGCTACTTTATTTGCTGCGTCACAAAAATTGCTATAATTCCGTAAATTATTGGAATTAAAAAGTTTCTTGTCTAGGATATATTCTTAAAGGCTTAAACTTTAAGAATATGCAAAAAAAATGATTTTTTCTAAGTTCTAGCCCAGGATACTCCCTTAACAATTCAAGTTCATGAATTTGAAACTTCAAGCACATGAATTTGATTATCGAAGGATCATCGGAATCGTCCTTACGATTTGAAATTTAAAAAAGAAAAATCCTCAGGTAATTCGAGCTTCTTCACTTCCCTTTTAACGTTCTCGGTTGGAGAGTTCGCCGGTGAGATAGCAACGTCGGAAGATATCACTATCCTGGGCTTATCAGTGTATGCCTCGTATGTACTTTTAGAGCATATATTTATTTTGTCTCGGGTCTCGGATCGCGATTCGCGCGGACATTTTGTGTGTATACAACAAGCACATACAGGAAAATCTTCCTGAACGTGTGCGTTTTTATTGCCAGATAGAGAATTCCTTTTGTCGTACGATAGAGGGTGGATGTATAAATATATCTAAAATATACATACGAGGGGCAGAAGTGGGCGTCAAAGACACTTTGAGAGCTTTTTTTGTGCAATATTGCGAGAGAAGATGGCAGATATACCGATTGAAATAATATTTGAAGAATCAGAGGATTGTAGTCTGCACATAATAATTCCTCATAGGATTTAGAAACTTCTACAACACTTTAGCTATAGTATTTGAAGATAATTTGTATTTGTGTCTCATCGTTCTTTTGTTTAATCGTGAAATAACATTTTCTACGATTTTCTGATCGATTGATTCTCGATCGAGTCCATCAGGATGAAATTCAATATTTTTATCTATTTATTGACTCTATCGCAACTCTTATCGTTTATTCTTTTCATCCTCGAAACAGAGTTTTCAATGAACTCGTGAAGACTTTGGAACGTTTGGAGAAAAAAAGCTGCATGATTGAATTATGAAGATCGATGTGCGGAGATAGAATAGACAGAAGGACGAGAAACACATTCAGGGGTGCTTCCATGCATTAAATCTAGGATATATAGAATTTAAGGGATGAAAATTTAAGGGTATAGATTAGACTGATTCCAAATTACAAAATTGCATTAACATAAATTACCTAATTTTTAGGTAATTTATGTTAATGCAATTTTTGTAATTTGTTAATGCAATTTTGTAATATGTTAATGCAATTTAAACTTTTTTTAAGAAAGATTTTACGATATTTAGTAATAAGTTTCAACATTTTGCCGGAAACTAAAAAAAAAAGTAAAATTTATTCTAAATTTAACTTTAACCTTGAATAACTTTTGAAGGAGTGAGTTTTTGGAAAAATCATAAGACCTTTTTTGTAGAGCATTCAATTCCTTACAAGAATATATATCGTTCATTTCGGTACATTGACTTGAATTCAAGGTATAAAATTTCGAAGTTTGATTTTTTTTTCCTGTGTTATTTAATTGGGAAATAGAAATATGTAATGAGATACCGCTAAATATTAATATTAAGAGTTCTGCTTTTAACAGGCATTTTCTTCACCTCCCCGAAAGTATTTAATAAGGGATTCCGAAAAAATAAAAATAGTCGCTTTTTTTTAATCAGTCTAGTATATATCATATTGTCCGACAAGGTTATTAAAGAACAATATGAAAAGCGAACAAAGAAATGAAGAGCGTAGCTACGAGAGATTGTGATTAATATGAAAGTGTCGAGCGAGAAAAATAAAGTCAATCAATTCAGTAAATAAAATAAAAAATGGAGCATCGATTGTCGGACACCTGCGACTTGCAGCTAAAGTTGCAAATAAAGTGAGTCACGCATTCAGTAATCCATCATCGATTCCCGATAGATCGTTTCATCGATCATCCGTTGAATTTATAATATATCAGACGAAATTTATCCCTCTTTTTTCGCGTTTTTTCAAATAATAGAGCAATCATCCGCACGGTTTACATTATAATGCACGTTAGTTTGATGTTCAAGTATTCTTGTATCTCAATTTATTTATAAATGCATTCATGCAACGAGAGTGCGATATTGAACAGCCGCAGAATGCTCGATTACGTCAACAAGGGCGAATGTTTGAAAGCGTGGGCGTTCATGAGGCCACATTATAATTGCTCTGCGCGTCTATTATTTATAATACGTTTTTTCCTTCCTTCTTCTATCATCTATTGAATTATAGTTTCATTGTGCCTACAAAATACTCGCTGAACATCGAAACATTCAAATGTCCCGAAGTATTCTCCTCGAGGTCACTAAAATTGCTCTCCTGGCGTCAAATTTTCACGACGAAAGCGAATTTTGCCTTAGAGGAGAATTTATTTTCTCATAATTTGCAAATTTTTGTTTACAATTTGAGCCTGAGAATTTGTGGAAATTCTTTTGCACCGAGAAAAAAGTTTATTTGTATTCTTTAACTGTTAAAATAATTTATTAACTGTTAAAAAATATTTATTTAATTTATTAAATGTTAAAAAATAATTAATTTCGCCATATTCTCATTTGTTACTTTACATTTGTTAGCAGTTAACAAATCCTGGTACATTGTTTTCTCAGTGCGATTTCAGCGAATTTGTTGCTTAAAAAATATGGGATGAAAAAATAACAGCTGATAGAGAAGAATTGAAAAAATGGGGAAAAATTCATTGACCTTAATTAAATCGTTGAAAAAATTATAATTTTGATCATGAGTCGATTGAGACGATTTAAGACCAAAATAAATATGCATCGCGAATGAAACGTTAACTTAGGGAAATTTATCACTATCGTTAATTCTCCCTGACTCAGCGAATTGTGTATGCAAATGGATAGTTTTTTTTCGGAGTCAACGATCGATTTGTGCTTCAAGAAATAAAATTTTGAAAAAATTATAAAAAACGTCGAATGGCCTTAAAATTATTCTTTCGATTTCAGCGAGTTGCTTGAAAAAATGGAATAAAAAAATAACAGCTGATGGAAAAGAATTGAAAAAAATGGGAAAAAATTCATTGACCTTAATTAAATCGTTGAAAATTATAATTATATAATAATTATATAATTATTGTTATTATTATATTTAAAAAATTATATTCATTAAAAAGATAACAGCTGATAGAGAAGAATTGAAAAAAATTGGAAAACATTCATTGACCTTAATTAAATCGTAGAAAATTATAATTATATAATTTTTATATAATTATAATAATAATATATAATTATAAAAAATTATCATCTTGATCAGGAGTCGATCGCGACGATTTAAGACCAGAATAAATATGCATAGAATGAAACTTCATAGTTGGGGGAATTTTGCCCCACCGTTAATTCTTCCTGACTCAACGAATTGTGTATGCAAATGGATAGTTTTTTTTCGGAGTCAACGATCGATTTGTGCTTCGAGAAATAAAATTTTGAAAAAAATCATAAAGGACGCCTTGAAATTATTCAGTCATTCGGTGTCCAAGATAATCGATGGAATATCAATTTTTTGAGGGATTTTTTTTCTCTTCGAGATCTACAAGAAATACAACACTCATTCGAGCGGTCAAAAACAGCATCTGGCGTATAAGCGGATGCTTTAAAAAACACGTATTCCGTGATATCCTCGATCCCGTGAGAGATTTTTCGAGAATGAATACGAGAGAGCAAGGATCTCCTCTCTCTTGCTTTTGGTCTCTCATCTCGGATTATCGACGAGAACCTGAGACGAAATACGAAGCCAAAAATACATCGATACGAGCGATCTTTCGCAATGTGCTTCCACGTTTAACCAGTGCGTTCGATTCGCGTGTTTCGCGAATAATAAACCAAGTCTCGAGGTATTCTCTGACGTCATCTGCGTAAATAAAACGTTAGGACGGAGCCGCTGGAATACAAATATAACGTGTTAAACGTCACGTGAAGTTCTCCAAGTACGAAAATTATTCAGAGATCAGCAAAGTTCTAACTAATTTTTTTGTTCGACCCGAGTTGAGCCATGTTTTCCATATTGGCATATTTGCAATCAGCAAACGATTCTGCATCGGTATATGATTTTTTTGATATAGTTTACGCGAAAATAGAGATTTGCTTGGTGTTTTTGTGTTTCAAGGAATTTAAAAGTACGCGAAACAGTGTTTTTCATGAAAATGCATGAAAATTTTGATTTTTTGAGAAAATTATCAATAGATTCGTGTTCAGGGGGGAAATACACATTGATATAAGGTTTGAAAAAAATAAATTAAGTTTTTTTTTGGCCAAAATTAAATCTGTTTATTAAAATAGCTGTAGCTTTTTCCTAAGTAAAATTTTGCGTGGATTCCGCGCTCATTCTCTTTGGGATCGTTGAGGCTTCAAAATGCCGCTTGGTTCATTCCATTAGGATAATTTTTGGATTTTTAGCAGATTTTTTAATTTCGACCATCGATTTTTGCAAATTTCTGAATTTTTCATTTTTTCGGCGATTTTCAAACTACTATCATTTCTACAAAAATTGACTTATTGCGATGAACATTCTCTAAGTTTTGTCACAAGCTTTGCGTAAGAAAAAGAAATTTTGAAATAAGGCAAATTGAAGTAAAGTTATGAGCGCTTGAAATTTCGCTATTTTGAGGTTCTCGAAATGTCGGTGAAAAGTGGTATTTTTTTTTCGTAACCGATTGAAGGCCATATTTCGATGGGAAATTCATCGCTGATCACAGATCACGCAGAATTTTTGTCAAGAAAAAATGTATTCGTGCCAAAAGGCGGAAAAAACGATTTGCAAAATATTTTTGATGAATGACACGTTGTCAAAATTCACTCATATTATTTTATTTTTATTTGTATATCCAAGAGCATAAATTAATGAAGAAAAATTTAATTGCCTAGATTGACACGCATTATGACTAAAATCTATTGATTTTTTTTTTATCGACATTTCTAAAAATGCTTTTTAATGATTTTGGAGAGAGGTCGTTTTGCCCCTGTTCCCCTTTATCTTTTTTTTTCCATTCAAGATAGTCTCGCAGGAAAATTCAACATAAAAAAAATATACTGTTCAAAGGTTCGTCATCGAGAAAAAAAAATGTCAACCAGAAGCCAGAAGCAGTCAGTGAGAAAAAACTCCTTGACTGCGAGTATATGTCGAAGCCTTGAAAGTCTCTCTCGATCGCTCCTTCACAGGCACGCGCGGGCATTTACATTTTAGGCTCGATTCGAAATCGCTCGAATGTCGGCCTTCGCGGGACATTTTTCTCGCGGAATGGCCAAACGAATTGACCAAGACGGACTAGTCAAGCATATAGGAATTGCACTTTTACAGCTGTCCCTTTTGTTGTACGGAGAGGAAGCGAAACCTTGAAATTTCGTGCAAAGAACTCTGCGGGAGGGCGATTCTAAGACAAAATTGGCAAAAGCTCGCTCTCTCTCTCTCTCTCTCTCGACGCCCTCGAAATGAAATTTAAAACCCGGAAAGAGGTACGCCGATACAAGCACAAAGAGATTCCAGAAGGATTTTCGATTTTTCCATTCTCGCACCCGAGTCCGGAACGAATGGCCCTTGAACTCTTCATTTATCGCTCGAGGAATAATCGTGAAGAATGAGAAAACGAAAGAAAGAGCTTGAGAAAGGACGCTGCTCCTTCCAGTTACGGTTGAAGCGTAAGAATCGCACGAAGGATGCACGAATGTGCCCTCTACCTTTTACGGGGTTACGACTATAAATTTTCGATTCGTTTCGCGGCTTTTTTCCCAAAATATAAAGTTCCGAGAACACTCCATCAAAGTTTCAAGTCGATCTGATAAAAATCATCAAAGTTAAGCGAATTAATAGAAAGATAATCACAAAACGATTTTCCTAAAAATCGGTGACCACGATGTCTCAAAAACCGCTACACCGATCCACTGCAAATTTTGCAAGATTTTTGTAGACACGAAAAAGCAGTCCTTGAACGAAGGATTTTTTTTTTCGATCAACAGTTTTTTTTTAATCGCCCAAAACAGTGTTTCTTTCTATGGAAAATCGATATTCTCAGTTTGGGCACCGCTCATTTTTTCCCAAATCAATATTTCCAAAAATCCTTCGTTCAAGGACTAGATTATTTAATTGGAAAATGGAATCCTTATCGTTTTTGAATTTCAGATAATCCGTGTCCGAACAGCAGTGGTCACCGCAAAATTCTTCGAGTGAATAGCGCTCCAAACGATTCTACTTCTTAATGAAAATCAAAGTTACTCGTGAGCATAATCTTCAAAGTGCGAAACGATTGGTCAAAAGGATCTTACATAGATTCCTCACGAATAATTTCCGACGATACCGATTTATTCAGCCTCAAAGTAGCCGTAACCCCTTAAGGACTCCATGACAAATCGCCTTTTTGACGATTCTTCGACTCAAAGTGGGTGCCAGATGCTTTTTCAGGTCACATCTCGATCAGGTATTAAGAGACAAATCCTCTTGACTCTAAGCTCTGCGCGGAACGAATTTCAGAATTTTTGTGAACCGAACGACTTGATCTTCGCGTTCTGCTCGTAGTCAAGAAACGTCACGTCATCGTCGAGAGATCACGTGATTATTCGGAAGGTTCGAATGATAGTTGACGATGAAATTATTCATCCGAATTCCGTCGCGATCCATGCGGGCAATATTGAGCAGCCGAGAATCCAATGGATCTTTATCATCGTCAAGAATAATCAATCGAGATCGTTTTCCCTGTTGCGTCAAATATTTGTGAAATTTCAATTGAGAAGAGCCAAAATTTTGACGTCAATCGCGCGCAGAGATTCAATATCAGGTCCTGAACTAAAAAATCCCGTCGTCAGACGCAAACGGGTGTCATACGTTCAAGAATAATGGATGAGCGATTGCGAACGATCGCGACCGCTTTATCAACGCGTGATCGATGATAAGCTCTCTCTTTCTCCGTGCTTCTGTTGACGCTTTTTTTTTTTAACATCGCCCAGTAATATCGTTGGTCATGTCATCGCGTCACGCGTTTATTTATGGATCAAAAGACAGAGAGTGAGAGAGAGAGAGAGAGGGAGAAAGAAAGAGAAACGATGGAGATGGAAAAGTTTGTCAGTGATAATGTTATCGGGGCGTTTTCGATCGTCGAGAAGAGCATTTTGTTTCCCCAAGGGTTTCGTTCGATAACGCGCAAATGGCGCACAAAACGATTCGTCATGAGCGAGTCTCGCTCTAAAATTTCATGACTGTTTTTTTTTTTCAGATGCAGTAGCGTACAAAGTTTGAGAGGAGAAAACGATTTTTCGAGTGCTTGGAAGAATCGAGCTGGTCGACGATTAACGGTGCGCTACTATCGCTGCGGGTTTCCCCGAGAGAGAAACGAGGGTTCTCCATCCAAGAGGCGAATAAAAGTAGAAGAGCAAGGTTCGAAAAAGGGAACGAGAGGAGGAAGAAGAAGACGAAGAAGAAGACTGTTCCAAAGGGACCAAAAGGGATCTCCGGTTGAAATGATGCACAACAGGGCACAGAAATCCTCGTGGAAAAAGAAAAAATGATATTACTCCAAAGGGAAACAGGACGAGTGCGTTTGTCTCCTGTGGACGTTGAATAAGGTCGGAGGAAAATACAGCGGCTGCAGATGCGCGATGGACCATAACGGCTGGAAATGTGTTTTCCAATACATCTGCACATATTTCTCTCCCTACATATATATACATAGATACACATAGACATATATATGTGCATCGTAAATCCGTTCTACACATGCAGGCGACGCGAGTGTTCTCAACGTGGAAAATGAAACGTCACGAGGCAAAATTGGTGCAACAATATCGATAGAATCGCAATATCCAACGATTCGTGCACAATATCCGGCACAAATGGTAAAACAAGCCTTGTATTAATCTTGTACTCACTCGGTCGAGAAATCCTTCCTCAGGAATCGAAACAATTGAAACACCAGAGAACAAAAAAATCCTCCTAAATCCTCACGATCAACACTTTGTATTTATTCCCTCAACTTTTCACTCAATTCTTCGCCCCCCCCTCCTTCTTCGTGAAAATCGCAGTTTTACTTGAGTTTTCGTGAGAATGCAAAAGTTTATTTTTTTTTTTCACAAAAATGCTCGAGATAAAATTGCGCGTTCTCGTCGCTGGAATTTCTCAAACTACTGTGGAAATGTTTGAGCGCGGCAGCGGCGGCGGCGGCGGCGCACGGATTCTCGCGAGAAATTGTGTGCGTGCGGGGGCCCCCGTATAGAAACAGTGTGCCGCTCTTTCTCTCTCTCTCTCTCTCTCTCTCAGGGTCTCAAACGCACACTCGTCGGGAATTTTCGACGAGGAGAAAAAGTAGGGGGTCCTCTCCGTTTACGACGAGAACTTTTTTTTTCTCTTTCTTTCTCTCGTGGAGAGAGAGGCTAGAAAGGGGCACTCGGGGTGGGGGGGGGGGGAGGGGATTCATCGAGGAGATTCCATCGAGGATGTGGAGGGGGGCGAAGAACTCTGACGATCCGCCGCTGTTCGCTCGTTCGCTAGATTGTTACCTGAGCAGAGGAGAGGGGGTCTCGCGTTCAGTATGGAAGACACCGGAGTTCACCTGGATCGGAGAGGGGAGGGGGCACTCCGGGGCCCCGCGAAATCAGGCAACAGGTGGTCACGCAGCCGCCACCTAGCGTCAAGATCGTAAAACGCCCGTGGATCGCAAAACCACCTCGACCTTAAGGCGTGGGTGTTCTTAAAGAGTGCACGAGGGCTTTGCATGTAAGCATTTTGTGAATCAACGGAAATAACTATTTAGACTTTATTTACGGTGAAAAGAATCAAGGACGACCGTGAATTGTAATTGAAGCTGGCGTTGAGTGTGAGGAGGCGAAATTGTTACATTTAGTAGATCCGAATTGAAGAAAATATAGTAACCGCAATATTCAATGTTTTGGCTTCGAAAAAGGAGTTAATTATGCGTTTAGTTTATTAGATTGTAATTTTTTTTCAGGTGTAGTTACAATATTTTTGATAGGGGTTACTGTAAAATGTAGGGGTTTCACGAACTACTATGAATATAGTGAACATTATGTAACTTTGAATCTAAAATTGAATATCGAATGATTATTCAGTTGAAGTTGTAGTTTTTTTAGGTTTTACCATATTTTTGGAAAGAGTTTCTATAAAATGAAGGGGTTTCTGAAACTACTACGAATATAGTAGACATTATGTTACTTTGAACCTAAAATTGAGTACCGGATAATCATTCAGTTAAAGTTGTAATTTATGTAAGTAGGGTTACTACATTTTTGGACGGGATCACTATGAAATGTAGGGATTTCTCAGACTACTATGAACATAGTGGACATTATGTAATTGTAAATCTAAAATTGAGTACCGGATAATCATTTAGTTAAAGTTGTAATTTATCTGAGTATGGTTACTACATTTTTAGACGAGGTCACTATGAAAAGTAGGGGTTTCACAAACTACTATGAATATAGTGGACATTATGTAACTTTGAATCTAAAATTGAGCACCGGATGATTATTTAGTTGAAGTTGTAATTTTTATAGGTGTGGTTACCATATTTTTGGTAGGGGTTGCCATGAAATGTAGGGATTTCTCAAACTACTATGAATATAGTGGACATTAAGTGACTTTGAATCGAAAATTCAGTACCGGATAATCATTTAGTTAAAGTTGTAATTTATCTAAGTGTGGTTATTGCATTTTTGGACGTGGTCACTATGAAATGTTAGGGTTTCACAAACTACTATGCAGTGGATATTCCGTAACTTCGAATAAAAAATTCAATATCGGATAATCATTTCGGTGAAGATGTAATTTTTCTAGGTATAGTTACTGCATTTTTTAATGGGGTCATTGTGAAGTGCAGAGGTTCCTCAAACTACTATGACAATAGTGGACATTATGTAACTTTGAATCTAAAATTGAGTACCCGATAATCATTTAGTTAAAGTTGTAATTTATCTAAGTGTGGTTACTACATTTTTGGACGGGGTTACTATGAAATGTAGGGGTTTCACAAACTACTATGAAAATAGTGAACATTATGTAACTTTGAATCTAAAATTGGAAATCGTTAGGTTAAACTTGTAAGTTTTATACGTGTAACTACTTTTTTATAAGGGTTATCATAAAGTATAGAAATTTCTGTAATTACTATCAGTATATCGCATAGTTTTTTTTCAATGCAGTTGATAGATCGAAGGTTTGCAAGCGAAAGATTGTAGGCGATTTTTGATGTTCAAAATGACGGAGATTACTTTCTGAAGAGACTTTGACATCCAAATACGAGAGTATCATAATGACATGCGGACTCTTATAATGTCACCAAATCGAAGAAATAAAAAAGGCCGTTTTAATTCAAGGAGAATTTAAATTCAAGGAGACTGGAGCAGTTTACGAGTTGAGTGACTCCTTTTTTTCAAGAAATCATCTCCACAGATATTTTTAAAGATATATCGAAATCCATTTCCATCAATTACAATGACATACACAATCGTACATTTTAACCAAAGAAAACTTGTAAATTTTCGAAGGATTTCGTTGATTCTAGGCTTACTCTATAACCGTGTACGGATTTCCATTGAGCCATTGAAAGAATAAATAGGAGCAACTATTTGGGCCGTTTAAATCCGTACGTCAAACGTTGACTATCGAGTGACAATCGGTTAAAATCAAAACAATTTCCTTCATGACTTATAAATGGGAGCATTATAAGTACATGCAATGTCTTAGCATCAAGAACATCGAAGGGGCCATTTAGAATCCATAATTCAACTATTTTTCATCACAACTCAGAAGAACCGTGTCGTGTCGAGATTTAGAGATAAGGTTTTGCGTCACGATGGTCGAACTTAAGTGGATCTGACTTATTTCGGAGTGACTTAGGAAAACAAAGAGGATTCGATGCTGACGTTATTGTTTGATAAAATCTGAGGACACTTTTTTTCTCATTGATTCCTTCGGCATCGAAGATGTCCCGATACGACCTCGTACGCAAGAAGGAAATTCCTGAAGGAACGTATTAGAATTCGAGACGCAATATCGATGCGACCTCGTGTGTGGGACGTTTTCTAGCTGTCTAGGAGGAATCTATGATTCAGGCCCACCGCACAGCACCAAAGTGCCATTCATGGTCGTAAAATAATCGATAAAAAAAAAATAGAGACAAACGCGCGCGTTGAAGAGTTGAAGGATGCAACACTTTTGTGGTTCAATCATAGATCACTAATCTCTGAGGATGAATGATCAACAGAGATCGACAAGATTGATGTTCTGGAAATGAATCCCTAGAAGTGGTTATTTCAGAATCCCGAATAAAAAATATCGTTCCAAACTTTAAATCCTGGTACCAAAAATAACTGAATTCTTGTAAGGGATAAAATAATTGTTAATGTTTGCGAGTTATGTTCACAGACTAATTATCAAAGGATCAAACTAACAAAATAGCGACGAATTGAATTTTTTTCTTATTCAAGGCCCTTTTTTTATTTAACCTTCCGTGGTCAAACGGGGTTCTTTATGATTTTTTTTTTGAATATATAGTCATTTGATTTTTTATAAATTAATTTTTAATACATCAACTATAATGTTTGAAGGATGTTCTGTAATTTATTGAGATTTTTTCGAGCGATAGTTTGGTCACAATACTTGTTCAAAAATGGACAAGTTCAATTCGACCCAGATAAGAGTGACCTCGGAGGGTTAAACTCGTTTTAAAAATAGTAATTATCGAAATTTTTAATTTGGCTACGCGAAGACTTAGCCACTGCGATTATAAATATAAAGAACAAAAAAAAATGAAAATTGACTAGTAAGTTTTCGAGAATTCGCTGAGACAAGGTCGAAAAAAATTATTTTGAGAAAAACGATTTTAATGATTTTGACCTGCTTTCACCAAAGTTTTTGCAGTGGCCTTTCTCCTGAAGGAGGGTAAAATTAAATTAGGAACTTTAACAAAAATCAGAAGTTTTCCATTTTATCGACTGACGACAAACCGTCAGTTGGTCAATTATCCTGTCCAGAATCCTTGACTCTCAGCGGTAGATACGAAATTCCTTGTGAGTGATAAGTTAGGAATCTGCTGAAGCGTTTATTGCACCATCTACCGAAGTTTCGAGCAACTCGAGAATGGTGCAACGATTATCATGAATTGGAGCAAAAACCCAAGAGAACTTTGATCTCCGATTAGTCGTTGCGAAACGACTTGAATTTTTTTTTCAATTTTTCATCGTTTCGATCTTTTGTTCTGTTCGCTGCTGCAATATACTTTTTGTTCGCCTCTGAATCAGATTACTGAGAGAACAATAAACTTCAAATGTATTCCAACAAAACGGATTATAGAGAAGAATGACTCACAGTGTGATTTTTAAATGGACTTTTGAACTTGATACGCTCAGATCGGACAATGATGGTCTTTTGAGTCGTTTTTTTTTTATTTTCTTGCATGAAACTCGATAATATTGCAACATCGAGTAACAATAAACGCGCGATATTTAAATATTCATAAAAATATTCGTCAAAATTGTACATGATTTTAGATCTTGATTTTAGACCTTATAAAAATAGAATTATTTTTGCGAAACAAGAGAGTTGGTAAATTTTTTTTGCTACTGCCACGGAGTCTTTTAAATTCTAAACAATGGCTGTTTTTCCAAAATAAAAAATGTATATCGGACTCCCAACGTTAATTTATTCGATGAGAAAATAAAATTTTCGTTTAATCCGAGATTTTCCAAAATTTTATTTACAATTGTTTAGTTCAAATGAACAATTTTTCAATAAATTTTGCAAAATTAATTGCAAAGATTTTCTGATGAAAATGATATAATAGTGAAGCTTTTGAATTTTGTCTAAATCAAAATAAAACAGTCTTTATAAACAAAATGAGTTTCGTTGAAAATTTTAACTCATCCGAGGCATCGCTGGAAAATATTTTTTAGTTCTCTCCTTGAGAAGATTTTCCTTGATTTTCACGAGCTACAAGAATCTTTGTGAGTACCAAAATATTAATAATAAGACGCAATTTTAAAGCACTCTAGGATATACCAGATTCTTCGAGATTGATAAATTAAACATGATGATAGATCGGAAAGGTCGTTGACAGTGTATTGAGTCATATTGAGATCCGCGTGTGTACATCGGATTTATTGGCTCAATTATACCAGCTGTAGCGAGTTCCATCACCATTATTATTAAATAGAGTTAAAAATGGATTTGTTTGATTCGGAAACGTTCAATTCGAGCCTCAATGACAATTATTCGAATTCGATGTAATTTATTAACATCGCGGTTACTCGTTCCATCGCGATAAGCTCTGTTTGATCAAGATATATTTTTTCTTTGAGCCAGGAACCGACAATTTGAGATTGACAAAAATTCTTAACTCCACGATCATTTATTTCACGCCTAAATTTATAAACTTGAGATTTATAAACTTGAAATTTATAGACTTGAGATTGAATGTCAGGTGGTAAAATATAAATTTTATTTTCAAATATAAATTTTAAATATAAATTTAAATAAATAAAAAAAAAAATTTGTTAATTTTAAATTTTAAATAATAAATTTTAAATATAAATTTTTTGTGTCGTTGCTTCACGCACCAAGATAAAGCAAAGCGCGCTAAACAAGTGCACATGAAAGAAAATGAATCATTTTTTATTTAGTCACCTCGTTCAACAGTTTGCTCGGTGATTGCGACCGAAGAAATTTATCTATAATTTCTACGGTGCGTTTGCCGCGTGATTGCCGCTTATCAGATTAGAGAAAAAATGAAAAAAAAAAACTAAAGAAGAATGATATTTGTCCGCAGAGTTTTCTTATCGCACGCATTCGAAACATAAAGATTGCCAAGAGGCGGCAAGATTCCGATTAAGGGGGCGCCACTGTAACGAGGCTGAAAATAGCCGATTTTCGGGATTTTTTTTTTTTTTTTACTAGGAATGATTATTTGAGGATCAGACAAAAAAAAATTTATCAAGTATATATTCAACGATATTCATACAATTTTTCATTGAAAAATATTAAAAATTGACAAAGTTATTACCATGGACGTAATGACGTAATAAAAAAATGACTCCCCCTGGTGGCAGAGTTACAGCAATGAACTAATGCTCTTTTTTCGATTTTTTTTTGTTATAACTTCTTTAATAATGGTCCAAATTGAGTGTTTTTTTTCAAAATTTTTGTTTTTTGTGGCCTTTTCAGAAAAAAAGTACAACAAAAATATTCGACGTGTTTTTTGAGTTTTGAACTTTGAATCGTGTTTTTAAAAGTGAGGGCATATTTTAATTATTTTGAAAATTTTTTGTTTAAAACTTCTATCTATTCAACATCTTTTAAGACTAGTCCGGTCGTGGGCCCTCCATAATTACTATTTTTTTTCGATTTTTGAAAATAAAAAAAAAAAATTCTGTAAATCATTATGAATATCAATTCTTGTTACTGTATACAGTAACAAAGTCAGTAACAAATTTGAAAAAAAAATAGTAATTATGGAGGGCCCACAGAAGTTTTTAAATAGACAAAAGTTTGAAATAAAAAAATTTCAAACAAATCAAAATATGCACTCACTTCCACACGATTTAAAGTTTAAAACTCATTCGAAAATACGTCGAATATTTTTTTTGTATTTTTTTCTGAAAAGGCCATAAAAAACAAAAAAAAAAAAATTTAATATCTTGTGAACGCGTAATCAAACAAATCTCACAATTTAACAGGAAGGGTCTTTTGATGGGTACTAAAAAATATGAAAAATTTGAGGAAATCGAAAAAAAAAGTTTTTCAAACTATCCGATTTGGGATGGAACGCCCCATACAAACTTTAAGAAAATGGAAAAAAATCGATTTTTTTGACCCGTTACAGTGGCGTTCCTCCTTAATCTGAACCGAAATACTTTTACTTCATCCATTTTTATGGAAGATTTTCTCAGCGAGAGAAAAAATGATAAGGGAATTATAAAAGAAGTGGCGTTAGGCGAGTTACGCAGTTGAGGCGCGGAAAAGAAAAATTCCAAATCCCCATTATGCGGGGGATAATTATCGGCGGCGAAATACAATGATTATTGTCACGAAGGCTTGTTGAGCTTATATTTCGATTATGTACTCGCATTAACGGGCTATTATCGAGCAAGAGGAAGTCACGCGTCATTATTCAATGAGAAACAAAGAAACGACTCCTGACATTTTTCCTCGTCGCGCGTTTTTCTCGTCCTCGAACGTCGTTGCTTGTCGACGATTGAAAATAAAAAGAAGAAGAGGAATAACAATTGAAAAACAAATATTCGACGACCTCCTATTCTTAACATACTCTTGTAATTGCGTTTCCTTTTTATGGCTGATAATAATGGGGGTGTGTTTGATGAGTTCGAGGAACGAAATCTGCAGAACGTGGTGCGCGCTGCATTCCAACGATGCAATGAGTAAGAAATTAAATATTTTTAAGTAATTTAAGAAAGAGGCGGGAAAACGTTAATCGTTCGATGAGCGATATGAATTAAAATTCCAAGTTTCTTTTATAGCGCGAGAAATAAATTTTTTCGAAAAAACGGGAATGAAATGGAATTTTCTGGATTGCAGAACAAGGGCGGTGTACTTTTTCCCACAATGATGGTTGGAAAAGTGGTTTGAGTTATTAATGTACGATATCCACTCACATATGAAGGGTTTCAGCTCAATTCGACCAATATTGGACCTTCGACTCGTTTTTCGAATGTTTTTTTTGGAAAAAAACTATTTTAGTCCAGGAAAATGTTAAATTTTTGTAGATTTTCTGGCAAGAAGGACCGAGAGTCCCGAAACAATTTTTGAAATGCATGGAAAACCTTTTAAAAAATTTTCCGGAAAATTCTAAAATGTTTTAACATAAATTTGAAGTGGAATTTTTCTTGAGCTGGAATATTGGAATTCCGTTGGAATTTTTTTGTAAAAGTTCTTAGTTTTTTGTACAGAATACATGAAATTTTGTATATTTATTTAAAAAGAAAAATTCATTTTCTTTTTACAGACAGAATCTTTTGAAAAAGTCTAAAAATGATCAAAGATCCATTATCAATTTATGAAAAAGATCCTTCTCGTTTAATAAGTCGTGGTAAAATATTTGATTATTTATTGATTGTTATACTGGTTGTTTCATTAATTGTTTAATGTTTTATGTTATTTGAATTAATATAGTTTTTTTCGGAAAAAAAATATTCCAGTCAAGGGAAATGTCAAATTTTCGCAGATTTTCTGGCAAGAAGGACAGAGAAACTCGAAACAATTTTTCAAATGCATGGAAAATTTTTAAAAAAATTTCCAGGCATATTCTAACATTTTTTTTTCATAAATTTGAAGAGCAATTTTTCTTGAGCTCAAATATTGCAATTCCGTTGCGATTTAAAAGTTCTTAGTTTTTTGTACGAAATGGCTGAAATTTTGTTTATTTATTAAAAAAATTGATTTGCAATTTTCTTATAACAGACTGAAACTTTTAACGAAGTTTAAGAATAATCAAAGATCCATTTTCAATTTATGAAAAAGATCCTTCTTGTTTAATTATTAGTAGTAAAATATTTGATTGTTTTACTGATTTTTTCATTAATTGTTTAATTTAACTTGTTATTTAATCATTAATATCGTTTTTTCGGATGAAAAACTATTTCAATCCAGAAAAATGTCAAATTTTTGCAGATATTCTGGCAAGAAGGATGCAGATAACCGAAATAATTTTTCAAATGCATCATGGACAATTTTTTTTAAAAATTTCTAGGAAAAACTAAAATGTTTTTTTCATAAATTTGAAGTGGAATTTTTCTTGAACTCAAATATTAGAATTCTATTGCAATTTTTTTTATTAATTAAAAAAAAAAAATGATTTGAAATTTTATTACAGACAGAAACTTTTAACGAAGTCTGTGAATAATGAAAGATCCATTTTTAATTTATGAAAAAGATCCTATTGTTCAATAATTAGTAGAAAAATATTTGATTATTTATTGATTGTTTTAATGGTTGTTTAATTATTTAATTTGTTATTTAATAATTAATATAGTTGCAGCTTCCAATCAATTTTGCATCGATACACACTTTATTCCGAATAGCTGGAAAAAAAATAAAAAATTTCAAGCTGTTTTCTTCTGGCGTTTTAAATTAATTTCAACTGATTGTGGAATATTTTATTCTCAATGCTGCGTAAATATAATTGCTTTGAGAATACTGAGCTTCGAAAAAATTGTGAAAAAATTAAAATCATTTTTTTTTTAGCAGTGAGTACGTTTCCTTCGAAGGATTCCACACTCGGAGGCATCTAGGATCACACAATGGTCAAATTGACGTGGAATTCCCCATTTATATTATATAATATCACGAGGGAGAGGTAACTTGGAGGGACAATGATCGCGTCGATGACGATCTAGAGTGCTCCGGGACGTTATTTATGATTCCGAGAATCATGACAACTGCTTCTCTTCGCTCTAGCAAAAATAGTTGAAGAGCCAGAAAAATAAGAGACGACTTCACCTGCGCACGAGAGTTCGATCGGGTCAGGGTCCAGAATCGCGCGATCTCGCGTCACGAAAACAGGTAAATGAACAAAAAAAAAGTCATGGGTCTTTCAACGATTTTTCAAGCCTTCGAGAAGGTTTACTCGCGATTATGATAATGACGAAAAAAACCGGAGGAATTCATCGATATACCGTATAATCAATGAAAAACAAGGCCGATGCGAGAGTTTAAGGTCGCCAATAAAACGCTCTCGCTTAAAAGAGAGGACGAAAAAAGAAAATCCTCTTTTACGAGGGTATTTTAATTTTATCACATCTCAACAGTCGAATATTTTTCAAGACACGCGATATTTTCGTGGCAAGGACCTCGCAAACGACTTTCACTGGATTATTTATCGTCGAGTGAGATGTCACTCGCGTTTCGATGCGTTTTCTCTTTCGTTTCGATCACTCGCGAGAGCAGTTTCACTGAAACGCATTTATAGAAAGAAAGATTCTCATTTGTGTCTATAATTATTGTCATAAAGTTTGCATCGTTGCAACAAAAATACATTTTTATTGAATCCATTTTTAGTAAGACTCGCAATTTGCTTGCGCGTTCAGCATTTCCTTCAGGAGAAAAACTCCGGTGAAAAAATCTTTTTTCTTCATTTTTTCACAGCACATGGGTCATTCCATGTCAAATCGACCAAGAGTTAGAATCTACCCCTTTCAATTTCGATGAAATTTGGTCAGAAGTTTTTATTTTCAATAAAACGAAGTTCTACCAAAGGAAAAAAATGAAATTTTTTTTTCGAAAGTTATGCAAGATTAAAAATTTCACAATTTTTTAAATCTTTCAAGTTTATTTTTTAAATATCCCGAAAACTATTATATACGAAAAAAGCGTTCTGGGTTCGTCTTGAAGGGTGTACTTGTGGATACGAAAAAAAAAAATATTCTGAAAAAAAAAATTGAAAAATGATGAATTTGGAGAATTTTGAATTTTCGAAAATCGTGAAAATTCAAGTTCCGTCTTAAATTTTTGGTTCAATTTTTTTATATAATACCTTGTACTGATCTTAAAAGATCCTGAAATTTTCAGGATGGTGTTTTTTTGTTTCAAAAATATACATTTTTAAATTTTGGTAAAAAAAAATTTTTTTTCCCTCTCAGTTAAGTAGAGTTGAGCAATCATGTAGTTTTGTAATTTTGAACAGTAAAAAAAAGTAAAAGTGACAATATTTTGATTTTAAAAAAAAATTTCCTTTACCAAAATTTACAAATTTATATTTTTGAAACAAAAAAACCCAATCCTGAAAATTTCAGGCTCTTTTAAGATCAGTACAAGGTATTATAAAAAAAAATGTAACCAAAAATTTAATGTTTATCGTGGATATACACGATTTTTTAAAATTTAAAAATTCATATTTTTGAAAAAACAGAAAACAACTTTCTGAAAATTTCAGGATCTTTTAAGATCAGTACAAGATATAATATTAAAAAAATTGAACCGAAAATTTAATACGGAACTTAGATTTTCATGATTTTTGAAAATTGAAAACGCCAAATTCATCATTTTTCCAAAATTTTTTTCGGAATATTTTTTTTTTTCGTAGCAACAAGTATACTCTTTAAGACGAACCTTGAACGATTTTTTCATAACTATAATAGTTTTCGAGATATTTAAAAAATAAACTTGAAAGATTTAAAGAATTGCGAAATTTTGAATCTTGCATAACTTTCGAAACAAATTTTTTTTTAATTTTTTTCCATTGGTAGAACTTCGTTTTATTAATGAGTTTGTAGATAATCGATTTTAAAAAATTTGTATAAAGACTGTTTTTAAATCCTACCTGAGGGAAAAAAGGGTTTTGAAAATGATGATAGAAACTCAGAAATACATTTGAATTATTTTTCTCTTTGAAAATTCCTTAAAAAGTGTAGTTTTTTTAAATTAAATAAACTATTTCCGTTGCAATTAAACACCAAACTTTTGCCTTTTTTTCTCTCTTTCTCTCTATAGAAAATCCATATTAAATATCAGCAGGATATCCTCAATTCCATATTAATGGGGCATTAATTAATAAAATTAAAAATCCAAACGTTCAGCTTAATGAAAAAATGACAAATGGTTCTTTTAACGAAAAATTAAACCCAATACCTGATTAATAATTCTTAAATCTTCTTTAATTATTTAAGAAGATTATTTACGAAGTACGTTTCGATTTTTATTTTTTTTATTCGAGTGATGCACTCTTTTTTTTCAACTGAGGGTTCGACAATCAATTAATTAATCTATAGTACTATCAATTAATTAATCAATTAATCAATTGATTAATTAATCTTGTATTAATATTTTTATTGGGGGGAGATTGGAAAAGCAGGTGGTTCAATTGATGGAGAAGACTTCGTATGTATTCTTATTCAACTCCTCAAACATATTTAACGTGATTCACGACTTCACGAGAGAGATCTGCGAGATTCATGCTTTTTGTATCTCGTCGTTCGTTTTTTCGTTCTTCCTCGCACTATCATTCATATACAAATACACAAACGCACACATGTGAAATTTATATTCACTCGTCAATCGTGAACATGTGTTTTTGCGCAAATTCCGTCGACGATCTTGAACTACAAGCGCGCACTCGAGAATCGTGTCTCTGGTTTTATTTCTCGATAAAACCGAACGACTGAGTCCTCGTTTTTTGCCCCTCGGATAGATGCATTCTTCGTCAATTTTCGAAAAAAAACGTTCAAAGAAATCTACCTTCTGCTTCTCATTGTACAAGGCGCCTATTATTTTACTATATTATCCGGAAAGAGAATTATAATCGTCGGTCGTCACGATACATTCTTCTCTCGCTATTCGACAAATGCAAATTAAGACTATCAATCGTTCTGACACGTGTCGAGGTTTAAAGTTTCGCGAATAAACAACCGAGACGTTGAATCAAATCGTATTACGAGAAGAAAGGACGAATCAAACGATTTGTCAACTCGAATATGTACCAACTTGCCTTGTAACACTTGTAACTTGTTTCCTCTGAAATACAAAGTTGCGGTTACTCACTCTATTCGCACAGTTGGAATTTGTTTGCGTGCCAAAGTGCAAAATATTAACGAGACATCCTGGATAAATGTATGCGCGGCAACGATAAATCGTGGAGGAATGATTCATCCTTCCTTCGGTCACGCCATCTTGTTTATTTTTCATACAAGATCTTGTATTCCAAGAGAATTTCAATATTCAGTTTACACAGTCGGAGAGTGCACGATGGGGCAAAAATTAGGAGGTTTAGGAATTTTTAGGCTAAATTATTTTTTTTATCATCGTTCGTCGAGGTTCAATGAAGAGTAAGCAATATTTCACAAATTTTGGGTTACTTGTGGAAGAAGAAGTATAAGAAGATTCAATGAACAATGGAGACAAAATGGACGAGTCTTGACAAAAGTTGCTTTGAAATTTCAAACGATTTTGAACGAAGGATTGAGAAGAAAATTTAATTTTCCGATAACAAATTCGGACATCCCCATGAAAATTTATGTCCATAATTAAAAAAATAAAAGATTTTTATGATTGAAAGATTTATTTGAAAGATTTATTATTTTATTATGTATTTTAATACTGATTGAATATATGAAAAGATCGTAGTTTGCAAATTAATTTACCAAAAATTGACCTCTGTAAAGTTAGCAGGAACAAGTTTCCAAAATGAATTTAAATTGTACCAGAATTAGGTGTTTGTAAGGTGCTCATTTGGAAAATTGTAAAATTTGTTGCCCTATTCATTCTCCCATTCTCTTAAAAAATGATGAATTTTTTTGAACAAAATCAAAATGGTCCAAGTTAAAAAAAATATATAGGTTTAAAACTGAAAAACCATAAAAATTAATTTCGATATTATTTCTGTATTTTTTTCATGAAACTACAACTCAAGATGAAAAAAAATGATCTCTTCTCTTATTTCGATATCTCCGTTTTTTGAAAAGTTACGAGCGTTTAAAAAAAAATTCCGTAAAATTTTGAAAAATTTATTGCGGTATGAAGAGTCGAGACAAAAATCTGAAAATTTTGAAATACTGCTTTCAGCACGTACACAAAAATAGAACATTTTCGTCAAAATTAAAAATGGCCGGGGTCGCAGATCGGTCGGTTTGGTATGGAATGTCCCATATATTTTTTTAATTAAATTTTTAGAGAAAACGTGAAAATGAATTTGTGAAATGGATGAAATACGTGAAAATGTGTGAATTACTCCCATTTTTCACTGGTTGCAATTGATGCGGTAAATGCACGCACCATTTTAACTTACTTTTACCCTCTCGTTTGATCCACGATGATTTTTGGTATATACAGAATAATCAGCTGTTCCATATGTGGAACAAACGGGCAATGTCATTGTCGCAAGCAGACGATTGCCGGTGAAACTCGTCGTGTCCGGGAAGTTGGCCCATTAACGAATCATTTAACATTCGCAGTGAGCGATGTACGCGCGAGTCTGCGAGTTTTTGTTCACCGACAAAATCGACCTGTTACTGCTCAATGCAGCCTCATCTTTGTAGAATTATGATTTGAATATCTGCGCAAAATTCCGAGGAGAAAAAAGGGTGCTCTCGGAATTCGTTTGGTCCGGGGGAAGAAAAAATGGCGACGATTGAGAGCATGGGTTCCAAACTTCGTTTATTCCTAAATTTATTTGCACTGAGGATGAATTTTTCGATGATAAAAATTTTCAAAACAGGATCTCCAACGAGGATTCAAAATTAATTATAAATGAGCGAGTTATTTCTCAAACAGTTGAATTATTATGCTTTCCAACTCGGTATCTTGAAGTCCGGAGGTCGAAGGTTTCTGCAACTTTCTACGCATTTTATGAAAAGTGCATCAAAGCTTATCCGGAAGTTTCAGACATTGTCGATACTCGAGAAAGAGAAAAAAAAAATCTGTAACGATTGGAGAATAAGCGAGGATTTGGAATTTCGATGTTGGAAATTTCCCACAGATTCAGAGAGACATTTTTCTTTAATGGTCCGCATCCAATTTCACATTGAAAAATGGAAAAATCGTCTAACGAATTGAAAAATATTGATATTTAGGTGTTTAAATTTTTTTAAATTCATGGTTCAACAAGATTATCGTTTAAATAATGAAAGATTGTGCATAAGGGTTCATGCGAATTTGCACGAAAATGCTCACACGCGGATAAACACGTTCAAGGTACGTTACATCGGATGTAAACGCGTGAACGTAACGTAATATCGTTGAGCGAGTAAGCAGACCACTTGGTAAATGCTTATTATGGTTAATTTTGAAAGCGAGAATTTATCCCGCACTGCCCAATGTCCTCGGTAATGTAATCAAGGTATTCGCGTCTACACGGAGGAAACAATATATTTCTATGTACCAGGTTTGTGAACTGTTAACAAAAAGTTGGATATGGCGAAATAAATATTTTTCAACAGTTAAAAAATTATTTTTGCACAAATAAAGTGTACTCTGGGTCGTTAAAGTCCCGCTGATGTTTTTTCTAAGACAAAAACGTCAAATAAATCTGAAAAAATCTAAATTATTTTTATAACATTTGTTTGCATGGTCTAATCATTTATTTAACGATTTATAGTAATCAAATTTTGTTTACAATTTTTCTGATTCCAGAGACATTCGATTTGAAAATTTGGCTTGTTCCTTAAAAGACCCAGTGTCAGACGGAGGGTTAAGGAATATTTAAATAAAAGTGTCAATTAAACATATTTCTTTACTATAAATAAACTGTTTTCTCATCGTAGCAACATCGTTTCTGAGTGGATATGAAATGGACATTGTGTAAACAAACTTTTACAAAAATAGATATTGAACGAACCAAAATGGATAAATGTAAAAAACATCGGCCCTAAATTATTGAAAAATTGTCTTTGGGGTGAATTCAGGATTTTTTGAATATTGAACACAAAATTTGTTCCTGAAGATGGTCCAAGAAAATTTGGAACTATGAACCAAAAGAGATAATCTATTCAGATTAAATAACTTGATTTAAAATAAATGAAATTTTAACCAAATATCGGCCGAATAGACGATTCATTCGGCTGAGTCTTGAAAATCCGAAACATTGGTTTTAACCCAATAAATCTTTTCTCTGGATGTGAGAGATTTTTAAATATCTTTTGAAATACCCTTTTTTTGATGAATTTTTCGCGATTTCCAAAATGTTCCACCTTAAAATTAATGCCTAGCCTAACATTGATCGAAGTGAATTCTTCGAGCAAATTCTAGAGTTTTCTCTTGCAGAAAAAAATGAATATTCAGAGCTTTGTTTCAATCTTACTAATAATTTTCTTTTTTTTTTCAACGGCAGACGCGAATTTTGCAACTTTCGATATATTCGTTATCTCTCTTATCTTCTTTCCAACGGTGGCTTATCAACCTTTTAATAAAGAGGGAAAAAAATACCACCAATAGGAGATATGTGTAACGTTTCATCAATTGACGTTTACATTGCATGATATTTCCATTAGGAAAAATACATTCAATGAAAAAGCGTTTACCATAAATGAGAATCAATCAACTATCGAAGAATTTGCCAAACAAAAATTTCAAAAATCTGGTGGAATTCCATTGATTGAATTTAGAAATTCTCTAAAATGTTTTTGGGACATTAAAAAAGGCAAAAAATTATTTTTAGTTGTTTTAGTTTATGTTGCATGTTGGAGGAGATCGACATTGGCAAGAAGGTGCAACAGGAGTTGCGACGTGGGCAGTTTGAGTTCACTCCTCTCGTCTTGTTTTTCCTTAAAAAGAAATCGAGGGATAGCAGAACGTCGACTTGCCCCCTCAAAAGAGCTACGTCACACTTGTCTCATTCTGTACCAAGATATAAATGTATATATATATATATATATTTATATATATCATTTGCTGTCTTTAACCTTATTTGCAAATAGCATATGTAAGTGCAGCTGCAACTGTAACGGGCAATAGTACTTTTGTTCTTCGATTTCTGTGTCTCTATTCACTCTCAATAATAATTCAGCAAGACAATTTTTTCAAAATTCCGTAAATCTATGGACCAAATTCCGTTTTTATTAAACCTTTCCTTTCCGAGATACTTGAGGCTCAATTTAGTATGGAAACTGCGTGTAGATTTAAAAATAAAAAATAAAAATTTGTTGCCTTCCTCACGACAAATGTTTTATATACAAAAGAAAATTTCAGAATTTTTTTTTTTTAATTAACAAATGTTTCATTAAAAAAATACTAAAAGATTTTTGTCTTAACGATGCGCTGATAACAATTTTCATTGTCAATAAAACAATTGAAATAATAAATTTTTTATAGCCGAGAAAATGGTCTTTTGATTTTATTAACTTTAGGAATTTCGCAAAAATAGAATGGCCGAAGTACCGTGGAAAGTGTGATACACGTTTCGTTTTCATTGATTTTCCGCCCACAGATATTTCTAATTGAGAAATATCGGGAATACTGTTTTCCATAAACATTCGAGCGAATGCAAGATTTTTGTGATTTGTACGGTTCGATTGTGGGTTGAATTTATACTGTTTGATCGATCTTTGGATTTTTTAATAACCCTCGCATATTTGCTGGACGAGTCTCGAATCCGCAGGATCTTGAAGGAAACTTCGACCCTCTCCGGGGAAATTAAAAAAAATGTCGCGGAAAGCTCGTTTTAAATTCTGCAACGTTAATATGCTGATTTTGACCAAGGCTACATGTGTAAAGTGGCATTTTAATGCCCGTGCGAATATATAACGAGGTGGACGACCGTGAGTTTTACGCCCCTCGATATACTTTAATTTTACATTAAATTTAAGTCTTTGCGAGTCGTAACGAGTTTTGATAAAATCATTTCAGTGCGCTCCAACTCAAGTGCTGATAAAAAATGATGCTGATAAGAAATAAAAAATCCTGGATGGAAAAACATTAAAAGATAAAATGAGGAAAATTTTTTATCTCATTTTTCAAAAAGGCTTTTGCATAAAGAAGCACAACTTTTTCGACAGATTAAATTGTTAGATTTTACAACGATTTCAGATTGAAAAATCTTGATGATTATTGACAGATTATCGGTGTCGAATTAAACGAGGTCAAGTCGATCGAATTTCATGCGATTATTTGAGTTTCATGAAAAATACTTATATTAATTTTATATTGGACAACCATTCTTTTTTGTCCTTCAGGCCGTTGAAAATTGAAATTATTCAATTGCCCAGAGACATTCTAAAATATCCTTCAATATTCTAAGTCGGATCTCGAAGAAAGCCACTAGTTTTTCTTTTATAATTTTGACTAGGGTTGAGAAATTTTCTGATCTTTTTGTACGAGAATCCGATCTGTTTGAACTAATCGCCGAGATGCCGCAATCAGCGTTTCTCTCTCGCTCGATCTTGGCCTTGCGGTCCATCATCCAGCTCTGGCCTTAAACCCGGAAGAACTAAAATGCGCTTCTTTTCTCTCTTAATCGTTTTTTTATTTTTCATAATCTCCCGTTCTCGCTGGTCCAACGATTGACAAACGAAGGTCTCTCAAGCATTGAGAATGTAATTTCGCGTTTGCACGTCGCTGCGAGACTCAACGATTGTATTACAAACAAATGTATGGGGCATTCCACGTCAAATCACGCGGTCATCAGCCCGGATCCCTCGGATTTTGATGTCCAATGAATCGTGGCTTTCCGTTTGGCCCAAAATATGACCTCTAATTTTTAGAAATTTTTATTTCATTTGAATTGAGGGAAAACATAAAGAGGGGCCTTTTTCAAATAAATTAAATTTTTTTTACAGAAACTAGGGCCCAAAATAGATATTTTCGTAATAATTCGATGGTGGGACAATAATAATTTCTTTTTTTTTCAAATTTTTTAATTGTGTTTGAATCATCCGTTTTATTTCAGGTCATCGAGGTTAATAAATTTTCAAAAGATGTTGTCGTTTCACTCTTGAACAAAAAAAAATCAAGTTTAACTAAAAAAATATTTTTGTTATTGTTATTCTCACTACAAGAAACGATCAAAATAAGAAATTATAAAAAAAAAATTAAAATACAAAAAAAAATAGTAATTATTTTTGGCCCATTATCGGGCTGTGACGAAAATATCTGTTTTGGGCCCTAGTTTCTGTGAAAGAATTTTATTCATTAAAAAAAAGGTCCCCCTATGTTTTCCCTCAATTGAATGATTTTTTTAGCTTGGGCAACCCCTAAAAAATGAAATAAAAATTTCTCAACATTTGAAGTCATATTTTGGGTCAAACTAAACCCACATTTCATTGGACATCAAAATTCGAGGGGGTCAGGCCGATGACCGCGTGATTTGACGTGGAATGCCCCACATATAAATATATAGACAAGAATCCAAAATGACTTATCTTCTCACCTAAAATAATCCTCTTTCTGCCTACTTGACAGCAGAAATTACCATAAAGAGCGAGAAAAATTGTCAATAAAATAGAGATTGCAATAATCAGAATGATATAAAAATTACTCTGAATTATTGCGATGTCGTTTGATTCAAATTTTCGGTTTTACGTTGAATGTTTCTTTTTTTTAGCGATTGTTATTGGCAATTCTCGTTTGAATCGTTTGGAAAATGATCTCAGGTGCTTTCCTAGTCATACCGATTTCCTATGTTGAGTTAGGTCGAGAGAAATCGTCAATAAAATATAGATTGGAATGACCAGAATGATATAAAAATGATTCTGAATCACCGCGATGAGGTTTGATTCAATTTTTGGGTTCTACATTTGTTGTTTCTTTTTTTTAGCGATTGTTATTGGCGATTCTCGCTTGAATGGCTTGGGAAATGATTCCAAGTGCTTTTTCAGTCATGCTGATTTTTTGTGTCGATTCAGATCGAGAGAGATCTACGTGCATATGTGTTGTTTTGCCTCGTGTGTTACCTCGTGCAATGCGCGGGAGGATTTAGCACTGACCTAGGGAAGAGGACTCGAGGTCGTCGATGCCACAAATTCCGAGTGCGTCTATATTAAGTTAACTACTTCATATACCGTAAGCCGACGATTGGTTAGGCCACGGCAGCTTATGACATATTTTATAGGTATACCGTGTATTAAGGGACTTGGTACGTACGAATATACATATTGCTAGAACAGACATTTGTCGCTCGCGAACCGTCGCCTCGCGACCGAACATAGGGCACTGGCTATGCCAATTGCATGCATCCGCAAATTTACCACCAACTGGCACGCTTATGCTATAGAGTTACGACTGATGATTCCACTGTGTCCACCTAAACTAACTACCTCACTGATCTAAACATTTTTCACGAGCAAACGGCGCATCCGAGAGCCCCGAATCAAATTTATTTTCCGCATGCCCAAAATATCAAAAGTCTGTCTCCCAAAAGCGATCCATTCGATTTCATCATGAAAGAAAGGATCATTGTAAAAATTGGAATTTATTTTTTAAATTTCTTCAAAGTATATATATTTTTAAATCTACTCTTTTGTGAAGAAAATGAGCGAAAAAAATTGAAAAAAGTTGACCGAATGTCCTTGAATTGTTGCACCTTGCGAATCAACGATAATCTTACACGTGCAAATTTTATTGGCGAATGAAAATTCGTAAGCATTGAGTTCTTGTATTAAATGTTTTTTTTTTTTAATAGTGGGGTAAGAATGTTTTTTTTTTAATTTCAACGAATTAACTACGCTTTGACAGCTATTTTGATTTTTTTGCGTTGTTTTGAAGTATATATATGGGTCATTCCATATCAAATAGACCAATAGTTGGAATCGACCCCTCTCGATTTCGATGAAATTTAGTCAGAAGTTTTCGTTTATCATAAAACGAAGGTCTATCAAAGGAATTTTTTTTTTCCGGAAGTTATGCAAAATTCAAAATTTCACATTTATTTTAATCTTTCAAGTTTATTTGGGTTCAAGTTTATTGTTTAAATATCTCGAAAACTCTTATAGTTAAGAAAAAATTGTTCTGAGTTTATCGCAAAGAGTTACGAAAAGAAAGAGTTGGAGCTACGAAAAAAAAAATTTCGAAAAAAATGTTTGAAAAATCATGAATTTAGAGAATTTTGAATGTTTAAAAATGGTGCAAATCCACGATCAACGTTAAATTTGCGATTCAATTTTTTAAATATAATACCTTGTACTGATCTTAAAAGATCCTAAAATTTTCAGAAAGGCGTTTTATGTTTTTTCAAAAATATGAATTTTTGAATTCTCAAAAATCGTGCAAATCCACGATCAACATTAAATGAACAATGTCCCAGTATTTGTTACCTTTTAATAAATGTAAAGTTGAATATGGCGAAATCAATTATCCGTTAACAGCGAGTTAATAAATTAAATACATATTTTTTAGCAGTTAATAAATTATTTTTATAAAAATTTTACAACAGTTACGGAATGTTTAAGTAAAAGTGGTTACTAAATATATTTTTTTATCAAAAACAAACTGTTTTCTCAGTGTGTTATGAAAATTTAGATGAATTTAGCTCGGGAATAGTAGAATAGTGGAAAATATCAAAATTATAACCTGTTTTCCCTGTCAAATTTAATCGCGGCAATTTGTCATAATTATCGTCAATTTCCATTTTCAAATGTGCTTACGTGAAAACCGACGACGCTTCATCAACAGTTCGACCATTGAGACCCATATACAGTCGTCAGTCGAGAAATTGGATGAAAAAAAAAAAAGCTTGAAATCCTAATTTGCCCGATAACACGCTCGTTGATTAGAGTCGGCGTTGCTATCTTCGTCGCTCATCCGAATACGACCGAGTTATGAATAACTTCAACGACGATTTAGCGCTCGGTACGACAGCCCCTGCTTCCATATATGTATATATATATATATATATATAAATATATATATATTTATAATACACATCTGTCCGGTCGCATTATTTCTGAGTTACTACGCTGATAACAAGACAATTGAAAATGCAGATATACCGTCTAGTCATTAGTTACATAATTGCAATTATCGCTAATATCACGACACCACAATGCATTTCAATTGAAATATTCAATTATCGTCAATTCAAAATAAGGTGTGAGCAAAAACAAATTTTGGTTGTGCTGTATTTGAATTAAATTGAATTTTTTTGAATCACGATTATTTCTCTGGATAAAATAGAAATTCAAATAACAGCGGAATAAATTCGATCTAATAAATTTAATTAGAGACCTTCGTCGATTAAAAAAAATTACAATTATTATTTTATTTAATAATAATTTTTTTCCTCGTTATATTTGAATCCTAGGGGATCAAAACCACAAGATTCTTCGCCGTCAATGGACCAACACTCCGTGTTGAAACGGGAAAAAGGTCGTTAAATTTTTTGCGATTATTAATAACGCGAGGAGAAGAGATATATCAGAGAGACTTTTATTCGCTCCCTCTCATCTTTTCAAGGCTGTCGTTTCGTCAATTAACGAGACCAAATCACTTGGTCCTCCTCCGGCGGCGTGACTGAACGCTCGAAAGTCGATTGCGAAAAGAAAAATATTTCACTGTAACATCGTGTCTGTGTGGATGAGAGAGAACGAGGGCAAAAAGTGTCCGAGAGTGATGTGAGACTCGATTTGACATTTGAGCAGGGAAAAAATCGTTTAAGAAAAGGTATCGAATTTCTAACGATCCAGAGAGGGAGAGAGGAAAGCTGGAAAATTGAATTTCCAAGTGAAAGAGAGCATAAAATGGGAGCTGCTCTCTTCGGGATATCCCTGAATAACTCCGCGGTGATTGGCCTCGGCCCAGCACCTACTTTACGCCATATTGAGCTGATAAAAAGCAAAATGTCGTAATCAACACGCTTCGTAGCACAAAATGATCCTCATCGCGACTTTTCGCCTCTCGGCTGATCGATGAAAACTTAAGGGATCAGGATTTTCAAAGAATCGATTTTTTTAAATTTCATTTTCGCAATTCGTAACAATTTAAGGACAAAAATTTCATCTAAAATCGATTTTTTTTAGAAGCCGCCATTTTGTTAAAAATAGATATTTTGCTTATTCATTCGATTAGATACTAGATTATACCTTATATTAAGAAAATCTTTTTTATTTTTTGATTTTGCAAGACGCCTTCTTTTGAAGGACCTCACGAAGATCAGCTACAGCGCGTTGAAAAACATTTTTTTTTAAAAGAAAAATTTCGAAAATAAAAGTTACAAAAATATGTATATAAATTTTTACGTTGATAAATTAAAATGTCTGACCAGAAAAAATTCTTGAAACTTCGCTTTTTTCGACCTCCTGACTGAGCATAACCCCTTAAGCGTGTTTAATGCAGTATTATACAAACACGTTCTCTAATTATCCGCTCTGTTGGTCATCTATGGAGCTTTGCGCTGACGATGGATTGACAGAAAAAAAAGAAAATTCGACTCGTCGTTCGTATTTTGAAAAAAAGGGCCGATCCTGCAACTTCTACCGGTAGTTTGTGGACGCGTCGTCGGATCGGTGATCGCGTATCCGGAACTCCCGAGTCGACAGTTCGTTGGTTCGAAAGAGCGAACAGGATGAGGAGGCGAAAGTCAATATATGATTTTTATCGCTCCAAGATCATAAGCTATCCCGTAAGACTCGAGATATGCGAGTTTACGTGTCATATTATTAATCCTCGGCCTAAATAAAACGTCATACTCGAGATTATGGAATTTTTACGAATAGGGGATGATTCATCCATTCATTGCTATCATGATTATCTGAAAATTCAACGTATTTGCAGAAAATGTTTTTTTTTTTTTTAAATATAGAAAGACGCTAATTCACGTATAGATTGGAGAAACAATGAAATTTTTTGTTATTAGAGAATTTTGTTTGTAGCCCATGAATATTAATTTTTCGCTGGAGGAATAATAATTCAGAATCGATTTTTTCGAAAGCTTGACGCTTATTCTAATATTTTCCATCCCCTGTCGTTTTATATATTCAATGGAAAAATGTGTATATGGGTATTGGCGCGATCAACAATTGTTTGAGATTTTTTTTTCATAGACATGACTATTTTGTTAAAGGATCGGATTATTGCTATTTTATTGAGTATATATTCAACTTATTTCATGGAAATTTACAGAAAGGTATTTTTTGTATTTTCAAAAATATGAATTTTTGAATTTTTTGAAGTCGTGTAAATCTACGATCAACATTAAATTTTCGGTTACATTTTTCTTTATATAATAGCTCGCTAAAAATAAATAATAAATAATAGAATAGCTAAGAAATTTTTTTTTTACCAACATTCTGTTACTTTTACTTTTTTTTTACTGCTCGAAATGACAAAACGACATGATTGCTTAACTTTACTTAACTGAGAGATAAACAATTCAAAAATTTATATGTTTGAAGCAAAAAACATCACCTAAAAAATTCAGGATCTTTTAAGATCAGTACAAGGTATTAGATTTAACAAAATTGAACCAAAAATTTAATACGAAACTTGGATTTTCACGATTTTTGAAACTTCAAAATTCTCCAAATTAATCTTTTTCCAAAAAAATTTTTCGTAGTCAGAAGTATACTTTCAAGACGAACCCAGAACAATTTCTTCGTAACTATAATAGTTTTCGAGATATTTAAAAAATAAACGTGAAAGATTTAAAAAATTGTGAAATTTTGAATCTAGCGTAACTTTCGAAAAAAAAAAGTTCAATTTTTTTCCTTTGGTAGAACTTCGTTTTATTAAAAACGAAAATTTCCGACCAAATTTCATCGAAATTGGAAGGGGTCGATTCCAACTCTTGGTCGATTCGACGTGGAATGACCCTACTATATTTTAAAAAACCATATTTCTTGTCCAGGAAAAATGTAGAAGTCCTAAGTTACCATAATTTAAGGCACAATGGTGTCTGTCATTGTAATATGATTAACCATGGTTAAAAAATAATTCCACAGGTCTTCGTTTGTACGAGAGCTTTTCTGAAAGATAAAAGGATGCAAAACTTGTGGATGACGAACGCGGTCAAAAGATATGTCGTCTTCTCGAGCCTTCTTAACGTTCATGTGAGATTGCCTATTCCGGGTGTTTCCCGAACTAATGCATTCTGTGACTTTCAAGCTCGTACAGAGGCACCTCTTCCCGAGTCGTCTTGCATGTTAATTTTAACTCCAGACTTGGCCTCTCTCTCTCTCCTTCTCTTGGACGAAGAAACAACTGCTTGCACACGCTTTTCCAAGAGAGGGCCCTTCGCTCTGTCACGGGACTAAACGAGCGTCGACTAAACTCTTATTCTCGTCGCATTTGAGCGTTTAAAGATTTCCTGTTGTCCCATCGATACGATTAAGTATATATATACGACCGATTCCTCGAAATACCATCATGAGCTTCAATCTCATGATCTCAGAGCCTCGTAACTTTCTGGACACATTCATACACGTCGATAGGACGTGAGTAATCTTTTAATAAGGTTTTCAAAACAAAACATTCATCGACAGGACATCATTGATCTCTGCCGATATATTTCGCAGTGCTGAGTCATTTTTTTCGAAAAGAAAAACCGACAAATAGAATCTGGAGAATATTATTTTTGGAAAATATTGCTAATTTCGTGAAAAAACAAATGCCAATGTTTAGGAGTTGAAAAAAAATCTGAAATTTAGGAATTCGAATCGACGACGCTACCTCGGAGAATCAGCGATATATGATATTTAGGATCGTGTGCACCAAAATAAATGATTTACTTGGTTTAAATAAATTTATGCAAGATAAATAAAATTTTATTCAAATATTGGCCTAATTATGATAATTAATTAATAATAATTAGCCTATTAGAAAAAAAAGGGTTTCTTTTATTTTCCCTGTAGTGTGAAAAAATATTTGGAAGGTAAAAAAAATGCAAGATAATTCAGAAATCGAAAGCATGTTAAATTTGAAAAAAGCTTGAGCAATTTCAAGCAATTTAATGGCTTAATAGGAAAAAAATTAATAATAATTAATAAAAATAGTAAATAAAAAATAATTAAAAAATTGATTGGAAAAAATCCGTTCTTTCGAGTTTGTAGCGGTTCCCTAAACTTTTTCTAGCCACGTGCAGTCAGATTTCTCTCTGGGCGCTATCAATCAATAACCGGAAGTCATTTTCACGTATAGCCCATTTGGTTTATTAAAATAAAACTCGACACTGCGGACTACACGTCGCGCTACCGAATTGTACGTAAATTCTCGTTGATTTCCTGTACAAACTTCGTCTTTTTTTTCGGCGGAAGTTACAGCGAAGCATGTCGAGAATTCGAATTCGTTTTTATTTTTTTTCTCCCTCTCAGGCACACCCTGATACGAGCGTTTAATGAAAATTGGAACGAGTGAACATATTCGTGAGTATTTATTTTACCTCAGATTGGTGTCGATCGGAAACGATGACGCTACGAACAGCGAAAGATCGAAGAAATGTGCATCAGGACGTTAGAGACATACATTTTGAGCATTTTGTCGAGCTCGATAAAAAAAAAAATTTTACCATTAAACGTTGAAAAGAATAATGACAAACAAATTAATTTAAATTTAATTCAATTTAAATAATTAATCAAATTAATTTTTTGGGAAATATTCATAAATAAATTCAGATTTCATTAAATAAATTAAATTAACCACCTAAAATTTTTTTAAAGCCTGTTGTTTGTTTAAAAATGAACTAAATAACATTTTTTTTTTTTTCATTTTCTTTGTTCTTAAATTTAGTTTGAAAAAAATTTTAAAAAATTATTCGGAACTATCTTCTATTTTTTTTCTTACTTTTTCGAAAAACTTTGAAATTTTTTTGATGATTACCACTTTGAATTTTATTTATTGTTATTATTTTTCAACATTGAGGTTCTCTTAACATCTTCAAAAATCCCTAAAGTGGTATTAATGAGAAATAAGCTGAGTTTAAAAAAAAAATTTAATTGAAAAAAAAACAAATAGAAAACGTAACGTCCCCACTATGAAAATGTTAGAGAATTTGCGGAACATGCCAAAGTTTCTATAAAAAAAAGAAACAACAAATACAAAATGACGATCATCGAGAAATTTTCGTTTTCTGAAAATAAAAAAAAAACGCTGAAGTTAGGTCTGAAACATTTTTTTCTGAAAAGTACATTTAAAAACAAAAATTTTGAACAAAAAACGTCTCGATAAATCAATTTTTGAAAAAGTTGTAGAGATATCTGAAAAATAAAAGACCCTTTTTTTTTCAAAAATTGTAACTTTTTATCGGTTGGGTAAAAAAATTTGAAAAAATTCTGAAGAATGTTTTTGATAGAGTAGAAAAAGATAAAAAAGTTTCAGCCAAATCGAAAGGGGTCGGGGTCAAAAGTGATCGATTTGACGCGGTATGCCCCATATATAACTCGAGATATGTCAACCGTGTTGAGAAAAGTAGTTTTGAGAAAAACGAAAAATGCTCTGACGTGGCGGGCGGAGTTGCTGCATCACTAAAATAGCTAAAACTTCATAAATAATTGCACTGGGAAAAAAATGGTTGAATATGCAAAATCGTTTAGTTGAATACGTGCAACTAAATATTTAGTTGTACAATCCAAATTTTTGTTGCCTGAACAATATTTTGGTCAACCGAAGCGCGGAATTATTCAAGAAACTAATTATTTAGTTAGACCAAATAAATATTTAGTTGCCCGCATTCAACCAACGATTTTGCATATTCAACCTTTTTTTTTCTCAGTGTGGAGTTAAAGAATTTCCTTTCGAGAATATATTGTTAAAGGTCAATCAATTTTTAAACTAAGAATATGCAGAAAAAAATCTTTTTTTTAAATTCTAGACCAAGATACCCCCTTAATGCTCAATGGAGATTTATCTATCAGATTACAAAAATAAATCCGATCGCAGAAATGATGGCTCACAGCAAAATGCAAGTTTGTCGTCGATGCTGTCAGATGAAATTGCTAATTTCTCATCAATAATCGACTCTATCAATCGTGTCAGAGGTTACGAGGTTGTTAATTGTTACAGGCGCTCTCTCGGTCCTCACAAACGTCACGAAATAATCATCGATCATACGATCGATGCAATGATTTTTTTATTGTCCCTTTGTCAACGCTGCTGGATTCAAATAAGAGCGGTCGGATTGAAAGTGAAAGAAAAATAAAAAATTCCACAACCAAAAGTGAAAGTTTCACGGTGATTTGGATGTACAAACGTTCTGTAATTCGACGATGATGTGCGTCCACGAGAAGCATGTGCATGAAAAGGACAAAAAAAAATGAGAGGATAAACGAAAATGAGAGTCAATTTTTCAGGAACCTCGCTCAAACCGAGGGAGAGTTCAACGTGCGATTACGGCCTTAATAGCCCATCGAGTAACGCGTTCATGTGTCGAGAGAGTTAAGCAACAACCTCGCACACGGACTCGTTGTAATGGCGATGTCGCATCTGTCTCTTTCTCTTACTTTGACTCTCGCGCACTTATCTTTCGCCTCTTTATCTTGCGGTGTGTCCTCGTTATTTGGCTCTGTCAGACGACGACACGAGCGCACTTTGAGACTTTATGGGTCAAAAAATATTGCGGTGGAAAATGCACGTATGAATTCAGAGGTGAGTGTCGTTTTTGATCGAACAGTGACGACGTTAAAAAGTGCTCTTTCTTTCAGCAGAAAATTGTAAAACGCCGCCAATACTCGAACGATTTTTCAGAACTACTTTTGTTGTTTGGGCAAATTATTTAGCGGGTATTGTGGGAATTTTTTAAATTTCCTCATAAAGGAAGCTTCGTTTTCGTGAAAAAATATTTTTTCGAGATTTTTGTGCCGATGTGTTCAAAATGTACCAAAACATCTGTTTCTGATGTAAATAATTAATAACTCAAGAACGCTTCGAGATATCGAGCTAAAATTTCGCACACTTGTCGAGCACGAATTGTCCTTCATTGTGAATTTTTTTTTTTAAATTTCTAACCGGTGTTCAGATTTTATCGACTTTTTTCGTTTTTGCAGCAAAGGCGTAAACGCTCTAACTCCTGCAATTTTCAAGATATTGCACTCAAACTTGGTTCAAACTCAAACTCAAACTTGGCTCAAACTTTCAAAATGTTTACGTTTTCCTAGAATCGCGAAAGTATATTGAATAAATATAGTTTCACTAGACATTGATAGAAAAAAATTACGTCTTGGATCCTTCGCATTGAAAACCCATTTTTCTTTTAAGCAAATTGATTTGGAGACTTTTCCTCCAGATCTGTTGATTTTCCATTCAGCTGAATGTTCTGAACTAAGAGAATATATTAAAGCCTAAATTGTATGCATAAATAAATGTCTCTTTAAACTTTGATCGATAAAAACAGGACTCAATTTGGAATTGAATAATTAAGAAATTATTGAAAAAGGACTGCAAGGACTACTTCAAAATGAGAGCAAAACTTTTGGATGATCAACAAGTGATTTTTCTTTTGAAAAAAAACTCGAACTCTTCTAAAATTCCTCCTAAAAGCATCAAAGAGCCAAAAGTTTCGATATATATTGTCCAGGATATTTTTTGTAATATCGAAGGAATTGCCCACTCATTTTCCCAAGATTTCCCAATGCAATCAAAGACTCCTCGGAATTAAAGATTTGATGATACATTTTTTCGAATAACAACGCATATTGCCAATTACTTTACGATCCGTATCGAACACGATTTTCCACGAACGAATTCACGAGAGATGCAGTGTCCTAAATTCCTCGAAGGATCTTCGAGATCTCCTAATGATCGCCCTTCGGTCAGCGTCATATTGACGAGCCTCAGCCAGAGCTGACCAAGAGCCATCAGAAAGATAAATTAGGTATCAACTTTGGACTAGCAAAAGGGCGCAAGTTAGATCCTTGAATCGTTGGTCGAGTCCTTTTGTTCGTGAACGGTAAATTTCTATCTCATTTTTTTTCGCAATATATCTCTTTTCGCGAACTAGAATCCTTCTCTTCGGTCCAATTTACCGGTCAGAACAGGAGAGTGCCATTATTTCTTGCAATACACTAATCATTGGGACGAGGACGTTGAGAAAATCCATCTGTTTTCTTCTCTCTCGCGTCTTTTGCGGTAAAATTCTCGCAGCCGCTAAATTGAAGAAGGAAATTAGATCCTCTTTCTCTTCGTCCCTCGTGCTTTCCCTTGTATATAAATACACATAAGTTTACTTGTCTTACGTTCAGAAATCGTTTTAGTAGACATTTCACGCGTCTTTCCGAAATTCAACGAAGTAATTGTTAATTTTTGAACGTTTTAGATGAGCCAAATCAGATTTAAAAAATGTTTAGTCCAAATTTTTTACAGAAATACAAAAAGTAACAAGAACTATTTGTAAAAATGTTTGATCGAAAGAAAAATGATGTTGAAGTTTGCATCGTTGAGTTATTTTTTTTTTAATCATTCTTCCTAAAAAGTTTTCTGAGTAAAAAAATCTTCGAAATTTATTTCTTGGTCTTTATTAAGGCCTTGGGATGCTAAATGCATAGGCAAAGTGTACATTGCACTGAAAATAAATAGAAAAAAAAATTATTTTGACTGCGTTGCAGCGATGCAAACTTCAACATCATTAAAAAGAATTTTCAGCCACACTTTTTAAGATTCCAGCTATTAAATTCAACTTTTGTACACAAATAAACAGTCACGAGCTTGATTGATGTAAAGTGTGGAATAGCCGAAGGTTTAGAGTTTGAAAAACTATTAAATTTAGAAGTAATGCTTGAGGCCGCTCCAAAACCGTTCATTTTCCGTTTTTTAAATTATTTCTAGAATTTGTTTTTAGATTTGGACACTTTTGAAAACAACTGTTTTTCACCTCCCCCCTCTTCAGGTGCACGCATCTTCGAAAGGAATTTTTTAAATACATTTTTACGATTGGATTCATAAAGGGGAAAGTTTGAGCTTCAATTTGCTTTTTTTTAAAACTTTGAGCGATTTTTTTTCCAAAGTTATTCTATTTTTTGTGACAAAGGAGGAAATTAAAAAAATCCAGTACAACACCACAACAAAGAGGATTCATATAAAAGTTCAAGATAGCAAAAAGTTGCCCCTGTTTTCGTTGAGTTCAGAGGAATTTTTTTAGATTTTTTTTCCAACATTTTTTGTTCTCATTTTCTGGGTCGAAAAGTGTCAACGTAAAAAATTTGGAAAAAGATTCCAATGTGTTAAAAATAGTAGAATGAAGTATTTCCCCTCTCGAAATGTTATCAATAATCCCATAGTTCTCGAGTTATGGTAATTGAATGGTAATTGATCTGTGTTCGAACCCAAAAAAATGAGAACAAATATTTTGGAAAAAAAAATCTGAAAAAATTTCTCTGAACTCAACGAAAACAGACGCAAGTTTTTGCTATCCTAAACTTTTTCATGAATCCTCTTCGTTTTCGTGTTATCAAATTTCCTCTTTTTTCACAAAAAACAGAATAACTTTGGGGAAAAAAATCGCTCAAAGTTAAAAAAAAAAGAAAATCGAAGCTCAAACTTTCCTCTTTATGAATCCAATCGTAAAAATGTGTAACAAAAATTTCCTCTAGAAGATGGATGGACCTGAAGAGAGGGAAAAAAAGCGAGAAGCATCAGTTGTTTTCAAAATAGAGTCCAAATCGAAAAACAAATTGTAAAAATAATTAAAAATACAGGAAACGAAGCCGAATTCTTCTTCTTTAAAATGCCGCTTGTTAAATTAGTTTAGTTCGACTTCCGGCGAAATGGCATAAAAAAACGTTCGAGACCTTTTTTGAAGTTTTGTCCGGAAACTTTTCGCCGGTAGGAAAAAAGTGTATTTATTTTTATTATTATATTAATGTAATAATTAACATAAATAAATAAATTATTAAATTAATTAAATTAATTAAATTAATTAAATTAATTAAATTAATTAAATTAATTAAATTAATTAAATTAATTAAATTAATTAAATTAATTAAATTAATTAAATTAATTAAATTAATTAAATTAATTAAATTAATTAAATTAATTAAATTAATTAAATTAATTAAATTAATTATGATATTAATTATTATATTAACATAATAATTAACATAAATAAATTAATACTAAAACGAAGGTTACACGAATCCCCTCAAGAAATAAATGTCTCCTAATTGGCTTTCACGTGAATTTGCCAATAAAATGACCAACGATTGATCTCTCGGTTTTTTCTTACCGCGATGGTGACGATATTTTTTGAGTCATTCGGGGAAAAACGCGGCAACGGTTTTCGCGGTTCACTCCCTCCTCGGACGGAAATCGGAGGAGATAGCGCGGCGATTGTATCCGCGCACACCTATCGCGAGTTGGTACCTCTTCGGGGGCCTTTTTAACGAGGAGTCTCTCCGCACGTAGACGCATCGTTGAAAGAGAGTCGGAGAGGTGGAAGAGTTTCGAAGTTCGGCGAGTTGCGATGCTTTAACTGTTGCTCGACGTCGTCGTCGTAGTCGTCGTCGTCGATCGGGGAGTGTGCGAGATCGAGTGTGCAGTCGTGCCGAGTGGCACAGTCCTCACACGACTTCAGACCGCGATAGATTGTATCGCGAGAGTTCGATCTCCGCTGCGGATCGATTGTTATTTATTTTTTATAAATTCCCCACAATTCTCAAAAAAAAAAAAAAAAATTGACCGGGCATCGAATCAAGAGAGTGCGGCGAGCGCGTGCGCGACGATTCGACATTTCCGGCAGTTCGAAAAAAAATTTAATCCACGTATCCGCGATTCGAATCGTCGATCGATAAAATTCGTTCCGCGAATAATCAACGAAACGACGAAAAAGGAAATATATTTCAATTTTTTGAAAACTAGAGGATTAACCCGGGAGGATTATAGAGGGCGAGCTATCGAAAAGGAGGTAAGGATCGACGATCTACGAAGAAAATTATTTGTGTCTGTGATGATCACGTGTTGAAAAAAAAAAAAAAAATTGTAAAATGATTATCCGAAGTGCTTCTATGCCCTGTGATTATGTGTGAATTTTTTTATTTTATTTTCGCTTCATCATTTTCATGGATATATGTGCGCAGTCGTGTCTCGGCGGGCTTTTTTTTCGTACCTCCTTTTTTTTCTTATTCTCCGCGTCTCCGATAATGAAATATCCGCACGAATGGATGTTAAATATACGTGTACACAGAATTTATAGGATGAAATTTTTTACGTTGAAGTATGAATATGCGCGGAGATGTGTGTTTGTGTGTGTGGATATCATTATATCCTCTCCGTCACGCGACAACGTCTGTGGTGAACCTGGTGGACGGGCCAAGGACTCCCTCCTGGCTAACAGAGATAGAGAGAGAGAGAGAGAGAGAGAGAGAGAGAGAGAGAGAGAGAGAGAGAGAGAGATCTACGAGTGACTCGTGTAAGACGAGTAATTTTTTTTTTTTTTCGAAATATCTGTATATATAGGCTTGACCAGCACCGAGACAATATATAGAATCTGATATAAAATTGAAAAGAAAGAAAAAAATAAAAATTCCATGGATCTCACGATGTGTCGAAGCGCGGGAGAGTCGCGATTCTCTCTATCGCAAATATTCGTGTAAACGTTTTTTTTTTTTTTTTTGAAATCGAAATTAGTATATATATTGGCTTGACCAGCAGGAAATATAAAGAATTTGATATAAAATAGAAAAGTAAAATAAAAGGAAATATCCATGGATCTCGCGATGAGTCGGGATTCTCTCGATCGTAAATGCTCGTGTAAGACGGGTACAATTTTTTTTTTTTTACGAATACGTATATATATTAAAAAAGGGACTTTTTTTGTTATTCGAAATAACATATTAAATACTTTCGGAGAGGTGAAAAAAAGATGCCTGTTAAAAGCAGAGCTCTTGATATAAATATTTAGATATGACTCATCGAAAATTTCGATTTCCCATTTAAATAACACAGGAAAAAATGTTTGCGTACTTTGAAATTTTATACTTTAGCTTCGAGTCAACGTACCGTATCGAACGATACGTATTCTTGTAGGGAATGGAACGCTCTACAAAAAAGGTCTCTTATGATTTTTCGATAAACTCATCCCTTCAAAAGTTATTCACGGTCTAATATATATGTATATTAAACTGTGAATATTGGTGAACTACTGTTGGTCATTTATTTAAAAATTAGGTAATTTATGTTAATGCAATTTAAACCTTTTTTTCAAGAGCGATTTTACGATATTTATTAATAAGTTTCAACATTTTGCCGGAAACTAGACAAAAAAAATAAAATTTACTCTAAATTTAACTTTAACCTTGAATAACTTTTGAAGGAGTGAGTTTATCGAAAAATCATAAGTAATCTTTTATGTAGAGCGTTCAATTTTTTAAAAGACTATGTATCGTTCATTTTGTACATTGACTTGAAGCCGAGATATAAAATTTCAAAGTTTGTAATTTTTTTTCCTGTGTCATTTAAATGGGAAATAGAAATTTGCGATGAGACGTATCTAAATATTTATATTAAGCAGTCTGTATTTAACAGGCATCTTTTTTTCACCTCCCCGAAAGTATTTAATATGTTATTTCGAAAAACAAAAAATAGTCGCGTTTTTTGAATCAGTCTAATCTATATGCTTGACCAGCACCAGCATAATACATAGAATTCGATATAAAATCGAGAAAAAAAAAGAAAAAATCCATGGATTTCTCATGAGTCAAATCGCGGGAGCGTCGCGATTCTCTCCATCGCAAATACTCGTAGACGGGTATAATTTTTTTTTAAATAAAAAACATATATCTAAAGGCTTGACCATCGACATGATATATGGAATACAATATAGAATAGTAAAAAAAAATAATAAAGAGTCGTTGGATCTCGAGATGAGTCGAAGCGCGGGAGAGTAGCGATTCTCTCTCCCTCTTTTTCTCTTGATCTATCTTTTCCGTCTCATTCTTCGTCTCATCTTTCTTCGCGACAAGTCTCGTATATCGATTCTCGCGATCTATCTTTCTCTTCGTCGATCAAAGATCGACCGGTTTGAGCGTTTCCCCTGCCGCAACTCTCCAACCGCGACGATCGCGATCTGCCAATCGCCATTAGTTTGATCGCGCGAGACGCACATTGTGCGTTTAACGAGCGATACGAGAGACGAGAGAGAAAAAACCACGAAAAAAGAGAATAAAAAACCGTGAGAATCCTCGACAAATGCTCAATGAAAATTATTACTGCTGCTGCTCTATCTCACGGCCACGTGACTCGAGAGCGTTATGGAACACTCGAATTCCGTGTACGCTTTTTTTTTTCTTCTTCTTTTTCAACGTCGCGACGGAAAACGTGTATAGTATTACTGTTTTTCCATTCATGAGGAGTTGTAGGAGTCTCCGTAATGAATGAGCGTGTCGTCAGTGGAGGAATATCGTGTCGCACACTCGAAGGATTCTTCTACCTCGCTCTCTATTTCTCTCCTTGTCTCTTTCTTATGCATCTCTTTCGTTTTTATTGTTCGCCATTGCTCAATCATCGATGTACAACGTGAAATATGATACTGCGTACCATTTCGCAATTGCGGAATCACGATTCCGTGAATCAGACCTCTTTCGAATTTCCTTCATCATTCACTATCAAAATCGATTTTTTGTTTTTGATGTATTTTTTCAATTTTCAGTAGTTTATGCTTTGCTTTTGTGCATTTAGCAAGATATACTTCAATATTTTTTTACTTTGAAAACTTTTTTTTAACCGAAATTATATTTTTAATTAATTTTTTAATGACATTTATTTCTCTTGGAAAATTTTCCAAGTAAACAATTTTATATAAATTAAAAGATTCATTGATTTTTACGATACATTATGTTTATGAAAACAAAAAATCATCATGTCGTGACATGAAAGTAACTTTTCTGAAAGATAATTTATTTGCACTGATTTTTTTTTCTCAAAAATATTTTTTATGTAAAGAGAAATTCCTAAGTGCCACCAAGGGTCTCATAAACATTTATACTTTTTGTTTGAAAATCCTCAAAAGTTATTAAGTTTGAGTTTTAACATCCTGCTTGTTTACGAAATCCTTTATAATCATAATGACGCAGTTTGCATCGTTCAAAAGCAATGGAAATAGTTTGATTTTTAATAATAATTAATTATTCCTAAAATTTGTTTAATGTAAAAAATTATCGAAATATATTTTGAGATCTTTATCGAGGAGATGATAAATCCACGAGTAAAGCATAAATCCTTCTAGAGATGAAAAAAATATTACTTTCGTTGCAACGATGCAAACTTCAAAATCGTGCCTTTTTCATAATTTAAGAATATTAAAATTTGAAATTAAAGAGACATATAACATGTCAAACTTTGCATCGTTGAAATGCAGAGAAATTATATTTTTATTTTGAATTTCTTAATGGAATTTTCTCGTGCATTTTAAGGCCCACTTCTTCAATGAAGAAGCTTTAGAGACATAAAAACAAATCTTGAAGGACTTCAACTCGCTCAACGGCTTCACGCTCACTTTTCTCGTTCTTCAATTTCCGACCTTTAATTTTCTTTTCACAAGTTTTTCTTTTCCCGAAAGTAAACAATGAAAATCAAGTGGGAGGGAATTTCCTTGACGTCGACGCGGTGACTTCCAATCTCACTATTTTTTCTTTCTTCTATATAATCTAGAGAAAATAATAGCGGAGGGTTCGGAGTTTCGAATATCCCGAGCGAATGAGAATTTCCGAGTTGCAGAGTGGCCGGACTGTTTCCCTCTAAAATTAGAGTCCACGAAAATTCTGGAAACGTGTAATATATGGGGCATCTCATGGCAAGTCGACCTGAGTCTGACCCTCGACCTCGCTGATTTTGTTTACGATTTTTTATATGATTCTTCCTACTCAAAATAGCATTCATAATTTTTTCAGATTTTGAAAACCAAATTTGAGTACGTTACGATTTTTTGAATATTTTTTAAAAAACCTCGAGGGCCGTAATTTAAAAATCTGAAAAAATTCTCAAAAATTCGGTGTCACAAATGAAATTTTTTTACCCAAAATTCATGATGTCCAGGCTTTCGCTTCCACCTCGATTTTAGGTTTTTATGAAGAAAACGTAAAAAAAAAAATCGATGCAGAAATTAACCAACTATTTTTTTAAGAAGGTGAAAAAAATTCCAAAAATAGTTGGTTAGCGATAAAAATATTCAAGCCACTTTTTACGGTAGATCAATATCTGCATCTATTTTTTTTTATGTTTTCTTCATAAAAACCTAAAATCGATGTGGAAGGGAAATCCTGGACATCATGAATTTTGGGTTCAAAAAATCATAACGTACTCAAATTTGGTTTTGAAAATCTGAAAAAATTCTGAATGCTATTTTGAGTAGGAAGAATCATATAAAAAATCGTAAATAAAATAAGCGAAGTCGAGGGTCACCCTCAGGTCAATTCGGTATGGAATGCCCCATATATATATTTATACACCGTGCAGTATGATTTTCTCCCCCGAGTTTCATAGTCGTAGAAATGCGCGCGGTTTTAATGGTTCATAGGGGTTCTTCCTTTTCGTGTGCATTGCCAAGGACTCGTGTAATTTCGTGAATGAGATACTCGAGAATGTCGATTGATTGAGGAAAACCGTGAATTCGCACGATCGATCAACTTGATCGGCTCTACGATCGATACTGATCGATTTTTCACCCGCTTAATCAAATGAAAAATAACCAATGGTCAATTGAAAACAATGGATTGAAAAAAAAACCAAATTTTTTTTACTATAGTTGAATTATCGATCGAATTATTTCGCAAAAATTTCCCTCTCCATTATTCGCGAGTTCCAAATTTCATTATACTCTTTCCCAACTTCTCGCGGCTCGAAAAAAACTATTAGTACGTGGTATCTAAGTATAAAATGAGTTTCTATCCTCCTCACGAGAAGCGTGTTGCTCGACCAATGCAATAATGCAGATGCGTACAGAATGAAGAGATACATAGCACTGTCCAGGTAACTCGGCTGCGACGCCTTACGCAACGGGCTAATCCAAAGACCAACGAGAGGAAATCTGCTCCAAGGAACTTGGACATAAAATGAGAGAAAGAGTGGGAGAGAGAGAGAACAGAAGAATATTTGTTCAATTCTCAAAATCTGAAAAAATTCATCAACATTCGGCAGGCCATAAACAACAATTATCAATAATAATATTGCCCAAAAGTTATTAATAAATTGTTTAAACAAATAATTATTCAACCATTTTTCCATAAGTTCTTTTTTCTCCTAAACAAATCGAATGCCATAATTTTTCTGAACGCATATGAATTTTTTCAGAATTTTCGCTCTATTTTGAAATAATACACTAGGCCAAAAAATACATAAATACAGCCATTCTGAAAATTTCAAAACTGGATTTTCAAAATAGAGAAAATTCTGAAAAAAATACATATGGGTTCAGAAAAATTAACGCATTCGATTTGTTTAAGAAAAAAAAGAACCCACTAAAAATTTGTTGAATAATTATTTGTTTAAACAATTTATTAATAATTTTTGGGCAATGCTATTATTGATAAATGTTGTTTATGGCATGGCAAATGTTGCTAATTTTTTTCAGATTTTTATTGAATCACGGAGTACAGAAATTTCAATCCATAATTTCAATAAATGCAATCAAAAATATCTGAAAATGCAAAAAAATATATTTTGGCTGAAAATTCATTGAGATTTCAGGTTATTAAAGAAATAATTGATAGATTTGGCTTCAGTGGAAAAAAATACATCGATATAGGGCTCGATGCAAATAAATTATAAATATTTTTTTTATAAGTGAAACTGTTTACTAAACTTGGGTGTAATTTTGTTTCTACACAGCATTTCGACTCCTGCTTGCCCTTATCTCTTTCAGGATAGTTAAGGCTTCGAAACCCTGCTTGAATCATCCAATTCGGATCATCATTCAGTTTTTCGCAGATTTTTAAAGTTCGACCATCGATTTTTGCAAAAAAAGTCCGAAAATCAGCCGAAATTAAAAAAAAAAAAAATTTTCACGGTTTAGAAGCTTATTGCGATGCAAAATATATCGTAAATTTTAAATGGAAAATGGAAGGTATTTCTGACGTTTAGATTGACGACTCCATAGTTTTGTTTGCCTTAGAAAAATTTGTGTCAGACTTCGGGGCAAATGGGAAGAATAAAATGAAATACTGATTAAATAAAAAATCTTTGAAATTAAATCTTTTTGCGTGTCCTTGAAGCATCGCGGGATGCACGTATTAAGAGTTTCAGAGCCGAACGTTCCTTCTTTACATGTGATATGGAATTTGCGAGCACGTACACTTGTGACGCAATTTTACAAAGTAAAAGAGAGAGAATAATCTCGAAGTCATCGTCAACCACGTTCTTGCGTGTGGAGACGAGGACATATATATTAGGGTGATTCGTTGCAGGGCAACTTTTTTTTTTGAACAATCGTGCCCGAAAACCGTTAGTTGGTACCCAAAAACGAAGTTTCGTGAAAAGGGGGTGTTGTCAAAAAATATTTAGAGGTCACGAATCAAAATTGAAGGTTTCCCATTTGATTAACGTTGAAAAAAAAATGCTCATTATTAGTGTTACCATTCGGCGAATTTTGAGATCGCGATATTTTCCCAGTGGGTTCTAATAGGTAATATGATACTCTAGAATGAAATTCATTGAACCATGTCCTTAAATTCAACCGTTTCAGCGGTATCATTATTTCAAGTGATTATTGTATGAAAATATCTATTCAAACGGCTGCAACGCCTAAACTATTACATATATCGAAAAAATTCAAATGAGAACTTTGTAGAGAAAGTAATTTGCTACAAAAAAGTCCTATAAGCCGAGCTTGTAAATTCAACCTTTCTCGGGTAGAGGTGTATGAAGTAAAATAAATAGACATTTTTTTGTTTTATTCAATCGAACGAACTCCATTTCCTATGAGATAGCGTGTACAAAATCATCAGAAAAACCATTCAACAAATGTCACAAAGAATTCCCTATGCAAATAAATCAATAAAACAAAAACAAAAAATCTATTTATTTTACGTCATCCACCTGCTATAGCTGAGAAAGAGTTCAATCTACGGGCTTGGCTTATCAGACTTTTTTGTAGCAAATTACTTTCTCTACAAAGTTCTTATTTGAATTTTTTCAATATATCTAAAAGTTTAGGCGTTACAGTCGTTTGAATAGATATTTTCATACAATATTCACTTGAAATAATGATACCGGTGAAACGGTTGAATTTACGGACATGGCTCAATGAACTTTATCGTAGAGTATCATATTTTCTATGAAAACCCACATGGAAAATATCGCGATATCAAAATTCGCGGAATGATAACACTAATAATGAGACATTTTTTTTCGACGCTTATCAAATGGGAAACCTTCAATTTTGATTCGCGACCTCTAAATATTTTTTGACAACACCCCCCTTTCACGAAACTTCGTTTTGGGTACCAACTAAAGGTTTCCGGGCACGATGGGTCAAAGAAAAAAAGTTCCCCTGAAACGAATCACCCTAATATATATATACACATAGAGAGAGAAACGACAAGTCAAAAGACACGAATCACGTTCCTCATTACACACTCGCTCGATGATCTTATTTCCTCTCCATTTTTTTCGATTCTCTTCACGAAACAGAGGAGAATATTTATTCTCTCTCTCTTTCTCTCTTGATTTACCACTGGCAGAATGTGGAAAAGTTTATCGGACAGAGAGAAAGACAAAGAGAAAGAGGAAAGAGAGTCAAAAAATGAGGAGAAATTGTGCCAAGACAGTACAGTCGTCTGTTTGTCTTGATTCCCCGAGATCTTTGTGGGCGAGAGAAAGAATGGCGATCAAAGAAAAGAAGAAGATATTACAGAGCAGAGAAACATTGATAAGGAGAAAAAAAAAATAACGAGAGAGTATATGGAATTGATAAGAATTGTGAGAAACTCGTGTGAGCGTTTATCGAACGAAATAAATAATCGAATGAGTCAATTGTACGAATAAAAATCGGACAAATCGATTTTCAATTTGTTTTTCACACTCATGCGATAAAAAGAGAGCGACCTTTTTTTTCGAAAATCTTAAATCAGCCAAAATGGGGACGGAATTGAGATTGACGAGGGGAGAAGATCGAATTGAAAGATTGAAATTTATTGGGATTAGAAAAGAAATCAAGATATGTATCTTCGATGAGAATCGAGCATTAGGTGCGCCCTTAAGCTCCAAAATATAAATCTGCTACACTTCCCTTCTGAAATTTATCTACACAAATATCTGTATATCGATTTTGGATAATAACCAAAGAGGAAGAGGCGCGCCTCATTATTGAATGGAAACATTTAGGATTTTCATCCTAGGATGAGGCTATAAAGCGTGAAAAATGAGGTTAGACCTTTTTCTTTCGGTTGTAAATTTATTCCATTAAAGTTATTTTGATTCGGCGATCTGGACTTTGACGAATATGACTGCATAGAAGCCGAAGTGCACAGTCCAATGGAGAATGGAATTCGAACCTGTGAAACCTGTTGACTGCGATATTTATTTATTTAATTTTCATTTATTATATGTATATTTTTTATTATTATTATCCGAAATATCTAGAACCGCAAAAAAATGTGTTTTTGTCGAAAATTCAATGAAAATTTCGAGTTGTTAGGAAAATAATTGGTAGATTTGTATTCAGTACAAAAAAATAATAAGGCTCGACACAAATGAATTATAAATTTTTTTTTTTTTACATTTTTGTCATAAGTGAATCTATTCACTAAATTGGGTGTAATTTGTTTCGAGTCAACATTCAGACTTCCGATTGCTTTTATCACTTTTGGGGCAGTTGAAGCTTTGAAACCGAGGCTTTGTTCATCCGATTCCGATCATTTTTCAATTTTTAGCAGATTTTTAAAGTTGGACCATCGATTCTTGCATTTTTTTGAAGGCATAATTTTCTTGACGATTTTTGAACTGCTCTCATTTTTATAAAAATTTATTTATCGAGATAAAACAAACGGCATTTTCCAAGTCAAGTCGGAAGCTTTGCGTACGATTAAGAAATTTTAGAATCGTCCCAACCGAAGTGAAGTCACGACCACTTGAAATTTCGCTATTTTGCGGTTTATGAAAATTGAGCAAACATGTTTTTAATGAAAATTTATTAAAATTTTGATTTTTTAGGAAAACTATTAGTAGATTTCTATTCATGGGGACAAAATACATCGATGTAAGGTTTGAAAAAAATTAATTGAAAAAACTTTTTTTTCCGCATTTTGGCCAAGATTGATCTGGTACACTAAAATCACTGTAATTAATTTTCAAGATAAAATTTCGACTTCATAATGCGCTCATTCTCTTCGGGATCGTTCAAGCTTCAAAAGCCCGTGTGGTTTATCCGAATAAGATGATTTTTCAATTTTTTGCGGATATTTAAACTTGGACCATCGATTTTTGCAAATTTTTGAAGGCAGTTCCGTTTCCGTTTTTTTCGGCGATTTTGAAACCGCTCTAATTTCTACAAAAATTGGTTTATCGAGATGAACCAAACAGCATTCTCTAAGTATAGTCTCAAGCTTTGCGTACGAAAAAGAAATTTTCGAATCGGTCAAACCAAAGTGAAGTTATAAGCGTTTGAATTTCGCTATTTCGAGGTTTTCTGAAAAATCGCCCAAAAATAAGAAAAAAAAATTATTTTTTATCGTTTTCAAACTATATTTCAATGGGAAATTCACCACTGATTCCAAATCACGCAGAATTTTTGTCGAAAAAAAATTAATTCACGAGAAACTTGATTTTTCGACTCCCATTCCAAATTCTCAATGATTCAAAATTCTATAAATGACGCCCTGAGAAGAAACTACGTGCAAATTAATAATTTACACATTTCCCTTTATGTTCATCCTCTTTTATCTCGATTTTATCAATGAAGATTTTGCAAATATGAATCTTTTTCTGCGATTGCTTGTCTCTTAGGTTGCTCGATTAAACGTTTGAAGGTTCTTTCCAAGGTAACCCGCGTTATCGTTATAAAAAAAACGATCGAAAACAAATACAGGAGGCTCGCGAGAAATCTTGAGATCTCGTACACGCGTAAAATCGCGATCAGCTAGAAAGATATGCGTTTCGTGACTGATTGAACGTTGCGCGCAAGGAAACGAACTTTGATATCCCCGGGAGGGATTCATCGAGTGGCAATTTCGTTTTTTTTCTTTTGATTTATTTTTCATGTTTCCACAAGCGATTCAGCGTGTCAATGGCGTCACGTGTACTCGCCAACGTCGAATGTCATGAAGAGAGAAAGGGAAACAGACTTTTTTGTCCCACTGCCTCGAAGACTCGATGATATCAAAACGGGGAGATGACGCGTGTTAAAACATTTTGACTCTCGACGCCGTGAAATTGAGATGAAGAATGAATTTCAAAGAAGGAAAAAGTCTACGATAACAAAACGTGTCTTAGAGTCGGAAGGGCTTATCGAGGTTTCACGAGCGTAGATTATATTTTTGTCTCACATTAGACCACGAATTACGATTTATTTCTCACAATACGATCAATTACACACTTTTTTGACTCGTCTAGACGGTTTTAGCCTGAAAGAAGAAACCGTAAAATATTTATCTTCAGTTTGTAAACAAACGATGAAGAATCTCTGATTTTTTGCGCTTGAATTATTAATTTTAATGGAAAGAATTATTATTATTATTATTAATTTTATTGGAAAAAAATAAGATGTGAACTTGATAATTGCAATTTTCAATATGACAAAAATTATTTTGCGCTAGAAAAGTAAATTGCAGAAAGAGAAATACCAAAACTTTGGGTCTTCTTTCTGAGCCCCTCTATCTTTTTCTCTCTCTGTCTTTCTTTGCGTATGTTGCTTCGACAGTTATGTCATATAATGGCGCGTCGAATGAGTAAAAAAAAGGGGTGGGGGAAGGGGTTAAGAGAAGGAGAAATAAGGCAGAATACCTTGAACCCTGGTTCACAGACCTCGATCAAAGTGGACGCGCGTCTCTCTCTCTCTCCCTCTCGTGAGAAATCGCGTAGGCCCTCGTCTATTTCTTCACGAAATCTCAAGCCGAATCAGCCATATTATAATTACACCATCTATACACGCTTATATTGGGATACTTCAAGATTGCACCCTATTTTTAGATTCCATTGCTCATCGAGATTCTCGCAGTGCGTGAGAATAAATAAATTCTCGCGAAAAAGCGAGCCCTTGCAAACTTTGTTAACCATTGCCTCGTGACTTTAGAAATTTTCCAAAAAACCAGCAATTTTTTTTTCATTTCTAATTTTTATTCAATTTTATTTATTTTATATTAATTTTTATTATTTATTATTATTAATTTATTTCATTTTGAATATCAATTTTTATTTTTCAAATTAATTTTTTACGGTCTTTTTACATTTTCCAACAAAATTGTTGTTTTTGAAAACAGTTTTAGTTTTTTAAATTAATTTTATATTGTAAGTTAATTTTTGAGTTCCTTACATTATTATTGTAAGAATATTTTCAGAGTCTTAATTAAAATTAATTGAAAATCGATTGAACAATATATTGATATCAACGAGCAAGTAGGAAAAAGGAATTTTTAGGCCTACTATTTCGCTATGATTTTTCTTATTTTCACCGATTTTGTGAATTTTTGAGACTTTGCTCAATATCTAATAGCGCTTTGAAATTTTTTTTTTCATTTCTGCATTTGGCACAAAACATAAATTGCCTCGAGGGAATGAATAGAATAAAAAATTGCTATCAAAATTATTCGTCACCATAATAGTTGAAAATCAATCAATAAAAAATATTTAGTTTATTGATTCTTAGAAATTCCATCAATACAATTGAGATTGAAAAAGGAAGAAGATAATTTTTTTTTGCATTCGGCACGAACATTAATTGCCTCGAGGGAATGAATGGAATAAGAAATTTCTCTAAAAATTATTCGCCACCGTAATAGTTAAAAATCAATCAATAAAAAACCTTTATTTTTATTGATTTTTCGAAATTCCATCAATACGATTGAGATTGAAAGAGAAAGAAAATAAGAAAAGGGTACAAAAAACTAGTGAAACTAAAAATTAATATCGATGCTGTTATTATCGTCCAGAATTTGTTATTAAAATAAATGGAGTTATGAATTGCAAAATTATTTTTAATCGCATTTTTTTTCGAATCGTCAAAGCTTTTTGGGCTTTGACGTTTATATTTCGAGGCTTGACGATGAAAAATAAGGCGAGATGAAACAACTTGGATCCCGAGGCTCTACGATTGGCTATATTAACTGCTATGTAATCATAGAGCAGTTAGTAGCATCGCACAAACGTAAATTGACTCACCGAGAGTCGTGTAATTTTCTTTATACACCGCACGCACATACTAAAATCGTAGCACTGATTGAGAGACGGGCAGAAATAGAGTGCGGAGTGCGAGAGAGAGAGAGAGAGAGAGAGAGAGAGAGAGAGAGAGAGAGAGAGAGAGAGAGAGGGAGGGAGAGAGAGAGAGAGAGTGTGTGTGAGAGAGAGCGACAAATCATTTTTGTTCACCAAAATTAGCAATTCTGATGATGCGCGACAGTTGGCCTATGACCTGTCGAGTATCTATTCTATCTTGACGTTAACAACAAGGCCTATAAAATCCTCACATACATATCATCGGATATAAACGATACGCGTACAGGGGAGACCGGTATAAAATGATCCCTCGGTGTAAAACGATCCCTCCCAGTTTGGACGAACCTACCAACGCCATCTAGGAAATAACTTGTGCATTAACTCCCTTTGCCGTAAAGTTTGCACAGCCATTAATGGCGGAATGCGAGGAATACTTTAAAAAAAATGGAATTTGAAGGTTTTTTCTAAGGTAAAACTGTTTTGGCTTCCCTAAAATCCGAGATTATTATCTTTTCTGTATTAACTTTGTTAAAGTAGCGTTGTGCTGTCTTTCAAGTGTCATTCAAGTTCCACCATCTTCAAATAAAGGGGGATTATTTTAAACCCAGGTATAAAATGATCCCTCTGCATGTTCCAAAATTAAATACACAAATAATTGAATAGCTAGACCCAAATGTTTTATTTTGGAAATCGTAGATGAGAAACCATTAACCCTCAGTGATCATAATTATCTGGGTCGATTTGACCATTATTCTAGTTGATGTATTGAAAATTAGTTTACAAAAAATAAAGAGACTATATATTCAAAAAAATTCATAAAGAAGAAAAACGAAAAGTTGTCATGGGGTCGTTTTGACCCAGTGTGACCACGAAAGGTTAAAAATATTTATTAACAGAAAAAGAAATCACATAAATTCTTTCGAGAGTTTGGTTTTTTTTTGGAAGGACCATTCTCTTATACCTCTTCTCTAAATCTTTGAAGTGTTCCATTTTTCCCTGGAATTATCCTAATTTAATGGATCTTACTGCATAAATGATCTCGATTTTTATGCATTAAAACAACCCCATTGTCATCGAAACGCAGAAAAGGTCATCCGAGAGATTTAAGTCACACAGATCATACGATTTTTACGTAAACAATTTCTACCGGCGAGAAGTTTCCGGACAAAACTTCAAAAAAGGTCCGAACGTTTTTTTATGCCATTTCGCCGGAAGTCAACGTGAACTAATTTAACAAGCGGCATTTTAAAGGGGAAGAATTCGGCTTTATTTCCTGTATTTTTAATCATTTTTACAAATTGTTTTTAGATTTGGATTCTATTTTGAAAACAGCTGTTTTTCGCCTTTTTCCCCTCTCTTCAGGCGCACCCATTTTCTAGAGGATTTTTTTTAAATACATTTTTACGATAGCATTCATAAAGGGGAAAGTTTGAGATTCAATTTCCTTTTTTTTTGAAACTTGGAGCGTTCTTTTTTTCCAAAGTTATTCTGTTTTTTGTGAAAAAAGAGGAAATTTGAAAAATCTCGTATAACGCGAAAACAAAGAGGATTTATGAAAAACTTCAGGATAGCAAAAAGTTACGTCTGTTTTTGTTGAATTCAGATGAATTTTTTCAGATTTTTTCTTTCCAAAATTTTGTTTTCTCATGTTTAGGCTGGAGAAAAATTAGGGGGAAAAATTTGAAAAATAATTCCAATGTGTTGAAAATGGTAAAATAAAGTATTTTCCCCTGTGTGATGAGCAAGATGAGACTTTGGAACATCTGCTGATGTGTATGAAATGTAGAGAGTGTGTGAAGGAAAAAACAAGAAAAGGAGTGGAGGAGTGGTTAGAGGGAATTGACGAGGTGGCGATCGTAGGAGAAATAATAAATGTGCTAGAGGGAAAAGTGCAAAAAGAAATATGTGCATATTTTAGGGAAATTAAAGAAGTTTGGAAAAAAAATATTTCGCGCCTAGAGAGCGGGAGAGCGGAGGAATGAATTGGGATGTGGTGTGTATGGTGTTAGAAATGTAAGGTATATAGTTTTAAAGACACGGAAATCATTGTAAAAATTTGGTAAAAAGCTTCTTGAAAGTTATGCAAATAAAACTCTGTTGATGATGATGATGATGATGTATTTTCCCCTCTTGAAATTTTATCGATAATCCCATAGTTGTCGAGTTATGTTAATTGAATGATCTGAGCTCCGACTCAGAAAATGAGGAGAAAAAAATGTTGTGAAAAAAAATCTGAAAAAATTCCTCTGCACTCAACAAAATCAGACGCAACTTTTTGCTATTTTGAAGTTTTTCGTGAATCCTCTTTGTTTTCATGTTACACGGGATTTTTCAAATTTCCTCTTTTTTCACACAAAAAAAAACAGAATAACTTTCGAAAAAAAAAATCGCTCAAATTTTTTAGAAAATGGAAATTGAAGCTCAAACTTTCCTCTTTATGTATCCAATCGTTAAAATGAATTTAAAAAATTTCCTCTAGAAGATGGGTACACCAGAAGAGAAGGGGAAAAAGGCGAAAAACAGCTGTTTTCAAAATAGAGTCCGAATCAAATTGTAAAAATATTAAAAATAATTATTGTGTATTTATTTATTTGACCTGTATACATTTCTTTAGGGCATAGTTAAAGCCAGGGTTGATCAAGCCAAATCAAGGGGTGAAATATTTTTGTCAATGTTTGAGAATTTTTTTCATGGACATAACTAATTGTTAAAGAATCGGATTATTGTTATTTAATCAAGTATATATTCAACTTGTCCCATAGAAATTTGTATGGAAAATTTTTAAACATTAACAGATATACAGATATTATCTGAACGACAAACAAAAATTTCTGCCCTTATTTTTCCATTGATATCTTGGTGAAAGGTTGTTTAAAGGTTAAATAAAAAATTTATCAATATTTATGCGAATGTAACTATCGTTATGCCTAACTGATTTCTTCTATAAATATTTACAAGAGGAAGGCAAAATGGAATTTTTTTCATACTCAAGGCCCATTTTTTATTCAAGGTTTTAAAAATAGCAATTATCATAATTTTCAAAATTGTCTACCTTCAGACTCAGCCACTGTGATTATAAATATTAAAAAAGAAAACAAATTGAAACTCATAAGTTTTCGAGTATCCTTTGGGACAAGCTCGAAGAAAGTCATTTTTTGAAAAACGCGTTTTTGACCTGCTCTCATTGACTGTAACTTCGTCAATTTCCAAAATTTCAACCTCAAATTTAACCTACATGTTCTTCAAAGTATAAACTTTAAATGAATAAAAAAAAAATTCTATTTTTATGCTGGGTTTTCTCCTTAAAGCATAGTTAAAACGATCAGAAGTAACCAAGTATTTCTGAGCACAGTATTAAAAAAAATGAAATACACGTTCAATATCCAAAAGAATAAAATGCCTGCTAACGAATTTCATTCCCAAGGAAATTTGCACGTGTAAAATTATCGTTGATCCTTAAGGTGCAACGATTCACGGGTATTCGGTTAATTTCGTGAATAACTTTCTTTCGCATTTTTTCTTTCACCGAAAAAATGAATTTCAAGTATTGCTCAACCGCATCAACGAAAAACACGAGATCGTTTTCAACGATGTTGCAAAACTCGCGAGCGAGAAATCCTCGGGTCAATTTTTATATCTCGTACGTGAATATCTCGTTGTCGAGAGTTAATGGAAATTCTCACGAAAAGAAAGTACACGAGTGAGTCACGCCCCCCCCCCCCTCTTTGATATAATCGTGTGGACATAAGCACGAGAAATATGGTTTTTCTTAACGATCTCTCTCGCAGATTCCAAATGCACATTTTTTTTTTAAACGAGCAGGAAAAAAATCTTTATCCTTGAGACACTATTGTCCATTCAAAGAGAGGCTCTAAATTTAGTGACTGACGTTTTCAAAGCTTTCAGCTCGAACCGACATCGTCCAATTTCCTCGAGACGCATAATAGCTCTTATTTATTCATTTCCAAAGATCGATAGACCCGTCAATGATGCAATTTAATATTTTTCTTCGATCCTTGCATCTTTTTTTTTCATTCTCGACATTAAAGTACAATTCCGAGTAACTTTTTGTGCTTTCTGTTTGAATAATAGACTACCGTGTGTCATGAGTCACGTGCATTTGGGTCGTGTCTTCTGTCTGAGAAAAATTCTATACGAAGAACGAAGAAAAGAAGTGGAAAAACAGAAGCAAGGAAACTGGAATATTTTGAGACCTCTTCACGGATATCTTTTCAGGAGTTTGCAGTCGCGATGCATTTCAGGATATTGAATGATGTTATTTTTCTCTCCGGAAAAAATTATGGTTCTTGAGGATGAAAAGAAAAGAATTGGACGATAAGATGAATTTTCCGACGCGTGACTTTGAAAATTAGCCCTATGGAGGAGGAATTATGTTTTCCTAGCAGCGAGAATTTATCGAAAATTAAAATGCACTCACACTGAAATAAACAATTCACTTTGTGTTTAGTCACTACCAGGGTTGCATATAATGCATTACTTTTTTTAATGCATTTGCATTTTCATTAACCATTAACCATTAAAATTCAATGGTTAATGGAAATTATTTCGATTAACCATTAAAATTTAATGGTTAATGGTTAATGAAAATGCAATTGCATTAAAAAAAAGTAATGCATTATTTGCAACCCTGCCCATTACAATGTAGTGTGTAATAGAAAAATTTTTCATTACCCATTGCAATGTAATGTGTAATGGACAAACTTTGATTGCAATTTTGGGAATGGAAAAATATAGATGAATAAATTATTGCAGTTTTGCATTACATTTTATCGACTTAGGACTTAGATTTTTAGAATTATAATATAGATGCTTTTTAGAATTTATGGTGAAAATCTAAGTCCTAAGTCAATAAAATATAATGCAAAATTGCAATAATTTATTTATCTATATTTTTCCATTCCCAAAATTGCAATCAAAGTTTTGTCCATTACACATTACATTGCAATAATAATATTGATGCTTTTTATAATCGTAATATAGATGCTTTTTAAAATTTAAGGTACCTGAAAATCTAAGTCAATAAAATGTAATGCAAAATTGCAATAATTTATTCATCGATATTTTTCAATTCCCACAATTGCAATCGAAGTTTTGTCCATTACACATTACATTGCAATGGGTAATGGAAATTTTTTCTATTACACCCTACATTGTAATGGGCAGGGTTGCAAATAATGCATTACTTTTTTTAATGCAATTGCATTTTCATTAACCATTAAATTTTGATAATTAATGAAAATAATTTCCATTAACCATTAAATTTTAATGGTTATTTAATCCTTTCGATAAAGTTATCGCGAGAAACCTCCCAAATTTTTAGCCACATTGATCAATATTTTTTAAAAGTATAACATGAGGACTTGTTAAAAAAATTGTTTATTTATTATTTTTTTATTATTATATTACAGTAATAAATAATTACATGAATAATTAATAAATAATAATAATATTATATTATTATTTATATATTTTGTCATCATTTGATCACCTTTAATAAAATTAATACAAAATGGCTCATTTTCGGGCATCTGAAAGATTTTCCCTCCTCAATACACGTTTATTAAAATAAATAAATAAACCCTCGATACTCGTTCATTATAAAAGTCAGTCTAACGTCGTGTCGCGTCTTGAATTACGCTATATCACGACCTGTGAATGTCCGAGCCTCGAATACATTTCTTCTTCTTTCTTTCTTTTTTTAATTCGTGCAGTGCACGACAACGTCACGGATTCCTAATCGTTTCGCACGATCGCCGATCTGTTATCGATATCTCGCGAGAAAACGTGGAGTCACGTACTCTCACGACTCCGAGGGATTTGTTTTTTTTTCCTTCAACTTTTGTCCTCTGTCACAGTTGTAACTCGTCTTCGAGCTCGTCAATCGATCGAATCGATAAATTATTGTCAATTAAAAATCGCACGGTGGCGTCGATCTTATCGATCTTTGTGATAAAATTGATTTTTGGGTAATAAAGTGTTTTTTGTCTTTGTAATTATCGTTGATTCGTATGCTTAAGGGGTTATGCGCAGTCAGGAGGTCGAAAAAAAGCGATTTTTCAAGAATTTTTTCTGGAAAGACATCTTAATTTATCAACGTAAAAATGTATATACTTTTTTTTGTAACTTATAACTCAATTTAGAAATTTTTCTTTATAAAAAATAATGATTCTCGAAGCACGATATCTCTGGATTGAATCATCCAAAATAGAAAAGATTTCGTTGATATAAGGTATAATCTAGTATTTGATTAAGAGATAAGCAAAATATCTTTTTTTTTAAATGGCGGCTTCTCAAAAAAAAATCGATTTTTGATGACAATTTTTGCCTTAAATTGTTTATGAAGTGGACAATATTTATCGGTAAAAAAACCTTCGATTAATTACTGAAAAATATATTTATAAAGCTTGTTTAAAAATTTGAGACTGATCGGTTTCGCTGTTTCTGAGAAATCTTGCTTACCGACTTTGAAAACACTGTTTTGAGAAAAACGCTTTCAAAGTTTCACAAGCTTGCGGATTTACAAATTTGCCTATAACTGCGAAAATGTTTGTTGGATTGACATGAAATTTTCTGCGAATATAGTTAAATATATTACATTATGAAAATGGAATTAAAAAAAAAAAAACGATTTTTTGAAAATGGTGACTGCGTATAACCCCTTAATGAGATAGTAATGAGGTCGTGCATGTGAGATTTTGTAAGATTGCTTGAAATAATGTTTTCTCTCCGCAAGGAAGTTTCAATTTTCACCTGAATCGGTCGATTAAATCCGTGACGGTCATAATCGGTTGCGCCGCTGGGCGTGACTAATGCGAGTGGATTTTCTTTTCTACCCTTTGCGTAATGTCGAGAAAATTACAGCTCGACGAGCCTCTTGAAGAGAAGACGGTGTGACTCGATCTCAGAGGGAGAGAACATGTCTCGTCTCATCAATCGGCCACGAAATCGAGAGACCTCTTGAGACTCTCTTGTAGATTTATATAAATTTGTTGCACAAACTTTTACACACGTTTATATATGGGGTATTCAGCGTCAAATCAGTAGCCAACGTTCAATTTTTATAATTTTTTATATTGGCACTTCAAATATTTTCCCCAAGTATTTTGATACAAAAATGTTTTTCAATCATTTTGATAATCAAATTTTACTTCTCCGATTATTTTAATACTTGAACATTATCTTTTTCAATTATTTGCATACCGAAATATTAGTTTCTCCAATTATTAAATCAAAATATTACTTTTTAAAGTATTTTAAAGTACTTTTCAAATAAAATTATTTTACCGCTATATAACCAACTACAAAACATTTTTTTTTTAATAAAAAAAATGTTACCGATTAAGACGATTTTTAGTATAATTAGGGGAAAGGTGTCCAAACGCTTTTTTAATATAAAGTTATTTTATGGAATATTAATTTTATTTACTTTACTTTATTATTTTATTTCATAAGGTTCTTGATACAAGGAAAATAGTTATTTAAGTAATACTTCTTCGATACAAATAAGAATTTAAACTTTGAATTTTAGAGTTTTTAATATTCGTTCAAACTCTTACAAAAGAATGATTTGGCCACAACGTATGGTCAAAACGATCCTCCCCATTTAGGGTAAAATGATCCCCGACTACCAAGAGCTGAATTACAATGATTTATCAATTTTATTTAACCTTTACTTGACACACTTCTGCAGAATAACGTACTCGACACACTGGGGTCGTTTGTACCCCAGCGATAAAAATTCTTATAAAAAATGTACCATTTAATATTTTTACTTGCAAACTTTTTTATAACTACTTAGGAGGTTACTTTTTAAAGTAATACAGGATTTATAATAAAATATCAAAGTTAAATACGATAAAAAAATTTAAATATCCAAAAAAACTGAAACATCGACAACTTTTACGATAAAGATCATAACTTTTTTTATTTTTCGACAAAAATGGTTAAAAATTTAACTGAGCTTGCTTAATATATAGCACTATAAGAAAAAAAAATAGTGGTGCTATAAGCTCGAAGGAGTAGTGGGATCCTCGAACTAATGACAGATGCGCTATAGGTCCCATTTTTGTAAATTTAGGTACTTAAAATTAACGAAATTTAGGCCTGGGGTGTTTTGTACCCCATTTTTCCAAGTAAGGCTTCATTTTATTATTAAAAAAAAGTCCTGGAAATAAACACTAAAAAAGTCACATATAAATTTACAACATCTGCAACAAACTAAAATTCGGGGAATCGTTCTGTCTCAACTGACAATCTGATGCCCTTCAGATCTGCGTCAATAGAAGCCAAATACTAGAGACCTGCGGCAATGATAGCGAAATACTAAAGAACCACGGAATCAATTTAAAATAAAAAACAGAATTTTGATTTTGGTCGATTTTTTTTTGGCAAAGCGACGAAGTTAGTTGCAACACCACATTCAAAATTCGATTTTCCTCGAAACAAAAAGAGCTAAGAATTTTTTTTCAACCGTTTTTGAGAGCTCAAAAATAGCCCAAAATTCAGGGACCCGAACGATGGGTCTAACTATGGGAACAAAAAAGTAGCACTAATTTTTGTTAACTTCAAGCTAGCAACACCACATTAAAAATTCGATTTTCTTCGAAACAAAAAGAGCTAAGAATTTTTTTCGACGGTATTTCAGAGGTCAAAAATAGCCCGAAATTCAGGGACTCGAACGATAAGTCTGAAACAAAAAAGGAACGCTAATTTTTGTTAACTTTAAGCTAACATTCGATAGAATCAGTAGGGATCATTTTACCCATGGGGATCGTTTTGGATAGTTCAGTAGATAAATTTCAATCGAATTGAAGAATCGCAAACTGGACCACAAGGTCGTGGATCCGCGTTCGTTCATCAGCACAAGTCGGTACCGTTATTCATCCGAGTGTATATAATGACGAGAATAAGGCAGCAGTTTTGTACGCACAAAACATTGATGGCGAGGAGCAAAGAAGGATTGCCGGAACTCGGGCTCGCCGTTGGCGCGAAAGAAAAAAAGAAACTCCTCGGACATCTTGACCATAGGTGGTACCAACCAACGCCGCGAGGAAGCCCGTTTCAACATCTTTGGCCATTTATAGCCGCAAGATGAGCGTCTCGAAAAACGTGTACGACACAGACACACAAACACATCCCTAAAGTTGCGTATCAAGACTGGACGCATCGGCGCATCCGGCAATTCGAATCTTTCCACCTGCTGAGATCGAGGCTCGCGAATCAAGGAATTTCCTCTATCGCGTGTTCGTCTTCCCTCAAGGATTCTCGTTTATAGTCTCGACGCCACTTTTCTCCATTACCAAAGTTTATTCAATCGTTTGTCGATAAACATCGGCATCGACCTCCGATTCAAATTGAATTGATAAATTCTCTCCACGATCAATTTACAAAGTGATGATTGTTTTTCTTCGTGAAATTTCTCACTTTCTAAATCGACTGACGCGGGAAAATCATTATTGCTCATTTTTTCTTTTTTAATTCCTTATTGATGTGGTACTTCGCCTCTGTAATGTACGTTTTTCTTTCTTTCTTATCCCCGAGCAAATATTTCAAACTTTGGCTTTTTCTCATATGTTGCAGATGCTCCCGAAGCCGAGGCACTGCTAGCCGTGGCCTTGTTTCGCATAAACAACACGTGAGTTATGATGTAGATAAACGCTTTTTTAGATCTCACGACGAGACTCGTCTGCATATTCGAATGAGTTTTTTTTTCCCGCGGTTCGACGTTCAAACGCCGCGGAACTATTTTCGTCGCGATTGAAACGCGATGATAGAGAAAATGAGACACTTATTGAGAGGAGAGAGCAAATAAAATTGATAGCGGCGAAATGATAATCAACGGGATTGGAAACCGAAATCAAGATCAGGGTGAAACGTCCATCGTGAAGATTATTTTTTAATTTTGCAGACAGAAATGCAGTTATTTGTCGAATAATTATCTTCGTTGGTTTCCTCGAGCATAAAAATTCTTTGCTCATTGAACTGTCGCCGCGACATTTGATAAAATGATTAATTTATCAAAATCCGATAACAATATGGATAAATGATAAAAAAAAAGAGATTATTGTGACTCAAATTTACGGCGGTATTCTGGTCGAGAATTGAAAGAAAAAAAAATTGCATAGTCTCAAAGTTTAGATCTGTAAGAATATATCGACGTTTTTATAGACGTTTTCTCAAAACTACTTTTCTCAACACGGCTGACATGATATCTTGGGTTCTACTCAACCGATTTATTTCGATTTTTTTGCCAATCTTCAGTGTATAACTCTCTATCGTCCCTACCACTTTTGTCTTAAAATTATTGTTTTTACTGTTGTAAAAAAATTAAAAACTATGCAAGAGAGCCGAAAAACGCCTTTTTTTGTTCAGACAGCAGCCATTTTGGGGTTTTTTCTCCTTTTTCTCTAAGATTGGGGTTATAACGATATTCCTACTGAATGAAAAACTTTTTTTTAATTTTCTATCGGATGACTAGAAAGGTTGCAATCGTGTCAGCCATTACACCCCTTTTTTTACCAGTTATTTAATTTTCATTTTTTCTCGGAATTTTGTATTATTTATTGTCAAAATATTAATAGATATGTTGTAAAAAAAAATAGTAAAAATATGTTTGTTTTTTTATCGAGCTCGACAAAACGCTCAAAATGTCTCTTATAGACCAGAATACCGCCTTAATCGACAATCTCGACGATTGATATCGTTCGTTTCTTTTTGCGTACGAGAATTCGGAATTTGTAAAACCAGGCAATAATTTCCGATTTGGGTTTTTTATTCTTTAGGGAACAGGGTTGCAAATAATAATTTAATAGTTAATGGAAATTATTTTCATTAAATTTTAATGTTTTCTTGAAATTGTTTCCAATAACCATTAAATGTTAATGATTAATGAAAATGCAAATGCATTAAAAAAAAAGTAATGCATTATTTGCAACCCTGCCCATTACAATTGTAGTGTATAATAGGAAAAATTTCCATTACCCATTGCAATGTAATGTGTAATGGATAAAACTTTGATTGCAATTTTGGGAATGGAAAAATATAGATGAATAAATTATTGCAATTTTGCATTACATTTTATTGACTTAGGACTTAGATTTTCAGGTACCTTAAATTCTAAAAAAGCATCAATATTATAATTCTAAGTCCTAAGTGAATAAAATGTAATGCAGAATTGCAATAATTTATTCATTTATATTTTTCCATTCCCAAAATTGCAATCAAAATTTTGTCCATTACACATTACATTGCAATGGGTGATGGAAATTTTTTTTATTACACACTACATTGTAATGGGCAGGGTTGCAAATAATGCATTACTTTTTTTAATGCATTTGCATTTTCATGAACTATTAAACCATAAACAATTTTAATGGTTAATGGAAAATTATTCATTAACCATTAAATTTTAATGGTTAATGGAAATTATTTCCATTAACCATTAAAAAAAGTAATGGTTAATGCATTACTTTTCATTAAAAATTTCGCAACCCTGCTAGGGAATAACCCATGAATTATTGGAGCCGAGGCCACGTAAAAGAAAGGGTCCTTATTTCACTATATTTTTTTTCTCTTTCTCGCGTGTAACACTCACTTTACGGCGAGTCTAGCTCTGCGTATAGCGAATTCTCTCTTTAATCAGAATCAAAAACCCGTTTTCGTGTATACACGTGTAAAATCGTCGCGGCGTGTACCCTCGCGATATGCGTAATCGGATATTTCGACATAACGGACGAGCTCTTTTTTTTCTCTCTCTCTCGCTCTCTTCACTCGCAGGATTTTCCCTATCCCTCGCTCTTTCTGGGGGCTTTCGAGTACAACGGTTATAGGAAGAGAAAGAACGGGAGAAGGCGTCTCGCTCGAACGGTGAATGTTGCAAGAAATTGGTGAAAACGCCGAGGAAAATAAAAGCATCCGAGGATATAAAATAATCCGCTCCGGAGCTCGAATAAAAAAAAAAAAAAGGCACGAGAGAAATAGACAGAGTGAAAGATGTCCGGTTTTATTTGAGAACGAAAGGAACCCGAGGACACCGAGAGATTAAAGTTGCCAAACATCTTGAATCCGGAAAAATAGCCGTTGAAAAAAATGATTGAGAACATTTAAGAAATTATTTTATATTATTTAAAAATGAAATTTTTGATATACCACGTTTTAAAGAAGGACCAAAACGTATAAAATCATTTTTCCTAGCAAAATATAAATTTATATGCCCATAGAAATGTCCTGACAATTTGTGATTGTAAATTTTTATGAGCTGTGCAAATTTTGAGTCTTGAATTTGAGTATGGACGTGGTAATAAAAAAAAATAATAATAATCGTCGAGCAAAAGTTTGGATCGTTGTACAACGATTAAAAGTTTTTTTCTATTTAAATTTATTTGGATTTTTGTATTTTGGGGATTATTCAATGAACAATTTGTAAAAAGGGTGCCATTTAATCGCAAGACATTTTTCTAACCACAATTGTCGCAGCGCAATCTTATCGCTGATCAAAATCTCTCGTGATCGATGAAATCGAATTTTTTCGCAACATTTTTTTATACGATTCCTAGGTCAAAATTATGTGAAGCCGGATCTTGATAAAAAATTGCGAATAAATTATTTAAAAATTTGAGTAAACAAAACGTTACTCACCAATTCGATGTTCCCCGTTGTTTTACACTGAAACAAGTAAACGGAATATATTAATATATATACATATATACATTTGTATAATACACATTTATTCGTTGTCGTACAAGTTTGTGTTCGCGATTTCGGGAAGTTCGCTTAGTTTAAGCGAGCTTAAATATACGTTCGTGGAATCGTCGAGGCCGTCTCGAATGGCAAGATATGCAAAATAGTGTAAATAGCGAGCCTCTAAAAATTTGCTTTTCACGTACAGAATTTGCTTAGTCGCGATTTTTTCCTGCTTCATCGCATTCTTTCACATTATTATATATTTTTTAATATTTGCACGAAAATATGCATTCACGCTTCCTCGAATGACGCCCAAGAGGAAAAACACGGCAAACTTATAAATCAATGAAAAATTTCACTCCCTAAATACATCTCTACCAGAATTTACATCGGCGGAAAATTTGAAAAAAATTAGGAGTCTATCAGACATCAGATCTTCTATAAAATACCTCCACCAAATCCGTTACGACTCTACCGAATTACAAATCTATCAGAATAATTTTTTTCAAAATTTTAATTCTGCTTTGCCGGTGAGTTATCACAGATTTTATCAATGTGGATGCCCACAATATGCTGTTAAAAAAAGATGGGATTATTATTTTACATTCATGTTAAAAAAATCTGCGAATAAATTATCGGAAGAGTTTAATAATGGGAAAAAACGCCGGTAGAGTTTTAATGGGGGAAATTAACTTCCGGTAGAGTTGTTACATGATAGAGTTACACTGTACCCGAGATAATCCGTAAATTATTACACGGGGAGAATTTTATACGGAAAATTGCTATGTATCTTAGTACTGCGGTACCATATTGTCATTAGTATTAAAATTACTATGTATACATAGTTGTTTTACTACTAATGACAATGTGGTCATGTAGTTAAAATTACTATGTACATAGTAATTTTTCTACTAATGTCAATATGGTACCGCAGTACTAAGAACATAGCAATTTTCCGTATAAAATTCTTTCCGTGTACAAGAATATACAATTTATATAATTTAAACATTTATATAATATAATTTATACAATTTATATAATTGTGTAATTATAATTATAATTCTAAAAAATTTTGAAACCTTATTCTCTTAATTTCAATATATAAATATTGAATTTAAGTTAAAATTGTTAATTTTCTAATCGATGTCTATGAATTTCGATTTCGTAAACTTGTTATTGAAATTTAATATACAAAAGAATATGAAATTTCAATAACAAGGATATTAAATTAAAATAAATATTTTAAAGTGTATATAAATGCAACGTAAATTCGGGTAGAGATGTATCAGAGTTAAGAAATTTTCGGTAGAGTTATAAATATGCAGAAAGAACGAAATACGAGGTAGTTTGGCACAGTCCCAGCCCATTATCTTGGAGAACATAACGATGATAAATTTAATGCAGAGTATTCAATATTCTCGAGCGAAATTCAATAAAAGCGAGCGCATCGAAAAAGATTGCCAACAATTTATAGCACAGATATACGACACAGTTTCGCGCGTATCTCACGCTCGATAAGCGCTAAAAGACACGAGTGATTATTCTCGATGTTCCGAAAATATATTCATCGTTTGTTCTATTTCTGTCTTCGGGTTCGAAGCAATCGAAAAAAAAAGAAATCGCGATTATCTTATTCATGAGATTCTTCAGTTTGAAAATGTCCGAGCGTCTCTTCAAACGCGAGAGATGTATAAAATGGACACGTGATAAATGAGAACAAGGATCGATCATAGAATAGATTCAAAATGAAAAGTATTTTACTCGATATCCCGTTGATAAAGTGTTTCGATAAGCAGATTCGTCTATCGATCTACGTCGAGTCGCGTCGTCGTGTTTTATCAATAATTTATTATGACGAAAGTTTCTCAACTTATTGTCAAATCCTGACGATAAAAAGGGCGTATTTTTAAAGATGAAGAATTACTATTTTTGCGAAAAATATAATTTTCAAAATTCATACACCCAGAAAAAAATGTATCTAATTGAAATAAATTTTTCCAATTTATTTTAAATTCAATTGTTTAATTTTAAATTCATTAAGTTTGAATACATTTATTTATACTAAATAAATAATTTCTCCCAGTGTAACTGGAGAACGCTGAACTGGTAAAAAATATGTAAGCATTTTTTTTTTGTCGACACAGAAATAAAAAAAATCCCCTAATAAAAGAAAAACTTTTTCGTTGATTGTTGTTTCAAGCAAAGCAAATACGATTATTTTCCATTCATTCGCGTATCGATCGTTTATCAATAATTTATGATGGCGAAAGTTTCCCAACTTACAATGGTCGCAATTTATTGATCCTTTGTTGGTCAACAATAAGTCTTTCCTATTTTTAAATGCGAAGAAATATACTATTTTTCTAAAAAATATAATTTTGAAAATTCATACACCCAGAAAAAATGTATCTGATTCAAATAAATTTTTCCAATTTATTTTAAATTCAATTATTTAAATTTATATAACTTAAATAAATTTATTTAAACTAAATAAATAATTTTTTCCGGTGTAACTGGAGAACGCTGGACTCTGAAAAAAAATATGTAAGAATTTTTTTTATGACGACACAGTAATTAAAAAAATCCTCTAACAAAAGAAAAATATTTTCGTGAATTATTGTTTCAAGCTAATGAAGCAAAATTTCGAAGCAAATACAATTATTTTCCATTCATTCGCGTATTGATCATTTATCAATAACTTATGATGGCGAAGAGTTCTCAACTTATTGTCAAACCCTGTCGATAAAAAGGGCGTATCCCGATTTTTCGTTTCATTTGTTTACTCTTCGATAAAGTTTAATTTAAAATTCATACACCGAGAAAAAAATGTATCTGATTCAGATAAATTTTTCCAATTTCTTTTAAATTCAATTATTTAATTTTAAATTTATTTAGCTTGAATAAATTTATTTAAACTAAATAAATAATTTTTACCGGAGAACGCTGGATTCTGAAAAAAAATATGTAAGCATTTTTTTCTTATGGCGACACAGTAATAAAAAAAAATTCCCTGATAAAAGAAAAATATTTTCGTTAATTATTGTTTCAAGCAAAAGAATAAAAAAATTCATCAATTTTTCATGTAATTTTTTTTTCTTTTCTCTCAAACGACAGATTGATCGGGACACAAAAATGCGAGGCCCAAAATTCATCGTCTGCCTCACGGGCATTCTCCTCCTGGTGATCAGTGGAAATACCTGCAACGGTCTCTGCAGCTTGATCAACAATGCGACAACAGCGCATTGTTACGATCTCGACGATGTAAAATACATAAAAACGCATAATCTCGAGATTCTCAAGACTACGGTGTCGGCGTTGCGTTTGCACGTTGGCGCGTTGCGAGATTTTGAAAATTTGCAAAATCTCGATCTCTCGCACGGAAGAATCGAGCAAATCGAGCCGGGTGCATTTCGCCAATTGCGCAAATTACGAAGTTTAAATTTGTCGCACAACAATATCACGAGTCTCGGGACAAAGTCACTCGATGGACTCGGTAATCTGCGAAACCTGAACGTGCGAAGAAACGCCATTGACAATATTCCCGCGGCTATTTTGTCGCTGAAAAATCTAAAGTCTCTCGACCTAACGAACAATCCGCTGAGATGCGATTGCGCGAATTTGAAAATACGCGATAAATTATTGGCGCGAGGTGTTCATCTGTCGAGTCGAATATTGTGCTCCAGTCCGTCGAATCTCAAAGGACGAAGACTTTTGGAACCGGATGTGGCGGTGATTTGCATGTTCGAGGAGCAGGACAATGAGATGCAGATGGATCAGCCGGAAGGTTCGGGAGAGACCGATGATCCTTTCGAGGATACGCCGAACGAGGAGTTGGACTTTAAGGACGAGGAAGAAGAAGAAGAATCCGAGAAACCGATGACTCCTGATGGCGTGGAAATCGAGACAGCGGCGACGAAATCATCGTTGGAGAAAACGAGTGAGGCAACGACGAGTCCGACGATCGCAACGATAACGAAGAATCCATTGGACAAATCGGCAAACAGCGAGGAGATGTTTTTCTCGGAGGAGAACGACAAGCGTGGATCAACGACGATCATCGCCACGACCGCAGAACCAAACGTCGAAGAGGTGGCGGACAAAACGAACGAGAAGTCACTTGATCGAGTGGCGATCGAAGGTTCGGGAGAGAAGGACGATGACATCGATCAGCCGGAGGGTTCTGGTATCGAAGGTTCCGGAACTGGTGTCCCACCGATAAGCTGGGACGTTCCTGACGACGAGACACCCCAAGAATCCAGCAGTCAATCATCATCAAAAACGACGGACGCCGGATTATTGGACATGATCTGGGGAGTTCTCTGGAGTACTTCGGCAGCTCCGGACGACGATAACAAGAAGGAATTGGGTCTGGAGGAGGAAGAATTCATAAACGTATCGACAGAGTCTGCGCCAGCCAGTTCAACGAGGACACCTGCCAACGAGGACATCATTGTCCCGTCCATAATGACCGGTAACGAGGCTTCATCGAGCAATGACAAAGTGTCGAAGATTCACGAAGTCGCGGTCAATGTAGGCTCGACCATGGGCGACGCCAAACTCGGCAAGGTCAAGGCCGATGACGCTATCAACGACGAAGAAACCGCGGATGCATCAGCCACGAGGCAGCCTAAAAAGGGAATGGGCTCTTACGTCGTTCTGGCGGCACTTTTGGCTGTTCTCGGTGGATTGATCGGTTTCGCCGCTTACAAGGGTGACTTCTGCGGTAAAAAGAGAAAACGCAATGATCCGGAACGCGGTACCGAGTTGAAGGACATGAGAAAATCGCTTCTGGAGGCGGGAAATGGTTCGGCGCAGCCCAAGATCGCTTCGAATGGTAATCTGGAGAATGTTCCTCTGGTAACGACGCCATCGGCGCTTTCTGACGACGGGAAACTGGAGCACGAGAAGAGTTTACCGATTGACGCGAGATACTCGGCCATTCCCGACGTTATCGACCCGATAAAACCGCCGAGAAAATCATTTATCGGGAACGACGAGACACCAGAGAGAATAGTGACGAATGGCAATGGCAGGAGTCAACAGAATTTAACGGGCACGTCGATGAACGTGCCGGAAATCATTGAGCCAGTTTGTCTGAGAAACAAAAACGAACCGACGACCAATGGCAAGAATAATCTTCGACATTCTGCATCGTCGAACGGAACGGAATCACCGCGTGATTCACCGTCGATAAGAACGAGCCCGCGTGACTCGACGCCGACAGATGTTTCAATCGGGACGCTGCACGGTCTAACACGACCGCCACTAAGTCCAGGCGCTCAGAGGGTCAAGATAACGCTGCAGGAGAATCCTGACAGCGTTCCCAAGACACCGATACTCATAACGCGAACAAAGACCGGCGAGAATCTAGTCAAAACACCGTAATAAACAGAGAGAGAGAGAGAGAGAGATGGGAAGGAGAAAACCCAATCGATCAGCTTGTGATCCCTCCGTTTTCTGGCTCTGTGAAATAAAATGATTCACTGCCAAAAGTTTGGAAACGCTCGCCCCGATTGCGCGCCCCACAAAAAGTTTCACTGCTCTTTTTGAAATGAAGATATTTCAATTCGGTAAGCGGCGTTTCAAAGGGGACATATGGAGGTTCGCATTGCTTTTTCCAAAAAAAAAAAATCAATTTTTTTTTTAACCCGCCACGCCCTTTGAAACATGCTCGTCTTTTGGCTTTTTTTTGGCGTTGAAATTTGGGTGCACGATCTATGGCATTTTTTTAAAAACTGTTTTTTGCGTGAAAAACTTGTGGGGGGGGGGGATATAAGCTTCAATTTCTTTTTTTTTTAAGTTTCGTACGATTGTTTTTCGCAAAAATATTCAATTTTTTGTAAAAAAAAAAAACGACCATAATTATAAAATGTAGCGTAACTCCAAAACTACTTGGCTTTCGTGAAATCGGTAAGACGGTAAAAAGTTGCATACAATCATTCTGGATTTGATAAAAAAAATTCAGAATTTTTTTCAACATTTTTTTTCGAAATTTTTTCCAGTCAACGAGATATTTTTTCATCTTAAACAATTGGGTCTCTTACTTCGTCTACACAGCTTTTTTTTTCGAAAAACTTTATTTACACAATTTTTCCATCGTAAAACCGGTGTAGATGAGGTAAGAGATCTGATTGCTTAAGATAAAAAAATATTTGAAATGAAAAATTTTTGAAAAATAAAATAAAATAAAATCTGAAAAAATTTCATCGAATGCAGAATAATGATATGCAACTTTTTACCCTCTTAGTGATTTCATGAAAACCCAGTAATTTTTTAGTTACGCTGCATTTTACAAGTATGGTCGTTTTTTGCGAAAAATTAAATATTTTTGCGAATAAAAATCGTACGAAACTTTAGAAAAAATGAAATTGAAGCTTATACTCCCCCCACAAGTATTTTATGCGAAAAAAAGTTTTTAAAAATTTGCATGCACCAAAATTTCAACGCCAAAAAAAAAAGCCGAGAAACGATCATATTTCAAAGAGCGTACCGGGTTAAAAAAAAATCGGATTTTTTTTTTTGGAAAAAGCGAAATGAAGCTGAATATGTCTCCTTTGCAACGCCGCTTATTGAATTGAAATATCTTTATTATGAAAAGAGCAGTGAAACTTTTTGTGCGGAATCGGGACGATTGTTTCTAAATTTTTGGAAAGCAGAGTATATATATGGGACATTCCACCAATTCTTGACTAAAGTTGTGCCGGAGGGTCTGAATTCTGGATAACAAAATTTTTTATTGAAAAGTACATTACAAAGAGAGCTTTCATGATTTTTTTCAATTTTTTTCGTCCAACCCTTTCGAAGATACAGTAGATCGAAAATTGCAAGATTTGCAATTATTGACTTTAGATATTAAAAATATCAATCCCTTGTAAAATTTCTAAAAATATATTAAATATTGGTTTTTGTGTAGAAAAAGCTCAGCTTTCTTAAAAAAATATTTTCAATTTTCTCCAGTATCAGGAAAACCCCAAAAAATGAGGTCAAAAAGTAAAATACGCTTTTTCGGCCAATGTATCATTTTTAATATGTTTTTAAACATTTTTTTCGAAAAGCTGAGACTTTTTTACATGGGAAAGGTATGTTTTGATTTTGGGAATATTTAAAAATAAACCATAGCAAAATAAAGTTGAAACTTTTATGATGAATTGCCGATAAGTATTGTGCTGCCGTCACGGTCGATACACGAACTATCGAATCAAGTTTGAAAATTTCTGTACATAGCATTATATTCAGCGATTATGTAGTGAATATATATGTTCAAAGTGTGAAGTGGGTAAGAAATTAAAATTATTATACAAAAGCGCTATGACAAGGATCAAATCTTTATTATTTGTTGACAGAGAAACATTTCTTGTGCACTGTTGACAGAGAAACATTTCTTACAATAGCAGAACTTTTATCAGTCTTGGCATTGTATAACTGGGCACGTGAGTCATTTAAAAATATTGATTTCACTTTCATTTCAAATGAGAAATACGAAGTACGCGCAGCACAGCTTAAGTCCAGATTTGCTAATGCTGTGGCTGTAAAAAAAGACGCAATCTATGCATTGTATTATCCCTGATGCCGAGAATCATGGTTCTGCTATTGTAAGAAATGTTTCTCTGTCAACAGTGACAAGAAGGGTACAAATAATAAAGATTTGATCCTTGTCATATCGCTTTTGTATAATAATTTTAATTTCTTACCCACTTCACACGTTGAACATATATATTCACTACATAATCGCTGAATATAATGCTATGTACAGAAATTTTCAAACGTGATTCGATAGTTCGTGTATTGACCGTGACGGCAGCACAATACTTATCGGCAATTCATCACAAAAGTTTCAACTTTATTTTGCTATGGTTTATTTTTGAATATTCCCAAAATTAAAACATACCTTCCCCATGTAAAAAAGTCTCAGCTTTTCGAAAAAAATGTTTTAAAAAATATCAAAAATGATACATTGGTCGAAAAAGCGTATTTTACTTTTTGACCTCATTTTTGGGGGTTTTCCTGATGCTGGAGGAAATTGAAAATATTTTTTTCAGAAAGCTGAGCTTTTTTTACACAAAAACCGATATTGAATATATTTTTAGTGATTTTACAAGGGATTGATATTTTTAATATCTAAAGTCACTAATTGCAAATCTTGTAATTTTCGATCTACTGTATCTTCAAAAGGGTTGGACGAAAAAAATTGAAAAAAATCATGGAAGCTCTCTTTGTTATGTACTTTTCAATAAAAAATTTTGTTACCCAGAATTCAGACCCCCCGGCACAACTTTAGTCAAGAATTGGTGGAATGACCCATATATATTTTTTTCAAAAAACTTTGATCATTTGTTCGCCATAAAGCTTTCGATCGTGGAGTGATCTATATACAAATATAAATATATATTTGCAAAGTGTTCAATAATCCTTTTCCCATTGATCGTGCTGGCAAAGCTGAAGGACTCGCTGATTTTTTTTGGACATTGAGATAACGGAGGTTTTTTTTTAATAACCTCTGGATGCGATCAGCGCATTTTTGGAATTGGCTCTATTTGCCTAATTTTTTTTTTAGAAACGATTGCTGTGAGTTTCGCCAAGGAAAGCGAGTCAATTTCTTCTTCTTCTTCTTCTTCTTCTTCTTCTTCTTCTTCAATTTCGCGTGTCATAATACGAGTGTCGGTTCATTTTAATTCGTGAATTCTCGTCACTCGCTCCATCGTACGTAGTATCTGTTGCATATATTATAAATAAATATATTTTTTAGAGTATCGAAATCGAGTGAATTTTAATATGTAAATGTAAATGCGTAATATTTAAATGCGAGGGCTGTTGTGCAACCGGGGCTTGATAATTGAGCGCGAAAATTTTGTGCAATTTGAAAATTGTGAATTGCAAAAATAAAGAGAGAGGGAGAGAGAGGGAGAGAAACAAAAATTTCAGCAGCGGAGCCCCGTTTTCACGCAGCCCAAAGGGATGAAAAAGTTCTCATGCTCTTTCGCTCACTCCAGGACAATATATTTATTCATTAAGAACAAACAAAATAAAAATATGCGCATGAGAAAGTTGAAAGTTCTCACGTGAGTTATTTTGAACTTTCCATATCGTTGATTGGGAAAGTTGAGAATTCGACTCAAGACGATTTGAGGTGTTTCTTTTCGATTGAGCCCAACTTTGTTTCTTTTTTGGCAAAGACTCGATGTACATTTTTTTTTAAACCGCGTTTGGCATCAAATTATAGCAAACATTCCCTGATTTCAATGCAACTAATTGCTGTACGAACGTTAAAATGCGATTTTAATTGAGCGGAAGGCATAACTGCAGAGTCCGGAGAAATAAAGAATTTTTTTTTTATGAAACGAAAAATTTTGTATCAAAAAAAAAAAATAATCGAATTGATCATTTTCGTTTTTTAGAAGTTAAAAGTAAATATTCTCACGCACATTTTATATTATTTATGAAATTCGAATGTACGATTATGAAGGAAATAACTGATTCATAAATTCGATAAATATTTAATTTTTTTTTCTCGATCAGAGAAATTGCAAAATACTCCCAAAATGTAATTTCGACATTTTTCGTTGCTCTACAGTGTTTGCCTTCCACAAAAAAAAAATATAATGTTGAAGTCTGCATCGTTTCAGTGCAACGAGAATAATTTCTTATTCGATCAAATTAATTTTTCCTAAAAAAATTATTAAAGTAAGTCAAAATATATTTTGCTGTCTTTATTGAGAAACTGGGATGCCAAAAGCACGAGCAAGGTGTAAAAATGAAATTGAAAAACTTATTGTGTTGCAACGATGAAGACTTCAATATCATAAGAAGATGGAGAAAGTGATCGTCGATGAGAAAAATATGGAGAGAAAGAAAGGGAGAGAGAGAGAGAGAGAGAGAGAGAGAGAGAGAGAGAGAGAGAGAGAAAAGGTTAGCATAATAATAACGTAACAGCAGATAATCATCATTGTCTAGATGATCAAAGATTGTGTGTAATTGACGCGAATGTAAGTGAGAGTGTGATTGTGTGTAACGTCTGCTGAAGCCAAATGAATTTTTTTTCTCGTTTTTCATCGTCTTAGACATTAAGAAAAATTAGGCTATATCAAAGGAGATCGAAGAACGAACGAAGTGCATAATATATACGTTATTATACGATATAAACAAATGAAGGAAAAAAATGTAATTAATAAAAATGAATTAAAAGAAAAACTTTGCACCTGCAGATTTTGCTGTACGGCGTTCGATCTCTTAATTAGAGCATAATCGATTATTAATAAGAACGACCGTAGAAACGATACGAGAGTAGAAAAGACTTTATTTATACTTTCGGTCTTTAATAAATAAATTACGATACACATATTTTCATCAACGATAATTATAATTAATTATTGCCTAATTCATTGTTATAATTACCTTTGTCTTGCCTCCTACGACTTATCACTGGGATAGGAAAGAGGGAGATGTAAAAAAAAAAAAGACAGTCTGTTTTTGAGAACACAATATTTTGGCATTAAGGTATTCTGGTCTAGAGACATAAATTTTGAGCGTTTTGTCGAGCTCGATAAAAAAAAATATACTTTTACCATTCTTTCGTTTGCGATATATTTATATTAATATTTTGATAATAAATAAAAAACTTTCGAGAAAAAAAATGAAAATAAGTTATAAGCTGGTAAAGTTGGGGCTAAAAAAAAGTTGCGTCTGTTTTTGTTGAGTTCGAAGGAATTTTTTCAGATTTCGTTTTCCAAATTTTTTTTTCTTCTCATGTTGAGGTTGGAAAAAAAGTTTTGGAAAAAATTCCGATGTGTTGAAAATGGTAAAATAAAGTTTTTTCCCTCTTTAAATTTTATCAATAATCTCATAGTTCTCGAATAATCCGAGCTCCGACCTGGAAAATAAGAAAAAAAAAATGTTGGAAAAAAAAATCTAAAAAAATTCCTCTGAACTCAACAAAAACAGACGCAATTTTCTGTTATCTCGAAATTTTTCATGAATCCTCTTCGTTTTCTTGTTATACGGGATTTTTCAAATTTCATCTTTATTCACAAAAAACAGAATAACTTTGGAAAAAAAATCACTCAAAGTTGAAAAAAAAAGTAAATTGGAGCTCAAACTTTCCCCTTTATGAATCCAATCGTAAAGATGTAGAAACAAAAATTCCTCTGGAACAGGGTTGCAAATAATGCATTACTTTTTTTAATGCATTTGCATTTTCATTAACCATTAACATTTAATGGTTATTAAAAATATCTTTCAATAACCATTAAAATGTAATGATTAATGGAAATTATTTAGTAGTGTGTAATAGAAAAAATTTCCATTACCCATTGCAATGTAATGTGTAATGGACAAAACTTTGATTGCAATTTTGGGAATGGAAAAATATGGATGAATAAATTATTGCAGCTTTGTATTACATTTTATTGACTTAGGACTTAGATTTTTAGAATTATAATATAGATGCTTTTTAGAATTTAAGGTGAAAATCCAAGTCCTAAGTCAATAAAATGTAATGCAAAATTGCAATAATTTATTTATCTATATTTTTCCATTCCTAAAATTGCAATCAAAGTTTTGCCCATTACACATTGCATTGCAATAATAATATAGATGCTTTTTATAATTATAATATACATGCTTGTGAGAATTTAAGGTACCTGAAAATCTAAGTCCTAAGTCAATAAAATGTAATGCAAAATTGCAATAATTTATTCATCTATATTTTTCCATTCCCAAAATTGCAATAACAGTTTTGTCCATGACACATTACATTGCAATGGGTAATGGAAATTTTTTCAATTACACACCACAGTATAATGGGCAGGGTTACAAATAATGCATTACTTTGTTTAATGCAATTGCATTTTCATTAACCATTAAATTTTAATGGTCAATGAAAATAATTTCCGTTAACCATTAAATTTTAATGGTCAATGAAAATAATTTCCAATAACCATTAAATTTTAATGGTTAATGCAAATAATTTCCATTGACCATTAAATTTCATCAGCCATTTAAAAAGTAATGGTTAATGCATTACTTTTTCATTAAAAATTTCGCAACCCTGTTCTGGAAGATGGGTGCACCTGAAGAGAGGGGAAAAAGGCGAAAAACAGTTGTTTTCAAAAAAGAGTCCAAATCGAAAAACAAATTGTAAAAATCATTAAAAATACAGGAAACAAAGCCGAATTCTTCCCCTTTAAAATGTGGCTTGGTTAATTAATCAGTTTACGTTGACTTCCGACGAAATGGCATAAAAAAAACGTTGCTTTTTTGAATTTTTGTCCGGAAACTTTGAGAATCTGCAAAAAAATTGATTTTTTCAAAATTCTAGACCAGAATACCTCCTTCTTACTCGTCAGACAATGTGAGGCTGAATATTGGCAGGTCTGTAGGCGCTTCTTGGCTCGCGAGGAAGTTCCCGAATGACGACGTCATCGAAATCAACTTGAGCCTTTGTCTCGTTACGTTGTTGCCGAGGCTCGGAATCTTCGTCGTCCGTTGAATTACCATTTTTCACTGATCTCGAGCGTTTTTTTCTACGCTTTGAATTTGGCGTTTGGGGCCTCGCAGGACGTCTCGAATCGCTGCTTCTCTCCTCGGAATCAACGACCTCGCGACGATTGTCGTTTCTCACGTTTATCGGCAATTCACCGATCGACGCGTTTCTCTTACCGATCGTTTCCAGTGTAACGCGCGGTGAATAATTTCTGCGCGTTGTCGCGCGCAATCTTCGCGTTTGCGATCTACTTTCATCGCGTCGCGAAAGATTTTCCTCGCTTCTCGCGCGATTGCGCGACGTTCTTCTCTGACGTCTCTTACGACCGCGCAGACTCTCCGTCGAGTCGATTATCTGACGGGATTCTATCGATATGGAATCGAGCGCGTCCAGTGATTGGGCCATACGCGGCATTTGTACAGCTTCCTCGTAAGGAGGTGGTTCAATCAATTCCAATGGATTTATACGAGGCTCCGAATTATCGCGTCTGTTTGACGCCGCTTCGAGCTCCAAATTTCTGTAATTTTTTATTAATTAATTAATTAATTAATTTGATTTGAGTAATTTGACAATCATTCGCTGATCGTTTTAATTTCAATAGTTTTAAACGAGGCTCGAAATAATCGCGTCTGTTTGACCCCGCTTCGAGTTCTAAATTTCTGCAATTTTTAATTAATTAATTTAATTAATTGACAATCGTTTGCTGATCGTTTTAATTTCAATGGATTTAAACAAAACTCCGAATTTTCACCGCTGTTTGACGCCGATTTTTCAATTCCAATCGATTTAAACGAAGCACGAAATTATCGCGTCTGTTTGGCGTCGCTTTAAGCTCCAAATTTCTGTGATTTTTAATTAATTAAATTGATTAATTGACAATTGTTTGCTGATCGTTTTAATTTTAATGGATTTAAACGAGGCTCCGAATTATCGCGTCTGTGTGACGCCGCTTAAAGTTCTAAATTTCTGTGATTTTCAATTAATTAATTTAATTAATTGACAATCGTTTGCTGATCGTTTCATTTCCAATGAATTTAAACGAGGCTCCAAATTATCATGTTCCTTTAAGATTGCTTTAAGCTCTAAATTTCTGTAATTTTTAATTAATTGATTTGATTAATTGACAATTGTTTGCTAATAGTTTCATTTCCAATGAATTTAAACGAGGCTCCAAATTATGGCGTTTCTTCAAGGTTGCTTTAAGCTCTAAATTTCTGTAATTTTCAATTGATTAATTTTGATAATTGACAATCGTTTGCTGGTCGTTTCAATTCCAATCGATTTAAACGAGGCTTAAAATTTGCATATTGCTTCCTCATCAATTTTGAAATTTTCAATCTGCAGGGCTTTTCTTTCGGACCCAACTTCACATTTTTAGGATTAATTTCATTGGTTTATTATCAGGATTTTTTTTTTTCAATTGGTTATCAGGATTTAATTCACTAAATTTAATATAATCATGCACCAATTTGATTTGTGAAATCTAATAATTATTGATTCAAGTTAAAAAAAAGGTATCCTATAATTTCGCATACTAACATTTTATTTTTTCAAAAATCGCGATCCTTCGAAGAAATCTTGCCAAATTTGAAACCCATCATGTTTGGCTTCTACTATAATTATAAAAACAAATTCAATGAAATTGTTGCAGAATTAAAAAAAAGTCAGTATCCAGAAGAATTTTTTGTTGAATTCAATTTTTTTCAATTCTTTATGAAATAAATGCATATCTCGTAGCTAGAATTTTTGTAAATGACAAAAGTTGGAAAGTTTATGGACATTTGTTTGAAAATTTCAGAATTCTTGCAAAGCATGAACGCTTCAATTGATTCCTACCGTATTAAATTCAATTAAATTGAATGCATGAGCGGTCACAATGATTTTCGCAATGTAAAATTACCATAAATTCTCTCTAAAACTGTGATCCTCGATGTCTCATGATCTTTCTATCTCGTATAACATTTTTCTTTTAACGCAAGACTGTGAAATAAATGAAACAATTACCTTCGTCTCAACAATTGAAGTCTCATGACGCCTTCCTCTCTCTCGCGTCGTTGTCTCTCGCGTCTCGCGTGTCTCTTGATGGTAAATGTGTGCCTGAGTGAGACTGTACTGCCAAAAATGAGAATAATGACGAGTAGAGACAGCAGCATAAAGCCCCAAGTACGATCCCTCGCAATGTGGCGATTATTGTTCCAATCATTGAAGCAAGCGATTTCCCAAGTGAAGCCGGAAACGTTGCTCGGACTTTGACAAATGAGACTCTCGGTTTCCGTTTTTCTCGGCAATCTCGTGAGATAAACAAAAGTACGATACAACTGGTGACAATCGCATCGCCAAGGATTGTCTTCGAGAATAACAGTCCGAAGATTCAGATTTGTGGCAAAAATACCAATGTCCATTGCCTCGGTCAGTCTGTTGCCTAAAATAAAGTTGTAAAGGGTTTAGCCGAATAAGAATGGTGAATCGGCCCGCACCAAATTTTGTGGCGCCGATTTTTTCCAAGGTTCCTTACCTAAAAAAATAATTTCGTGCAAAATTACAATCAAATCTTGCAAGTTAAATTTGACCCACTTCCCGGTTTTCGATTGAGGTACAAATTTTCATGCATATGTAAATCGGATGACAATGTAATATTATCACAAAAAATTTGCAAATTTTTTGCAACAAAATATTGTTTCGCTAATTTTTGTATAAAAAATTATCTTGAAAATTGTTTTGCAACAAAAAATGTTTCGCAAAATTCTTTGCCAAAAAAATGTTTCGCAAAACCTCTTGCAAAAAAATTGTTTTGCAAAATTTTTTTCACGAAATGGTTTTAAGCAATTGATTTGCAACATTTCTCTACAAAAATTTGGCGCAAGTCTTTTTACAAAAAATTTGTGAAAAAAATTGTTTGCATAAATTTTACAGAAAAGTGGTGCAAATGAATTGTGAATTGTGTGAAACTAAACTAGTTATTTAACATCATAAATACTAAAAAGTAAACAATAAATAAACGAAAAAAGAAAAATTTTAAACAAGCTTTTATTAGTTGTTAATAAAAAATAACTAAAAAGTTAAAAATAATTTTATTCCGATTGGAAATAAGTTGACAAATAAAAGCGTGTTACATTTTAACAGCAAGAGAAGAAAAAGAGGGTGTAACACGCTTTTATTTGAAAACTTATTTCCAATCGGAATAAAATTATTCTTAACTTTTTTGTTATTTTTCATTAACAACTAATAAAAGCTTGTTTAAATTTTTTTTGTTTATTTATTTCAATGCTAAACTTTATATTTAATCACCGAAGCTTGCTTTAAAAACGTTATTTTGTAGTGAAGAGATTTTTCTATTATTATGACAAAAATTGACATGATTTTACTCTTCATTCCCTACAAAAAAAAAATGCCTCAAAATTTGACCTGCAACACATTGAAAAAAAAATGAAAACGATAAAATTTCTTATTTTTCATTGGAAATCCATGCATAAATAATTCTTTGGTCTTAATTAATGGGTGATCAAGGCTGTAGTAGTTGTAAGACAAAACAAATACATGTAAACAATACGGTTGTATTACTAATTTTAACCTCTTCAACATCGAAGAGTTCTGCTTCCTATTTTCTAGCCATAATGACCTATTTATTAAATCGAAAGAATGATTTATATAGGGATTTCCAATAAAAAATGGAAAATTTTATCTTTTTTTTTTTCAATGTGTTGCAGGTCGAATTTTGGAATTTTGATATGATTAAAATGATTAAAAATAGAGTTTAGCATTTAAAAAAAAGAAAAAAAATGTTTGCATCAACATTGACATGTTTATGATTTTTCAGAATTTTTTTTTTTATCAGATCCCTCGACATTCATTTAGAAAGCTGTAGTTTTGCAAAAAATTATCTTTTTAGGTTAGGAACTTTGGGAAAAATCGATTTTGGAAAAAATTAAACCCTTTGATAAATCAAAGATTAATCGAAGAGGCAAAAAAAAATTGAAACAAAATTCACGTCTTTGTACCTGAAAGATCGAGCTTTTGTAATTCTGGCAAATCGTGGAAGCTCTCGTTGGCAAGTTCGACCAATCTGTTGCGCTTAAGTACGAGTGTCTTCAGAGTTTCCGACTCGAATTCATCGCAAACACCCTCGAGACGATTGTCACTCAAATCCAGGATCCTTATTCTCGGCATATTCGTGAAAAATTCACGCGGTATGTTGCGAACATAATTTGCCGACAGATCCAACGATGTCAGTGTCGACATTATATTCGGAAATGTGTCAAATTCGTTCGACGAAAGATTCAAGACCCGTAAATTCGCGTTATCGCGAAAGGCAAAAGGATGAAGATTATTCAAGCTGTTCGACGACAGATCGAGAGCCTCGAGTTTCGAGAGGCCGGCGAATGAACTTCTATTGACAATTAGGCCATTGTGATCCAGATGCAATTGAGCGAGGGCACGATTTTTCGCGAATATACGATCGGGCAACATTCTTATGTGATTTTGGGACAATACAGCGTGCGTTAGAGCCGGAAATCCATGAAGACCAGGACGATCCAAATTGCAACCGGAAACGTCGAGTCTCTTCAAATTATTGTGCCTCAAAGTCTCGTTCCTGGAATAATTTTTCAAAAAATTGGCAATACACTGAGAATTTTTTTTTTTTTTTGAAAATGCAAAAATTTGTTTGACTCAATCAAATATTTGTTTCCGGACGTTCAACGAGATCATTTTGGTAATTCAACAAAGATACAGTGGAAGTTTTAGTTAAATCGATTAAATCGTTGCTTGAATGGGCAAAGTCTCAGTTCAATCAAATAAATATCTTTGTACCAAATAAATTGTGTGATTGAAAATACGAATTGTTTTTTTGTTACAGCTTAATTTATTTATCTAAAATATACTTGAAATCAACGAAATATTTCTGTACGGCAACTCAGTAATGTGTAAATTGAACTAAACTGTATCTGGAAATTGGGCAAATAATTTCGTTCACCTCATATCTTATGGTTAACCAAATCCATTTGTTGAATTAATTATAGTTTCATTATTTCAAACAAATTAATATTGAATAAACTAAATTTTTTTCAACTAAATGCATTTAGTTGTTTTAACTGAACTTTTTTCTCAGTGATAAAATAACTCTACTCTTTACTTCTCTATTCGTAAATATCATTACTCTTAAATAACTCCACTCTTAAAAATATCTCTATTCTTAAAACAACTCTATTCATAAATATCTCTATTCCTAAATAACTCTACTTTTACATATCTCTACTCTTAAATATCTCTATTCTTTTGTTTACTTCTGTCGCTCCTGAAAAACTTCATTATGAAATGTCACAAATTTGGTTATTTAAGAGTGACAGAAGTAGAGAGAAGAATAGAGATATTTAAGAGTAAAGATATTTGAATAGAGTTATTTACGAATAGAGTTGTTGTAAGAATAGAGATATTTAAGAGGAAAGTTATTTAAGAATATTTACAATTAGAGATATTTAGAGTAGAGATATTCACGAATAGAGAAGTAAAGAGTAGAGTTATTGTATTGCCAAACAATTTTCATGAATTTTAGGAGACATTGATACAGGAAATTAGAGTGTTGAAACTTGACCGCACTGAGAAAACAGTTTATTTGTAATAAATAAATATATTTAGTTGACTTTTACTTAAATACTTCTTAACTCTTACAAAATTTGTTAGTCGTTAAGAAATATTTTATTTGTGTCAAAATAATTTATTAACTGTGAAAAAATATTTAATTAATTTATTAACTGTTAAAACATAATTGATTTCGCCATATTCAACTTTACATTTGTTAACAGTTAACAAATCCTGGTACATTATTTTCTCAGTGCGGAATTTTATGACTGATAAGGATTTTATGACTCAAAGGATAAAAGCCACTGTGAAAATTTAATTTTATTCTATTTCTCTTAAGTATATATTTTCAAAAACGTGTAGATAAAATCTTAAGTTGAAATTGAGAAAACATTGAACCCATTTTTCTAAAAATCACTTTTTTCGACTTTCTCCCAGCGAATACTCGATATCTTATCGGTCGATTCACAATATTTTTCAAAAACATTTGCAATTGCATTGGCTGAGTCAGTGTGTCGACAATTTCAAAAATTTTGAAAACTACTATTCTTCAAATCTTTTTGAACAAAACAAGGCCTTAAAAATGAAAAAAAAAATAATTTCGTTGCCATTTTGTTAGATCGAATTGCTAAAAAAAAAAGTTGAAAATATTCTGGATAAAATAACAATAACATGATCCTTGAACAATTAGTTATGTCAGTGAAAACCTACTCGAATAATGCAGAAAAAAATTATTTTCAACAAATAATAACTTTGAAATCTCAAGTCGAATTACTTTGGAAAAAATGAATAAAAATTATGTTTTTGTAAGTTCGAAAATTACAACTATAGAAAATTTCGATAAAAATCTCAAACATTCTGGAGATTCAAAATTAAACCCCAAAAAATGGATCTGCGAAATCTCAGTAGAAATAAAAAACTGAGATTTTTGTGCAAATTGTGTCCTTCGCGTTTTCAGATCCCCACTTTTTAAAAGAAATTAAGATCCTCAAACACTCGAGAATTCTCGTGTCAATTTCAATGTTCCATCATAATCACCCTGAATAACGTTTTCGTTCGAAGCAAATGTGGCGTTTCACGCGATCGTTTATAATTTGAGAAAATAACCCGCGTCGTTAACGCAATTTACCTGCTACTGTAAACGAGCGTAGGATTGTTAGATAGTCTCAACTGTTCAAGGCCTGGTGCACCCTCGAACGTGTCCGGACTCAAGTAATTGAGGCAACAATCGGACAGGTCCAGCCATCTCAATTTTTCACTTGTCAGTCGTTGAATGCTCTTCAAAGGATTCCCTTGGAGGCTCAAAGTGACGAGTTCCGGGAGTCCGTTCAGGGACGCCTCAACGATATCGCTTATTGCTGGAAAAACATTCGTGGATAATTGCGAAATGTTGTCATTTTTCCATCGTCAAGAATTTTTCGTGCTTTAATATTTGAGGCGGTATTCTGGTCTAGAATTTTTGAAAAATTAATTTTTTCTTCTATATTTTTAAAGGTTAGACCTTTAAGAATGTATACTCGAAAGGAAATTTTTGGATTCCAATAATTTACGGAGTTACAACTATTTTAGTGACGCAGCAACGACGTTTTTGGACGTTTTTCCCAAAAATAATTTTCTCGACACGGCTAACGTGATATCTCAAATTCTACTCGACCGATTTAATTCAAATTTTTTACCAATCTTCAATGTATTACTCTCTATCGTCCCACTTTTGTATCAAAATTATTTTTTTTACTATTGTAAAAAAATTAAAAACTATGAAAAAAGGAGTCGAAAAACGTCTTTTTTCGTTCAGAGAGCCGCCATTTTGCGAAATTTGTTTTTTTTTTTCGTTTTCTCTGAGGTAGGAGACATAACGACATTCTTACTAATTAAGAATCTTTTTTTACATTTTGTATCGGATGACTTGAAAGGTTGCAATCGTGTCAGTCAGCACACCCCTTTTTTTAGCCCGAACTTTACTAACTTATAACACGATGTTGAAGTTTGCATCGTTGCAATGCGACGAAAATAAGTTTTTTCAATTCATTTTCAGTGAGTTTTACGTTTGGCTTGAGCATTTATAATTTCAAGACCTTATTAAAAATCTTGAAATACATTTTAATGATTTTTTACTTTAAAAATTTCTTAGAAAGAATTAATTTAATTAATAAATAAAAAATTGCCGTTGTAGCTTGTTAGCTTGTGCATTTATATTTTCAAAAGCTTAATAAAGATCTTGAAAAAAATTGTAACGATTTATCACTTTAAAAATTTCTTAGAAAGAATTAATTTAATCAATAAATAAAAAATTGCCGTTATAGCTTGTTAGCTTCTGCATTTACAATTTCAAAAGCTTAATAAAGACCTTGAAATACATTTTAACGATTTTTCACTTCAAACATTTCTTAGGAAAAATTAATTTCATTAATAAAAAAAAAATTGGCGTTGTAGCTTGTCAGCTTATGCATTTATAATTTCAGAAGCTTAATAAAGATCTTGAAAAAAATGGTAATGATTTTTCACTTAAAAAATTTCTTAGGAAGAATTAATTTCATCAATAAATAAAAAAATTGCCGTTGTATTACAACGATGCAAACTTCAGTATCATCTTATAACTTATTCAATTTTCATTTTTTTGTGTTTGTTGTCAAAATATTAATAAATATGCGATGGAAAAAAGGAATCGTAAAAATATAAATTTTTTTTTCATCGAGTTCGACAAAACGCTCAAAATGTATGTTTCTAGACCAGAATACCGCCTTAATCCTTAATCCGAGATCTACCAACAGCAACGACTGACGTCCAGAGCACGTAGTGCAACGTTCTTCAAATCGTCGATGCTCGTTATTGGATTTTTCGAGAGATAAAAAACTTTGAGGCCCGTCAGATGATTTATCGATGCTATATCACCGATCACAGCGAATTCATTGTCACTGAGATCGAGTTTTTGCAATTTCGTCAATTGTCCAAGATCATCGGGCAGTGATCTGAGCCTGTTGTGAGCTAAATTAAGGTACTGCAGATCAGTGAGATCATTGAGCTCATTGGGAATCGTCTCGATGACATTTCTCGACAGATCCAATTGTTGTACCTGATGAAATACAAATAACAGATCAATCAGAGTGACGATCGGAATGATCGACGATCGATGAATCAAGATATCCTCCAAAGAAGCAGGGTTGCGAAATTTGTAATGTAAAAATAATGCATTATTCATTACTTTTAGAATGTGTAGTGGAAAAAATTTTAATTACCAATTACAATGTAGTGTGTAATGGAAGAAAATTTCATGACTCATTACAATGTAGTGTGTAATAGCAAAAATTTCCATTACCCATTGCAACGTAATGTGTATAATGGACAAATCTTCGATTGCAATTTTGGGAATGGAAAAATATAGATGAATAATTTATTGCAATTTTGCATTACATTTTAATGACTTAGGTAATGTAGGTGTAATGGGTAATGGATTTTTTTTTCATTGCACACTACATTGTAATGACTTAGGTAATGTAGGTGTAATGGGTAATGGATTTTTTTTCATTGCACACTGAATTGTAATGTGTAATGGAATTTTTTTCCATTACACACTACATTGTAATGGGAATTTTTTCTATTATATACTACATTGTAATGGGTAATGAATTTTTTTTGCATTACATACTACATTGTAATGAGTAATAGAAATTTTTTCCATTACACACAACATTGTAATGGGTAGTCGAATTTTTTTCCACTACACAATACATTGCAATGGGTAATGAAAATGGCAATGCATTACAAAAAGTAATGCATTACGTGCAACCCTGCAAAGAAGTCAATTTTGGTTAATTAAGATGACGTTACTTACCAGATCACTTAGATTAGGAGGATATTCCTCAATTCCTTGATCCGCACAAACTATTCTACGAGGTTCGTGATGAAGATAGCAAGAACACTTTGTCGGACACGTATTTTCACCAATGATCACTCGAAAACAGACGACAAGGAGCAAAAATGCTGAAAGAGCACCAGAACTAATATTCTGAGGGCAGATCATTCGTGGATCACGTTTTTTCTTCATTTCGAACGAAAATTTCCTCTGTCATCACGCAATACATTCTAGAAAACTGATGATGTCATTGTAGCGCGATGGATCAACGAGGCAACGATTTTGCTTTGCCGCTTCAAGCCTTAACCTCGTAAAAACGCGATCATGGATAATCCAGCAAAGTTTATCGACTATTATCGTCGATTTTGAAAGAATAATTTTGTCAATTTTCTGTGACTTTCAATTCGTGGCAAAAGCGCCTGCAAATTCCATCGTGAAACTCTCGAAATATCGAAGAGTCGTTGTGTCGGACACCCGAGAGTTAAAACTACTAACTTATCTTTGATAAAGCAACGAGAGACCCCCTTCTCCAGATAACTCCCGTGAGATAACGCGCGTTGGGTTTGGCTGTGTTAACGCATATAACGAGTAAAAAAACATACCTTTAGGTTCATCGAGGCCAGGTGTGCATAAGAGAAAATACATGAATCAGGTTATTCCGAGTCAGATCGACCCATGATTCTCCAAACTGTTTCTGATTTTTAATTTCTCGGGATTAAATGTTCTTCCTGTCTGATAAAATGTTTTCAAATCTTTGCAGATTTTCCCCAGCCCTACGATTCAAAATTTCATCAAAAATATTTTTCGAAGTACTTTTTCTCCCTCCAAAATAGACTTTTTCAACGAAAACTCTTTCTGATTTGAAATCAATGGAAGATTTTACCATTTTCCACCAAACCATGATCTTAAAACAAGGAAAAGAAAGAATTCGTGCATTTTTTTTGCCACTTTTAGGAAATTTCAATATAGCGAAATTTCAAGCCACTTAAAAAATTTACAAAAATCGACGGTCCAACTTTAAAAATCAGCTAAAAATTAAAATAATGTCGGAATCGGGTGAACAAAGCGGCACTTTGGAGCTTCAACTATTACGAAAAGAATGAGTCGAAATTCTATTTGCAAAATAAATTAGTCATTTTAGTAAACAGATTCAATTTTGGACAGAATGGAAGAAAAAAATTTTTTAGCTAATTTTTTGCAAACCTTATATCGATATATTTTTTGTGCCCCTGAGCACGAATCTACCAATAGTTTTCTCAAAAAATCAAAATTCTTCACAATTTTTATCAAAAACACCCTTTTGCCCAATTTCGGCTCCATTTTCGAAAACCTCAAAATCGCGAAATTTCAAGTACTCATAACTTTACGGTTCGACTGATTCCAAAATTTCTTTTTCGCACTTAAAGGCTGTAACTAAACTTAGAGAATGGCGTTTGGTTCATTCTGATAACTAAGTTTTTGGAGAAATGAGAGCAGTTTGAAAATCTCCGAAAAAAATGGAAAGGGGTATGTATGCAAAAATTAGCAAAAATCGATGATCGAACTTTAAAAATCTGCCAAAAATGGAAAAATTATCAGATTTGGATAAACCAAGCGGGGTTTTGAAGCTTGAACGATTACAAAGAGAATCGGCTGTGAACAAAGTAAAAATTCCACCCAGAAAATAAATTAAAAATCATTTTAGTGAAGAGATTCAATTTTTGGCAAAATGCGAAAAAAAAAATATTTTAAATTTATTTTTTAAAGCCTTATATCGATGTTTTTTTCCCCTCTGAACACGAATATACCGATGATTTTCCTAAAAAATCAAAATTTTTATAAATTTTCATCAAAAACAATTTTTATATGCCCTAAATTTCATTAATTTATTCAAAAAATGGCATCACGTCATTTTGATCTTAAACATAACAGCTAAGCTCAAAAAGCCTCCGACAATTGTCAAAATCATCCAAAGAGCTGAAAGAAAATCTGCAACATTTTTGAACACTTTTCGCAATGTGAAGAATATTTCCTGTCAAGCAGTCCTCGAAAATCAAGAGGTCCTGAATTCAGGGACTGAAATTAATTGACCTGACATAAATCTTACAGCTCGACTTAATTAATTCAGTCATTATTCAAGTCATTAATTAAGTCAACTTAATTAATAAAGCTACCCGACAGTACTTAAATTTTAATAAATCTGTAAATTATTGTACATAAAATAGTGAAGAGAATAGAGAAGAATATGTTTCTATCATAATGATAGAAATAAATAAAAAGATACTTGTTGTCTTTAAATTAATTACAATTAATCCGGAGACCCTCATTACCCCAAATACGTATGAAAACCATTGAGTATAAAATATTTATAAGCATCGTGTAATAAGGCACGAAAGATGTTGATAAAAATAAATAACATTCATCAGCAATTCGTTCTTCTGAATTGAAGAAAAAATATACCATAAAATGGCAACAATGCGAATACGAGACAGTATGAAATGTACGGGAGAATTCAATTTACATTTATTTCCAATATTTGTTGAATGGGTTAGAGCAGGTGTCTCTGTATCGTTCGTTTTTTCTCGATTTCAGTCGCCCACGGTCGTCGAACCCCATTATATCGCATTTCGAATAATCGATCGTTCCATCTTATCGGTCGAGTGGGCGATGAAAAGTAGTAAAAGCCAAGGAAAAATTTTTCAAATTGCATAATGCCTCTTCGTCATTTTTTTATGTACCTCAAGTTTAACTTGACAAAGAATATACATTATTTCTAATAAACAATGTATTTCTTCAGTGAAAAATTTGGCAAATCCCGACATTATCACCGAGAAATGATTTATTTGGTTTTAATTGGGCCCAAATTCAAATCAATTTTTTTAATTCATTAAAATCAAGTAAATCTCTTTTCTGGCTTTATTTAGCGAATAACGTCCATTAAATTAGCTCAGCCGAATGTGAATAGTAATAATAATTTTTTTTCAATAGCATCGAATTTAGTACTCGTCTTATGCTTTCGAAAAACGTCATTGGCCATTTTATCAAAACAAACCCTCAATCAAAAAACGGCCCTGAGCCTTAAGAGAAAAATCAAGCAGCAGAATCAGATTTAAACCAATCTTTTTGGCTACTTGAATTATTCGCTCTCAAGATATCTTGTGTTGAATTTTACGAATTTTTCTAAAAAATAAAAAAACTTCAACAATTCTCAAATAAACTCCAGCTCTAAATTTTCCCTCAAAACAAACCATTTCTCGATTTTTCGTCCTTTGCCGAACGTTCGAATCATTATTTACCGCCATTGGCGACAATTAGACAGAAAAGACTTTCAAAAATGTAAACACAACGTTGTTGACGTAAACGACGTTTTTCTCCGTCGTTGTGCAAATTCTCTCGGCACTTTGATTAATTTCACGTCATCGCAATCGATTTCTTCTCAAGGTATAAGTTACGTAGACGATTGTACCGCCGAGAAGACTAACGCCAAAAATTGCCGCCATGACAATCATCCAAGTTTTGCTAACTTCGAGGTGCTCCTCAACCGTCATATTTCCCCTCCACGAGGAACCGCAAATTTCCCACCATGATTTTCCCTTGGCCCTTTCCGGACTTTGACAAACGAGATTGCTGGTATTCGTCTTCTGTCCGAGCGCCAGATACAAATAAGGGTCATAGAGTTCGGTGCAATTGCATCGCCATGGATTATCGTCAAGTTCAATGTCGACGAGAATTCGGTTGTCGATGAAAATCGCTGGATCGATTCCCCGGGACAATTGATTTCCTTGAAAGTCGACGAACAAAATGGAAGAAAGAAGAAAATAAAAAAGTCGTGATTTTTTTTGGAGAAGGGATTCAGACCAGATTCTGTACCTTTGAGATCCAAATCCATCAGATTTGGATCACAAAGGAACAGATTTGGAACAAATAGAAGGAGAAAGGAGAAGAGAAAAATCGTGGATTCTTTTGGAGAAGGGATTCAGACCAGATTCTGTACATTTCAGATCCAAAGCCATCAGATTTGGATCTCAAAGGAACAGATTTGGAACAAATAAAAGAAGAAAGGGGAAGAGAAAAATCATGGACTTTTTTGGAGAAGGGATTCAGACCAGATTCTGTACCTTTGAGATACAAATCCGTCGGATTTGGATATCAAAAGAACAGATTTGGAACAAATAGAAGAAGAAAGGAGAAGAGAAAAATCGCGGATTTTTTTGGAGAAGAGATTCAGAGACCAGATTCTGTACTTTTGAGATCCAAATCCATCAGATTTGGATCTCAAAGGAACCGATATGGAACAAATACAAGAAGAAAGGAGAAGAGAAAAATCGTGGATTTTTTTGGAGAAGGGATTCAGACCAGATTCTGTAGCCTTGAGATCCAAATCCATCAGATTAGGATCTCAAAGGAACAGATTTGGAACAAATAGACGAAGAAAGGAGAAGAGAAAAATCGTGGATTTTTTGGGAGAAGGGATTCAGAGACCAGATTCTGTACCTTTGAGATCCAAATCCATCGGATTTGGACTCAAAGGAACAGATTTGGAACGAATAGAAGAAGAAATGAGGAGCGAAAAATCGGGGATTTTTTTGGAGAGGGATTCAGAGACCAGATTCTGCACCTTTGAGATCCAAATCCATCAGATTTGGATTTCAGAGGAACAGATTTGGAACAAATAGAAGAAGAAAGGAGAAGAGAAAAATAGTGCACTTTTTTGGAGAAGGGATTCGGACCAGATTCTGTACCTTTGAGATCCAAATCCATCGGATTTGGATCTCAAAGGTACAGATTTGGAACAAATAGAAGAAGAAAGGAGGAGAGAAAAATCGTGGATTTTTTTGGACAAGGGATTCAGACCAGATTCTGTACCTTTGAGATCCAAATCCATCAGATTTGGATTTCAAAGGAACAGATTTGGAACAAATAGAAGAAGAAAGAAGAGAAAAATAGTGCACTTTTTTGGAGAAGGGATTCGGACCAGATTCTGTACCTTTGAGATCCAAATCCATCAGATTTGGCAGACCCGAAAAGCTGTTTCTCTTCAATCTCGTTAATTTATTGTGGCTGAGACTGAGTATCCGCAAAGTTGTCGATATAAATTCGTCGCAATCGCCCGACAAAAGATTTCTACTGAGATCAAGATCCCTCACTTTCGTCATGTCCGACAAATCCCAAAATCTCCGATTAACGATTAAATTATTCGTCAAATTAATCCTGAATGCGACTGTCCTGAGCATCGGCAACGAAACGATCTTATTGTCACTGAGATCGAGCTCATCGAGTGACGATAATTCCTCGAACGACGTTACGTTTATCGACGTTATCGAGTTCAATGACAAATCAAGGTCGCGCAAATGTATCTTACGTTCGAACCAAGCGTTCTTCACAATCTCGAGCGTGTTATTATCGAGATTCAGGCGTTTTAGGTCATTATTGTTCGAAAATATGACGTCGGGCATTGTGACGAGTTCATTGCCACCGAGATCCAGATACGCGAGATGCGTTAATCCCGTGAATGCGTCGAATGACAACTCCCTCAATCGACAATTCTTCAGCACGAGATTCGTCAGATTTTCGCTCTTCAATTTTCGCACTGTACTCAGGGGATTTCCCGTAAGGTCGAGGCTCTTCAAAGAAGGCAGAGAATCGGGCAAGATATCGTTGATTTCTTCAATCACTGTCGATTAAATTCCGAGTTTTTTAATTTTGTATTTAATTTTTCGCTGTGATAGTAACGAACAATAGAAAAGGAAGTAGCCATTCTAAATTTTGTGGGTAATAGAAAAACCGGAAACCTTTGCTTTCTGTAGAATATGAGCCGTTTAAATATGCAATTTTATCAGATTGGGATTTTTAAATTATAGGGGAAAGGTGTTAAAAGCGTAAAAAATGATCCCCAATGAATTTTACTTTGTTGTGGATGTCACTTTTATAGTGTTTAAGTCTGTATTTTTTATAATAAAATGACACAAAAATATCTTAAATTATTTCAATTTAATACGAGGTGCTCAGGGATCATTTTATCCCGTAAGGGGATCATTTTACCTCAAATAGGGGGGAATCGTTTTGTCCGAAGGTTTGAACAAAATGATTGTAGAATTTTAAAATAACATTAAAAAATTCAAAATTGAAAGTTTTAATAAATTAAATTTTTTTCGATACAGCGGAAAAAATAAAAAAGTTTTTGTTCTTATGTTTTTTTTTGTTTGATGAATATTTTTTGAGATACAGTGTCCGTAATGGAAAATTGAAAATCCTGAAAGGACCCCTAAACAGATCTAAAAAAAATCACAGACGTTTCTTTTGACGAATATTTTAAACTGGCAGATTTTGAAAAAAATTGGGCAGGTTGAAAAAAAGTGGCCCAGTTGATGAAGAACGCTTCATATATATTGATGGAAGAAATTATATCTCGATCTTTCATATTGAAAGAGCATTTTTTTCTTGACCGGATTGAGTCCAAGACTGTTTGTATTTTATAATGAAATTAAACAAAAATATGTTGAATCATTTCAATACAATAACAGGTGCCCAGGGATCATTTTACCCCATGGGAGGAACATTTTACCTCAAATGGGGAGAACCGTTTTTTTATCCAAAGGCGCGTACAAAATAATTCTTTTGTAGAACTTCAAAATAAAATTTAAAACTTCAAAATTGAAAGTTTAAATACTTTTCAGAATCGTAAAAGTATTAGTTAAATAATTAAAGTTTTACTATATATTGATGGAAGAAATTAATCTTGACCTTCGTATTGAAAGAAAATTTGTTCCTTGAAGGGATTAAGTCTAAGACTGTGTTTTTTATAATAAAATTAAATACAAATATGTTGAGTCATTTCAATTCAATAACAGGTGCTCAGGGATCATTTTACCCCATGGGGGGGGGATCATTTTACCTCAAATTCGGGGAATCGTTTTGTCCAAAGTTTCGTACAAAATGATTGTTTTGTAGAACTTCAAAATAAAATAAAAAACTTCAAAATTGAAAGTTTAAATACTTTTCAGAATCGTAAAAGTATTAGTTAAATAATTAAAGTTTCGCTATATATTGATGGAAGGAATTATATCTTGATCCTACATATTGAGAAAAAGCATTTTTCCCTTGAATATCATTTTGCATATCATTCCCTTATAAATTCATAATCAGCGGACTCAGCCATTTTTGGTCTCGTCAGAGACTTATCAGAGGCGAATTAAAGTGCGAATAGACACGACGGCCATAAAAACAATTATTTTCTCATTGGAAAATATGATGGTAACATTTTTTTACCGCAATTATCAGCTTCGAGAGTAAGGAGGGAATCGACCCGAAGACCTTTGAGGCTCTTTAGAGGATTCCCCGACAACAAGAGCGATTCGAGATTGGGCAATTCATTGATCACGGATACCGATTCGATGTCACTTATTTTATTGTTCACGAGATTAATGTACCCGAGTCGCGTCAAATTAGCGACATCACTCGGTAAATTCGTCAGTCTATTGTCCTCGAGATCGAGGATCTCGGTGTTGTTGGGCCGAAGATTCGTCGTCGAGATAACCTCGAGATTGCGATGCCGCAGATCAATGATCAACGGTGGACGAATCTGACGTGAAAATGATCGAGCGATTAAATTAACTACCGCAAACGATATTGGGGCAGAATAAAAAAAAGGAAAGATCACACTCACCGCATGTTTGAAGAATTTTCGAAAATATCGTCCATGAGAGTCATTTGCGGGATCTGTCAACGCGCTCATATTGTGACTGTCACAATGACACTTCGAAGGATACCAATCAAAAAGTATCATCACTGCGAGACAGGAGATGGTTAAATATTTGACAAAATATCTCATCTCGCGATTAATTCGTCAATCGGTGAAAATAATTTGCCAATCGACAAAATAACGAATATAAAGTAGGTTAGGCCAAAAACAGGATTGAGGATCGAAAACTAAATAGTTTGTCAGAGAACTTCATTGCAATGGGAATGAGTTATAAAAAAAAATCAGAATTACTGAAATGACGTGTAATAATTGACCACGATCAAGGTCGATTTGACCTTGTCCATTTTTGAACAAGTATTGTGACCAAACTATCGATCGGAAAAATCTCAAAAAATTACCGAAGATCCTTCAAACATTATAGTTGATATATTGAAAATTAGTTTATAAAAAATCAAATGACTATATATTCAAAAAAATTCACAGAGAAGAAAAAAGAAAAGTGGTCTCGGGCTCGTTTTGACCCAGTGTGACTACGGAACGTTAAGGGAGTATTCTGGTCTAGAATGTTGACAAAATCGATTTTTTTTGCATTTTCTTAAAGATTAAACCTTCAAGAATATATCCTCGAAGGGAAATTTTTTAATTACAATAATGTACAGAGTTATATCTATTTTAATGACGCAGCAAATCGGACTACAGACGTTTTTCTCAAACCACTTTTTTCAACACGGTTAACATGATATCTCAAGTAGGGATGTTCGATTCCGATTCGATTCTTTAAAAGATCGATCCTTTTGTTCAAAAAATCGATCTTTTGAACCGATTCTTTTCTTTTCGATCTTTCGGTGAATCGACTGTTGACCTTAAAAATCGAAAATTCGATTTTTTTATTACATTCATTATCTATCAAAGAGATAGGCAATTAAATAAAGATTGACAAAAGTCTATGAAACATCAACGTCAAGCTTAAAAAAAAAGTATGTGAAAACTTTGAAACGTGAGAAAAAGAGTAAAATAAATTAAAAGTAAAAATATTGAAATCGTGATCCAACGAAAAAAATAATGGAGATTACAAATATACAAAATATCGCAAGACAATAGAAACTTATCTAATAGAAAAAAGTCTCATTTGTTAAATATATTCATAATATTTTTAAGAATATATTAAAAAGTGCAAATAAAAACTGCTTTATATTTGTTAGTTTTGTATTCATCATTTTGTATTACAAATAAATTAATCCAATTTAATCATTTTCCATAGCAAAAACTTAATAAACAGTTACGTAAGCTTTAATTAGCAATTAATTTTTGTAACGATTTTTCAAAATCGATTCCTACGAAATCGATTCTTTGGATTCGATTTTTCATGAAAATCGATTTTCTTGATTCGATTCAGAATTGATTGGAAAATCGATTCTTTCCAAAGAATCGAACATCCCTAATCTCAAGTTTTACTCAACAGATTTACTTCAAATTTTTTACCAATCTTCAGTGTATAACTCTCTATTAACCCTACCAATTTTGTATCCATATTTTTTTATTATTGTAAAAAAATTAAAAACTATGAAAAAAAGAGTCGAAAAACGCCTTTTTTGTTCAGACAGCAGATATTTTGCGGAATTTTTTTTCCGTTCAGAGGCAATAACGATGCTCGTACTAATTGAAAATATTTTTTTTTTCATTTTGTATCGGATGACTAAAAAGGCTGCGACCGTGTCAACCAGCAGACCCCTTTTTTTGTACCCCCAACTTTGCCAGCTTTAATTTATTTCATTTTTTTTCTTGACATGTTTTTTTGTTTATTGCCAAAATATTAATAAATATGATTTAAAAAATTGGTAACAAGATATTTTTTTTATCGAACACGACAAAATGCTTAAAATGTTCTCTAGATCAAAATCCTTTTCTTAAAGGGAGATCTTGCATCAGCTCTGCAGGTCACAAAATTTAATTTTTTCTCAACGTCCACAAAAATGTAGTTTCGACTTGGCAAGCCCAAATTTTACTTACATTTTTAGTTTTTCGTTGAAAAAATAGAATTCCAATTTTTTTTCAAGGGAGATGATTTTTCGTTGCGGAAAAATTAGACGTTTGAAAAGTTGGAGGGTCGGAATATTTGAATGGTCAGTCCGTCGGAAAATATAAGACATTAGATAAATACCATGAGTATCCCAAAGCCGATATTGAGCGCGGTCTCCGCGAGGTCTAAGCCTCTCTCGGCTGACCCATGCGGATATTTTCCCCTTTGCAACGTTATACGCATTTATATATTTATATATAAAGGGCAATAGCCGTAACTCCGCGCAGACGACGACGACCGCGATGACAAGAGCGTGGTTTTATTTTCTCCTTATCGTTGCTTTTAAATCCTCCCTGGGAGAGGACTCCATCGATTTATATCTCCTCGGAGTCTCGACAGGATCCGCGAGTTATTTTCAAACTCGAGGATATTCGAGACAAATTCCCTCTCAGACTAATTATAGTAATAATGATAAGCCACTAGATAACAATATATCAACTATCCACGTATCAGAAGAAAAAAAACAAAAATAACGTTCCATCAAATTTCTCATCACCAATAATTGGAATTCATCCTCAATCTTCCGGATCTGTCATTCATATTTTTTAATTCAAATTGCAATCGTTTTATCGTGACGAAATTTCCATAAACATCCCTTATTTTTAAATGAAATGAATGACCAAAAATATTGAAAAAAAATGTGCTACGTGAAAGGCGGGAAAATTCAAAATAAATGGGACACGGATTTGTCCTTTCTCGAGCAGCGGGGCAAAAGTTCAAGGGTGAAAAGGGAGAAAAAAATAAAATCTCTCGGGAGAGTCCCTTTGTCGCCGTAATTCTCTGCAGAGTGACCGAGGGGTTGTTTCAACCCCAGCGTTCGAGCGAGGGTGGAAAAAAAACCCTAACAACTTACCCGCGCAGGTCAAGCGGAAAAGTTTGGTGCAAAAGAGCTTCGGAGCATCAGGTTGTGTGTTTTTTCTCTTTTTTCATTATTTCAGCGCTGAATGGAGGGGTAAGTCACACCCTAACTGGTGGCTCGTTGGGAACGCGTCGATGGCTTAACCGGCGCCGGCGCTTAACTCTCGCGAGCTTATCCTCGATGGTGGTGGTAAGAACCGAGGATAAATACGTGGGTGGTTGGTCGCACAACCGCATTCCCTATTCTACCTGTTGATACCGACCAGGCCAAACCCCTTTTAGAAGGGATATTCACAAATCCGCCAGAGCTTTCCAACATCCACCCTCGAGTGTTTGGATATGGTCACGCCTTTCGGTTTCCTCACTCCTATCGCACAAACGACGTTCATTTTCATTTTTCCCTCGCACTTTCCACGTATTTCCAATTAAAATCAACCCTCAGATTAGGCAAATTCAAAGTTTTGATTTTTTGATCCCATTAAAATCGATGAAAATCGTGTAGTTGAATTTTCGAACGTTCAGCTGAACCAGAATCCAAAAAACGCATTTTTTAAGGAAAAATTGAAATACCCTCAGCGCTATTTGGTAAATAATTCTTTCGATTAATGAAAAAAACTTAAAAAAATTAATCATCAAGTTTGAGCAGGATTTTTCCATTTTTTAGGTTCGTCGATTTTTTTCTTCAGCTGAACGATAATTCGAAAAGGTATTTTTGAAGAACAAAAATTGAAATATCATCAGAGATGCTTGGTAAATAATTCTTTGGATCAATGGAAAAACTTAAGAGAATTAATCAAGTTTCAGCAGGATTTTTCATTTTTTAGATTTGTCGATTTTTCGTTCAGCTGAATGATAATTCGAAAAAGTATTTTTTATAAAAAACAATTGAAATACCCTCAGCGATTCTTGGTAAATAATTCTTCGGATCAATGGAAAAACTTTAGAGAATTAATCATCAAGTTTTGGCAGGATCTTTCAATTTTTAGATTCATCGATTTTTTGTTCAGCAGAACGATATTTCGAAAAGGTATTTTTTAAGAAAAAAAATTGAAATGCTCTCAAAGATACTTGATAAATAATTCTTTCGATCAATGAAGAAACTTTAGAGAATTAATCACCAAGTTTTAGCAGGATTTTTCAATTGTTAGATTCGTCTATTTTTTGTTCAGCTGAACGATAATTCGAAAAGGTATTTTTTAAGAAAAAAAATTGAAATACCCTCAGCAATACGCGGTAAATAATTTTTTCGATCAATGTAAAAACTTTGGAGAATTAATCATGAAGTTTTAACAGGATCTTTAATTTTTTTTAGATTTTTCAATCGCCTGAACGTTCGGATCTTCAAGTCCATCACAAATGAACTAAAATTTGGGGAGAATCGATAGGAAATCAATGATGCTCATTGCATTGATAAAAATAAATTCCTATCCCATCCTTTCAACAAAAGTCGTTTCTGAATCCACTGACAAATATCCGAGAAGTCTATCTTCGTACATTGGGAACAATTTGAAGATTTCACTCGCGGAAAATCATCCCCCGAATCCGAAGCTCAGAGAAATCGAGCCCTTAGGGGTTGAAACGAGCACCCTCGAGAGCACAGATAGCTATAATTAAAATTCGATCAGACGTTGGGCGTATAAAAACTCCGTTTATTCGTACATAGAAATTGAGTTTTCTCTCATATTCGGTTATAGATAAAGGTGCGGTCGAAGAACTTGCGCCCCGTATACGCATTATATGTACTTCGGTTCCAGAATCGAGTACAAAAAGAGCGGCTGAGCGAGCAAAAAAAACGGGGGCGAGAAAAAAGAAAGGGGTGAGAAAGGAAACGCCGGAGATATCGAGAAAGAAAGAGATGTTTCAGGCCTGAGAAACATGGCGAGGAGGGGTTGAAGAAACACATAATAACGGGGTGGTTCGCGTTTGTATATCTGTATTATTTGTGTTTTTGTGTGTGTGAGAGAGAAGGGGATGAAGAGGGAAAAAAACGCTTTAAGGGGGGTTGAAAACGGAAAAGATGGTGCTGGGCGCTTCTTGGCTGCTTCTCTCGCGACTCTCGCGTTTATATATATTTTTAACGCCTTCATTTCCGCTCACGGGGACACCGGAAATAGCGACACGATATCTCGCGGTGTTTCAAGTATTGATCAGTTCGGTCTGCCGCCGTACATCCGCCCGCTCCGGTAAATCGCAGGGCCGAGAAGAAAAAGACAGACAGGGGTTATTTTCTTCCTCCTTTTCCATCTCTCTGCCCGTCTGTATCTCCAATATCGCAGTATTATAGACTGCAGCAGACTGATGCAGAGCTTTTTCTTCCCCTTTCCGTCTCGTTTCGCCCCCTTCCCCCCCCTCCCTTTCTAGTCAATTTTTCGCTATTTTCAAGCTTCTCTCCACCATCCTTTAAGTCAAAACACGCTGTGCGGATCCATTCGTGATTTTTCTCATTTGGATAAATGGAACGTAAGGCTCAAAAAATAAAATTAATTATAATTAATCAATTAATAATAAAAATTCTAGAAATCTAAAAACTCAAAAAAAAATTAAACATCTTTTTTCGCATTCTGGCCAAAATATCTTCAGAAAAATGGCTGAGATTTTTTTTCCGATCGAAACTTCGACTTATACATGCACTTATTCTCTTGGCAATTATTCACTGAGAGAAAAAATTACCAGAACCGATGAACTAAAGTTTTGAAGGCAAAAAATCATTTTTTTCATTATTTGCCAAAACGTATTAGATTGGTTCCCTTATATATTTACTTGCCCAACCCAATTTTACTAACCCAAATAAACCCAAAACATATTAGATTGGTTCCCTTATATACTTACTTGGTTCATTTTTTTCAGTCAATTCCATAAATTCCTGTTTCAATCAACGAATTTACTTGAATCTAACAATATGTTATCAATTATATGTAATATGTTGTTTGAATCAAGAACACATTTTATCATTCAAAACATGCACATCTTTTAATACAGGAAGCACTGAGAAAAAAAATGTGTTGAATCAACAAATTAATTAGTCCAATCAACGGGAAAAATGATTTATTCTATCAAATGCGTATTTATTAATTGCTGCTAAACATTTTATAAAAAATATATAGCCCTTGCCAAATAATTTAATATGCATAGTTTAGTGACCCCCAAAAAAGATAAATAGAAAAAAAGACAAATCTGCGCCAATTCTCCGATCTAATTTCTAGCTGTCCGACCGAGAAGAAAACATTTAAAAAACCAGTTTTTTAATTTTTAACAATTTATGTATACTATTTAAGTACACTATAGAAATGATAGTTCTTTGCTTGAAGGAAATAAAAATTTAATCATTCCAAACAAATATTCTATTGGAATAAAATAATGTGTTCCTTATCTTACTACAGCTTCTTTTAAAATAATCACAATCAAATTTATATCTAATAAATATAGAAAATACTAGAAAAATATTTTTAGAAGTAAAATAATGATGAATTTATTGCACAGAAATCACTTTGTTCGAAACAAATTATTTGATATTGATGTCGTTTTTCAGATTCAAATAATCTCATGCTTATGATGCAATCAATCTAATTAATCCAATGAATGCAAATTTATTAAAATCTATTTGAGTAAAGATATTTTCAGAAGTACAATAATGATGAATTTATTGCAAAGAAAAAATTTTGTTCGAAAAAAATAATTTCGTATTGAATTCGTTTTTTAGATTCAAATAATCTAATGTTTATGATGCGATAAATATAATTAATCTAATAAATACAAATTTAATCAAATCTATCATGCATTTAATTGTTACTGTTAAATAAGAGTTTAATATAATGGAGCAATAGATCCGTGAAAATATTTTTTTAAATGAAGAGTGATTTTCTTGGTTCAACAAATGAATAATCGTATTTAATTTAATAAATAAATTTATTAAATTTATTTAATAAATAAATGCATGTTCTCAAATTCAATAATTTTTTCTCTCAGTGTTGTATAGCTTTAAAACCTCGTGCAAGTCAACAATTATGAGGAAAAAAAGATTGCCAAGCGAAAACGATAAAGATATTTTGGGAACAAATGACACGTGGAAATTGAAACCGTTTTCAAATTCAAATGTTGGAAAAACATACGAGCGAGCCACAGTTTTATTTCCTTATGAGTCAGGCAAACGTGGCAGCCATCGGCCAATGAAATTTCGATAGCTCAACGGTTGCTGATAATGATTCTAGAAATAGTACTCCAGTCAACTCTCGCCACCGCAAAGATGCGCAGATGGAAGCAGTTTATAAAAATCATTGACATCCCAATTTTTTCATCATTTCAGGGAACGCACCCACAAAGGCCGACCATAATTAAATTCGACATGTCCATCACTCACGGTTTTGTGATATTCTGTCTTTTTGCCGGAACTTCGAGTTATTCGCGATTCCGGCGAGAGAATGTGGTTGCTTCTTGTCCATCGGTCGAGACTTTTTCGGGATTCAATCAAACCAAGGTACGTTCAATTGCCAACTAAATAATAAAAAAGGACGTTTCAACGAAAGTTTCGTTCGTTTGTGCCGTAAAAAATATATAGATTTTCCGGCCTATCAATCCTATTCGGTCGAGTTTTTCAATTTTTAGAAAATCTTTCTCCCTCTGTACCTCGTTCTGAGTGCCTACACAAAGCATTTTCATATTATAGTCCAGTCATTCTAGACTTTTTCGATGCAATAACTCCGACAAAGGGGGAGATCGTTTTATCTACTTTATTGTGAGCATAAACCTGGGTTTTCCTTCTCGAGCGTGGACCGGAAGTTATAGTAATTTCAAAAGAAACATGCAAAATTTCCGTTATTCTCGAATAAGTCGTTCAGGACCAATCGTACAACCAAAGTAGTTAATATCAAACTTAGATATGAGGAAATTTCCTACAAAAATATAAAAAAATCATTGTTATACGACAAAAAATGGCTGAGCTAGCGCCAATAAACAATCGTCCAACTTTCGATAACGCTCGTTCCGAAAATATTAGACCTAGAAGATTGATTTTTTTTCCAAAATGTAGGTAATTTTATACTCTACAACGTCTATTCTTGGCATTTTTTCGATTAAGTAAACTGGAGAGAAGTTACAAGGCAAAGAAGGCTGGCGTGGCGGTCCCTTATGCTTGAAAATCACTATAAAGTCAAACTTTGATCGGCGCTGACTCAGCTAATTTTCATCGTCTTGGACTTTTTTTTTTTAGTTTTGTAGCAAATTTTATCTTCTTTATGATTGATCATAACTATTTTGGTCGTACGATCAACCATAAACGTTTTATTCAGGTATAACGCAAATTTTGCAGGTTTTTTGTGAAATTACTCGGCACTCGCTATAGCGTCTAACTTTGATCGGCGCTAGCTCAGCCAATTTATGTCGTATAATAATGATTTTTTTCAAAGTTTTCCAGGAAATTTCCTCATCTTTAAGATTGATAATAACTACTTTGGTTGTACGATTGATCCTAAATGACTTATTCGAGAAAAACGTAAATTTTGCATGTTTCTTTTGAAATTACTATAACTTCCGGTCCAAGCTCGAGGGGGAAAACCCAGGTTTATGTTATTGAGGTCACAATAAAGTAGATAAAACGATCTCCCGCTTTGTCGGAGTTATTGCAGAAAATAGCCGTTTTTTAGTCTAGAATGACTGTACTATTAAATCATCTTACAAATAAAAACTTTGAATGTTCAACTGTTTCGAATTACATTGATCGCAACGTCTTTCTCAGTGGCAACATAACTTTTCATCTCTCGTTCTCTTTTGAAATTGTTTTAGTACATGGGAACTTGGTACTTATATGCAATGATCAATTCCGTTAAAATGTTGCCGGATAGATGCAGTACTCAACATTGGACTGCCTTAGAAAATGGAAAATTATCAATCGTCGAAACTAATCTTGATGAAAGGTTGTAGACAATGATGAAAACTACTCTGATAAATTTTACGCTACTTGTATTTATGTATTTTTTTTCACTCCTTAAAATGAATGCAAAATGAATCACAGTGCTGATGGGAATAAAGAGGAACATTTGTGGATCACTCATGTACCCGATTCATCCAAACCGGAGCGATTCCATATGTGCTGGGCTGTTCAGCCTGAGTTTTGTTCTACGAATTCGATCTTGGTAACCGATTACATTTCCTACTCTGTCGAGTATTTCTGCGAGTTTTTAAGCACAAGCACAGGTGATGACTCGTAAGTCTAATCACAATCTTTACTAATTATCTTTTTGCAAATGTACTATTATTTTATTAATTAATTATCTTTATTAATTATTAGTTTTCTTTGTTAATTATCTCTTCATTAATTTTTTTTTTTTAACGTAGGCAGATGTACTGTTTGAACCGACAGCGAATACAATTTTCTTGTTTTTCGTGCTCTCTTCTTTGAGGAGGTTGAGGCACCCTTGTCAAATTTATTTAAAAATCGACTTTTGTGCCACAAATTCCAAATTTATTAAACAGATTTGTTATTACACAAATTAAAATTTATAAAAATTTTCAGTGCCACAAAAGTAAAGGTCATGACCAGGGAGCGAAACCCCCCGAAAGCTGCAATCTCGAAGGCGCTGTCATTTATAAGAGACCGCGGGTTGTATACAGCAGAAACTCTTTACCTGGAAACTAATCAAACCGGCTGTGAACAGGAATGGGCACATTCGAATGAAAAAGAATTCAAAAACACCGCGAAAATCCAAAATGTTGTTTCACTCGTTATTTCCATTGATATTAACTAACGAATTTATTTTCACTCGTTATTTATTCCAGTTTTAAATGACGAATGAATTTTCATTCATTATTCATTCCAGCTTCAAATGACGAATGGATTTTCATTCGTTATTTATTCCAGCTTCAAGTGTCGAATGGATTTTCATTCGTTATTTATTTCAGCTTTAAATGACGAATGGATTTTCATTTGAATCTGGAATAAATAATGAATTAAAATCCATTCGTCATTTGAAGCTGGAATAAATAATGAATGAAAATTCATTCGTCATTTAAAACTGGAATAAATAATTAGTGAAAATTCATTCGTCATTCAAAATTATAATAAATAATGAGTGGAAATTAATTCGTTATATGAAATTGTAATAAATAACGAGTGAAAATTAATTCGTCATTCGAAGCAACAAAAAATGATAAATACTAAACCATTCGTTATTGCCTGTGAATAAGCGCATCGATGTAGTATCGAATCACACTGAGAAAAAAAATGTTTGAATGAACTAAATCGAAAGTGTCAAATACGTTTAAATAAATATTTTCTTTGGTCTAACTAAATAATTAGTTTCTTGAATAATTCTGCGCTTCGGTTGACAGATCCGATGCAGAGCTTTTTCTTCCCCTTTCCGTCTCGTTTCGCCTCCTTTTCTAGTCAATTATTCGCCATTTTCAAGCTTCTCTCCGCCATCCTTCGAGTCAAAATACGCTGTGTGGCGTGTTTTCACGTTTTCGAAAACTTGGTCAAATGTGACCGTATTATTTTTTAATGCAATATTTTAACGGCTATTTTATGACATAAAATGATGTCAGCTTTATGCTTCTCATTCTATGCTGAAGACGAATTTTGTTCTGGGAATTTTGACTAAGCCCATGGACTTGTTGTTTTTTTGAAAAAATAAGAATTAGAAAAATTGAAATCAATCAACTATAGTTGTACGTTTGGAAAATACAAATTTTCATTTGATGCTCAGTTTTGAGTGAAGGTTTGTCGTAAAGATTCGTTAAATTTGTTAGAATTATGAATAGAGTAACCTAGATTTAGAACTACAAGAATTGAATAGCTCAAGTGATTCAAATAAATCCTCTCTCTTGTCCGAATAATTTTTTTCAAGTACGTCAATTAAAAAAATAAATAAAAAATAAAAGTAAATAATAAAAATAACAAATCTGTACATAGTAAGAATATACAATCCATTTTAGGAGAACAGTGGCCAAGTGGCTTGAGCGCGGGTCTCGTAATCCGCGGGACCCGGGTTCGAACCCCGGCGACACCGCTGAAAGATATTGGGACCCCACCTTAAATAATGGAATCCCAAAGACCTCATTGCGATGAGTGGGCGGTTGATTGCACGGTTTCGGTGAGGCCTGCCGACGTGGTTCTTATCGCTCGAATGGTGATTCATCTAACTGTGAAAGCAACTGGCTCACTGGATCACAATGGAGGAGGTAACTACCTAACCGACCGACGATAGTCGTGCTAGAGCGTGCTCGCACTGCTACCGACGGTTTCTTAGGTAGTTTACCGTCTGTATCAGTGAAGGCTTTTCTGCAGTTTTCCCTTCACTCTCGGCAGAATTGCAATACAGAATGGAAAAAGTGTAGGGTGCGGGCTGCAGCCCCGGCCTTAGTAGGAAGGGGGTGGGGTCAGTATAAAGCAAGGCTGTACGCTGGTAACGAACAAAATTTAATTTTTACAATCCATTTTTATCAATATCTTAGTTTATATTATTCGGTGAATTTATCGAGTCCAAACTCGGGAATTTAAGGAAATTATTTATTATTATTTATTTCTATACTTATTTTTATTGTTTCAAATTATTTTAAATCGATCCTTTTGAGGAAAAAGATTGTTTGAATAAAAGAGGATTTAATTCAATAACTTCAACTATTTGATTAACCCTTGCTTGACGCACTGGGATACAAAATACCCCAGGGCTAAATTTCCTTAATTTTGAGTACCTAAATTTGAAGAAAATGAGACCTATATTATATTTATTAAGCAAACTCAGTTGAATTTTTAACCATTTTTGTCGGAAAATAAAAAAGTTATAATATTTTCGTAAAAGTTGTCATTTTTTCAGTTTTTTGTGTATTTCAATTTTTTGATCATATTTAACTTCAATATTTACTATAAATCCTGTATAACTTTGGGAAGTAACCTCTTAGGAAGCTTTAAACAAATTTTCAAGCTAAAATATTAAATGGTCTACTTTTTATAAGAATTTTTACCGCTGGGGTAAAAACGATCCCAGTGTGTCAAATACGTTATCCTGCAGAAGTGTGTCAAGTAAGGGTTAAAATAATCCTGAATCTATAATTCTGTTCATAATTTCAACAAATTTGGCGGTACCTCAAATCTTCACATTATATTAAACATTAAATGAAAATTTCTTTTTTTAATACACTCAGTCAAAAAATTAAAGAAACAGCAAAATTTTCAAGATTTTTTAGCGATTTTCCAAAGGCTGTAGCTTGTTAATTTTGGTCGTAAAAATTTTCAAAAAAAGCATATTGAAGCTTGAATCTTCTGCTTTTGGAATCTTAAGTCAAATTTTTTTTATGGGCATCACCCTCGACGCAGTCAAAAGAAATATCACGGTAAAAATTTTCTTGAAATTTTTGCTTTTTTCAAAAAGGTCGATGATGGGCTTTCTAGTCAATTTTTTGCTATTTTCAAGCTTATCGCCACCATACTTTCAGTCAAAACACGCTGTGTCGATTCATTCGTGATTTATCTCATTTGGATAAACGGAACTTAAGGCTCAAAAAACAAAATTAATTATAATTAATTAATTAATTAATTAAATTCCAGAAATCTAAAAGCTCAAAAAAAATTAAACCTTTTTTTCGCACTCTGGCCAAAATCTCTTCAGAAAAATGGCTGAGATTTTTTTTCCGAATGAAACTTCGGCTTCTACTTACATGCGCTTATTCTCTTGGCGATTATTCACTGAGAGAAAAAATTACTAGAACCAATGAAATGAAGTTTTGAAGGCAAAAAATCATTTTTTTCATTATTTGCCAAAACATATTAGATTGGTTCCTTTATATATTTACTTGGTTCATTTTTTTCAGTCAATTCCATAAATTTCTGTTTCAATAAACGAATTTACTTGAATCTAACAATATGTTATCAATTATATGTAATATGTTGTTTGAATCAAGAACAGATTTTATCATTCAAAACATGCACGTCTTTCAATACAGGAAGCACTGAGAAAAAAAATGTATTGAATCAACAAATTAATTAGTCCAATCAACGGGAAAAATGATTTATTCAATCAAATGCGTGTTTATTAATTGTTGCTAAACATTTTATAAAAAATATATAGCCCTTGCCAAATAATTTAATATGCATAGTTTAGTAACCCCAAAAAAAGATAAATAGAAAAAAAGACAAATCTGCGCCAATTCTCCGATCTAATTTCTCTGTCCCACCGAGAAGAAAACATTTAAAAAACCAGTTTTTTATTTTTTAACAATTTATGTATACTATTTAAGTACACTATAAAAAAGATAGTTCTTTGCTTGAAGGAAATAAAAATTTAATCATTCCAAACAAATATTCTATTGGAATAAAATAATGTGTTCCTTATTTTAATCTCGTGCTTATGATGCAATAAATCTAATTAATCCAATGAATGCAAATTTATTAAAATCTATTTGAGTAAAGATATTTTTAGAAGTAAAATAATGATGAATTTATTGCAAAGAAATAATTTTGTTCGAAAAAAATAATATCGTATTGAAATCGTTTTTTAGATCCAAATAATCTCATGTTTATGATGCGATCAATATAATGAATCCAATGAATACAAATTTAATCAAATCTATCATGCATTTAATTGTTACTATTAAATAAGAGTTTGATATAATGGAATAATAGATCCGTGAAAATATTTTTTTAAATGAAGAGTGATTTTCTTGGTTCAACAAATGAATAATCGAATTAATACTTTCATTTAATAAATAAATTCATGTTCTCAAATTCAATAATTTTTTCTCTCAGTGTTGTATAGCTTCAAAACCCCGTGCAAGTCAACAATTATGAGGAAAAAAAGATTGCCAACCGAAAACGATAAAGATATATTGGTAATAAATGACACGTGGAAATTGACAGCGTTTTCAAATTCAAATGTTGGAAAAACATACGAGCGAGCCACAGTTTTATTTCCCTCTGAGTCAGGCAAACGTGGCAGCCATCGGCCAATGAAATTGCAATGGCTCAACGATTGCTGATAATGATTCTAGACATACTCCAATCAACACTCGCCACCGCAAAGATGCGCAGATGGAAGCAGTTTATAAAAATCATTGACATCCCAAGTTTTTCATCAGTTCAGGAAACGCACCCACAAAGGCCGACCATAATTAAATTCGACATGTCCATCACTCACGGTTTTGTGATTTTCTGTCTTTTTGCCGGAACTTCGAGTTATTCGCGATTCCGGCGAGAGAATGTGGTTGCTTCTTGTCCATCGGTCGAGACTTTTTCGGGATTCAATCAAACCAAGGTACGTTCAATTGCCAACTAAATAATAAAAAAGGACGTTTCAACGAAAGTTTCGTTCGTTCGTGCCGTAAAAATATAGACTTTTCGACTTATCAATCCTATTCGGTCGAGTTTTTCAATTTTTAGAAAATCTTTCTCCATACCTCGTTCTGAGTGCCTGCACAAAGCATTTTCTTGATAAATCATCTTACAAATAAGAATGTTGAATCTTCAACTGTCTCGAATTACATTGATCAACGTCTTCCACAGTGGCAACATAACTTTTCATCTCTCGATATCTTTTAAAATTGTTTTAGTACATGGGAACTTGGTACTCACATGGAATGTTCAATCCTTTCAATATAACGCACGGTCAATGCAATACTCAAAATTGGACTGCCGTACAAAATGGAGAATTATCAATCGTCGAAACTTATTTTGAAGAAAGGTTGTAGACAATGATGAAAACTACTCTGATCAATTTTACGCTACTTGTATTTATGGATTTTTTTTTACTCGTTAAAATGAATGCAAAATGAATTACAGTGCTGATGGGAATATAACGAAAAACATGTTCACCGCTCGTGTACTCGATCCATCCAAACCGGAGCGATTCCGTGTATGCATGCATGATCAGAACAACTATTGTTCTACGAATTCGATTTTGAAAACCGATTACATTTCCTACTCTGTCGAGCATTTCTGTGAGTTACTCACCAGAGACGACGGTGATATCTCGTAAGTCTAATCACGATCTTTACTAATGATCTTTTTGCAAATGTACTATGATTTTATTAATTAATTATCTTTATTAATTATTAGTTTTCTTTGTTAATTATCTCTTCATTAATTATTTTTTAAACGTATGCAGATGTACTGTTTGAACAAACAGCGAATACATTTTTCTTGTTTTTCGTGCTCTCTTCTTTGAGGGGGTTGAAGCACCCTTGTGAAATTTATTTAAAATACGACTTTTGTGCCACAAATTCTAAATTTATTAAACAAATGTGTTATTAGACAAATTAAAATTTATAAACAATTTTCAGTGTCCCAGAAATAAGGATCATGACCAGGAAGCGAAACGTTCCGAAAGCTGCAATCGATAAGGCGATGAAATTTATAAGACGGCGCGGGTTCAATACAGGCAATGATTACATGGAAACTAATCAAGCCAGCTGTAAATAAGCGCATCGATGTAGTATCGAATCACACTGAGAAAAAAAATGTTTGAATGAACTAAATCGGAAGTGTCAAATACGTTGAAATAAATATTTTCTTTTGTCTAATTAAATAATTGGTTTCCTGAATAATTCTGCGCTTCGGCTGACGGATCCGATGCAGAGCTTTTTCTTCCCCTTTCCGTCTCGTTTCGCCTCCTTTTTCCTCGCTTTCTAGTCTACTCTTCACCATCCTTCGAGTCAAAACACGCTGTGTGGATTAATTCGTGATTTCCCTCATTTGGATAAACGGAACGTCAGCGATGGACTCTCAAAACTGGTTTTTTTTTTACTTTTTCGAAAACTTGATCAAATATTTTATTGGCTATTTTATGACATAAAATGATATCAACTTTATGCTTTTTATTCTTTGCTGAAGACGAATTTTGTTCTGGGAATTTTGACTAAGCCCATGGACTTGTTTTTTGAAAAAATAAGAATTAGAAAAATTGAAATCAATTAACTATAGTTGTACGTTTGGAAAATACACATTTTCATTCGATGCTTAGTTTTGAGTGAAGGTTTGTCGTAAAGATTCGTTAAATTTGTTAGAATCATGAATAGAGTAACCTAGATTCAGGACTATTAGAATTGAATAGGTCAAGTGATTGAAAGAAATCCTCTCTCTTATTCGAACAATTTTTTTCAAGTACATCGATTAAAAAAATAAATAAAAAATAAAAGTAAAGTAAATAATAAAAATAACTATTCTGTATATTGTAAGAATATACAATCCATTTTTATCATTATCTTAGTTTATATTATTTGGTGAATTTACCAAGTCCAAACTGGGGAATTTGAGGAAATTATTTATTGTTATTTATTTCTATTCTTATTTTTATTATTTAAAATTATTTTTAATCGATTCTTTTGAGGAAAAAGATTGTTTGAAAAAGAGAGGATTTAATTCAATAACTTTGGTTATTTGATTAACCCTTGTTTGACGCACTGGGGTAAAACATACCCCAGGGCTAAATTTCCTTAATTTTGAGTACCTAAATTTGAAAAAATGAGACCTATATTATATATATTGAGCAAACTCAGTTGAATTTTCAACCATTTTTGTCGGAAAATAAAAAAGTTATGCTATTTTCGTAAAAGTTGTCATTTTTTCAGTTTTTTGAGTATTTAAATTTTTTTATCGTATTTGACTTTAATATTTACTATAAATCCTGTATAACTTTTAGAAGTAACCTCTTAGGAAGTTCTAAACAAATTTGCAAGCTAAAATATTAAATGGTATATTTTTTATAAGAATTTTTATCGCTGGGGAAAAAACGATCCCAGTGTGTCAAGTTACGTTATTCTGCGGAAGTGTGTAAGGTAATAGTTAAAATAATTCTGAATCTATTATTCTGTTTATAATTTCACCAAATTTGGCGATTCTTCAAATCTTCACATTACATTAAACATTAAATGAAATTTTTTTATTTTTAATAGAACAAACATTTACTTCAAATTAAGCACAAAATGGAAATTTTTGTTCAGACCCCCGCTCAAAATTGTCCAGCAATAACTGGGCAGCTTAAATCAATTTAACTGGTTGTTAACGTACGATCGGTTATTTTCGGCATCCCTAATTCTTCTATTTTTTCAATGTCCATACGGGAAGTTTTGGTACGTAAAACTCCAAACTTTGCAAACAGCATGCTTATTCACCGAGAAAAAGGTTTGGTAAAGTGAAACAAATTTGGCTTGAATTAACTAAACCCGGTGGTTACGGGTGGCGAACACACTGGTAATAGACTGGTACTTATCGGTGCTCAGTGGCTGTCTCGCTGGCGCGAGAGCGCGCGCCGATCGTCGCCACCTGGCGGATCTCGGGCGAAGTGCCGAGATCGTGGTACACGTACTATCGACTAAATGTGTTGTGGCCGCATTGAAATATTTAGTCAAATTTATCAAACAATCTGATCGACTTGAAAGCATTTACTATTCTTTTAAACTGGATGAATAGCTCAAATTAAAACTAGATTCTGTTGATGAGATGAAACATACAGTTGAAACAATGTTATTTACTTCCAGTAAATGACTAAATATTCGATTGAATGAGAAAACAAGTTGTTGAATCAATCGCGTTTGAAATCATTTTGATCCAATGTTGTAATTGCGGCACTGAGAAAAAAAATGGTTGAATGAACTAAATCTTTAGTTGCATACGCACGACTAAATATTTATTGGGTCTAACTAAATAATTAGTTTCGTGAATAATTCTGCGTTTCAGTTGACCAAAATATGATTCAGGTAAAAAAAATTGGGTTTGTACAACTAAATATTTAGTCGTGCGTATGCGACTAAAGATTTAGTTCATTCAACCATTTTTTTTTCTCAGTGGGTAAATGCGGTACACAATCGAAACATCGACACCAATTTTATTATTTCAACAACGGGGTAATCAAATCAAATATGTGACAATTGATTCAAACAAATTTTCCGTGATCGCAGCTGGTTAGTTGATATTACTAAACCTTTTTTTTTGGTGTTCGAGTTTACGTCGAATCCTTCGCCATCATAAGTGTAGCTAATGTATGTGTATAAACGCGTGTAGCATGACGAGAACGAGAGAGCTCGAAACAATTTTATTCCCTCATCGTTGAGTCTCTCCTTATACTCTGCGAGAGAAGAGATTTCAGGAGAGTTTGAGAGAGAGAGAGAGAGAGAGAGAGAGAGAGAGAGAGAGAGAGAGAGAGAGGGGGAGAGAGGGAGAGAGAGAAGGAGATCGTGTATTTCCCTTCTCGGTCTTTAAGCTCGAGGGTATAAATAGCGGCTTATCTTTTGTCGGCTTCGACGTCGCGTCGTTCTCGTTCTCGTCGTTTACTCTCTCTCTCTCACTCCCTTTTTCACCCCCAAACCAGAGTCTGCACAAAGCCAAAATCCTGTAGCGAACTCACAGTCTCACGATTTCTATTCTGTAAAACTGCTGACAAACAAAACGACGCGATTCGCCCGATTCGAGGGAGCAAATTTCACATCTCTCGCGCCCTCTTCCTCGTCCAAATGTCGATGTATCTGTAGATATAGGGTGTCACAAAAGTAACGGGACTCAAGGTCATTCTCATAGTCACTTTTGACGAGGAATTCAATAGTGACTTTATTATTTCAAATGGCAACTCCCTTTTTGGCATGGGCAGTCGTTAGAGCGGAAAATTTTACGTTCAATATGTACTTAGTTCATAGATACATTTTGACCTTGAAGGTCCTCTACGGTCAATTGAACAAGGTGTGGAGACCTCTGGGAATAGAAGTTTTTCAAATTCTTTCGTGAGGAGCAAATTTATTAATTTCAATAATGCGCATTAAGTAGTGACCTTGATGACCTTCAAGATGATTTCAAGGTCAACTTTAAAAAAAAATGAAAACCTGTACTTATAAGTTCTGAAATAAATCGTATTTCGAAAAAATTGATTGTTCTTTTACGAAACTTTTAATGTAAATGTAAAACTGTACTATTGATTTGGGAACTCAAAAATACAGGTTTCCATTTTTGAAAAAACAAAGCTTGACCTTGAAATCACCTCAAGGTCACTACAAAATGCGCCTCGTTAAAATTAATACCTTCGCTTGTTACGAAAGCATTTGAAAAGCTTCTATATCTTGCTTAAGATTGATTGACCTTTGCGGACCTTCAAGGTCAAAATATACATATGACCTAAGTATATATTTGTACGTAACATTTTCCGCTCTATCGATTGCCGATGTTAAAAAGGGGGTTTACGTTTGAGATAAAAAACATTGACATTGAAATAACCTTGGGGGTAATCGTCAAGGTCAAAATTAAGGTCACCATTGAATTACCATTAGCTGAGGAAATATTCAGCCGTCCCGTTACTTTTGTGACACCCTGTATACAACAAAACCTTCGTAACACACCGTTGCAATCGCGAGCTTTTACTCTCCCCGCCTTTTCGTCCCTCTCCCTTCGGCGAGCCCGTCCTTGTGTATGTTCACAGACTCGCGGACCTTTGTAACCTTCATAGCTCACGGAGCTAAGGGGTTTCTCACCACCCATTCCATATCGAATTTTCCAAGCATCCACACGCGACCCGAGGGAGGGTTCTCTCCATACAAGACGTCTTTTGAAATGTGCACTCGTAATTGCTCTGGCATCTCTCTAAATCAAATCCCGGGCAACTTTCTCGCTTCTTCTCTCGCGATCTCGTCATTTTTCTTAGTCTCTCCCTTCTTCCCTCGGACGCTTTTTTTTCTGTAGTCAACAATTTAGAAAAATAAACAACACACGTGTCAGCAATCGATAAATCGATTGCTGTGTCTCATGGCACCGCGAAGGTGACGTTTTTGGACTTTGATTATAATTTTTGAGCACGATTAACGGTCAAAAAATAATGATGTAATCTGCAAATATATTTTTTTAAAAATTGATGGCTCGAATTTAGGAATTCGACAAATTATGCCAGCATTAAATTATTTGAAAATTAAAAATAAAATAAATGATAAAATATAAAGTATTAGAAGAAAAATTAAAAAAAAAAAACATTCATGGCTCGTATTTATGAATTTGCAAAGATTTTTTTTTTGACTTTTGTAAAATTCAATTATTATGAAATTATGCGCTTTTCTCAAACGGCAAGTTCGCAAATATTTTTCGGAAATCATCATCTGAGAAATCTCAATATTTTATCAAACTTTATCAAATTGAATCTTGGTAGAAATAATGCGTACTTCTTCATTTGCTTAATATCAGACTCAAGTTCGTCAATTTCTTCGGATATAATCGTTAGACGATTTTTAAATGAGCACACGATTGATTTTTACGAATTTTTGTTGTCAAAATTATAAACTCAAATAATGCCAGCATCAAATAATTCTAAAATAATCTCCGAATAAAAAAGACACAAGTTCTCAATCCTTAATTTTTTAATTAAAATATTTGTTTTGATTTTAATTAATTAAGTAGTGAATTGATAGAGTTGAAATAATTTCAAACATCATTTTCCAAAATTCAAAAATTCAATTGTACTCGAATAAAGTGCTGCTAAAGAATCTTAGAGCCAACCCCACCAACCCCTAATTTATTTGTAAATTAATAAATTGTACCTCAATTGAGGTGTTTCTTGGCTGCTTTGCGAATACATTTTGGAAAAAAGCTTACAAAATAATGTTCTCTATCACGCCACATTCAATCCCAATAGAAGTAAAATGAATTAGGATCAGGCGCAAATCACTCGGTCGCTGGTGAGGCAATAATTAAACAATTGATGGGATTTCGTACGTGTGAATCTGGCTCAGGTGACACGTGTTACGAAACACGGTTTTATATATATGAGAGGGGGGGGGGGGGGGAGAGAGGATTTTCGAACGATGGAAGTTTTGAATGTAATGGCAGGGTGATTCGCGGTTCAGCGCACCCTTAACGAGATCAGAGTGCAAGGGGTAGCGCGAGAGGGGTTTTATCGTGGGTTGTATCATTGAGAAAGATACGGCGAAGGATGAAGGTGAGACAGACGCCCACGCACACCCCACAATCCTCATTCGTGCTTAACCTGTTCAAGCTAGAATCGTACTTAACCTATCCTGCTATAAGAAACTTTGCAGAGTGATTGATAGTTACACTCACACCCAGAAAAAAGATCTAGTACATTTAACTAAATCCTAGTCAAGCCAAATAAATTTTTTTAGTTGTAGGCCGGCCTAATACAACTCTATTCATGTCAACGAAATTTTTTTTTTTTTGTAATGACAAATATGTATTTAAATTAAAGAAATTTAATTAAATTAAAATAACAAATATGTATTTAAATTAAATAATTTTTTTTTTTTAATATTTACACAATATATATTTTTAAACATTTCAATCTTTGAATTTATAGACATATGAAGTCTACAATTTCGTAGAGCTTCGTCTTTTCTTTAACAGAAGGGATGAGAAAAAAAACCCTTTTTTATGGGAATCCTTTTCGGGGATTCGACCATCTTGCGTTTTGCGGCAATGTTCAAGGTATCAAATATCCATACTGAAAAAATAAGGATATCAAACATAGACGAGCTTGGAAAGGATATATAGGCGTCGAGAGGCAGGTTCGCTTGTGCGAGAGGTAGCCACCTGGTGGATTTTTGGGGTACTGACAAATCTGCAGATATTATCGGATGAGATTACGGGTGAATGGGTATTTAGTAACAACGAATAGAATTTTTCTTCAACGCCTGTTTCTCGATGACAGGGTATTCAAATAAATAAATATAGTGGACATAAATATCGCCTAAAATTGGATGGAAAGAATAATTTCTCTAAAGTAACTAAAAAAAATCAAATAAACGATTATAGTACCAACGACTAGATCTTTTTTCTGGGTGCAGAATCCTCGCGAATTCCAGGAACTATAAGGCTCAAAAAACAAAATTAATTATAATTAATTAATTAACAATTAAAATTCTAGAAATCTAAAAGCTCAAAAAAAATTCAACATTTTTTTCCGCATTTTGGCCAAAATCTCTGCAGAAAAATGGCTCAGATTTTTTTTCCGAATAAAACTTCGGCTTCTACATGTGCTTATTCTCTTGGCGATTATTGTTGTAGCTTCAAAACCCCGTGCGAGTCAACAATTGTGAGGAAAAAAAGATTGCCGACCGAAAACGATAAAGATATATTGGTAATAAATGACACGTGGAAATTGAAACCGTTTTCAAATTAAAATGTTGGAAAAACATACGAGCGAGCCACAGTTTTATTTCCCTCTGAGTCAGGCAAACGTGGCAGCCATCGGCCAATGAAATTGCAATGGCTCAACGATTGCTGATAATGATTCTAGACATACTCCAATCAACACTCGCCACCGCAAAGATGCGTAGATGGAAGCAGTTTATAAAAATCATCGACATCCCAAGTTTTTCATCAGTTCATAGAAGAACGCACCTATTATATAATTGATGAAAAATCATAATTAACAAACGATAGTCAATACTTAATGGACAAGACTGATCGACGACTTGAAACAAGCTGCCGTTATAAGAAGAGAAAACAAAGTTTGAAAAAAAATATCATTTTCCAATGTGAATAAATATATATATATATATTAGGGCGTTTTTTTCGACTCTTTTTGTTTCTTTCACTCCCCACCCGAAATTTTGTTGCATATGGCTGAGAGACAATTCCCTGAAAGTTACAGCCCTTAATATTAATATTAAGTACTTTCTCTTCGCGTGATAAGTTTTTCCAGCTAAAATACACGTAAATTGAAAACTTTTTCGTCAAAATTTTACCACTCCGCGGTTTTTTTATGCTATCGCATTGATTGTGGTCGCAATTTAGGCAGAATTGAACGATCTTTGAAAGTGTCTTCAACAGCGTAAGTGTAACTTATACTGGTGAGATGGTACGAGGTCACTAAAGTTAATGTTTACCTACAATTATCGTTTCTTTGCTGTTATCTCCGAAATTATTAACTTTACCGAAAAAATGTAGAGAACATTTTTTCTGGAAATTTAATTTCCTACAAAAAGGTCCTCTAGACCTAATTGCTAAAATCAATATTTCTTGAGATATTGAACCTTGACTTATTTGTGATATGAAAATTTTTATGGATTATCGAACCAAAAGCTTCAAATTGTTGATATTCCATATCATACCACCACTCGTGATATGATATGCGATACGGTGATATGACATGGAATATATCAACAATTTAAAACTTTTGGTTCGTGTACAAATTTTTCTCCGTGTACAAATTTTTTACCATAAATAAGTTAAGGTTCAATATCTCAAGAAATATTAATTTTAGCAGTTAGGTCTGAAAGACCTTTTTTGTAGGAAATTAAATTTCCAACAAAATTTCACGTTACGATTTTTCGGTTAAGTTAACCATTTCGGAGATAACAGCAAAAAATCGAAAATTTTTGGTGAGAATCAACTTTAGGGACCCGTACCATCTCACCAATGTAAGTTACACTTACGCTGGTCAGGACACTTTTAAAGGTCGTTCGATTCTACGTAAATTGCGGCCAAAATCGATGTGATAGCATAAAAAACCGCGGAGTGGTAAAATTTTGACGAAAAAAGTTTTTCGTTTACGTGTATTTTAGATGGAAAAACTCATCACGCGAAGGGAAAGTACTTAATATTAATATTAAAATCGCCCTAATATATATATATAATATATATATATTTTGAAGAAGCGATCAAACAAATAAATTGAAACGATAATTTCGCTGGTGTGAGTCAACAATTATGAGAAAAAAAAGATTGCTGACCGAAAACGATATATTGGTAATAAATGACACGTGGAAATTGAAAGCGTTTTCAAATTCAAATGTTGGAAAAACATACGAGCGAGCCACAGTTTTATTTCCCCCTGAGTCAGGCAAACGTGGCAGCCATCGGCCAATGAAATTGCAATGGCTCAACGATTACTGATAATGATTCTAGACATACTCCACTTCTAGACATAACACTCGCCACCGCAAAGATGCGCAGATGGAAGCAGTTTATAAAAATCATTGACATCCCAAGTTTTTCATCAGTTCAGGAAACGCACCCACAAAGGCCGACCATAATTAAATTCGACATGTCCATCACTCACGGTTTTGTGATTTTCTGTCTTTTTGCCGGAACTTCGAGTTATTCGCGATTCCGGCGAGAGAATGTGGTTGCTTCTTGTCCATCGGTCGAGACTTTTTCGGGATTCAATCAAACCAAGGTACGTTCAATTGCCAACTAAATAATAAAAAAGGACGTTTCAACGAAAGTTTCGTTCGTTCGTGCCGTAAAAATATAGACTTTTCGACTTATCAATCCTATTCGGTCGAGTTTTTCAATTTTTAGAAAATCTTTCTCCATACCTCGTTCTGAGTGCCTGCACAAAGCATTTTCTTGATAAATCATCTTACAAATAAGAACGTTGAATCTTCAACTGTCTCGAATTACATTGATCAACGTCTTCCACAGTGGCAACATAACTTTTCATCTCTCGATATCTTTTAAAATTGTTTTAGTACATGGGAACTTGGTACTCACATGGAATGTTCAATCCTTTCAATATAACGCACGGTCAATGCAATACTCAACATTGGATTGCCGTACAAAATGGAGAATTATCAATCGTCGAAACTTATTTTGAAGAAAGGTTGTAGACAATGATGAAAACTACTCTGATCAATTTTACGCTACTTGTATTTATGGATTTTTTTTTACTCGTTAAAATAAATGTAAAATGAATTACAGTGCTGATGGGAATATAACGAAAAACATGTTCACCGCTCGTGTACTCGATCCATCCAAACCGGAGCGATTCCGTGTATGCATGCATGATCAGAACAACTATTGTTCTACGAATTCGATTTTGAAAACCGATTACATTTCCTACTCTGTCGAGCATTTCTGTGAGTTACTCACCACAGACGACGGTGATATCTCGTAAGTCTAATCACGATCTTTACTAATGATCTTTTTGCAAATGTACTATGATTTTATTAATTAATTATCTTTATTAATTATTAGTTTTCTTTGTTAATCATCTCTTCATTAATTATTTTTTTAACGTATGCAGATGTACTGTTTGAACAAACAGCGAATACATTTTTCTTGTTTTTCGTGCTCTCTTCTTTGAGGGGGTTGAAGCACCCTTGTGAAATTTATTTAAAAATCGACTTTTGTGCCACAAATTCTAAATTTATTAAACAAATTTGTTATTAGACAAATTAAAATTTATAAACAATTTTCAGTGTCCCAGAAATAAGGATCATGACCAGGGAGCGAAACCCTCCGGAAGCTGTAATCAAGAAGGCGGAGGAATTTATCAGTCAGGGCGAATTGAATACAGGCAATTACATCGAAACTAATCAAACAATCTGTGAACGCATCGATGCAGTAGCGAATCGCACTGAGAAAAAAATGTTTGAATCAACTAAATTGAAAACCGAATACGCTTCCCTAAATATTTCGATTCCTCGACCTAAATAAACTACTTTTTTGAATAATTCTGCGCTTCGGTTGACCAAACATTATTCAGGCAAAAAATGTCGAATCGTACCAACTAAATATTCGTTTGAACGTATTTGACTTCCAATTTAGTTCATACCAACATTTTTTTTCTCAGTGCAGGAAGAAATTGATAAAAATATCGCGGAAAGAGAAAACGAGTTGATTATATAACTGTAATGAATATCATGAAGAGTAATAAAATATGTCGTTTACATTTGAATAGCAATGTAATTTTTATCAGGTTATTTATCGAATCTTCAACTGTCTGAGTGTGTGTGTGTGTGTGACAACGGCAAAAAAACATTAATTCCCAGAGGAATCTACACCTTGTTCAAGTTTGATTGACTTTAGAGGACCTTCAAGGTCAAAATGTAGCTACGACCTAAGTACATATTTGAACGTAAAATTCTCCGCTCTTTCGACTGCCGATGTCAAAAAGGGGGTTTCGATTTGAAAATTAAAAGCTGATCTTGGAATAACCTTGAAGGTGATCGTCAAGGTCAAAATTAAGGTTACCATTGAATCCCTCGTCAAAAGTGACTACAAGAATGACCTTGACCTTTTGGAAATATCTTAGCTGAGGAAAATATTCAGCCGTCCCGTTACTTGTGTGACACCCTGTATAACAATTTTACAAACGACTTTACAGAAAAATGACTTTGCGTCATCTAAATCTTGCCACATATTTCTATGTAGTTTTTGTGAAGATAGATTTGGAATTTACTAAAAAAATATTCATAATAATATTCACGTCACCGCAGTAAGATCGTTTTTCCGACGACAGGGAGTCGAAATATTACTCATAGTGTCGATATTCGTAATACGGACGCGTGAAAATAAAGGTGCGCGGAAAAGAGAGCCCCTGCGAGAACTCTTCACCCTTTACGTGGTTGCAAAACGGGGACAAGTCTTCCGGATGAGTATATTTCAACGTGGAGAGGGGGTAGGGCACTATCTCACGAGCAACGCCGCGAGGCTGTTTACCCGCTATACACGCCCGACGCGCGTGTAGTCTGTTCGAGGGGGTGCAATGTCCTCCGAGAGTTAGAGAAATACCGAAAGGGAAACAGAGAGGTAAAGAGGAAAAAGAAGGATGAAGTAGCTCCGTTTTGCTCGGGCATCTTGCCAATCTCGAGTCTCTCGATGGTTTTTATTACCTTGATAAGCGAGAGAGGGAGAGAGAGAGAGAGAGAGGCGGAGCGAGAGACCGAGAGAGAGAGAGAGAGAGAGAGAGAGAGAGAGAGAGAGAGAGAAGTAAAGAGAGATGATACGTGTCGAATATAAAATTCAACCCCCACGACACATTTTTCGAGTCTCACTGACAATATACAAGCCACAAATGTAATCTTAATTCGCCCTCGAACGAGCATCGTGCACCATTTGCAAACCCCGTCGTCACCCTTTTCATTTTTCCGCGCTCTCTCCTTCCTTTGCATTCATATTGACGAACATTTCGGACGAATAAAAGAAAAATGGCGGCGAGTCGGTTTTAGGGATGAAATAATCGATAATCAAAGGCTCTTGGTAACTATCGAGCTAGAAGACTCTCGTCGAATTAGGATTAGAGATACTTGACGTGTATACAAAGACGGAGAAGGGGATGAAGGGGTTGGAAAAAGAGAGGGAGAGAGGCGAGAAGAAGAAACCCCGCAAAGAGAGTCGAGAGAGAGAGAGAGAGAAGGAGAGAAGAGAAAGCGTCAAGTCAACCGGAAGTCCTAAACTTCGGTATAACCCCCTGGACTGACACCCCCCAGACGCGGAGAGCTCCTCCGCAGCGAACGTGGCAGACTTAAAAAGTTTAAATCCCCGGGAGTCGTGTTTTCCAACGAGAACGGAAGATCCGCGAGGAAACACTGTCAGTTCAACCCTCATCCAACGAAAAATCAGAATAATGGATAATTATTGCACAATGAATTATCGGCCAACGGGATTTTTATTTTTATTTATAAAAAAATGTTCAACCCTCGTTGGCCTGAGCCCTTGAAACACTCAATAGACTTTCTCCAAGATCCGATCAATTTTTTTCACATTTAGTCATTAATTTTTCATTTACATTAGATTTTTAATGTCAATGATTTTTATAATTTCCGCGTAAATATGCATAAAAATAAAATTATAATTTAATATTCAATTACTTGGATAATTTGAATTTAAAAAATTAAATTTCATATTATAATTTTATTTAAATAAAAAAATTATTGGATTCAAATGTAAATGATATAAATGTAAATAATCATAATTGAAAATAGATATAAAAATTAATTTCGTAAAAATACACGTTAATCTTTTGGGCAATTTTATTGTTTCAATTTTTTCTCAACCCTCGTTTATTGGCCCGAGCCCTTGAAATGCTTGTACTCAATAGACTTTATCTAGGATGCGATAAATTTTCCTAACGTTCCATTATTAATTTTTGAATTTATGTCTCAATTAAACAATCCAAACGATTTACGACAAATTTAAAATCCCAATGATGTGTATAAATTACACGTGAATATAAAAATAAAATGATTTAATATTCAATAACTCGAATAATTTAAATTTCAAAAATATAATTTTATATAACAATTTAATTTGAAAAAAAAAATACTTGAATTAAAATGTAATTGATAGAAATATGGTTAATACTAATGTGAATTAAATATAAAAATAAATTTTGTGAAAATACATGGTAAAGTTTTATGCAATCTTATTATTTTCAATTTTCTCTCATCCCTCATTTATTGGCCCGAGCGCTTGAAATATTCGTACTCAATAAATTTCATCTAGAATGCGATCAATTTTCTTCACATTCAATTATTAATTTATCAATTTACATCTCAATCAAATAATTCAAACAATTTACGACAGATTAAAAATCCCAATGATTTGTACAAATTACACGTGAATATAAAAATAAAATTATAATTTAATATTAAATAACTTGAATAATTAAATTTTTTTTAAATACAATTGTATATAATAATTTTATTTAAACTAAAAAAAATATTGAATTTAAATATATAAATGATAGAAATGTGACTAACAAAAATAAAAAATAAACATTAAAATAAAGGTGAAAATACATGTTAAAGTTTTGGGCAATTTCTGACATTTTGCAACCCCTCTTCTCGCGCGATTGTTTGGATTACAAATTACAGCGAGAAACCCGCGGGAAAACTTTCGAAACATTTGCTCGTGGATTATTCGAGTAAACGTAAAGTAGAGTAAACACAAACTTTTTCTCACGGTTAATTAATAATCTTTTCTGCGACTAAAAGTGCGATAAATAGTTGAGCAAAGGTTCGCGATTTATCGGTATAAATGATATTTCAATTTCCACGCTTTTCCAGCCCCGTATATTACTCGTGAAAATTTCATAACTGCGCCAGAGGTCCTTTTTTTCCCCGTGAATATTACATCCCCTATATGAGTCGCTATTTCAACCCCCCGGTTCATGTTTAAAGCGACGTGTAGAGGAAGCACGATGATTCAAAGTAAAGAGATGATCCACGAAGGTTTATCTTGGTTATTCAAGGGGCGGAAGAAGGGGCGAGATCTTGGCGACGGGGTTGGGGGGGGGGGGGTCGCGCTCAGTTATTTTCAATTATCCCCGCGCATTTCGACCTCTATATTCTCCCACGCGGGGGTACCCTCGGCCACCCTCCACCCTTCTGTATTTCTGGGCTCGTGAGATAGACGAGGAAAAACGCCAAATCCTGTCTGTCCCTCTTTCTTAGTGTCTCTCTCTCCCCCCCCCCCCCAACATGCGGGGAAGCACGTTATAATATATGCGAAGATAAAGGCAAGAGAGAGAGAGAGAGGCGTCTTCTTCGTAGACTAAGATATTATGGGGTAATGTTACACATATGGGGCGTTCCGCGGAAAATGGATCTTCTGGTCGCCCTTCAGCGATTTCAACGCTCGCCCATAATTCACGTCGTACTTTATCATGCAAAAAGCTTTCCTTTTAAATAACTTGTTATACTGCATCTTCAATCCTTATGGATTTTTGATGTTTTTTTTTTATGGCAAAAAAATGCAATTTTATTGCTCATTTGATTTTTTTGAAGACGTACATTCTTTGAATACATGTCTGGCGATCCTAAATTGAAAATTAATAAAAAATAATGGAACTTTTTGAATTTTGTAACCATAAGGGTTAACGTATTTTTTTCAAATTTGTAAGCAAAATATTTCAATTGCTTATTTTATTTTATTTGAAATTGAAAAAAAAAGATATTTTTTTTAAAGAATATTCTAACGAGTGTCTTACCCCCATTTTTAAATATATTATCGCCTCTGTAAAGAGACAAGTCTCAAAGATGAAAATATAGTGCTATTCTCGGTTTCCCAGAAATTGAATTTAGAAAGATATCAATCATACTTTTTCTATCCCCTTTAGCTTATCCCATGGCTTTTCAAATCAAAATTGATAAGCAGACTATAAACGTAAACTTGAACGTTGAAATTTGTATCGTTGCAATGCAACCAAAATTTTTAAATTATGTATTTTCAATTATTTTTGCGCTTTCTTCGAGCATAAAGCATTCCTTAGTCCTGACTGAATACCCCAAAATATATTTCAACGATTTTCCATTTTGAAAACTTCTTAGAATAAATGAAAAGTCCTCTTTTGAAAAATCTCTCCCTCAAAGGAATCTCTAGCGAATTAAGGGGGTATTCTGGGCCAGAATCGAATTGAATTTTTTTGCATATTCTTCAAGTTGAGACCTTTAAGAATATTTCCTCAAAAGAAAATATTTTAATTCCAATAATTTACCGAATTATGGCTATTTTATTATTTCCGTTACATCGGAGAAAATGATGTTTTTCTCAAAACTATACATTTTGCAACGCAGCTGACATCTCAAGTTCTACTCAACTGATTTACTTCAATTTTTTTACAAATCATCAATGTATAACTCTCTTTCGCCCCTGCCACTTTTGTATCAAAATTATTTTTTTTACTATGACAACCAAAATGAAAAACTATGAAAAAAGAGTCGAAAAACGCCCTTTTTTTTTATTCGACCCCGCCATTTTGCGATTTTTTTTCCGTTTTCTCTGAGGTAGGGGCAATAACGACATTCTTACGAATTAAGAATCTTTTTTTAAATTTTGTATCGGATGAGAAGAAAGGTTGCAATCGTATCAACCAGCACACCCCTTTTTTTCAACTCCAACTTTATCAGCTTAAAACCTATTGAATTTTCATTTTTTTTTCTTTATTGCCAAAATATTAATAAATATTTTGCAAAAAAAAAGAATGGTAAAAACATTTGTTGTCTTTTTTTAAGCTCGACAAAACGCTCAAAATGTTTGTGTCTGAACCAAAAAACCGCCTTAAGTATCCCCCAAAGTGACTAATTGCATAATTCGTGTCATTTTAAACGTAACGACCCATAGATTTGTATAGAGGACGATTTTCTCTTGGCCTCGCTGACGCTGTGAGACTCCGTGCAAAGGGAACAGGAGAAGGTGTGTGAGAAAGAGAGAAAGACGAAGAAATGGTACGAGGCGAGAGAGAGGTGCCCATAACTTATCGCAGATTTAAGGCTCTTAGACTTAAGGGACTCTAATAATAATATAGCGCCATTCCCGCGCGATCTTTCTCTCTCTCGCTCTGGTTATCGCGAATATCCCACAAAACGCCACCGCGGGAATACTACCTGTCTCATCTTCGACCCCCTCCCCCTCCCCCGTGCATTTTCATCCCACCGCGCCCCACTAAAAAAAATCCCATCCCCCTCGCGCGCCTCTCCTTTGGATTATTAAAATTTCTCTCCTCGCGATCTTTCTCTATACATTATCCATCTTCTTCATCTTCCTTCATACTCGCACTTTTCTCCTTCTCCGCTTTTTGCTTCTTCGCGTCAATCCCTCGACGACAAATTTGACGTGTTAAAGCGCGAGAGACATTTGTCACGAGCAGAGAGGGATCATTTTTTTTTTTTGGACAATTTCAGATTTGCCATTTTTCGCGCCGAAATGTAAACCTAGTCGGTCATTGAAAGTCGTCAAATTTTGAATAATCAAAATTTTCTCTTATTTTTGAATAATTGTTGTCCATGTGAATCTCAAGTATTTACTAAAGATCTGAAATTCTTTATTATTATTATTTTGCGTGGGACAAATTAGTACCATTTAGTTGAGGACTCAAAGAATGCTCATAATTTTTGTTTAGATTTTTTAAAAAGTTTTAAAATTGTGAAATAAGTGAAATACGCAAACGACCCATCGTTAGCTTTAACGGTTGCTCAAAACATCGTTAGCTGACGCGGATTAACCCTCCGTCTGTACACTGGGTCTTTTAAGGCACAAGCCAAATTCTCAAATCAAATATCTCTGGAAACAGGAAAATTGTAAAAAAAAATTGTTTACTATAAATGGTTAAGTTAATGATTGGATCATGAAAAAAAAAATTATCAAAGTAATTCGGAATTTCTTCAGATTTTTTTTGCCGTTTTTTTCTCAGAAAAAACATTAGCAGGACTTTAACGACCCAGAGTACAGGTGGTGTCCCAAAATTTAAGTGTAGAGATGGAAGGTTAAATGAATTTTATATACCAAGTCACAATTTGTTTAATTTATATTATTGAAAGAAAAAATTGAGGGCAGCGAAGGTGCAGAAAAATTAAGAAACTTTAGTTTTTTGTTTCAAACGAAAATTCGTTGGAGCGTTTTCAATAATATTTTGTAATAAAAAAGAATAAATAATTGTTGAAAAAAGAATAAATAATTTTTATGTCAAGATGTAATTGAACATCTCAGATGCGTATGAAAAATTCAATTTATCCTCAACGATAAAAAAAATCGCAAAAATTACCCCTTCGTTTCAATCGAACCAATTCGAATATCTCTTTGGCGGAAAGAAATGCCAATATTTAAATAAGTGGTTCTCCAAACTTTTGTTAATATTTGAAACATTTATTGACCAATAATTCGTCCTTCTCAAAGAAATTTTTCGTTCAGCCAAAACTTTGGATTTCAAATGATCAATTAATGTCAGCCGATTAATAAACAATGTCAGTTGCGATTAATAAATAAAATATCTAATTTGGATGTACTTGAAGCATCGAAAGTTCAGTTGAACGAAAAATCGAAAAATTAATTTGTTTAACAAAAAAATTATAATTGCTGGGCAAATACTTGGTATATAATCATTTTTTTAATTGAAAGATGTTTAAAGAATTATTTCCAAAGTGGTAAAGGGCCTAAAACTGTCCTTTAAGATAATAAATTATTCGATTTTCCGTTCATTTGAACGTTCAGAACTTCAAGTCCGGTAATTTGGGGGAAAAAGCGTTTTTCGTCATAAGAATTCATCGAGTTTGACTGCCTCATCCCTCTCAAAAGAGAGAGAGGGCGGAGAGTCGGGGTTGAGGGGGAGGGGTGGGGGTGAGTCCTCACGGTGTGTTGCTCGGATGGTAAACAAAAGCCGCGATAAATTTGGCAAGTCGGAGAATTAATAAAAGATTACACCTTCGCGAGGGCGGTTATACGGCTCATGGCGTATAGAAGAGCCACGAAGATAAGAACATTTTCTTTCTCTTTCCCTCTGATACTATACATATAAATATATATATATATATATATACATATATATGTATATATCAACGTTTCCCTGTGGCCTCTTGCGTCTCGCAAAACGCAGTCGAGAAATCTCTCGTACGATGTTCTCTCCGAGGAGTGAGAGAGAGAGAGAGAGAGAGAGAGAGAGAGAGAGAGAGAGAGTTCTCTCGCCTTCGAGACCGCAGGAGCTAAATCATCGGATATCTTACCCGTAATACATAAACCACCCTTCAAGGCTTATACGCACACGCGCCCCATTCTCGTATTTTTCCCTCTTCTCTCTATATATATATATCTCCCTCCTTTTACTTCCACCCCCTCCTCCTTTTCCTTCTCGACGCTATCGCGAAACAACGATGCTAAACATAATATATGTATACGTTTTTTGTATCATAAACTTTACGTCCATTTATACGTGTGTAATGCTTTTTTTCATCCCCTTAATCGTATAGACTCGGGGCGAAAAATTGGAAATATTTAATTCTAATTTTTCAGCAGAATTTTTCTAGGCAACAGAAACTTTTTAGAACAAAAAATACTGATGAAAATCGAAAAATAAAATCGATCGCACATTCAAGAGATTGTTGTATGAACATAATTTCGCATAGAACACTCCATATAATGTACTTTGATGTAATAATCGTGCTTAACGGACTTGAAAGTGGAGTTATCCCTTAAGCAGAGGGTATTTTTGACACCCTGATGTATAAATGAACAATTTCGCACAGAATACCCCATATAATGCGTTTCGAGGGCTTTGGGGCCGTATCGAGTCTCAAGCAACCTGTATATTCGTCTGTGTTGGATAAACATCATTTCGCATAGAATATCCTATATAATGTGTTTCGAGCACTCCGCTTCGAGTCTGAACGACCCCATATATTATTCTGATTGTTGGATAAACATCATTTCACGTAGAATATCCCATATAATGCGTTTTGAGGACCCAGGACCCGCTTCGAGTCTGAACGCCCCCATATACTTGTTTGATTGTTGGATAAACATCATTTCGCATAGAATACGCCATATAATGTGTTCGGAGGACTCTGCATACGCTTCGAGTCTGAACGACCCCATATATTTGTCTGATTGTTGGATAAACATAATTTCCCATAGAATATCCCATATAATGCGTTTTGAGGACTCGGGACCTGCTTTGAGTCTGAAAGACCCCATATATTTGTCTCATTGTTGGATAAACATCATTTCGCATAGAATATCCCATATAATGTGTTCGGAGGACTCTGGATCCACTTCGAGTCTGAACGACCCCATATACTTGTCTGATCGTTGGATAAACATAATTTCGCATAGAATATCCCATATATCCTCTGACAGACGCAACACGGGATAAGACGCTCCAGCGAGAATCGGAGAGGGTGCATCGCGACTTCGGGGGTAAACACACGGGGGTCCTTTATTAATTGGCCGACATAAAACGAGCACCATCGATAGTCCACAGTCCCTTTGCCATATTATACGTATGGTTATATCCTCGTGGGGGTTTATTGAAAGACGTCGACGAAGAGGTGACACGGAGTGTGTTGTCGCTGGAAACCCAATGGAAGACTTCCCTCGTCTTTGATGTCGACCGACGTCCATTTAATACACGCCAAATCACCCAATTAATTAATCGACATCGGACGCCGATCGACGGTGAGACCCCAGAGCAACATATTCGGGCTTTTCATCCGGCAATTTCATAATTTTACCTCGCTCACATGTTCATTACCACGGAATCCGATTTTATTCGCAAAGTCCAATTATTTCATTAATAGCTTCAAGTTGATTGATTAACTGCTTGCAATTATTTCAAAAAATATTCAGTTTCGTTGAATTTTTGTTGTCATTTATCTTATATTAGTGATAATAAGACAAGAATATTAGTTTAAGATTCTTCTCAGGCATGTTCGATGCTTTGGAAAGAATCGATCAATCGTTTCTGAATCGAATCAAGAAAATCGATTTTCCTGAAAAATCGAATCCAAGGAATCGATTTTTAAAAATCGTGAAAAAAAATTATTTGCTAATTAAAGCTTACGTAAGAGTTTATTAAGTGTTTATTAAGTTTTTGCTATGGAAAATGATGAATACAAAATAACAAATATAAAGCAGTTTTCATTTTGGCTAAACATAGTTTGATTCTTTTACACATTTGCATTTTTTAATATATTCTTAAAAATATTATGAATATATTTAACAAATCAAACTTTTTTGCTATTACATAAGTTTCTATTGTTTTAGGATATTTTGTATATTATTATTATTATTATTATTATTATTTTCCATTATTTCTTTCATTGGATCATGTTTTCAATATTTTATCTTTTAATTTTTTTAACTCTTTTTTTCACGTTTCAACATTTTCACATACTTTTGATTATTTTAAGCTTGACGATGATGTTTCATCGACTTTTGCCAACCTTTATTTAATTGCCAATCATTAATAGATAATGAATGTAATGAAAAATCGAATTTTCGATTTTCAAAGTCAACAATCGATTCACTTAAAGATCGGAAAGGAAAGAACCGATTCAAAAGATGGATTTCTGAACAAAAGAATCGTTCTTTTAAAGAATCGAATCCGAATCGAACATCCCTAATTCTTATGATGAAAAATTCATTTTAATTTCTTTAAAAAAAAAAAAATTGAGCCCGATAAGTGTAAAATTGCAAAAATTCAACTTTGTAAAATTTTTTTTATGAAGATTACAATTATTTCCAACTGAAAGCCCCTGAGAGAGCTTATTTCCAAATTCAACCCTCCCTCATCATTCCACCCTCCTCCAAATACTGTTAAAAAAATCATCGTTCGATTATTTTATCGACATCCCTTTCAATGATTATTTTTCGCCCCTTCGATTTTCAAGATATCAAAACTTTCTATTTACAAAAGTATAAGCCTAAAAAAATTCAAAAAAATATCAGTAAAATAACAAATTATTTTACTAAATATTTTAACGTGCCCATCCCTGATTTTGTCATAAGAACACTTATTATTCATAATAATGATCGTTTCACACCTTCCCACAAAAACAAAGCTTCCTTAAGCCTTGTTCTCTTATGCACAAGTTGTGCAAGTCAATCCGGCATGACACGTTTATTTTCCTCAACTCGACAAAGTCAGACGCTAGCACAAGGCTTGAAAGAAGCGCGCGAGAATGCAGCGCGCCCTCGTGCGGCGTGTGATCGTACTTGCGGCGCTAGCGCGCAGCGGGTTAAGTATGAGTTAAGTCGGGGGTATTAAGACGCTCAACCGCGGAAGAAAACGTGGGCGTTTGCGAATAGCTAAACGAGAAAGAGAGTGCGCGCGCGCGCGAGAGAGAGAGAGAGAGAGAGAGAGAGAGAGAGAGAGAGAGAGAGGGAGGGAGAGAGATGGGAGGCATCTAGTGATCTATGGAGGGATTACCGGTGGCGGTATTTCTTCATAACCGTTTCTCCGGGTCTCTGTACAGCGCCATCTACCGGCCGCCATCAGCAGCACCATCTTCCGCTTCTTCTGCTTCTTCTCCTTCGTCTTATTCACCTTCGTCTTTCCCGTTCTCAATCTCTCCTTCTCTCGCTCATCTGCGGCGTCCCTCATTCCTTTTTTCGCTCGAAAGACTCCATCGGTAGCAGCTAAGATGCTCCTTTCGATCGCTCACGAGCAAAAGGGCGCCACCTATGAGGATTTCCGATCGAGTTTAACGAGTCTCGAGTCCTTTTGCTCGCTTGCAATCGAAGTAAGTTTGTACGGAACGCCGAGAGGCGTAAAAACGCAATTTCGAATATTGAGGGTGTTTTGCCGATGGACTTGAGCCCTTCTGATAGGAAATAATCTAGAGGTGTGTGTGTGTGTGTGTGTGTGTTTATATGGATGGAGGCAAGACCTACAGCGGTGCACGGGCCCCCAAGACTCGAGAGAGAGAGAGAGAGAGAGAGAGAGAGAGAAAGAGAGGAGATGGAGAGGGAGAGATCGTGGGGGTTGTATCTTAATAACATTCATGAGCTCAGATATACCCGCTAGATTTATTGCCAAGGCACACCCGCGAGGAATAAGAGACTCAAACGCCCGCTCTCTCACTTCAGTCTCATTCTCTCTCGCTCTCTTCTCCGACCCTCGCGCTTTCTTTTTGCATTGCCTATCGCTGAAAATACCATTTTTCGCTTTTCCACGCTTCGACGTCAACGACAGAAGCATTTTCCGTCAGGAAACGCGCGGTCAGAATTTCTTTGTACTCTTGGCTGTTTATTTGTGATGAGAATTTTTTTTCTTGCTAAATTATTACGTTTCAGCTTTTTCTTTTAATGTAATTTCTTTCGACAATGAGTTTGCCTCGTTGAGATGCAATGAAAATGGATTTTTTTCGTTATTTTGATAAATGTATTAATTTAAATAAATATTATTTAACGGCCAATATTTGGGTTGTAATTCTTGATATCTATTTTATGATTTTAAAGAATTATTTATCGAATATTTCGAGGATTTTAAAAATTTTCATTGAATGAATATATATTCGTTGATTTTGGCGTTCGGCCTGACCGTCGATATTTTAAGTACATAATGGAAAGATGAAAAAATGTTTGGCTAATTTTATTTTGATTTAAAATTTATCTTGATAACAAATTCTCAAAGAGATAAATTTGAAGCACAAAATTTTCGTTGCATTTCAAGCGGACAAACTTCAATATCGGATTTTAATATATTTTGTGGAGTTAAAGAATGATAAATAATAAAAAAATTTGGCAAGAAATTTGGAAAAATAACTTTCCGTCTATTACTTTTTATTTCTTTCTTAGAAGCATCGGGATAATTAATCTTGAGTGAAAAAAACATTAACGACGGTTTGAAAGTTGAAAAAATTGACTAGACGAACAAAATTGAAATGAAAAAAAAATGGTGACTGAATAATGAAACTTAATTTGATTATTAGAAAATTTTGAAAAGGTTATATTTGTTTAAATTTTCTTTTTATAGCTATAATGAAACGTCTTGAATAAGCTGGATTTTTTATTTTTTACAGTTTTATGCGATCAAAATTTATAGTGTTCTTTTCTATTTGTAAAAGACTGATTTTGCTATTCAGCATAGAAAAACTCCTGGAACTTGTCGTCAAGTCGACTGTTTGGATATTTATGATACACGCTCTTCTTCCTCCCCAGCAAACTTCGCGGAAGTATCCCCTAGGAATTTGTTTTTTTTTTCTTATCGCAAAAAAATATTTGCATGCCTGGCCCGGTTAGGGCGAGATATATAGATATTTTCGCTTTGGCTATTCGCGGCGCCACGTCAATATGGTTTTGCTTATATTCGCTTTTTTGAAGTTTCGACTAGATTTTTAAATTTTTGCTTATATTGCTTTCTGAAGTTTCAAGTATGAAAATGGAATGTATGAAAATGGAAAAAAAATGCATAGCAATTTAAAATTCAGTAATATCATGTCTGCCATAGAAAATAACAACAGATGGTAATATAAGTAATGTCAAAATGTAGTTGTGGATTTCGAAAGAAATACAAATGAAATAATAAAATACATATTTGCTACTCACTCCATTATCTCGATCGATGGTCTCTGTAAGATACCTCGAACTTTATCGATGTGCAAACTCAGAAATCCCTCCCCGAAGACAGACTGAGGATATTACAGCGATGGTTGATTGTAATTTGTCTTCAGTGGACCGGATGTTGATCCTCGTGGAATTTCGACCGGAAGTGCAGGTCCTCGAATCACTCGCACATTTTTCTTCACCCACTTAACTCCGGATGTTTTTTCAATAATCAAATGAGAAACCGAATTAACAAGAAATTTGACACGAGCGTATTATTTTATACGAGAATCAACGAGAAAAACGAGGAATATTTAAACAAAATTAAGTTTTACGATATTTTTAATTTTACGCCGCGTATTTTTACACAATCTCGATTTTGTCCATCACTGGACGTTTTTTTAAGACGATGGCCATCGACGAATTAACTCGACAATCACTGTCGTCGAATCGGCGAGATTCAAATTTAGCCGCGTTGAACGAGTACCCAGTTAAATGTATCACGGGGCCGAGATTTTATTTATTTTCGAAAGTACCAGTCGTGAGACGTTAAAGAGAAATGCTCGCTTCCGCATGATCGTCCTTGAATTTAACCGTCCCGAATTTACACGCGTCAATCGTACGAAGCGACGAAAACCGAAAAAAAAATATTCCCCGAAATTTATCCGTACTTTTTTCACTGAGCCGTTTACGCGCTATTCTTTTCGCTCTCGAGTCGTAGAAAAACAACGATCGCGTATATCGTGCATGTACCACGCGACGGACGCAATGTCCGTAAATAAAAAAAAAGTTTTTGCCATGTAACGACCGATGGTACGGTAGCGCGAAGCGACTTTGCTCATGACAGCAGGATAGACAGAAAAAAACATGGCGGGCGCAAAAAAACCGACGCGAGGTGTGCGAGCATCCCCCCTCCCCTTCCGCGGTGTGTCGCGTATATATATATATATCCACTCGGTAGACGCCGCGCGATATTCTCTATCGAAATTTTTAATTTATTTATCGCAATATTTCAACACGAATCCCAACAACGCACTTCGACGTTTAATCATTCACAGTATCTCGCACCCAAGCTACGCACATTCGACGAAAAAAAATGTTTTCACTAACCGTTTACGATGGTTTTGTTTTCACCCGACGCGCGTCTCTCGCTCCGCCCAACGTTATTGGTTTTCGCAAACGATGCGACAGCGGCTCGTGACGTAACAGCAAACACGCGAATCTCATCGATTTACAACAGCGAATATCTATCACCGAAATATTCGTTCCGTAGCACTGGCCTGCGAACATTTTTACCGCGATCGTCAAACATTCAGAGCTCAAGGGCGACTATGAATTTACAGAGACGCGATCAACAGGCTCGATGTTATCGAACGGGATCCATAAGGGAGACTGAGCGGAAGTGCGAACCCGGCTTAATACAGCGCGAGCGCCTCTGGCGACAAGACAGTGTAGGCGGGGGGGGGGGGGGGGGGGGAGATGAACAGCGAGCTGGAGATGTAAACAATACCCGGAACTGTTATATGTATATATATCTTTTGTCGACTACGAATGTTTCTTTCTCAATATCTCGAAAGTTTTATTTGTGGGATTTCTTTAAAATATATATGAGACCTACCGGTGGCAGATTTAGCACGTTTTATTAGCTGAAAACATATTTTACGATGTTCTGGTTTGTACTCACGGTTATCACGATATTTTTATCTCGACAAGTCGTTCGAGATGACAAATATCGTCGAGTTTTAACTTCAGCGTCAATCACGATAATTTTAATCATCGATTTATCACGGATTCATTATGATATTTTCGTTGAAAAAATATTACCGTGCAGCGATCGGTAGTTTCTTTTCGATGTAATCGAGCGAAATCCACGGGCGAGAGTGAACGAGAACGCGGGCATAGAAGCGGCGGCAAGAGAGAGGGAAACGAGAGAGACGAGTCGCGAGAAGCGCGCCTGCGCGCGGCGCGACAAGTGTGAATGTGTGAAGCAGTGGAAGCTCAGTGTACGTCGCACCGTCGCACTCGTCGCGGGCGCGACGCGCGAGTCCCTCTCACTCTCTCTCGCGGTTCCCTCTCTCCTGCCGCTGTATTCGTGTCCGAACCCTCGTTCACTTTCGCCCGTGGATCCTGCTCGAAAACACCGAAGCTGCCGGTTATATCTCGGTAAATTTTTTAACATTGATATCATATTGAGGGCGCGATTGATTTGATTAAGACATTCGTAATTAATGCGAAAATAAAAATTCAACGATATCACCTCGAATGGCCCGTCGAAAAATAAAGATGGCGAAATCCGTGAGTAGAAACGAGGACATAATATTTTTTTCAGCTAGTAAAACGTTCTTAACGTGCCAGTGGTCGATGCCATATATTATCCAAATACAGCAAACTATCCAAATAATACAAGGATGTGTATATACTTTTTGTCGACATTTCGAATATTCCTTTGACAATATCTCAATAGTTCGATGTATTTAGTCTCGGTCGGTATAAATATTCGGTACGTACATACGTATACATGCAAAACGTGCTTAAACGAAATCTTATACCGACCGAGATGCCTAAGCTCGTGGTATATTTTTTCTCGTAGCCACGCCCCCTCGCCTAGTTGCGCGCGCATCTCCCGAGACAGTCTCACTTCCGTAATCAATAACCGTCAAACCTGTCGATCGTGTCTCGGAAAATTCGTTATTTTTCAATTTTTCTTGAGCCCTGTGTTTTTCACGATCGCTGTAAATATATTCAGGGGCAGCTTTGGTGTTATGGAACGAATAATTCGACGAATCGATTGTCGCGACGTTCATTTGCGAAAACCGAAAACATTTGATGGAGCGAGAGGCGCGCGTCGGGTGAAAAAAAACACATCGCCAACGGTCAGTAAAAATTTTTCTTTTCGTTAAATGTGCGTGGCTTGGGTGCGAGATACTGTGAATGATTAAACGTCGAAGTGCGTTGTTGGGATTCGTGTTGAAATATTGCGATAAATAAATTGAAAAATTCGATAGAGAATATTGCGCGGCGTCTACCGAGCGGAAATATATATATATATACACGACACAGCGCGAGAGGGGGGGGATGCTCGCACACCTCGCGTCGGTTTTTTTTGCACCCGCCATGTTTTTTTCTGTCTATCCGCTCTCATGAGCTAAGTCACTTCCCGCTACCGCAGCATCGATCGTTTCGTGGAAAAAATCTTTTTTTTATTTACGGACATTGCGTCCATCGCGTGGTACATGCACGGTATACGCGATCGTTGTTTTTCGACGACTCGAGAGCGAAAAGAATAGCGCGTAAACGGCACAGAGAAAAAAGTACGGATAAATTTCGGAGAATATTTTTTTTCTGTTTTCGTCGCCTCGTACGATTAACGCGTGTAAATTCGAAACGGTTAAATTCAAGGGTGATCATGCGGAAGTGAGTATTTTTCTTTAACGTCTCACAACTGGTACTTTCGAAAATAAATAAAATCTCGGCCTCGTGATGAATTTTTTTTGTTTCAAATTCAATATTTAATCGGGTACTCGTTCAACGCGGCTAAATTTGAATCTCGTCGATTCGACGATAGTGATTGTCGAGTTAATTCGTCGTTAATTTTCTCGTTGATTTTTCGATTGCAAAATATTGTCGGGAACAAGATCCCGACTCTTGTATAAAATAATACGCTCGTGTTACATTTTTGTTAACGCGGTTTCTCATTTGATTAATGAAAAAAAATCCGGAGTGAAGTGGGTGAAGAAAAATTTGCGAGTGATTCGAGGAGCTGCACTTCCGGTCGAAATTCCGGAGGTACCTTCCAGAGACCATCGATCGAGATAAAAGAGTGAGTAGCAAACTAATGTTTCATCCTTCATTCGCATTTCGTTCGTCCTTGCGATCCAGTTTGGATATATATTATATTTTAAAGACTATCGATCGTTCTCAGGAGACTAGGTAAATTTTTTGATAATGTCGAAGCCTGCATTATTGTTATGCAATGAATATATTTTTTTTTCTTAATTCATACGCTCTAAGAATGTTGTCGAAGTAAAAATTCTTGAAAGGCTTTTTTAGGATGTCTATTAAAAATCTGAGGCCCCAAATTAATTTGAAATGAATACATTTTCACTTAAATATCAGCTATTTATCAGATCAACTTTTTAATGCACAGGAAAAATTATGATTCTGAGGTTTGCATCGTTATAATGCAATGGAAATTGGCAATTTATCAATAAATTTGCATTTCTCTTTAGAAATTTTTAAATTGAAAATCATTAAAATTCAAAATTTATTTAAATGCACAAGCAGAACTCAAATCTTACAAAAAATGAATAAGACAATCTATTTGCGTTGCATTGCAACGATGCAAACTTTAACATAATAAAAAATGTATTTTAATCGAAAAAATCGTTTCGCTCAGGCTAAAAATTTGAACAAATTCTATTTTCATTACGTTGAAACGACACAAACTATTCTTTAATAAAAAGATTTAAAGATCTCCGGCAATACTTGTTATTATTCTTACAAATTATGGAAAAACTTTTGAGAACGGTTTGTCAAATCTTAGCCGGGTTTCTCAATTTCTCGTTGAAGGATGATCACATTTGTAGATTTTTCGTTCAGCTGAACGCAAAGAGCAGTGAAACTTTTTGTGCGAAGCCAAAACTTTTTTTGAGCATAGACACGAGTTATATATATTTCCGGTTTGTCTGGTGGGCGCTTGTTGGTTATATATGGGGCATTCCATACAAAGTCGACCTGAGTGTGAGTCTCGACCTCGCTGAATTCGTTTACGATTTTTTATATGATTGTTCTAACTCAAAACAGCATTCAGAATTTTTTTCAGATTTTTAAAACCAAATTTGAGTACATTATGATTTTTTAAACATTTTTTTCGAAAACCTCGAGGGCCGTAATTTAAAAATCTGAAAAATTCTCAAAAATCCGGTGTCAGGAATGAAAAATTTTTACCCAAAATTCATGATGTCCAGGATTTCTCTTCCACCTCGATTTTAGGTTTTTATGAAGAAAACGTAAAAAATATTAGATGCAGAAATTGATCTACCGTGAAAAGTGGCTTGAATATTTTTATCGTTAACCAACAATTTTCAAAAATAGTTGGGTAATTTCCGCATCTATTTTTTTTACGTTTTCTTCATAAAAACCTAAAATCGAGGTGGAAGCGAAAGTCCGGACATCGTGAATTTTGAGTAAAAAATTTTCATTTTTGACACCAGATTTTTGAGAATTGTTTCAGATTTTTTAATTACGGCCCTCGAGGTGTTCGAAAAAAATGTTCAAAAAATCATAAAGTACTCAAATTTGGTTTTGAAAATCTGAAAAAAATTCTGAATGCTATTTTGAGTTGGAAGAAAAATATGAAAAATCGTAAACGAAATCAGCGAGGTCGAGGGTCACACTCAGGTCGACTTGGTATGGAATGCCCCATATATATTAGCCCGACGGTAAGGCAATACAAATTTATGTAAGTATTTAGCGCGGGAGCTTTTTGCTTTATCGCGAACCTTCCAGCACAAGCGCGCCTACACCGGCAACATCCCAGCTCAAGACGTTTCTTCCCCTTTTCACTCTGTATACTTGCTACAAGCACTGTATATGAATATCAAGAGAAGCGGACAATATTTAGCAATTTGGAATGCCATTATTGGCGGCGTAGAAAAATTTGACGTTGGACCAAACATAACAAAAATATAAAGCACTCTTAGTTCCGTTTGTAATAAATAACATAATGGGACAAATAATCGTATTGATGTTATTATATCGATAAAATTTATTGGCAAAATCGTTACAACGAAAAAATTATATGTATCACTTCTTTAATCGGGGTTCTTCTTTGACCACGATCTTTTTACAATTTACTTCACGTCTCGGCTCTAAAAAAGGTTTTACCGTTATCAAAAAAGTAAATAATCCGATAAAAATTACATTGCTATTAAAATGAAAACGACATTGTCATTTTTATTGAAAAAAAGGAAACATTTTTTCAGATTTTCTTTGCATTTTCTCATGATTTAATTTTCTTTCGACCGAAAAGCTGCGTGTTGAGTGTTAAGAAATTGGTCTGAGCCAAAATCGAAAATGCAGATGCAGAAATCTTGAGGGTCTTTGAAAATATTTCTGGAAAGTGCAATTTTTCGACCCATCTACGTAGATGATGTCGCTTAAGGGGGTCGTCTAGTGTGAAACCAGTTTTTTAAATGTTTTTTTTTCGGGAATTTTTTTTTGACAAACCATTAAAATAAAATAATTTATGAATTGTGTATCATTTTTACTAACATTTGAACAAACTTTGTGAATTTTTTCAAGTGAATGTATTAAATATAATCGGCGATACACCGCCCAAAATTCCGGAAAAAAAAACATTAAAAAAACAGGTTTCACACTAGACGACCCCCTTAAGGAATATATCTGCTCTGACGTTATTCGCGTGGCTTTTGGATCTCCATTCGGTGAGGCGGGATTTTGTTTGCCGAAGCGTTCATAAGAAAGTGAAAAGCCATATCGACGACGACCCCCGAATGACCTCTGGTATAGGATCTTTTTCAGGATCATCGGTTTTTTTTTGTTTTTTTGCCCACGAGTAAACACGAGATGGAAAATAAAAGATAAAAAACCTTTGGAACATGGCTAAAAAAAAAACCACACGTGATTAATGGATTTGACGGTTACAATTCGAACGTATATTGCTTTGTGAAGAAAAAAAATGCGTTTTGAGTTCATTGAAAATATAAAAAATGTCTAGTCTCATAAATTAATTCATGTGTGTTTTATTTTCAAACATTTCGTGGAAATAACTTTTTTTCCTTAATTTTTCGAATATTTTATTTATTTGTTTTCGGCTTTTTGAAAAGAAAATATTTAAAATTAAAAGCTTCCTTGATCAGCTTTTTTCAGTCATTTATTAGGATATTTAATTATTTTCATTCAAACTCATACAATTCTGAAAGGATTCAAAATCCATTCAAAATTTTATTTTTTTCTGCCTTTCATTTTATTTATACAATATTTCAATTGATTGAAAAAAAATTACAAAATTACAATTGTCAAAATTAAAATCTATTTTTTTTTTAGTTACAGAAAAATCTGTCTTTCAGCTTCACGTTCACTGAAAAGAAAAACTTCAAAATTGAGATTCTGAAAAATGCACTTGAAATCCTTTACAAATATTTCATGAATTTCCATGAAAATGCTTTGGATTTTTTTTTTTTTAATACATTCACAATTATTGAACTTTATTGATAAATTTATTCGTAAAATATTTGATTGGGTTTTTTTTTTTTGGAATTTGAAAAAATCTCATGTCTCTTATCTCGCTGTGCTCAGGTCCAAGCTCGATCGTTGAGACTCTAAAATGTGGATTTCAAACAACCATTCGATGCGAGATCGTTTTTTTTAAATGAACGATCTAATAAACCGATAAAAGGCCAAAGGGAGGGGGGGGGGGGGGTAAACGTCGCGCGGTGTACGTCGTTTCGGTGGGCGTATAATAATAAACTGGTCACAGAGACCGGTCGATCTTAATACTGTCTTAAGCCCCGGCTCGCGAGCGACATAAATTATGTATCGCGTTCTCCAAGCGTAAGACGCCGAGGGATCTCCTAGAGCACCTGGTATACGTTCAAGCTGGGAAAACCGCATCCCCCGATAGTATCCATATACACGCAACACATGTATGGACCATTCTGGACAAAACTGGAGATTTTTCGCTAAATCAATTATTAATAGTCGCTTAAAAAACCCAACATGGCGACGGAGAACGTAATTTAAAAAAAAACCCTTCAAAATTCATTTTCTCGGTCGCCAAATCCATTTTTAAGGGGTTGTACTCAGTCAGGAGGTCGAAAAAAGCGTTTTTGCAATATTTTTTTCTGGAAAGACATTTTAATTTAGCACCATAAAAATTAATATACTTATTTTTGTAACTTTTAACTATTTAAAGATTTTTTTTTTAAATAATGATTCTCGAAGCCGCCGTAGCCGATCTCCGCGAGGCCATGGTTTGGATCATCCAAAATAAAAAAATAAAAAGATTTCGTTAATATAAGGTATACTCTCGAAGGTATTATTCGAAGGAATAAGCAAAATGTCAATTTTTAACTAAATGGCGGTTTCTAAAAAAAAATCGATTTTTAATAAAAAATGTTGTCTTAGATTCTTAATAAAATGGAAAACATTTATCGGTAAAAAATTTAAGAACACAGTTTTGAGAAAAACACGGTCAAAATTTCAAAAGCACTTTACACATATGCCTGTAACTTCGAAAATATTTGTCGGATTGTCATAAAATTTTCTGTGTATATACTTAATATATATAGGGCATTCCACGACAAATCACGAGGTCATCGGCCTGGCCTCCTCGAATTTTGATGTCCAATGAATTGTGGGTTTCGTTTGGCCCAAAATATGACTTCAAATTTTTAGAAATTTTTATTTCATTTTGTAGGGGTTGCCCGAGCTTAAGAAATCATTGAATTGAGGGAAAACATAAAGCGGTCCCTTTTTCATATTAATGAAATTTGTTCACATAAACTAGGGCCCAAAACCGATATTTTCGTCATAGGTCGATAATTGGTCAAAAATAATATTTAAAAAATAATAATTTCTTATTTTTATTGTTTCTTGTAGTGAGAATAACAGCAATAAAAATATTTTTCTAGTGAAACTTGATTTTTTTCCCTGTCTTAAGAGTAAAACGACAACATTTTTCGAAAATTAATTAATTTGAAAAAGGGCCTTCTTTATGTTTTCCCTCAATTTAATGAGTTTTTTAGCTCGGCCAACCCCTAAAAAATGAAATGAAAATTTCTAAAAATTTGAGGTCATATTTTGGACCAAACGAAAACCACAATTCATTGGTCATCAAATTCCAATGACGTGGAATGCCCTATATACATCACGAAAATGAAATTAGAAAAAATTGGTTTTTTCTTTAAATCCTGACTGCGCTTAACTCCTTAATTTTAAAAGCTATATTTTGCAAGTTTTATATCCAAAAAATTTCCCTGTTCAGAAAATACTCTCCTCTCCAACGAAACGCCCATTACATCGAGGCCTTAGATCCAAAAGGGCGCAAATAACTCAATTTTACGCGTTTCACCCTTTGGCTTGCTCGAAATCGATGTACGAATGTTATATCTATGTACATTGCCTCCCTTCGCCTTATTTTATTCTCCATATCTGCAGCCCCTTTGAGCACAAAGCTCCTCCAACCCCTTAAGGATTCAAGCCCAGGCGCACATCGTCTTTCCACTTAATTTCTGTTTCCTCATCGTCCATTTTGCTTCTACGTACAAAGTGAACGGTCCCCAAATTTTACTCAGAGTCTGTGTAAGGGTTAAGGAATTACCCCCCCCCCCCTCTTTCTCACTCTCTCTCTCTCTCTCTCTCTCTCTCTCTCTCTCTCTCTCTCTCTCTCTCATTCTCGTCGTTTTACGTCGAAGGGAGGAGGTGAGAGGGATTTATAAGCGATCGAGAAAAGGGATGCCGAAGAACGATGTTCTCGCCAGGCAAAGGCGAGATTATATCTGTACATCCATTGACGATAGACAAAAGGGCGTAAGTCACGGTTTTTAAGGGTCTTGAGTAACCTCTGGAGGGCCTTTATCGTTTTCGGTGATGGTTCCTATAAACTTAATAACCGCCTTTGGACATCTTCGGTCACAGAGTCCATTGTATATATATATATATATATATATATATATATATATTACGTTAGGGGATGAAGATCTGGAGGATCGAGAAGGTCCTTGGCGAAAGCTATTACAAGGATTTCTCTTATTTACGATTTCGTGGAAAAATTGCCAATTTTTTTCCTCTTTCTTTTCATATTTTTCTGTGTATATCGCTCTTTTATTTCCCCTTGATTTGTTCCATCCCTCTTTCACTCATTTCTGATCCTTCAGGACCTTCCAGTAGTCAAACCCTCTCATCGAAATTTGGACGGTACATCCGGAAGTACAAGGATCGTCCTGAAATTAAGACGATGGAGTTCGAGCCAAGTGGCTTGACCTTTGGCTTGACCTTTGGTCAAGCCACTTATTGAACTCTGGGATTTTGGAAAAATCGTTTTTTTTTTAAACTTAAACGATATCTTAGGGTCTTAAAAACATTATACAATTGGTTCTATCAAGAAAGAATATTTTTAAATCGTTCAATTATCGATTTTGGTGCAGCCTAAAAATCCTGTTTTTTTTTTTCGAAAATTCAAGTAAACGTTGAAAAATTTTTTGCAATTTTTGCAATTAAATTTTTGGTAAAATTCAATTTTGATCGTAGTTATGTTATTTAATTTTCTTTTTTCGATTGAGGTACTATTTTACTCTGATCTTTGGATTATCGAAAATATTTTAGTAAAAATGGGTTACCATAATATTATTGAAGTATGTTAGGGTGTTTTTTTCTTTAATGCGATGAGAATGACGATTTAAAAAACTTTTCCAACTCTTTATAGGAAATTATCATGAAAATAGGAATCTTAAGGTCAATTATAATGATAATGGCCTTAAGTTTGTAATTTTTTAAATTTTTAATGTTTTTTTATCATTCTTGATGGTGTCCATTAGACTGATTCAAAAAAAGCGACTATTTTTTGTTTTTCGAAAAAACATTTTAAATACTTTCAGGGAGGTGAAAAAAGATGCCTATTAAAAGCAGAGCTCTTGATATAAATATTAAGATACGTCTCATGGCAAATTTCTATTTCTCATTTAAATAACAGGAAAAAATATTTTCAAACTTTGAAATTTTATATCTCGGCTTCAAGTTAATGTACCGAAATGAACGACACATATTCTTGTAGAGAATTGAACGCTCTACAAAAAAGGTCTTCTATGATTTTTCGATAAACTCACTCCTTCAAAAGTTGTTCAAGGTTAAAATTAAATTTAAAATAAATTCCATTTTTTTTTTTTTTAGTTTCCGGCAAAATGTTGAAACTTATTACTAAATATCGTAAAATCTTTCTTGAAAAAAAAGTTTGAATTGCATTAACATAAATTACCTTATTATTAAAGAAATTGTTCACCTATATTCACAGTCTAATGTACATAAATATTAGACCGTGAATAACTTTTAAAGGAGTGAGTTTATCGAAAGATCATAAGAGAACTGTTTTGTAGAGCCATCAATTCCCTACAAGAGTACATATCGTTCGATTCGGTACATTGACTTGAAGCCGAGGTACAAAATTTTAAAGTATGGATTTTTTTTTCCTGTGTTATTTAAATGGGAAACAGAAATTTGCGTTGAGCCATATCTAAATATTTATATCAAGAGCTCTGCTTTTAACGGGCATCTTTTTTCACCTCCCCGAAAGTATTTAATATGTTATTTCGAAAAAGAAAAATTGTCGTTTTTTTTTCAAATCAGTCTAGTGTCCATTTTGCCCAATAGAGTTAAAGAACTATCAAAAACCGGAAGGAGGATTCCGGATGTGCGGTGAGGGGCTAAAAAAGAGGATTTTTTTAAATTTACGACGCGAATGCAAGAAAAAAAAATGGAGCGATAGGAAAATCGAGGATGCGGTCTCTTCCTCGCGCCGGACTATCCTTTTTCTCCCCTTGGCGCATTCGCGCGAGGGCCATCGAGATCGAGGGATATTAATCCCCGACCTCGTAACGTTCAAATCACGAACGCAATCACCGAAATAATATTGTTTATCACCACGGTGGTGAACTTAATCCAGCGTTACAATGATATATAAATTACGGGAGAGCCTGGATTATTTTTGGTTTTTTTCTTGCTGGAAATAGCTCAAACGTATTATCGACCATATATATATATATAGGAATAAGGGTGAGGGATTAATGAAGGAAACAAAAATCCCGTAACGATTCGTTAAATTTTGGCTACCGAGATTCGTTCGCTTTTTCCGGTTTGATCCTCATCCTGGAATGGACCCTCGCGTGTCCTCTCTCACAGGAGAAAGGGATCCTTTAACATCGAGATCCTGGGGTCACACTTTTTTTTCGGGGCGAGATCTCGAGCCCTTGTGAGCGCCTCATTACTTTCAATCGCTCTTTGGGTCGACCCCCCTCCGACTTTCGTATCCCCTCTTGCACATAAACTCGTAATTTTTAGCGTATATAGAGAGTGCGCCCTGAGCTAGGACGTTATATTACAGGGTGGGATTAAAGAATAAGAAGACGAAAGAGAATGAGGGCCCAAAGTTCATTTATACGACCTCGTCTTATACCGTCATCGCGACCTTCCTTCCCTCCCTCTTGCGTCTTTGCTCTCTCTCTCTCTCTCTCTCTCTCTCTCTCTCTCTCTCTCTCTCTTTCTCTCTTTCTCTCTTACCATGGCCAAAGGACTTTATCTCGCATCCCTCAAGGATCATGAGACCAATCTTCCGGCTAATTTGCGAGCTCACCGATATTTCTCTTCCAGATCCCACAGCTCTTATATTAAACTTTGAAAAAAAAAATCTTTCTTCCGTCGAGGCCTTCTTCGTGGTTCTACGATTCAATTGAATCTTCGCCGTATTTACATCTAGAAGGGATGAACTTTTCATTTTATCCGATTTTTCCAAAGTCGAAATGTTATTTGAATTTTTGGCGATTTAATTGACTTTGTATTTTTTTTGTTGGGCTATCTTGGCTCAAGGTTTACGGATCTTGCACTTTTTTTGTTGGTGATCTTGATTTTTGTTTTTCATTGAAATCGGTAGAGCTTTTTGATTTTTACTAAGGTCCTACACGCGCTCTGACGCGCGCGACTGATTTACTATCGACTAAGAAAAAGTTGTTTAAGAGGTTCAAAGCCTGTGTTTTGAACCGGAAATTGCCTGGGGATCACGGTTAAGCTATTTGCGATGGTGAAATGGATCATGCTTAAACATGACAAAAATCATTTTGGCGGATCCATTTGCGAATTTTTTTTTTTGACAATTTAGTTGATAAGTTATTCCATTCCATTCCATTCCACGAAATTTTTTTTTATCGTTTCAAGGTTCAAAGCCTGTGTTGAAAATGACAAAAATCATTTTGGCGGATCCATTGTCGAAAAGTTTTTTTTGACAAATAATTGATGGGTCATTCCATTCCATTCCCTTCCACGATTTTTTCTTTTGATCGTTTCAAGGTTCAAAGCCTGTGTTAAAAATGATAAAAATCATTTTGGCGGATCCATTGTCGAAAAGTTTTTTTTGACAAATAGTTGATGGGTCATTCCATTCCATTCCATTCCACGAAATTTTTTTTTTATCATTTCAAGGTTCAAAGCCTGTGTTATAAATGGCAAAAATCATTTTGGCGGATCCATCTGCGAAAAGTTTTTTTAACAAATCAATTGATAGGTCATTCCATTCTATCCCATTCCATGAAATTTTTTTTTCATCGTTTCAAGGTTCAAAGCCTGTGTTTTGATTCGGAAATTGCCCGAGGATCACGATTAGGCTATTTGCTATACTAAAATTCGTTATGGATCATGCCTAAAAATGACAAAAATCATTTTGGCGAATACATTGTCGAATTTTTTTTTAAACAAATTAGTTGATAAGTTATTCCATTCCATTCCATTCCATGAAATTTTTTTTTTCATCGTTTCAAGGTTCAAACCCTGTGTGTTGCCAACGTCCATGAAAACGAGACCTGAGATATATTCCACATGTTCAATTTTTGAAATGCTTTCACATAAAACCATATATTTCGATTATATTTTACAGAATATATTGGAAATCTATTTTTCGTCCAAGTATATTTAAGGCGGTATTCTGGTCTACAGACATACATTTTGAGCGTTTTGTCGAACTCGATAAAAAAAACAAAAAATATTTTAACCATTATTTTTTTTACAACATATTTATTAATATTTTGACAATAAACAAAAAATGTTGGAGAAAAAAAATGAAACTTAAATAAGTTACAAGCTGGTAAAATTGAGGCTAAAAAAAGGGGTGTGCTGCTTGACACGATTGCAAACTTTCTAGTCACCCGATATTAAATTTAAAAAAAAGGTTCTCATAGTTTTTAATTTTTCATTTTTCATTAATTTTCCATTTTTTTCATAGTTAAAAATTTTTTTATAATAGTTTAAAAAAAAACCTTTTATACAAAAGTGGTAAACTTCAGGAATTTGCAAATGAAAAATGATTTTTTTCAAAATTCTGGACCAGAATAATCCCTCAACTTAAATTCCGGAATATATACGAAATATCGGACTTTTTGGATAAAATATATTCGATATATTCCCGATATATTTTCCATGTACCTCTTGCGAGAAATATAGTTCATTTCCATGGAGAGCAAACTCTGAGTAGCCTCGTGAAATCCGTCGACGAAATTGCAAGTCAATTCCGTATAATACCTTTATCATTTTGGTCCTCGAGGCTGATAAGGAGGAGCAATTTTTCATATAACGTCGCAAAACTAAGAGGCCTTGGCGCGGGGGAGGGGGGGGGGGTTGGTTAGGTTGGTATCCATGACGGGCGTTGAGTTACTTCCGAAACTGGCATCTCGGTTATATTTACATACATATAGACACGCGTAATATTATATGCATTATCTATCTGCTGGAAACGTCCGGCGGAGGAGCGTGGAAACACACAGTTGGGAATATCCTAGCCTGGGCACGAGATAGGACGAAGAGTAGAGCATTTATTTATACACACACATATATATATATATATATAGATCATAGAGAAGGGAAGAGGCCTCCACTGTGTTTCGCGGCATCCGAAGAGCTTGAGAAGGCCGAGAGAGAGAGAGAGGGGGGGGGGGTGATTCTTCAGAGTGGGAGTTGGGGGTGGAGGACTGCCGTTATTCAGGAACTTTGCTGACAGCTCTCCGGATAGGAAGATAAGAACGTCCTGGTGAATGCCGAAGAGTGGGGAAGGGTGGGGGAAAGGACAATGCAACCTCCGCGTTCAGCAGAACCCAACGCAGGCCCAGACTCCGAACAGCCCTTGCCAACGAAGGAACCCCCCACCCCGCCGCCAATCCCTCTTAACACAGGTGTGTGAAACTCTCATGTGAATCAAAGACGACCCCCGGCCTTTCTGAAAAGTAGGACGATGCGCGAGTTCTTCCTGTCGGGAAGTCCGATGAGATGGAAAACACGAGCATCAAGGATTTTGGTAATTTGTTGAGTTGATTCAGCTTTATGGAAATTAACCTAGAGATGTCACGGTTGCATATAATGCATCACTTTTTTTTATTGCATTTACATTTTCCATTTAACATTGAATGTTAATGGTTGTTGAAAATAATTTCCATTAACCGTTCAGCATTAATGGTTAATGGAAGTTTTTTCCATTAACCATTACATGTTAATGGTTAATGGAAATTATTTCCATTAATATGTAAGAGTTGATGTTTAATGAAAATTATCTCCATTAACCATTTAATGTTGATAGTTGATGAAAATAATTTCCATTAACCATTTAATACTATTGGTTAATGAAAAATATTACAGTTAACCATAATGCTAATGGTTAACGGAAATTATTGACATTGAATTTTATTAAAATGGTAGTAATCGATTGGTTTTATTCTTGGTCAATATGACCCAATGGCACTAACTGTAAGGAGCCGTTACCTATTTACCAATAATATCGGTAGTTAGGTAAACGAAATATCAATGAGGAACTCTAAAGATTCGTAGGTCCGATCAGCAGTGGACTGGTTGACTCATTGATTTAGGATCAAATAACCCAAAGATAATATTTAGAGACAGAGAGAGAACGATGCAGGAGCCGGAAAACGTTTCTTTGTTATCCTACTTCAAGAGCGTTGAGACCAAAACCGCTAACTAAGAATAGCTGAATAATCAATGACGACCATTTTAATTAAATTAAATGTCAACAGTCAATGGAAATAATTTCCATTAGCCACTAACAATAAATGATTCATAGAAATCATTTTCATTAACCATCAACGCGTAATGGTTAATGGAGGTAATTTCCCCTAACCATTAACTCTTATTGATAATTGAAAATAACTTCCATTAACCATTAACATTTATTGATTAATGGAAATTATTTCCATTAAGCATTCAATGTTAATGATTAATGGAAATTATTTCCATTAGCCATTAAATGGTAATGGTTAATGAAAATAATTTCCATTAACCATCAAATGTTAATGGTTAATGACAATGATTCCCATTGACCATTAACATTTAATGCTTAATGGAAATTATTTCCATTAGCCATTAAAAAAGTAATGATTAATGCATTACTTTTTCATTAATAATTTCGCAACACTGATGATAAATTATCACAAAGTATTTTTAATTTGGGTAATTGTGACTTATTGAATAAATTAGAAGTATCAGAAATCGACCGATGTAATCTTCCAACGAAAAATTTGAATCGCCAATAATTGGTTGATCATTATCAAAAATTCTTTCGTCGTTCAACAGAATTAACGGAATGAATATTTCTTTGATTTTGAATTCAAAATTCGGGTTAAAAATTTTTTTTTTTCTATCAGGACTGAGGGTCTGTTCAACTCTGAAGAAGTAGGTCAAGGGATGATCCTGGTATATAGCTTTTGGAAGTAGTTTGAAGGGGTAGCTATTACTCGGGATCATTTGACGCGAGTTTTTTTCGCGAATTATTGCGAGGGCATGAAGAATAAGCATCGGAGGATGAGGAAGAAGAAGAAAGGAATAAAATATATAAGCCAATGGCGTCTGACAAATGAGGATCAGATAGAGGGATCATCTACGTGGTTGCTGACTTTCGCGTTTTTATAAGCTGTACGATCCTCTCGCCACGTTCCCTCAGTACCGATTTCTCACTCTCTTCCATTTTTTTTGCCGTTTAATTTTAACCAAATAAAGAGAGAAAGAGGGAGAATGTGCAGAGACATCGACGCAATTTTCTTATATATAAGGACCAGTCAGCAGCTAAACTTTACGATTTTCTTCTTCGCGGTCGCAAATTAACGCCTCCCGTTACGAGACAAGGAAAATATTAATGAAATCGAGATGAAGTAAAATCTTCGAAACCGAAGTGAAGTTAAGAACACTTCAAATTTCACTATTTTGAGGTATTTTTGAAAATGGGGCAAAAATTGAACGAAAAAGGTTTTTGATGAAATTTCTTAGAAATTTTGATTTTTTGGGGAAACTGTTGGTAAATTCGGGTTCGGGAGGAAGAAATTCATCGATGTAAGGTTTAAAAAAAAGAAAATTGAAATTTTTTTTTTTTTGTATTTTGGCCAAAATTAGATCTGTTTACTAAAATGGCTGTAGCTTTTTTTCTAGATGGAATTCCGGTTTCGTCTTGAACTCATTCTTTCCGGGATCGTTGGAGCTTCCAAATGCTGCTTTTAGTTTATCCGATTCCGATCAGTTTTCGATTTTTGGCAGATATTTAAATTTGGACCATCAATTTTTGTAAATTTTTGCCTTTTCATTTTTGTCGGCGATATTCAAACTGCTCTTATTTCTACAAAAATCAAGTTATCGGAATGAGCCAAACGCCATTCTCTAAGTTCAGTGACAGCCTTTAAGTACGAAAAAGAAATTTTGGAATCGGTCAAACCAAAATAAAGTTATGAGCACTTGAAACTTCGCTATTTAGAATTTTTGAAAATTGGGCCAAAATTGAGCCAAAATTTTTTATTTTTATTTTTATCGTCTTCAGACGTTATTTCGATGGGAAATTTACCACTGATTGTAAATTAAGCATAGTTTATGTCGACAAAAATGTATTCATGAGAAAAAGCAATGAAAAAAAACTCTGAAGTCATGAAAAAATTTCAGCTGATGTTTCATACTAAATGTGATACCCACTCGATCCAAAATGGATGGAACAGCTGAAATTTTTTTCACGATTTAAAGGGAGTCCCCATAGAAAAAGTTGTTCGTATTGATGAGTAGAATCATCTCTTAAAAAAAGAGGTATCAAAAAGAAAACGGTGTATATGGTCACAACTAAGAGTCAAAGGCCTGAATTTTAAGATCTTATAAGATCAAACTTAAGATCGAACTTTCCATTGAACTCAAGTGGGAACACAAGATCGAACTTAAGTTCCAATTTAAGATAAATCTTAAGTTCGAACTTGAGTGTCATTATAAGTTCATTTTTAAGTTCAAACTTTAGTGCGAACTTGAGATCGATCTTAAGTTTAAACTTAAACTTGATTTGAAGTTTGACCTTAAGAGCTTGAGCTTGAACTAAACTAGTGCCAAAAAACACAGTTTGATCGAACTTAAGTTCAAGCTCAAGATGGATCTTAAGATCAAAATCAAGTTCAAGTTTCAACTTAAGATCAATCTGAAGTTGGCACTAAAGTTTGAACTTATAATGACACAAGTTCAAACTTAAGATTCGTCTTAAATTGGAACTTAAGTTCGATCTCAAGTTTCAACTTGAGTTCAATGGAAAGTTTGGTCTTAAGTTTTATCTTGAGATCGATCCTAAGATAGATCTTAAAATTCGGGCCAAAGATTGGCTAAAAAAGGAAAAAGCGTGGGAGATCAATGATATTTTTATAACAAAAATGAAGGAAAGATGAAGCAGAGTCGCGAAGAAGTGGACAAAGACGAGGGATAAGAGGAAAAAGTTGGAAAGGAAATGCGGCGCGCAGTATTAAGCGACGTTTTGCCTTCTCTTCTTTCTCTGTCTCACTTTCTCGATCCTCAGTCGTAGGAGGATGGATCCTTGTAAGACGTTTTAATTGGACAAATCCGCCTATCCTCATTAAATCCAGAGAATCCCGTATCTCGTTCTCTCTTCAAAATCTGATGCTGAACATCCCGATGCCCCTTCAAAATTCAACGAAAGATCGAAACTTCTCTCTCTCTGGCGCGATGCTTTTGCACTGCGCCTTACCAAAATCCCGCTCGCAACACACTCAAACGCTCGGCGGTCCCCTTATCATCATAAACGACTGTATCCCGTCATCTTTGTGTTATTCCTCGTTGGACGAAATTGAAAATCTCTCCTACGTAATCCTGCGCGATCCCCTCTCCCTGCTCTTCAGATCAGACGCGATATTCCACCAGCAAGGACCTTTTAATCCTCCTTATGGAGAAAAAAATAATATACATTCATATATACATGGGGCTTTCCACGTCAAATCGACCACTTTTGACCCCGACCCCTTTCGATTTGGCTGAAACTTTTTTAGCTTTTTCTACTCTACCAAAAACATTTTTCAAAATTTTTTCAAATTTTTTTACCCATGCGATAAAAAGTCATGATTTAAAAAAAAAATGTCTTTAGATGTACTTTTCAGAAAAAAATTATTCAAACCGATCTTCAACGTTTTTTTTTTATTTGCGGGAAAAAAACGAAAATTTCTCGATGATCGCCATTTTTAATTTTTTTTTCTTTTTTTAAAAGAAACTTTGACATCTTTTGCAAATTCTCTGAAATTTTCAGTTGAAAAAGAATATTATTTTTTTAACTCAGCTTATTTCTCATAATACCACTCTGGGAATTTTTGGAGATGTTGAGAGAACCTCAAAGTTAAAAAAAAAAATGAAATTCAAAGTAGTAATCATCGACAAGATTTCAAAGTTTTTCGGAAAAAGTAAGAAAAAAAGTAGAAGAGAGCTCTGAAATATTTATTATTTTTTTTTTTTTGAAAACTACATTTGAAAACCAAGAAAATGAAAAGAAAAATTGTTATTCAGTTCATTTTTAGGCAAACAACAGGCTTTAAAAAAATTTTAAGTGGTTAATTTGTGATGGAATTATAGCTATTGTATATAAAATTATTTAATAAACTATGGTTTTCGAGTAATTAAACAAAAAAAAGCGAAGTGTTGAAAAAAAAGACATGAAACAAATTCTATCACAAATTAACCATAATTTAAAAATTTGTAAAAGCCTGTTGTTTGTCCATAAATTAACCCAATAACAATTTCGTTCATTTTCTTTGTTTTTAAATGTAGTTTTCAAAATAATATTATTCAGAACCATCTTCTATTTTTTTTTCTTATTTTTTCGAAAAACATTGAAATTTTTTCCATGATTACTTCAATTTCATTCATTATTTTTTTTTTTTCAAACTTCGAGGTTCTTCCAACATCCTCAAAAATCCCCAGAGTGGTATTATGACAAAAAAGCTGAGTTGAAAAAAATAATTTTCTCGAATTGAAACAAAAAAATAGAAAACGAAAAGTCCGCACTCTGAAAATTTCAGAGAATTTGCAGAAAATGTAAAAGTTTCTATGAAAAAAAAAAAGAATAAAAATTAAAAATGGCAATCATCGAGAAATTTTCGTTTTTTTGCCCAAAAATAAAAAAAAATTGAAGATCGGTCTGAATAATTTTTTTTCTATTTTTTTTTCTAAAAAGTACATATAAAAACAAGAATTTTGAAAAAAAACCTCCCGATAAGTCAATTTTTGAAGAAGTTATAGATATTTGAAAGATAAAAAGGATTTTTTTTTCAAATTAAAACTTTTTATCGGATGGGTAAAAAAATTTGAAAAAATGCTGAAAAATGTTTTTGATAGATTAGAAAAAGATAAAAAAGTTTCGGCCAAATCGAAAGGGGTCGGGGTTAAAAGTGATCGATTTGACATGGAATGACCCATATATATTTATATGTGAGCCCGATCGCTTTCAGATCTCCCGACGGCCATTGACATGCCGAAGGATCGAACAGAAGCTGATCAGACGTCAAGAAAGGACCCTGTCACGCCTGAGTCGTCCTTTCCCGACGAGTTATCTTCCTCGTTAGATCGCTCCCTCTTTGCTCGTGCGAGTTTTCGAATGAAAAAAAAAAAAAATTCGCGAGTTTCTGCTTCTTTCCCGGACCAACGGTGCTCTCCCATATTTGATCGTGTCTCACGATGCTCGGTTACATTGTAAACCGTGTAGAAACATAGCTCGGTGTGTTGTTTCGTTAGAAAACCCAACATCGCCCATTGACCCATTGTCACGATGTTTGAGTTGGGGCTGACTAGATGACAGGCAAAAGCCTCCTCCACCCTTCCTCAATGCGCGCGGGCTTTCTTATCTCCGTGGCAGATAGATTTTAGTCCTTTCGCCAAATGGCAAAACACCGCGTGTCTATCTGTTGATGCACAGCCAGGAAGGACATGTGTGTGTGTGTGTGTGTGCGTGTGTGTGTGTGTGTGTGTGTGTGTTTGCTTATTGTCGTCGTCGTCGTCGTTTCGTAGACGGTGAAAGACACTCGTATCTAAGCGTTTCTAAGCGTCGACCATCGAACGCTCTCTAGCCCCTATCTGCGGAAACACGTCCTCCTTTCTTCTCCCTCGTCCTTTCTTTCTCTATATCTCTGCGATAGTAAATGGGCGTAACACCCCTGAATGAGATCGAAATTCCGTTGCTTGTCTCTGCTAGACGATCAGTTTTACAAATTGAATCCTCAGACGGAGGATAAGTCTCTCGAATGTCGATTGGAATTTCACAGAATCACTGAAAAGGACATTTATTTTCATGGGCGTAAGGTAAATGTCCCAATTATTGAACAGCTAAGGATCTGGGGATTGAAATCGGTGAGAAAAAAAATATAAAATCAAGAAAAAAACCATCACTTTCATGTTCAGATGATACTTTGATGTTTTTACTTTCGAAAAATCACCCTTTAAATTATTTTTAAATTATTTCGAATGAAAAAAAAGAATAGCAATGTGAAGCATATGCAAATGTCCCAATTATTGAACACTGGAAGTGCCTATGTCCCTAATATTGAACAGGCATGTCCCAGTTATCGAACACTCTCGAGAATTCTTTTTCCGTTCTGAAAATATCATTTTGGGTACAATATTAAGAGATAAAAGCAAAATCAAACACTCAAATAATCTTTTATTAATCATGTAAAAATGCAAAAATATATATTCAGTCTCTTTTGACAGGTTTTTGGTTCATTCGCATTTGGTTTATTTTTGCTTTTCAACTCGAACTTTATTTTTTTTTTCAGCTTCCTCGTTTTTATGTTCCGTTTTTGGTTGATTTTGTCTCAGCTTTCTTGTTTTTCGACTGAAATATCGGAGAGCGAAAAATATTGAACATTACATTCGTATTTTTAGGTTACATTTAGGTCATATTCTCTTTTTACTTTTATTTTTATGTTTATTGCACGAAAATACAAAAAAAAAGATATCTGACGATCTTAGAGTTATGATTAAAAGAATAAAGGTAAGTTTATTCAAGAACTTACAGTTTTTGTTTGAATAAATCCGATTCAGACGATCTGTAACACGTTAACTGTCTCGATGTTTTGATGCGTTCAATGACGCCATCTTGGAGAATTAGAGTGTTCAATAATTGGGACACACTGCATTTTTTATGTCCCAATGATCGAACACCGTATTTTTTAACAAATAATTAATTAAAACAAAAAAAATTTAATTGTTATTTGTAAGAAATTTTCTGAGGAACCTGAAACGCCTTTACTTTTTGAGATACGACAGTTTTTGAATTTTTTATACCCTTAAGCGTGAAGCGGCGCGTCTTGGCAAAAACGATAAGCAGTTACCACGAGACGTCAAATCGGATCACCGTTGCTGATTGAATAATTTTTTTCTCTATTAATTAAACCTTTTTTTGCACAAGTAAGGTAACATTTCTATAGCTAAAAGTTCCATATGTGTAATGAAATTTTTATAAATAAGTAAATGCATCTGAATGAGAAATAATGAAAATACAAGTTAGTGTTCAATATTTGGGACCTGTTCAATAATTGGGACATTTACCTTAATTCAGATGATAAAGAAACAAGAAAAAATATCCATTTCTTGAAGTATAGGTTTTTGTTTTTTTTTTAATTAACGGTTAATAAAGGAAAGGATATCGTCCTTCGCATGGATATCGTCTTTAAATTCTGGCAGCGTCTGAATGAGATCGAAATTCCGTTGATCGTTTGGCGAAACGATTTTTTACAAAACGAATCCTCCGACAAGTCAAACCCAAAGTCGATTGAAATTTCACGAAATCACTGAAAAGGACATTCATCTTCGTTTCTATAATGCAGATGCTGAAGAAACCAAAAAGAAATCCATATCTTGGCATACAGGTTTTATTAATCGATTCCATTCCTTCGTATTTACAAACTCTTCGATAATCGGTATTTCATGATGATAATTAATTAATTAGTCAATATTTATATCGGTTTACGTAATAATTACAGCAATAATAACAGCCTCTCGGATAGCATACACCGGGTGCGCGAATTTTCTTTTTTTATTTTTTCATTCTCCTCTCTCGATCGTCGGAAAAATAAGCACACATCCTGCCGATTTATAATCGTGCAATGTGCGTTATTTTCTCCATTGATCAGCCGAATGTACGTATAAGATGCATATGCGTTGTTTTCCTTTTCTCTCACGCGGATCTTCGTGGACGTTGATGGATCTCCTGACTCGTCGAGAAACGCGTGAATCGCGCGATGATCGACTAATCCGCGTGATAAGGATGCGGTTGGGGTGATTCACCGTCGAATAGCGCCATTTTCAGACGCTTGCACTTGGCCCGACGATTCTTGAACCAAAATTGCACGTTCTTGGGCTCGAGACGGGGAAATTTTTGACGATAGGGCATCCTGTTCAATTCTTCCGTATACTTGAGTATGAGCTGAGAACAATGAAGACGAACGACACCAGCGACGTATTAAAAACAGGGCTGCAAGTAATGCATTACTTCTTGCAACGCATTGCCATTTTCATTAGCCATTACAATGTAGTGTGTATAAGTTAATGCATTACTTTTTGTAATGCATCGCCATTTTCATTACCCATTGCAATGGAGTGTGTAATGGAAAAAATTTCCATTACCCATTACAATGTAGTGTGTAATGAAAAAAAAATCCATTACTCATTACAATGTAGTGTGTGATGGAAAACATTTTCAATGCCCATTACAATGTAGTGTGTAATGGAAACATTTTTCATTGCTCATTATAATGTAGTGTGTAATGGAAGAAAATTTCATGACCCATTACAATGTAGTGTGTAATAGAAAAAATTTTCATTACCCATTGCAATGTAATGTGTGATGGAAAAAATTTCATTACCCATTACAATGTAGTTCGTAATGGAAAAAAAAATTTCATTATCCATCACAATGTAGTGTGTAATGAAAAAAAATCCATTACCCATTACAATGTAGTATGTAATGGAAAAAAATTTCATGACCCATTACAATGTAGTGTGTAATAGAAAAAAATTCCAGTACCCATTGCAATATAATGTGTGATGGAAAAAATTTCATTACCCATTACAATGTAGTGTGTAATGGAAAAAATTTCCATTACTCATTACAATGTAGTGTGTAATGAAAAAAAATGTATTACCCATTACAATGTAGTGTGTAATCGAAAAAATCTCCATTACTCATTGTAATGAGTAATACTCATTGTAATGGGTCATGAAATTTTTTTCCATTACATACTACATTGTAATGGGCAATGGATTTTTTTTTCATTACACACTACATTGTAATGGGTAATGTAATTTTTTTCCATTACATACTCTATTGTAATAGGTAATGAAATTTTTTTTCCATTACACACTACATTGAAATGGGTCATGAAATTTTCTTCCATTACACGATACATCATAATGAGCAATGAAAAATTTTTCCATTACACACTACATTGTAATGGGTAATGAAAATGTTTTCCATCACACACTACATTGTTATGGGTAATGGATTTTTTTTTTCATTACACACTACATTGTAATGGGCAATGTAAATTTTTTCCATTATACACTACATTGTAATGGGTAATGCAAATTTTTTCCATTACACACTACATTGTAATGGGTAATGAAATTGTTTTTCATTACACATTCTAAAAGTAATGAATAATGCATTACATTTACATTACAAATTTCGCAACCCTGATTAAAAATCGTGAAATTGATGAACCAACGAATAGGGTCTTTGAGTCAGAACTTTACAACCAAGAAAACGGATAGTTTTGGTCCATTTGCAACGGAAAGAGTCAACATCGAGGGTGTAAAATTCGAATTGGGTTGAATTGGATGGAAGATAGTCCTTACCGCGTGACTCGGATGAGTATTGTGACCGAACCAATTCTCGAGTCTCGGAACTTCCGTGACCGGATCGATGAATGTCCGGTTTCTCTTTCGCCTCTCGTCCAGCATACTCGTCGGACAGCCGGGAGGTCCTCGTGGTGGTAAATACGGCGACATGTACATTATGCCATGACCAAACATTGGACTAGGTACCAGTGAGAAACCCGGTGGCAGAGAACCCGTGGGACTGGCTTCGTCGTCCTCGGAGCCCGATGATACGCGCGGCTCTTCGCGCTTGACCACTGGCGTTGGCAGAGGCGCCTGTTGCTGATCCTCCGGACGCGTCGTCAATGAGAGAGGACCGATCGGTGGACTGCTGGGTGGACGCGGCGATGGTGAAGTCGACTGGCAGAATAAAGAAGGGAGAGGTCCAATTATTTTGGAAAATTGTGCGTTTCCTTGGTCTCCAACTTTTAGGTAGGTTCCCATTGACTCACCTGATGCCTCGAGTCGTCCTCCTCGTCGCTGCAATCCTCACTGACGATACTCGCACCACGTGGGCTGAGACCCGGTGGACTGTAGCCATTGATCCCTCGTGTCTCCGCTCTCTTTTGCGCCGCTCTCGCATTCTTGAACCAATAGACAACGTTATTAACGTCCAATGGTTTACGTCCGCGTCGCGATTCCAACGAATTCAATTCCGAAACGTAATGCTGTATCTGCTGACGCGATGGATGCTGATTCTCGGCGAACCATCGTTGCAAACGCGGCAATTCCAATTCAGGATCGAAACTGGTGCGCATTCGGGTCTTGTGCGAATACGGTAACATCGCGGGATGCGGTGGACCAATTGTACCACCTTGGCCAATTGGACCACCCGAGTCCGGTCGTGGACTCTGATTCTGGTGGTGATTCGACGCTGGAATCATTGAATTCAGTCCTAGGCCCAATTGTTGCTGCTGCAGCCAGGATTCGAAGTTTCTTCTCGTATCCTCGGACAATTCGTTTCCACCGCGACACAATGACGACAGGGTCATCTGAAAAATGAGCAGAGAGAGACATGATAAAACAAAAATAATGAAGGATCGTATCGCGTAGAGTCTCAGTAGGGAACAATTAATTGGGTTACGCTAAGCGAAATATGACGAAATGACTTCGACGAACAAAGAGGCGCGAACGATGGGGCTTGACGTGAGTTACGACTTGCAGACGTGTGCGAGATTATGGAATTTTTTGTTTCTTCTTCTCTTCGAGTCGTCCGCTTACACGATACACACGTGAGATCCCGCGGGGTTATGCGTGTGCGCTGCTTATCGACGTGATTTATAAGAACAAACATGGCTGAGAGGCATATACGAGGATCAGTCATGCGACGCCATTTAACGACGTAATCTTGGCGATCTTGAGTGTCGTTTTTGTATTTTTTTACTCTTTACGGTAGCTCTGAATCTACTTTGGTAACTTCGTCTCCGCATTAATGCAACTTTCCCAATGAGAAATACGTTTTTCTACCCTCGATTTAAAATTGGACTCGTTGAAACTCTTTCCTACACTGAAAAAAATTTTTTGTTGAAAATGCAAAAATTTGTTTCGCTCAACCAAATATTTGTTTCCGGACGTTCAACTCGATTATTTTGGTAATTCGACAAAATATACAGTGGAAGTTTTAGTTAAATCGTTGCTTGAGTGGGCAAGGTTTCAGTTCAATCAAATAAAAATTTGCTACTTCGAATAAAAATGTAATCCACACAGAGAAATAAACGATTGAGCTGACTAATTATGAGTTGATTCCATATATGTATATTCTATGTATCAATATAAATAGTTGATACAACCCATTATTCATTTCAAGTATATAAATAATGTGATAAATGGATTAAATATTTGGTTCACGCAATTACCCGATTGTTTCAATGAACCAATATTTTGTCGAACAAACAATATATTTAGTTGGTGCAATTGAATTTTTAATCCTGAAATTAATTATGGCTAAACATAGTATAAGAAATATGTAGTATTTGAAAAATAATTCAAAATGCATATTTTACCAGCCTCAAAATGAGCGACATAAAAAAAAATAGTATTTGCGCGGATCGTCCGATCTAATTTTACGCTCTCTCCGACGGGGATTCGAACCTGCGACCCTACCTACTTATCCTACTTGACGACCTAACACGCTACCTAACGAGCTACGGACCGCTTACGAACTTGCTCAACTTTTATGGTATATGAATGGTACGGTGTATCGAAAAAATAATGATATGGACTAAATAAATGGACTAAACAAATAAATAAATAAATAAATTGGACTAAATTGTACCTGTAAATTGACCAAATAATTTCGTTTACCTTATGTCTTATGGTTAACCAAATCCATTTGTTGATTTAATTATAGTTTCATTATTTCAAACAAATTAATATCGAATCAACTAAATTTTTATCAACTAAATGAATCAAGTTGATTCAACTGAACTTTTTTCTCAGTGATCAAATTATTGTTCATAGTATTCAAATGAATAATTTTGTATTTCAACAAAATTAAATTTCGTACAACAAAATCGTTTCTTTGTTGTGAAATATGGACAACCAAATGATTTTTTTCATTTCTCATCATTATATGCTGGTTCAAAAAAACATTTCGCGATAGACACAATATTATGGATTGTTTTGAATACATATACTTATTTGATTTGGCAATATAAAAAATGTTTGTACCAAACAAATTGTTTGATTGAAAATACGAAATTTTCGCTTGTTACAGCTAAATTTCTCTACTTAATATAAACTAGAAATCAACAAAATATTTCTTTACGGCAACTCAGTAATGTGTAAATTGGACTAAATTTTATCTGTGAATTGACCAAATAATTTTGTTCACCTCATATCTTATGGTTAACCAAATCCATTTGTTGAATTAATTATAGTTTCATTATTTCAAACAAATTAATATTGAATCAACTAAATTTTTATCAACTAAATGGATCTAGTTGATTTAACTGAACTTTTTTCTCAGTGTACAGTAATTTGAGGATTGTCGATCGTTTCATTGCCGGAAACAAAGTTCTTCAGCATCGTGCGTCTATTTTTTAACCAGTTCGTCGTAAAAGGAAAGAACTGCACGAGAAATTATTTGGCAAACATTTTGTCGATGGAAAATATCATTCTTAAGGCCTTTCTCAGAGACGCGAGGCAGAAAGAGAGAGCATCATCTCAAAACCTCTCATTCGAGCTTATCTATATCAGACGTGTGCTGGCTCACTCACTTTTGAGCCTGATTTACGCGTTTTGTGCATACATCAACAGACCCGTGAATAAACGTGAGAAGTCCCACATAGAAGCCCGCAATGACGCAGTTTAATGTAAAACAGTTTACGCGGAGCCGAGAATACCGGAGACCCGATGATGATAATTTCTTTGACTATAATTCCCCCAGCAACGGGCGAAAGACAGACGAAGAGAATTGTTTCACGAGACGCTCGTTGTATAAATCAATCGTTGAATACGAATCAAGCCGTGAAGATAAAACATTTCTTAGCCTCCTTGAGCCTCGACTGAAGGAATTATAATCGTTCGTAGCTACGTGCGCGAAATATCCAATATCGCAAACGCATCGCAAATTGCGTTTGTTTGACACCAAACGAAAGTTCCCTCTCTGATCGGAATGGAAAATTCGCGAAGAAACTACAAATTCGAAGATCCAATTGACGAATGTTGGACGTCGAAGATGGCTGATTCGTTATCAGGTCAAGGTGACGAGGAGGTGTCCTTGCAGGAGGATTAAAAAAACCCTTTAGTCGTACTTCGAGCGCGAGACTTAAGCCAAAATTTTCGTGATCCAAGGGAGGTCTATGTGTGTATTTATGATGCGAGTGAAGATCGAGGAGGTAGGATGGATCGGTGAAACGTCTGTCAGGGAAAATTGGTAATCATAGACCACCGTGAGCGGGCATTAAAGTTCGTCGGTTCGATGTACGGTATAGAAAGCGGCGTGGGGTTCTTCAAAGAGGTGCACTTAGATAATGCCCAGCCCCGGGGGTTGTACTACCAACCCCCCACCTCTCGTCCGGTTCCTTATACACTCTGTCGCTTCTGTATCTTCCTTTTCTCTTCATCCGATCTCCACCAGCCCCTTCCTTCCCCCGTTCTGTCGAGGGAATCCCGTAGCCCGCGTTTTAGTTCTGCCGTATACTACATCCCATCGTCGTCATCCGCCTCCCAAGTAACGTTCTAAACCCCACCATTGCTGCTGTTCCTGCAGTGTAGCTCTCCAGCTTGAGCTCACCAGACCACTATCAACCACCCTCTCGATATCGCGTCGTTCGGCGGCGAGGGGGTGGCTGCGGGATTGGGGGCCAGGGGAGCTAGATGGGAGGGAAAGGCTTTTGATGAAGGCTCCGCGAATTTGCTTGAGTAAAGGGTAATCCTATCACACGCTATACGGCTATGGAGAGATCTTCCGCATTCGAAGAGGTCCCGCATCGTCTCGTGCACATCTTCCTTTACACGAAGCATCTGGAGGACTGGTCCCATGCCTGACGATTCGCGATTGTGTGAGGCGACTCGTAAAATGGTCAAAATGGTACTTCATCGGGGACATTCGGTGAAACGAAGAGTTTGAACGACCCAGTCGATGATTTCAAATTTAGGGGTGGGTAATTCCTCTTCTTGCTCCGGGAACAAGGGTGGCTCTGCTGTTTCAAGCTGTCGCTCTTCCGAGAGTTACGAGTCTTTTGGTATCAGTCGGACTTTTTGACCGTTTCGTGTATTAACAAGTAGTCGAGGTTAAAGTCGGAAACCGAGAAAGCATTTATTTAAGGCAGGGATCAGGGGGTTTCGCGTGCGGTTAGAGAGACCCCGAGTTCCCGAGGGAAAAGCAAAAGAGACGAGGCACTACGTTGAAGATTATAGCCGGGGGCAAAGGAGCAAGGAAGCAAAGGGATGAGAGTGGGCTCTACGCGGAGTTGGATCCGCGCTCACCAAGACGACGAAGACGACGTTGTAGAAATCGCGAGGCGAAAGGTGGTTTTCTCTCGCGTTCTCGCGGTTCGGCAAGCAGATTCTCTATCTATATACTATCAGAAGAACCCGGCGAACCGGAGGACTTCTTAATGAGATTAGGTGTCCCGGAGACAAACACTCTCTGGCTAGATTTACATTTTATACATTTTTAAGTGATCTTACCGCGGTTACCAGTCACACGTACACACACACACACACACACACACACACACACACACACACACACACACACACACACACACACACACACACACACACACACACACACACACACACACACACATATGCACACACTTCTTTTGTTGCATAATGCCATCCCTTAGCGGTGTCGACACGTTGTCTTAATCTTTCATCGAGATTCTACGAACAATGAGAATAACTCAGCAGAGGGGAAAAATGTCTTGAGTCTGAAATTAGGCGCCTCTTCATCATAGAATTGCCAAGTATCTCAAGGAAAATCCATTTCATACGAAAAATGATGATGTTTTCATAACAATTGAGAACAAATTGGACTCTTCGTGATTTTAGGTGTCACTTTTCTCGTGATGCAACACTGTAACCATTGAAATGGGAATTTGTATAATTTATAACAGTATTCTTACCTCGTCGAGGGGACATCCGGCTGACACTAAGAGTGCATGACTGTGAAGCAACAGAAGCCTCAGTAGTTTGTCGCGAACTTCAGCCGCGGGACTCGGTGGTGGTGGTCTCGATCGGTATACTTGAATCTTGAGGGTTGCAACCGTCGTTAATTCCGCCAAAATATCAGCGACGGTTCGCAGTGGCTCATCGGCAACTTTCTCCATCGGCAGAGGCTTCCAGTTCCTTATGACGATGCTACCTCTGGCGCTTGGTATCAGATCCGTCGGATAACCAAGACGCACCAGTGCCTCACCCACTAAATCCTGATGGATTAAAAATCAATTCCATAGATTTCGTTTTCCCCCAAAACATTCAATATCCAATGTCCTCTGATCAGACAATCCTCAAGGCCTCTGGTTTGTCCCCAACTCACCTGAAATGGCACTGCAGCGGGAATTATGACATAAGTGTCGATCTCCACGTGGGGACTCCGCCATTTTTCACGGGCAACGCTCAATCGACTCTCGACGATACTGTGTATCGCCTCGACCACGCAATGAACGGGAACTGGACTCTTGCCTGCAACACAAAATAACAACAACAATGAACCTAATTTCAATGAAATTGTCAATTGTCCTTAATGCCGAACGCCAATAATCCGTGGGGAGTCCTGAGAATGAGAATGGCGAAGAAGAGAACAGAGGTTAGAATTAACACTCTCGAGGAGTCCTTTGAACATTTGTTCAGCGTATCGCGAAACCGATCGCGGAATTGTTGTACACAGCTACTCGTCGTAATACCCTGTAAAAGGTGTTACCGCGAATTCTCGTGGTATAGGGCATCCACGGAAATGCCGGGGGTAAGCGTGTGTACGTGAATGAGTATGACTGCTGGGAAGAACACTGGGGATGGGATGATACGAGGATTGGGGGAAGTTCGGTGCGCCGTGTTGAATACTGCACCGAATGAAGCCGCTGTTTGGAGGGTGGATGGAGGGTTGGTCGTAGGGGATGGGTAGCTACTACTGGGTATAACCCTCGCGCTAAGCGTATGCAGATCCACTCGTCCGTCCCGGCTATGAGAGTACCTAGACAATGGAAGAACGTTGCGCTCGGGACACAATAGCCTCGATCCTTGTTTAACCCTGACTTAAGTTCCGCGAGGTCTATATCCCACTCTGGGACGGCGTAATCCCAAGATCCCCTTTCTCTCTTCCTCTCTCTTTCATCTGATGCTCAGTATTTCATAGTCCATGTGCGCTCTGGCTGATGACGCGTCATCATCAACTTCTTCGCGTTTGGGCGGCATTAAGTCAAACTTCGTCATAAGTCAGACTACCGTTTGCCGTCAAAGGGTAATGGTGATGCACGTAAATCGTCGATCGATGCTGAAAGGCCGCGTTCTGCCATTTTGGCACACGAAAGATGGACCAGTTTCACACGCGCAGAACAAAGTTACACACACAGACTCTGCAACGGTTTACTATCCACGAGCAAGCCCTCCGTCAGTTTTCCGGAAGGGTTCAATGGACCACAGTAGGGCTGGGTGTTTGTTGATGGTGGTGGTGGTGGAATCATCAACCACAAGGCGAATTTCACTTACTCGTGGCTCTACCTAACGCGGGGTGCTCATGATGTCACGTTGAAAAGGAGGATTGAGCAACAATGCAAGTGGCTCTTGTATATCCGAACCCGACGTCGTCTTAAGCATCCCTCGACTCTCGTGGCGAATTACAGAGATGCACCACATTCGATGTATTCAATTTTCGAAACTGGGCTGGTGGCTTTTCATTAATTTTGCACTGACTACATTTTCACGTGAAATCAGATTCTATTCCAACGACTCTTCGTGCTTGTTTTATCAATTAACGAAACATCAATGCCTCGTATAAAAGCTAATAGACTCATTAATCAAATATCTTAATGAATCAACGTTAATCTTGTCGCTCAATATAATTATTGAAATGCCTGTTTTAATGGTGTGTTTCACAATACCGTCAATGTCGAGCTTTATTCGAAATGTGAAACATTGATACCGGGCTTCAATGTTTTCTCGGATTTTCGTGTGGATTATAGAAAGTTTCGCTAATGGAAAATGGGACCGTTGAGGGCTTAGCCAACGTTGAATCACCAACGAAGTCGGTTATTAAAGCAATATGAAAAATTTATGGATTTTCGGATGACCGCGTGAATAATCGTAGAACGCCGGAAATGTATTCTCCGATGGAGAGTAGATCGAAGGGTTTTTCTTTGCGGCTTTTATTTTTGTGGACAGATAAACGAGCTAACCGAGAGTTCTCATCCCCTAGAGTATTTTTGGGGGAAAGATTCGGGCGAGCACAACTCCCCAACAGATCTGTATGTAACATCGACCTCGGACAACGTGAATGTTTGAGCTAACTATGCTGATGGCCAACAAAGGATTTACGCTGGTGCCCACTATATTAGGTATTAATGCCTCAACTTCCGCGCGAGAGGCAAGCTCGGACTTCATAGAGCGGAATATAGCAACGAAAATCGTTGGTCAAGCCTCCATCTCTCTTCTTCTCGTCTCTAACCCTCTCTCTCTCTCTCTTTGGTTAAATCTTGTGATGCTGGTGGAGCTCGAGTGTAAGATGGGTCGTAGGAGAATTAAGAGGAGGTCTCGAAAGCAACCTTCGGCCTTCGATGTCCTATATACGTATATATACAACTATACCACCCTCTATGTGCTCACTGGCTCTACTTGCTGACCAGTGGCTACCTTAATCCCAGCAACGTATAGTTTTCATTAACCAGAGGGGGCGCAAGGCTAGTTATACGAGAACGACGAATATCAGCGTCTTTGTGCCAGGATCAGCTGGCCACGAAACCATCTCTCTTCTCGGGCAACCCCGACCCTCCTCTCTTTCCGCCCTCAACAGAGTTTACTGGATTTTAGACCTTAGAACCACCTTCAAGTCGACTCTCTATATGGTTCCGCGCACATTGATGCGGTGGCGGGGGTCTTTCGCTCCGACCTGGCTCTAGAACAGAGGCGATTTTCAATCCTGGCTGAGCCCTCGCTGACGTGATCCACCGCGTTAAGCATTCTGTTTATGAATGCGAACTCGTTATAACGTTAAACTTCTGATCCGTCGAAGCCATTTGGCTATTATTCCAACATCAGGCTGGAGGAAGCATCATGAGAAGGTAATCTCTCTTGGTTACATGCGATTTGTTAATTAAGGGTATTGAAATGATTGAGGAGTAGCTTCCAAGCCTTGGATTAGTCGATTCTGAGACTATTTTTGTTGGTTAACCACTATACTTTAGATTGGCAAATAACACAAATGCCCTTATAACGTTCCACTTCTGATCCTCCGAAGCCATTTGGCTGTTATTCCATCATCAGAGAGAAAGCATCATGAGAAGGGAATCTGTTTTGGTTACATGTGATTCATTAATTAAGGATATTGAAATGATCGAGAAGCATCGTCCAAGCCTTGGATTAGTTAAATTTGAGAATATTTTTGTTGCTTAACCATTATGCTTTGATTGTGGTTAAAAAATACCACAAATACCGATATAAAGTTCAACTTATGACTCTCCGAAGCCATTTGGCTATTATTCCATCATCAGGCTTGAGGAAGCATCATGAGATAGTAATCTGTTTTAGTTACATGCGATTCATTAATGAAGGATATTGAAATGATCGAGAAGTATGGTCCAAGCCTTGGATTAGTTACATTCAAGAATATTTTCATCGGTTAACCATTATGCTTTGATTGTGATTGGAAAATACAGCAAATACCGTCATAACGTTCGACCTCTGATCCATTGGAGCCATTTGGCTATTATTCCATCATCAGGCTTGAGAAAGCATCACGAGAAGGTAATCTGTCTTGGTTATATGCGATTTGTTAATTAAGGGTATTAAAATTATTGAGAAGTAGCTTCCAAGCCTTGGTTTAGTCGAATTTGAGACTATTTTTGTTGGTTAACCACTATACTTTAGATTGGCAAATAACACAAATGCCCTTATATAACGTTCAACTTCTGATCCTCCGAAACCATTTGGCTATTATTCCATCATCAGAGAGAAAGCATCATGAGAAGGGAATCTGTTTTGGTTAAATGTGATTCATTAATTAAGGATATTGAAATGATCGAGAAGTATCGTCCAAGTTTTGGATTAGTCGAATCTGAGACTATTTTTGTTGGTTAACCACTATACTATGATTGTGATTGGAAAATACCACAAATACCATGAGAAAACGTCTCAAATACACTATAATTTTATTGCCATTGGAAAATACCACAAATTTTACCCCAAGCCAACAAGTTTCTCTTAATCTGTGGTTCTGCCGAGGAAATGTCTAACGAAGAGACAGAAATGAGCGTCCAAAGGACATTTCTCATTTCTGTCGCGGGTCAGAGTCTTCTTTCGTACATCGTACTTCCGTTATCTTTTCTCTCAACCCCATCCCGTTCGTTTTTCGCGAACGCGACGTGGATCTCGCGACCTTCCGTCCGCGTGACGGAAACGCCCGTTGCGACGCGCGGGAAATTCAAAGAGATCGCCTTTTCCTCGCTCTTCGTTCTTTGACAGTCCACGTCGGAAGATAAGCTCCTCGCTTTTCTCGGGAACTCGAAAAGTGAGAAGTGTTAAGGAGAGGGAGAGCACGGAGCGCGAGACCATCGGTTTGCTGGCGGAAAACCGACCCTTGAAGACCGACGTAAAATCCACCCCTCATCATTCCCTCGTTTCTCTCTCTCTCTCTCTCTCTCTCTCTTCGTTCTTTCCTGTTATTGCTTCGACTGCTGACTAAAAGTCAAAGCATCGACACTCTTCTTTTCGCCACTCGATTTCTCTTTTTTTTCTCACACTTTTCTCTGGATTTTTCCTTCTTCCTTCATCGTCTCTTTCCTACGAGACAGTCGGAGAAACGTAAACACATTTACCCTCGATTCGGTATCTCTTATTTTCGACACCCCTCGCGAATCGATCTCCAAAGTAAATCTTCGGCGAAATTCTTTCGCGTTTGTTTGTCCCCTTTGTCACAGAGGGAAGAAAAACTCGTTCTCTCGTCGCATTCGAACGGAAGTTCGACCGAGCGAACTGAAGTCTCGCTAATGCAAGTCTCCGCTCGGCGGGGGCGATAAATTAGCAAAACCGAGATATAATATTCAACGTCTCGCCAATCTCTTCTTAGCCTTTCTTTCTCGCTCGTGGATATACGGAGCGGCGATGATACAAGATAAAAAGTTTCGAGCATATTTTTCGACAAAACTCTTCGCCCTCGTCGCCCTTACCTCGCCCCTTTGTCCTTCCTCCCTTATTTTTGCACACCGGGATCGTGAGCTTAATGGACGAGAGATATAGTTTTAAAGACGGAAAGGAAGGTATCATTTCCACGAGTTTTCCTACGATCCATCCCTTCCATCTTTCCGCACCCTCGTGCCAAGATGAGTTTCCGCAGCAACTCAAAAATATCATTTGGAGCATCGAGGAAAATTCTTCGTTTTTTTTTGCAATTCCATTTTCGCGTAGTGGAAGATTTAGGATGTTTTTGTTTATTTTTTTCTGTATGTGATATATTCAATCATTTTATATATTTATTTTTTAAATTTCATATATATTGATTATATATTGATATATATATTATATGTACATTGCCGTCCAAAAGTTTGGAAACACTCGCCACGATTCCGATTCGCACAAAAATTTGCACTACTCTTTTAAAAATGAAGGTATTTCAATCCAACAAGCGGCGTTCATCAGGGGATATGTTCAGCTTCATTTCGCTTAAAAAAAAAAAAATTCGTTTTTTTTTAGCCCGGTAAGTCCTTTGAAACATGGTCACTTTTCGGCTTTTTTTTGGTGTTGAACTTTTGTCGCACCACCCATGAAAATTTTTTAAAACTCTTCTTCACATGACTTGTGGAGCGGAGTATAAGCTTCATTTTCGTTTTTTAAAAAGTTTCGTACGATTTTTTTTCGCAAAAATATTCATATTTTTGCAAAAAACGATCATATTTAGAAAATAAAGCGTAACTCTAAAATTACTGGATTTCCGTGAAATTGCTAAGAGAGTAAAAAATTGTATACAATTGTTCTGGATTCAATGAAATTTTTTAAGATTTCGTTTCAAACATTTTTTTTCGAATTTTTTTGTTTGTTAACGAGATATTTTTTTATCTTGAACAATCTCTTACCTCATCTACTTGGTTTTGCCGATAAAAAAAAGTCATGTACATGAGATTTTTGATGAAAAAGCCGTGTAGTAGATGAGGTAAGACCTGATTGTTTATGATAAAAAATATCTCGTTGGCAGGAAAAAAATCTCGAAAAAAAAAATTTTGAAAAAAAATTCAAAAAAATTTCATTAACTCCAGAATAATTGTATGCAACTTTTTACCCTTTTAGTGATTTCACAAAAACCCAGCAACCCCAGAAACAGGGCGAGTGTTTCCAAATTTTGGCAGGCAGTGTATATGGGGTATTCCATCCGAAATCGGACAGTTTGAAAAACTTTTTTTTTAATTTCCTCAATTTTTTTGTATTTTTGAGATTTGGGATGGAATGCACCATATATTCAATCAATAGCTGACGATAATTTGAAAATTACTTGATTAATAATTCAACGAAAACGAAAAATATTCTCGTATATAGAAAGATTTAGAAGAGGCTGAATAATTATGAGGACTCTTCTTTATACGTGTAAATTCTAATATGCACGATTTTTAAAAATTATATAAATATTTGCTTATTCCCTTTTGGTCGGAATTTCAATGAATGTCGCGGACCGTGTGAGTTTTCGTGTTATAATTTACACGTGTCGTATAAATACCATTGCACAATGTGGTGTGTGATATGACACGCTTGTTTTAATATTCAACTACAATGTGGAGCTTGCAAAGTGCTGCTACAGTTGTCGGGCCTTATCGTTATCTCGATCCGGTCGTTTCGAGTTTGCTTGTGCATGTGTACCATTTTATGTCCCTATGCACGGTGCTCGCTCGACAAGAGCAGTGAAACGAAGACGTTGGAAGATAAAAGCAAAAGAGAGGGAGAGAGTGAGAATAAGAGAGGTGACGAGGACATGGAATGTAGGCAAAGTAGCACGAGGGATTATTCGTAAGTCCTAAGGTTTCTCCTCACTTCCTCGATAATCCACGTCAGCCCAAGAGTTTAGCGTCTTGCTGAACTTTTGTCGAATGTCCTCCCTTTCTCTGACCTTGGAAAAATTGTTTCTTCATCAACGACCCTTCGATCCAAGGGCAATAACGAATCAAGTATCTCAACCCTTTCAACTTCAAGTTTTAGAGTCCTTCCAGTAAACTCAATCGTGTCCCAGGACAAAAAGCCCAAAGTTATGGAAATGGTTTCATGAAATATGCAGTTTATTCGTTTCGTTGAGGGAAAAAAATCATTGGCGAGCTCGTTCAACATCATTCTCATTTCCGGTTTCAGGAAATATATCCTAATCGCGCATTTGCATGTATACACGCTTAAGAGGCCAGAAGAGAGAGAGGAAGAGAAGGAAAGCGTGGGCGTTTTAGTATCCGGAGGCTGATCCGGCGGATGTCAGACTTCCCAGATAAGGGGACTCTCTCAACTCTTTCGAAGAGAGTCGTGTGCTCTTTTTTCTCTAACTTTTTTTCCTCGCTATCGTTATTCGCCCCTTCGCGGTGGCTTCTGGAATCGCGTTCTCGGTAAATCCTCAAAATGGTTTTCACTCGTAATTTCTCTTCGTCCCGATACTCGATTAATTATTCATCAACGAGGCGGATTACCCAGAAATTCGGAATTATTTGGTTGGATTCAGATCTACTCTGGCGATTTCTCGTCAGAGGAAATCTGGAGGAATCGAATTTTGTGACTGGAGGAAAAACGATTTCTTTGTAAACTTGACGTCGTTAATTAATTAATTAATTAATTAAGTAATTAATTAAGTAACTGTCAGGATCAAGTGAGTTATCTTTTGTTTGGCCGAATGTAGCAAAAACCAGGACGTGTCTCGTTGCAAATATCGGGTGCGGGATTTTGTTGCTTTTGTCATTAATGAACAAACCAGCTGTTAAGGCTAAACTCAACGTTACTGGGATTTGGAAGGTTTCGTCGCGTGGCCAGTGATCTTATAAGCTCCGGAAGGTTATCTCATTATATCTTATCTAGCGCTTTTACCTGCTTCCACTCCCTCTCCCTTCGTTCCTCGTGATGCTCGTAGCACGCGCTCTTTTACGCGTTTGCTCCTCTCTTTCTCTCTCTTTTCTCTCCGTCGGGCTCAAAGAGAGACAAGGAGAGCCAGAGAGAGGCCGTGAGCTTAGGAGAGAGCTTAGAATGCACGCGAGGATCGTCGCGGACTGTTCGACACGCGAGAATCTACGCGGAGGACATATGGGGCATTCCATGTGTCATATCGGCCACTTTTGAACCCAACCCCTTTCGATTTGGTTGAAAATTTTTGTTCCTTTTCTACTGAATTAAAGACATTTTTCAGGAAATTTTCAAATTTTTTTACCAAACCCTAAAAAAGTTAAGAATTTTCAAAAAAAAAAGGCTTTCGTTTTTTCAAATAGCTATAACTTCTTCAAAAATTGACTAATCGGAATGGTTTTTTTTTCAAAATTTTTGTCTTTACATGTACTTTCCATAAAAAATACAAACAAATTTTAAGATATTGAAATCTATGACATTTTTCACTTTTTCGAGAAAAATCATCGTTTTCTCGCAGATGCCATTTTTTATTTTTTTTTTACTCAAAAAATACTTCGATCAATTCCAGAAAGAATGCCACCCTAACTGGAGCGGGCCGAATTTTCCTTCTATTTTTTTATCGATTAGAAAAAAAAAACTTTTTTAGGGTTGGGTAAAAAGATTTGAAAATTTCCTGAAAAATGTCTTTAATTGAGTAGAAAAGGAACAAAAATTTTCAACCAAATCGAAAGGGGTCGGGTTCAAAAGTGGTCGATTTGACATGGAATGACCCATATATATGTGTCAGATTGAGGTAATTTGAAATACGATGCGATTGGGAATGAAAAATAGGAATGTATCGATGATGCGAACATTTTTTTCAACAGAGTGGTTATCCAGAATCTCTGGATCGTTTTCTTTGCGTTTCTCATGAAAATTTTGCGAATTCATCTACATTGATTGATAAATTGTTACAACATCGAATGTCGCGAGATGAATGTTAATTGTTCAATAAATAGCTTCTTAATCGTCGTGAAATTTTTACACGACCTCCTGAATACTTCATGTAAAAACATATTAAATTTTCAGAAATCTATCATCATTACTTCAACCTTCTTGAGGGTTAAAATGAAAAATGATGAGAAAATTCTGAAAACTTGGTATGTTTTTGTATGAAGTACTTGAGAAGTCGTGTAATAATGTCACGACGATTAGGAAGCTCGTTATTAAAATATTAACATTTTGATAAGAACAATTTTTTAAACAAATAAAAAAAATATTTATCAATAAACTTCGTTTTGTTTCCGTTGCTTTCAATGTACTGTAGATATTAAAAAATTGAGAGGTAAAAAAAAAAACTTATCGCAAAGTTATATCAGTTTCCATAAGACTACATTTAATTTAATTTAATTTGTCAATGTTAATTGTTCGATAACGAGCTTCCTAATCGTCGTGAAATTTTTACACGACCTCTTAAATAATTCATCCAAAAACATACTAAATTTTCAGAATTTTCTCATCATTTGCGAATTGGGACTTAAAAAAGAAATGCGAAACACACGGTGATACGTTTAATTCGTCCTTTCTCAATTTCGCGATTTCGGTGCATTGTACAAGGCGATACAGGGGTATACCTATACGAACATGGGAATGCTAAGGAAGGGTTAAAACTTGGCCTAAGACGCTTACGGGGTAAGCTCTTACACAAGGTGGAGAGGAATAAGACAAGAGAGAAGATTCCCGAGGCGAGAGTGAACTCTCTCCGTCTTCTGCCCACCGTTTGGATCACGCGTCTCACAGATTACATATATACATACACATCGTGAACACAGACTATGCCAAAGTACGAGCGATACATGCTTTTAACCGTGGCCGAACAAGCCTGAAGATTTTCACCCCCTTGCGCTCGTAAATAAGAGCGAGAAAGAGTCTTGAACGTGTGGGTCGGGAAAATTCGCGCGTGGGAAAGCGTGTACGAATCCGAAGAAAGGGATGAGGGTGATAGGAAAGTGTTAAGGGTTGTATATACACTCCCGCGCAAAAGTTTGGAAACACCGGTCAATATTCCTTGCTGCACTAGAAGTTGCGTAACTCCGTAAAAAAAAAAGATAATCGAATTTTTAAAAAAGCGTTTTGGCGGGAAGGAATTCACCTTGATTCTGCTTATTTTTTTTTATCTATTTTAGGATTTTTTTTTCAATCCGGTATGCATTTTTGTACGTGATCGTTGTTTGGCCTTTTTTCGACCATCGCAAATTGACCGCATAACTTAAGGACATTGTTTTGTTTTTTTTCATCTACAATTTGAAAGGGTTAGCAGCTGATTTTTGTCTTATAAAAATTTTTGTACGTTTTTTTCTCACAAAGGTATTTCACTTTTGGCTAAAAAAGGCAAATTTTGAAAGATACAATGTAACTCAAAAACTATGGAGTTTAAGGGACAATGTCAGGTATGAAAAAAGTATCGCACGTATACACGAAATCACCTGAAATTATTTCAAAATTTTTCTATGAATTTTTTTTTTTTTTTACTATTTTCGATGAAAATTCTGATTATGACGTCCCAGCGAAAAATTGTATCTCATTGAAATTTTCGTACTTCGTGATACAATAAAAGTCTGAAAAAAAATTCAACAACATTTGGCATGCTATGAACAACAATGATCAATAATAATTATTGATCGTTTTTCACAATTGTTTAATAAATTATTTAAACAATTGTTTAAACAATTTGTTAATGACTTTTGGGCAGTATTATTATTGATAATTGTTGTTTATAGCATGCCAAATGTTGAATTTTTTCAGATTTTTATTGTATCACGAAGTACGGAAATTTCAATCAGATACAATTTTTTGCTGGGACGTCATCATCAGAGTTTCGAGCGAAATCAGTGAAAAAAAAATAATTCCACGCGATTTCGTGTACGCTACTTTTTTTATACTTGACATTTTCTCTTAAGCTCTATAGTTTTTGAGTTACGTTGCATCTATCAAAATTTGTATTTTTGAGCCAAAAGTGAAATAACTTTGCGAAAAAAAATCGTAAGAAAATTTTTTCTAAATGATAATGAAGCTAACCTTTTCAAATGTACCATAGATAAAAAAAAACGAAAAAAAAATGTCCTTGAGTTATGCGCCCAATTGGCGATGGTCGAAAAAAAGTCAAAAAACGGTCACGTACAAAAATGCGCACCGGATAGAAAAAAAATCATAAAAAATATTTTAAAAAAAAAATCAAAATAAAGCTAAAATCCTTCCCGTCACAACGTTTTTTTTAAATTCGATTTTTTTTCTTTTCACCGAGTTATGCAACTTCTAGTGCGCGGGAAGAAATATTTATTGGTGTTTCCAAATTTTGAGCGGGATTGTATATATCTAGACAAGTTGTATCAGGGTTTCGCACGTTTCTCAACGTTCCAGAAGCGCCCTCTGTGTACGCGTGCTTGGAGATTAAAATTACTTTGCTAAACTGGCTCATAAGGAGGAAGGATCGTATATAGCGCAGAGATGAGGTGCGCGACGCCGCACACCATCATAATGATGGGGTCCTCCTCTCGCCCCATTCTGAAGGCCGGAAAGAGACGGAGTCTCGTAAATTTCACGGCTAAGGAGCTTAATTTGGGATTTTCGGTAACGAGTTATCGCAACGGGAAAGGAGGGACATGCCTCGGAGACTTGGATACGAAAATCTATGGTTTTATCAATACGTCATGTGTTTTTTTTTTTTTAATTTTCTTGGTCGATCATCGACGATTTCCCATGGAAATTATGCGACATGACAGCAAGCGGAGCAAAGGGGTCACCCCATGAAAAAAAAATGTAATAATTAGTCTAATAAAAAAAATTCCCTCGAGAAAATGACTATTTATGGAAATTGCAATTGAAAAGTCATAGCGCTGTATTTAAAAAATTATTCGCTTATTTTTAGCACTTTTAGTTTTTAAGGTAATTTATAATTTATATACAATGGTTTTATTGTTATATCCTTAAAAATTAATTTTGCCGGAATTTTCGTCTTATTTTTCGTGTTGTCTTTGTCGCTGCTTTGACTTATATAAATATATAATCCCAGTGCGGAAGCTCAATGTGGAAAGATATATTAGTCGATCCTTCCGGTGGATTTTGTTTGCTCCTTTTTTCCATGTATGGGCTATTCCGAATCAACGATTTATTCTCACCCCGTCAAATTTGGTTCATAATTTTGGTCTACTATTGTACTTTTCTCGATTTTTTTTATCAGCTTTTTTTTTTAACGAATCGAAAACCAAGATACATGAGTCTTGAAAAAATTTCTATAAATTCGCAATCTTGAATGAAAATTTATGAGTTCACTCTATGAATTATGACTTATGAGTTAACTCTATGAGTTATGACTTATAAGTTAACTCTATGAGTTATGACTTATGAGTTAACTCTATGAGTTATGACTTATGAGTTAACTCTATGAGTTATGACTTATGAGTTACCTCTATTCGAAATTGTGGAACAATTTTGGTTCATGTCTTCTGCAGAGATGATAAAATTGAAAACGGCTTTTGAAAATGCTTTTTCAATTATAAAACAAGATAATAATCATGAAATGATCTTCAGGAATTTTTCTCACCCAAAATACTTGAAATACCGTAGGAAAAATATAATTTTTCTATCATAACTCAGGCTTATTAATTTTTAAACATTTCGGATGTCTGAGCATTTTTTTGAAATTTCTCAATTTCAGCATTTTGATGAAAAAAAACTAATAAAAATAACAATGGCAAATAATTGAATTTAAGAAAATTATAAGCATTTTTCCGCATCGATAAAATATTACATTGTGATTCAAGATGATGTTTTGATAACGATCAGGATCATCTTCAGAAGCTTTATCGTCTGAGTAATCATGATGAACAATTATTTACAACAAATAGCAGATGTTTTATCTCAGAAAATAATGATGGAATAATTATTATGAAAATAATTATGAAAAAAATAATTTTGAACCAAGTCCTAAAGGGTGAGGATCCAGGGTTGGTCGATTTGACTCGGAATGGCCCATACACACGGGAAAAAGCCTCTCGGTATTGGTAGGACGTGTGGCAAATCCCGAGGGCGATTTCCGGCGAGTCCGGGAAGGCTGCTCGCGGATTCTGTGCGCCGCGTCTTAGCTCGAAGTCCCGCTTGTGGGGTTTGCACGTATAAAGTCTCTGGCACAAGGTATTCGCGCGCGTGAGATCTTACGTTTTGGGGAAGCTTGTGTGAGGGAGAGAACGAGGTGAAGAGGAAATAAGCGCTCCTGCAACGAGAGGAGCCGCGAAGGCGCTTAATCCACGAGGGGATTTCGGCTGACCCTTTTTGGTCATAGAAATGGACCCTTTTTGGTCATTTTGCAGTCCAAGGCACGCTTTAACTTCTCTTCGCGGAATTTCAATTATTCATCGCAAGATTTTCCATTTTATCTCGTCATTTGTCCTTCACCGAGCTTTACAAAAGGTTCACCCTTAAAATAGAGAAAATTACTTTTTTTAGTTATCATTCTGACAGAAAAAAACTCAAAGGATTTTGTGTTAGGATTTTCTGGATACGAATTTAAAAAAAACTTGAGTTGCGTTTAATCAAATTTTTGAGTGGATTAAAACTGTTCAACGTTGTATGAGAATATAAGCTGAAGGAAATCTTCCAATGGGCATTTTTTTCTTTTATCTTTATCTAGATAAGAATACAAATTTTTTTTTTATGATTTATTGATCGATCATGACAATTCTTTCTCTCATCGATTGTCATGAAATTTAATAATAATTCTTCTATGGTCAAGTATATTTCGAAAAGTACTCGAAATATGAATATTTTTGAAAAAAAATGTCTCCCAAGAGCATAATTGAAGGAATTTTGGAGTTATCGTACGATTTTTTTTTAACGATTAAAGAAGAAAAGAATGAACTTCGAAGATTTCTCTTGAACTTGAGTGAGTTGCATCTTTAAGTGGTTTGAATTCGGTCAAAAATCTTGTTAGATGCAAATCGAATTTTTTTCTTCAAATTTCTACCTAGAAACTTGTGGAAGCTACAAAAAATCCTTTGAGTTATCATTCTTGGAAAAAATGTTTATTTTCCAACGATAGTGTTTTTTTCGTTGGTTATAGGTTAGTCATTTAATCACTCAAGATTCTCTTGAAATCGAAAACTTTGCTATTCGCTCAAAGTTGAAAGGAGTTTGACCTCTTCTCGAGATTTTTGATGCTGCATTGCGTTGCGAGTGGCCGAACGAGAAGTTTGCACTCGTTTTAGGTTCCCTCCCTCTCGGGGATGCCCGAGAGGGTTGCAACCCTCGCGGGGGCACATAGCGATGTTTGGGAGGAGGAGGGACGAGGTTAAAGGGCTCCTTAACGGAGATCTTAGGCAAATCCAGCGTGAAATCGCATCAGAGTATTTCTCTGGTTCTCTCCCTCCCCTTTCCTATCCTTTTACGAAAACCACCAGCACTTACTCGTACCACATCTTTGCTACTCGAGCCACCCATTTCGGGTCTCTCCTATTCCCGGCGCGCACCATTCTCATCGTCGAAATGACATTTATTTTTGACAACTATAATCATTTTCGAAAATTACAGAAACTGATCAGAATCTGATCGATTTAAGGATTAATTGTTCGATAAATAGCTTCTTAATCGTCGTGAAATTTTTACACGACCTCCTGAATACTTCATGTAAAAACATATTAAATTTTCAGAATTCTATCATCATTACTTCAACCTCCTTAAGGGTTAAAATGAAAAATGATGAGAAATTCCGAAAATTTGGTATGTTTTTGTATGAAGTATTTCAAGAGGTCGTGTAAAAATTTCACGACGATTAGGAAGCTCGTTATTAAAATATTAACATTTTGTTAAGAACAATTTTTTAAACAAATAAAAATATATATTTATCAATAAACTTCGTTTTGTTTCCGTTGCTTTCGATATAGTGTAGATGTTAAAAAATTGGGAGGTCAAAAAAAAAAAACTTATCGCAAAGTTATATCAGTTTCCATAAGACTACATTTAATTTAATTTAATTTGTTAATTGTTCGATAACGAGCTTCCTAATCGTCGTGAAATTTTTACGCGACCACTTAAATAATTCATCCAAAAACATAACAAATTTTCAGAATTTTCTCATCAACAATTTTTTGGGACTTAAGGTACATTGGTTTCCTGAAAAACCTAGTTTTGAGTTTTTACACTCTGCGCGTGATTTAAAAAGAACCGCTGGACGGATTTTGTTCTACAACGTCTCATTTTCTTCGTCCCGTTTTTCCCCACGGGATTAATACGGCACATTTTGATTAAATTCAAAATTGTGATCAGGACAATGCCTGGAAAGTTCAAAATAGGCTAACAATTTCAAAATAAGCCTGCAACTCTGAAATGAAGTGCTAAAAAAACTGTGCCGCGTTCATCCCATGGGAAAAAGTGTCACGAAGAAAATTAGACGAAATTAGACGTCGTAGAGTAAAATCCGTCGAGCGGTTTATTCCGAATTACGCGCAGAGTGTAAAAACTAAAAACTACGTTTTTCAGGAAACCAGTGCACCTTAAGGGTTCTAACTAGTCCCAAAAAATTGTTCATTTGGTACCATCAAATGATGGATGATACATCATATTTGTAGGCATTCTACAAAAATTATAAATTATTATTAAAAATCACCGTTTTGAAGTTGACTTGATCACCTTAAGGCGGTATTCTGGTCTAGAGACATACATTTTGAGCGTTTTGTCAAGCTCAATAAAAAAAAAGGTTTTTACCATTTGTTTTTTACAATATATTTATTAATATTTTAACAACAAGCAAAAAAATGTTCGAGAAAAAAATCAAAATGAAACAAGTTACAAGCTGGTAAAGTTGGGGGTAAAGAGAAGGGCTGATACGAACTTTTCTAGTTATTCGATACAAAATTTTAAAAAAAGATTCTTAATTAGGAAGAATGTCGTTACCTCAGAGAAAACGGAAATAAAAAATTTCGCAAAATGGCGGCTGTCCGACCGAAAAAAGCTATTTTCCGACTCTTTTTTTTCATAGTTTTTAATTTTTTTGCAATAGTAAAAAAAATACTTTCGATACAAAAGTGGTAAGGGATGATAAAGAGTTATACAGTGAAGATTGGTAAAAAATTTGAAGTAAATCGTAGAACTTGAGATATCATGTCAGCCGTGTTGAGGGAAGTAGTTTAGAGAAAACGTCTAATGTTCGATTTGCTGCGTCACTAAAATAGCAATAACTCCGTAAATTATTGGAATAAAAAACATTTCTTTCGAGGCTATATTCTCAAAGGTCTAAACTTTAAGAATTTGCAAAAAGAAGTTGACTTTTTAAAAATTTTAGGCCAAAATACTCCTTTGAATGAAAACGAAAAAAAAGAGGTTAGCATATTAGATCAGACGATCTTGATTGTGCCGGGATTATCTTTTCACTCGAGTTTATTTCGTGGATAATTAAATGGATATTTGTGCTCGGGCACTTTGCGTCACAGTGGCTTAATCACGAATTAAATTATGAGGATACAAAGCTTTGAGGTAACCGTAGACTAATCGTTCAACACCTCGGAAAGTTCTAATCCGCCCTCAATCTCTCTCTCTCTCTCTCTCTCTCTCTCTCTCTCTCTCTCTCCCTCTCCCTCTCTCTCTCTTTTGATACGGTGCTCGTGGCTTATCTGGATTTTTGGCGCAATCTCGAGAAGCCAGATAATCATATATAGAACAACAGAGAAAGGGAAAGAGAGAGAGAGAGAGAGGGGGGGGGGGGAAATGGTCCAACAGCTTTTGACGATCCAACGACCGTAAGTCGGCAATTACTCAGAAATGTACCAAAGTCGGTTTTGCTGTCGCTTCTTCGACTATCTTTTATCCACGTTTTCTTTCCCCGGTTCTCCGTAGCGCAGCGAGAGGAATCATCTCGTTCTATCGCACATTTTCCCTCTTTTATCGTCACTCGCTTTAGGATCTCTCGCCTCTTAATCAAAAGACGTGAAAAGACATTAAAACTCATACTCCTCAAACTTTTCCCTCTCTATCTCACACCCTTTCTCTCTCTCTCTCTCTCTCTCTCTCTCGTATCTCAACTTGAAATAGAGTGTGTACCCGTCGACCGGGAGATAACGGTCCCCCGTTGGCGCTTCACGCGATTTTCTTCTCTTCTTCACTTCTTTCACTCCCTTCCCTCGACGCCTTTTTCTAACTTTTTGCTCCCTCGTTTCTTTTTTCCTTGCACTCTTTCTCTCTCTCTCGGTCTCGCCCTTTCTCTCGACGCGCCGATATCACTCTCTATCCCTCGTGCTTTCTGTCCAAGCGTTAAGCTTTCTTTTTTCTTTCAATCAGTACACGAGTGGCTCGATTTTGCATTAAAATGTGTCAGAAGTTCGACATTCAACACCTTATCGAAACTTGATAACAGTTTATTCCGACTAGTTTTGGTCACAAGAAATTATTATCGAATCTATAGCCCTGAATTTTTTTTATTGATTTTTGCTTCCTCATAAAGGAAGCTTTGTTTTCATGAAATTTTTTTTTTCAATATTTTCATGTCAGTATGATCAAAATGTCCGAAAACGTTCAAAAACGCATTTAGCCAAAATTTCAGGACGTTTCTACTTGTGTATGTATGTGTGTGTGTACGTTTTGTGCTTTCCTTAAAATGGATATATCTGAAGAACGGTTCTGTCTATCAACTTGAAATTTGGTAGACAAGGAGACACGTATGTCCCTGTACTTGGTGCAAATTTTTTCGAAATTGCAAAATAATTGTCAATTTCGCGGGACTTTCAATTTTTTGTAAAATGTTGGTGGGTCGCCCAACTTTCGTAATTTCGCAGTTCTCATCCTGAAATTTTATGTGCAGATATCCTTTATAATAAGGACGGTTGGGATTGAATTTGGAAAAAAACGCTCAAGAGGTTCGGTTAAAAAAAAATAATAATAATTTTTTGCAAAAAATTTGTAAGTTCTCTCACTTTTGTAATTTTGCATCTATCGAGCTGAATTTTTTTGTGACGATACATTCAATGATAATGAAAAATAATACTGAATTTCATAAAAATCGCTTGAGAGTTTTGATTTAAAAAAAATTTTAAATTTTCAAAAAAAATTTGTTAACGCTCGAACATTCGCATTTTTAGAAGTATCGATTCAAATTTTTTTGCACAAATACACTAGATGACAGAAATGGTCAGAGTTGAATTTGGTGAAAAACGCTCGGAAGGTTCGTTCTGAAATTTTGTTTGAAATTTTTGAAAAATACTTGTTGACACTAAGTTTCCTAATTTAGCAGCTATCGAGTTCACTTCTTTAGCATCAATGCACTAGACAAAAAAAACAATGAATAATGTAATTCAACGAAATTGCTAAAAAATCATGCAAATTTGAAATATGCACATAGCTTCTTCATTTGTTTCCATCGTTCATGAAGGTTCCTTTATGAGGAAGCCATGTTAATCAACATACATGTCATAAAGATGGCCAAAGAGGTCCTTATAAAGGATTGTGACTTGACGAAGGAAGGGAAAAAAGAGGAAGCTATGTGCAAATTTCAAATTTGCATGATTTTTTTAATTTTAGGTCCATTAAGATAATAAATTACCTTAATTTTACCTGATTAATAAATCAGGTTAAATTAATTACATTCATTCAATTCATATTAAATTGATACAATTAATTTAACCTAATTAAATTAAACCAGAGTTAATAACCAGTAATCCTGAGTTAATAAACTGACTCGGGGGGGTTTTTTTTTATTCAAGTGTTAGTCTAAATCGATATAACTAATTTAACCTAACCCTCAATTAATTATTATAACTAATTTAATCTAACCCCTAATTAATTATTATAACCCTGAGTTATTATTATGTCCCTGAGTTTATTTATTAACTCAGTTACGCCTGTAACTCCTCAAAAACCCTGTTAACCCTGTCAACTGAGTTAACCTTTTAACATTTCAGTAACCCTGAGTTAATAAATGGACTTACAATGAATGAACGGGATTAACTGAGTTAATAAGTAAACTCAGGATTATAATAATTAATTAAGGGTTAGATTAAATTAGTTAAATTGGTTTAACGTAACCCTTCAATCAGAACCCTGTTAACTGAGTTGACCTTTAAACCTTTCAGTAACCCTGAGTTAATAAATGAACTTACAATGAATGAACGGGATTACCTGAGTTAATAAGTAAACTCAGGGTTGTAATAATTAATTAAGGGTTAGATTAAATTAGTTAAATTAGTTTAACCTAACCCTTCAATTAGAAATTCTACACGTGGGTTGCTGAAGAATATCTGTTATAGTCAAATCGGTCTCTTGTCGAAGATGCTCATGTGGCACTTAACGTCTTACATCGAATTTAATGGCACATTTGACGGAATTAATGTCGAATGATGATCGCTAGAGATTCGACCTATCTTACTCTCGCGCTTATATTTACACCCAGTAATGTTTCTTGAGCATCGTGAGCGCGCAAGAACTAGATCTCTCAATATACACGCATCGGGTGAATACATAATATGTAATCCTCGGGGTATGCGGACTCGGCGTCTTAGGCTAATCTTGTTAGTAGCCTTAAGCCTTCGGCTGACCCTCTCTCTCTCTTTCTCGTCTTCGTATGTGCATGCTTGTACTTCGCAATCGCGTATATATAATTCTCATGATGCATACTTAAGCTACACGAAGCTAGACCAGAGACTTTTAATCCCCCTTAACACGCTATACCCGAGCTTTCGTTATTTTGCATAAGAAAGAAATAGGATTGGACTAGCGGACTCTATACTCGTTCGCCTTCTCCAGTCTTCTTTTTTTTTTATTTCTTCGGCGACCTCCGATTCACTGAAATTGCGCGACATTTTATTTGTATTTTATTTTTAATTAATAGAAACGTTTGCACGAAATGCAACACGACAAAAAAATATTAACAATCGATTTTGTTCGCTCGAGAAAACAGAAAGATTTTGCCTGAGGGCATTTTTCTAATTTTTTTTAACCTTTTTCAGGCAAAATCAGTTCTAGATTTTGATATTTTCATGATAATTTTCTATGAAGAGTTAGACATTTTTTTAAATTGTCATTCCCATCGCATTATAGAAAAAAAAGCGCCTCAACAATACTATTGTAGTAACCTACTTTTACTAAAATTTTTCAATAATTCGAGGGCCAGATAAAAATAAGGTACCGGGGGTAAAGTGATGTGAGAAGCGAAAGAAATCGTTTTTTCAACGTTTACTTGAATTTTCGAGAAAAAAAAAAATTTTAGAGATGGTGTTCAGTTTGCCTCCCAATTTTGTTTGTCGACGAGCAATTTTATTGCAGAAAACTGTATTTTTAGATTGAAAGCAACGAATTCATTCTGTCAGTAGCGTCCTAGTTGCGTTAGTTTCTTATGGTGTCCATTTTACCCCCTTCCCCCTCCTCCATTTATTATATATATATATACATAAATAGGTTAATATTCAATACGAGTTATTCCAGTGTCTCAAGTTAAATAGGACTTCCTATATATATGTTAATATTTGGTACGATGGGTACTCGTATGTGAAGGCAGATGATAAAAAATGAACCTGACTGAGACCACGTATATACATTAGGGTGGTCCTTATTTAGGGCTCGGACGAATTTTTCATCAGAAGTCCCATAAATCGACTCCAAATAATTCAAAAACAATGCACTAATTTTTTCAGATTTTTATCTAGACTCTAACTCCTCCCGAAAAGAGAGTAGATTTTCCCTTTTGACTTACACGTGTTTCGGCCATGTTTTCAGGATATATTTTATTCTAAGTGTAATAATTAAAAAAAAAAATCTGTAACTGCAAGATTTTAGTGTTCCTTGGTGTTACTGTTTGAGGAAAAATTCACATTATCATACGGGTCAATCTAGACGAATTGCAATTCGTCTAAAATTCGAGTACGGGTCAACCTTGTCAAATTGCAATTCGTCTAGATTGACCCGTACGATAATGTGAATTTTTCCTCAAATAGTAGCACAAATGAACATTAAAATCGTGCAGTTACAGATTTAGAAAAAATTATTACACTTGGAATAAAATATATCCTGAGAATATGGCCGAAACACGGGTATATTTCAAATGGGGAAATCTACTCTCTTGGGGGGGGGGGGGGGGGGGGGGGGCGTCTGACAAAAAATTCGTCCGAGCTCTAAATAAGGACCACCCTAATATACATACAAAGATTTCGTGCCGATTATAAACGTACATCGACGTGTACAAAACGAGCCCCGAACGTGGAGTGTTAATGCCCACTCTCCTTTCTCTCTCTCTCTCTCTCTCTCTCTCTCTCTCTCTCTCTCTCTCTCTCTCTCTCTCTCTCTCTCTCTCTCTCTCTCTCTCTCTCTCTCACAAACACTAAAACGCCAACTTGGAGGGATTATCCTCGACGAGGATTTTTGATCGTGCAATAATCCCTAATACGATTTACACAGCTCTCTCTATCTGTCTATATAATACCGCGCAGGGCAAAATTTTATGAGAAAATATACTATAATAGGATCGCCATATATTTATATGTATATAGATTTCAATAGATATTTTTACACATCGAAAATCTTTTTGATAATCGATTTATGAAAAAAAGCGTCGTAAAGCTCTTTTTTCTCTTGCATACTCGGATTTGAGAACAATTATAAATATCTGAGTGGAGAAAAAAAAATCTGCACGAGCGAATATTTATGAATTCTTTTTTACGGTCACTCTGTTCAATTTCCGAGAAAGGGAAAAGCCGTCGTTTTGTGAGAAACATTCGAATCGTGAAATTATAATTATCAAACCGAGTAGAAATTATTGTTATCCTTAAAAAAAAAATTCCGAATAAAATTCGCAGTGAATTTGGAACTGAATACGTATCACGTATGTTATGTGGTTATTTCGTAACTTCTCGGAATCCTTTATTTTCCAAACGTGAAGGATTAAGTTTGAAAGCAATGCTTAAAAAGCTGCATTTATTATTCTAAATTTGATCCACTTCAGAATTGATATAAATGCTGAAAAATATAAAATAATTTTTTATCATTTATTACTAACTATTCTGCATAAGATTGAAATTCGATCCTCATTCGATTCTCCGATTTTTAAGTCTTTTTCTAAATTCGAAAAAAAAAACCATTGAAGAAGGTTAAATTAACATTGCTATGGGAGTAATTGGAAAAAAATATTTATTTAAAGGGTTAAGAAAAATATTACAAATTTTCATTCAACGTCGATCCTTTTTTGTGATCATATTTTTCGAATTTGTTCGACGCATCTATTTTAATTAGTCATCGTTTTTTTCACAATCGGGGGTTAATGAAACAATATTAATGTCATTCGATAAGGCGTAACGAGATGTATTTTTTTTGTTCATAAAAATGTACGCGCATAAACGTCAATGAATATAGATAGGGAAAGAGAGTGATGAAATGACGAGAATCGAGATGATTGAATGAAACGACAATTCTGGAGGGAGATTAGCCATTGATAATTATGACGAATGTGCGTCGTATAGAGAATTAATGCAGAGAACGAGAGAATGAGAGAGATGCCGAGAGTGGAGGAGTTCGTTACAACGCACATCTCGACGCTTAGTCTCATTGTTAATAGTTTATAATTCGTTTTATGCACTTTTACCAAGCATAAGGCATTTTACGTGAAGCCTTCTCGAATTTGATGATTTTCAAAAAATTCCTCCCATTGTTATATTCAATACTATGTTAAATATATATTATTTGTACACAGTTTAGGGTGTCTGTCATGTCCAAAATATTCCAAAACAAAAATATCCATCTAAATAGAAAAATATCTTAAAATTATATCCGGCTAAAAATATATAATAATAACAATAATAATATTAACAATGATTAATATTATTCCTGAAAAATGACCACAAGAATTGCAACGATAAAATTACAATTTAAATCTTCCGATAATTGTTGTATTTATATATTGATATCTGATCAAAATGTTCGAAAACGAAAATAACCTAGATAAAAAAATTTCAATTAAAATCTAGCTTTTTGCTGCCGTCATTTCGTCTGTAATTTTAATAATGTTGAATGAGTAATTTGTGAGAATTAAATTGAAGTAATCGTTGTAATGTGATGATGTTAATACAGGAATAAATTAATCGAATTTATTTATACATTTAATGTAATTGAGACGAATGTTGATCTTACTCAAACCTTTTATGGTTACAACACAGAAGTAAAGATTCTGTGATGTTTTGCTGTTTGAGAAATCCGTAGGTTAGATTCTACGTCAAACTTTTCAAAGGTATCAATATTATATCCACAAGTAATTCTTAGTGGATATTATTATCGAGTTTTTTTTCTATTGGGATATTTTCGTACTTAGATATTTTCGTAAGTAGATTTTCCTGTATCAGCTTGATTTTGACTCTTTTGTACCAACTATTAACTTGATATTTAAGTAACAATTCGTCTCAATTATTCAATTATATCGAAATAATGTTGCATTGAAAATGCCTTCGACGAATTATTATCAGAATCGAAAGAGATTGAAGTCTTGAATCTTAGGTTCGATTTTGATAATCATCAAAATCCAACCTAAAATTCGATTTTGTTTTCAGAAGAAAGATTTCCCTGTATCAGCTTTATTTCGATTCTTATGTATCAACTATTGACTTGATATTTAAATAACAATTTGCCTCAATGATTCAATTATATCGAATATAATGTTGCGTTAAAAATGCCTTCGGCGAATTATTATCAGAGTCGAAAGAGATTGAAATCTTGAATTTTAGGTTGGATTTTGATAATTATCAATATCGAACCTAAAATTTGATTTTGTTTTCAGAAGAAATTTTCCGAAAATTCTGAAAATTTGGTATGTTTTTGGATGAATTTTTTAAGAGGTCGTGTAAAAATTTCATGACGATTAGGAAGCTCGCTATCGAACAATTAACATTAACAAATTAAATTAAATTATGGAAACTGACATAACTTTGCGATAAGTTTTTTTTTTGACCTCTCAATTTTTTAATATCTGCACTATATTGAAAGCAACGGAAACAAAACGAAGTTTATTGATAAAATGTTGTTTATTTGTTTAAAAAATTGTTCTTAACAAAATGTTAATATTTTAATAACGAGCTTCCTAATCGTCGTGAAATTTTTACACGACCTCTTAAATACTTCATACAAAAACATACCAAATTTTCAGAATTTTCTCATCATTTTTTATTTTAACCCTTAAGGATAAAGTAATGATGAAGAAATGATGCCTTGAAGTAATGATGATAGAATTCTGAAAATTTAATATGTTTTTACATGAAGTATTCAGGAGGTCGTGTAAAAATTTCACGACGATTAAGAAGCTATTTATTGAACAATCAACATTAAAAGATTTCATAGGGACTCAACATCCTTAAGCCGAGATGATGGCTTCACCCTCATGATATACAGCAAAATCTCCCCGCGCGCTGTTCTCAAAATTTTCCGATAAAAATCCTAAAGCTGGACAGAATATATCGACCTCCTTTCATTCTGTATCACATCGATTCTTCTTTATCGAAGAAAAGGCACAAATTTCACCGCTGAACCGAATTTCTGGCGCCCTTCCACTCCGCAAGTTCACAGGGTCGATTCTTCTCACAAGCGCTAAATAACAAGCTCTGCCTCTCTTTTTTATACACATTGTGTACGAGCGTGTTGATTTTTTGGATATTTCCCCGAGGCTTCGAAAAGACCGTAGATAGAGATACGAGCATCCCCAAGCGTCGAGCGTCTCGAGACCCTTAACGTTTCTCTCTCGCTTTTTTTTCGCTCACGATGCGATAATTTTCTCCTTCAGATATTCTTTCCCTCTCCTTTTAGCTCTTCTTTTCTCTCTTATCCAGAAGCTCAAGATTAAGTCTGACCCGTGAAGATAACCGGATGTTTCGCCTGTTTAACTTTAAACTGCTCGTGCATCATGTGCATGTGAGACCGACGCTTTTTTTTCTTCTTTTTATCAACCCCTCGTTACTCACACTTTTGGTGTCATTGAACGAGTTTGAGAAAAAAAGTTCATTGGCTTTTCGAGCTAAGACATTAATCTCTCTTTCTCCTTTTGTTTATTCTTGTTTATTTTATTATACGTCTATATTTATTCTTATTTTTATTTATTTTTGTTTTTTTAAAATAATCATTATTGTTTCTTATAATCCATTCACTTTATTCTCATTTGTTATGTTTTATTTATTTATTTCATTTTTATTTTTCTATATAATTTTTATTATTGTTGTCATTGCTTTTCTTTTATGAATCTTTTGCCCAAAATGTATTTTTTTGTATTTTCCTAAGTGATTCCATGTTTGGCTAAAATTACTTCTAAGGCATAAAATTTAATCAATTGATCCCGCTCTCTCTCTCTCTCTCTCTCTTTTGCTGTAACATTTTTTGAATTCGCAATTATCGATGTATCGATAAATTTACACGCAATTTTTGCATACGGACGTACTTTGAGCCTTTCAATTCCACGTTCCGACGCTTTAAGGAAGTATTCAATTTTGGAAAAATCAACTTTTTTTGCATATTTTTTTAAGTTTAGTCCTTTAAGAATATATCCTCGAAAGGATTTTTTTAATTCCAATAATTTAGGTAGTTATAGCTATTTTAGTGACGCAGCAATTATGCCCGTCACGTCGGAGCAAATCGGACGTTTTTCTCAAAACTACTTTCCTCAACACGGCTGACATGATATCTCAAGTTCTACTCAACCGATTTACTTCAAATTTTTTACCAATTGAATTTATAACTCTCTATTGTCCTTACCACTTCTATAACAAATTTTTTTTTTCTTAGTATGATGAAAAAATTAAAAACTATGAAAAAAGAGTCGAAAAACACCTTTTTTGTTGAGACAGTCGCCATTTTGCGATTTTTTTTCTATTTTATCTGAGGTAGGGATTATAACGACATTTTTACCAACTAAGAATCTTTTTTTTAATTCCGATACGATTCTTTAAAAGATCGATTCTTTTGTTTAAAAAATCGATCTTCTGAATCGATTCATTCCTTTTCGATCTTTAGGTGACTCGATTGTTGTCCTTAAAAATCGAATATTCCATTTTTTATTAAATTCATTATCTATTAAAGATTGGCAATTAAATGAAGATTGACAAAACTCCATGAAACATCAACGTCAAGGTTAAAAGAAAACAAAAGTATATGTGAAAATGTGAATACGTGAGAAAAAGAGTACAAAAAATTGAAAGTTAAAATATTGAAAACATGATCGAAAGAAAAAATATAATCTAAAGTAAAAATATACAAAATATCTTGAAACAATAGAAACTTATGCAATAGAAAAAAAGTCTGTTAAATATATTCATAATATTCTTAAGAATATTTAAAAAAGTGTGAATGTGTAAAAAAATCAAATTATGTTTAGCCAGAATGAAAAGTGCTTTATATTTGTTATTTTATATTCATCATTGTGTATTAAAAATAAAATCATCCAATTTAATCATTTTCCATAGGAAAATGCTTCCATATAAAAGCTTTAATTAGCAATTAATTTTTTTACGATTTTTAAAAATCGATTCTTTGGATTCGATTTTTCCATGAAAATCGATTTTCTTTAGTCGATCCAGAATCGATTAAAGAATCGATTCTTTCCAAAGAATCGAACATTCCTAGCCCCAACTTTATCAGCTTACAACTTAGTCAATTTTCATTTTTTTTCTCGATTTTTTTTTATTATTGCCAAAATATTAATAAATATGTTGTAATAAAAACAATGGTAACAATTTTTTTTTTTTCGTTTTCGAGCTCGACAAAACGCTCAAAATGTATGTCTCTAGACCAAAATGCCGCCTTAAGCACCAAGAAATTGCATATCAAGTTCAGTGACACACGCGACTTATCGCCTCTCTCTTTCACTCATCTTTCTTGCGCTCTCGAAGAATAGCGCTCATCGAATCGTGAAGGAGCAATTGTTGCGCGATTGTTTCGCGGAATCGTCGTTTGCATGAAACCGCATGAGCGCACCCAAAGTATAGTATCGAAAAAGCGCGATTATTGCGGGAATAAAGATGATAATTGTGCGATTTGGGTTTTGGAGAACAGCGAAAGCTTCATCGTGACGCCTTGATCGGCAAATTCTCTTCCTTATCAGCATAAATAAGAAAAGGAGAATCTTGCCCAATTCAAACAATACATTTTGACCTTGACGATCACCAAGGTTATTTCAAGGTCAACTTTTTTTCAAATGGAAATCTCCTTTTTTGCCATCGGCAATCGAAAGAGATTTCGCATTCGAATATACTTAGGTCATAGGTACATTTTGACCTTGAAGGTCGTCTAAAGTCAATTAAACTTAAACAAGGTGTGGATACCTCTTGGAATTGAAGCTTTTCACATTCTTTTGTGAGGACTAAAGTTATTAATTTTAACAAAGCACATTTAGTAGCGACCTTGCCGATGACCTTCAAGGTGATTTCAAGGTCAACTTTTTTTTTTAAATGGAAACTTTGACTGTTGAGTTCTGAAATCAATAGAATAAACAGTTTTACATTTATATTAAAAGATCCGAAAAAAATCAATTTTTTCAGAATACCTTTGAATTCTGAACTCAAAAATACAGGTTTCCATTTTTAAAAAAGTTGACCTTGAAATTACCGTGAAGGGGAGCATCAAGGTCAAAATTAAGGTTACCATTGAAGTTACTACAAGAATGACCTTGACCTTTCAGAAAACGATCGTAGGTGTGGAAATATTCAACAGTTTCGTTACTTATGCGACACCCTGTATGCAAATAAATACGCTGTTGAATCTATTTTTTTTTCGCGCTCGTATAACCGCCGGGTTTTGTTGGAAATAGCGAATGGACGGATTTTTAAAAACAGACGAGAGAGGGAGGAAGATAATGAAAAAAAGAGGGCACGAGGATCGAAAGAGTGGGATTGAACGGGGGTGCGGATATATGGAGGGAAATCCTCTCGCATCGTCCCTGAACTATATGCTTTAATCCGTGAGCTAAAAATCAATACTCTCCTATCATCCCCCTCTCGCTTCGTGTGTATCCCAAAAGAGAGAGAGAGAGAGAAAGAGAGAGATCGCGGCAAAGCCTCCCTCGGGATAAGCCCGGGGGTCCCGGGATATAGTTAAATAAATCCTGGATCAACGGATAAGCTGCTTTTTTATATAATTTTTTTCCCTTCTCATCCTCCCCGTGTCCCGTAAGGGTGAATTTTTTTTTGGCCCAACCCCCTCCACCTTTACCGCTCAGCTTGGTCCTTTGCAGAGCTATCAAGCGCGGACCTCGAGCGACGTTGTGGCTTTTTCAAGCTCCCTTTCCCGACCCCCTCCCCCCGCGCCCTCGCAACTTCCTCTCTGCTCTCTCGTCTTCTTATCTCCTCGCGAATGAGGGTCCTCGACCCCTCGTCGCGTCTCGTCAATGTCATCCACCGAAAACTGATTCTCCACCAAAGTCACTACACCAAAATCCTACCCCACTTCCATTTTGTTTGGATCTTCTCTGCTTCTCTCCTTCTTCTTCTTCTGTCTCTCTCTCTTCTTGCCTCCAGCAAGGATTATTTTCCAAGGATCATAACTTATGAATTTTAACTCGGTCACCCTCTCGTTTTACGATCAGACGAGATCCTTCCCCCAAATTTACGGGGAATTAAAAGAGAGCACGAGCGATAAGGAGTAATTTCAAATTGTCTCGATAATGCGCAGAGTGATGGGGCAGGGGGGGGGGGGGGCAAAATGGACACTGGAGGCAAAATGGGGACCATAAAAAATTGTGGAAAAAAATTAGAAAATAAGGGAATTATCAACGCCAATTATAATGATAATTTCATCATTTTCTAATTTTTTAAATATCAATTTTTTTCCACCATTTTTTATGGTCCCCATTTTGCCTCCAGTGTCCATTATGCGACTATATCGTATAGTAATTCTTGCTTTTCAAGATAATATCAATAGATATAGAGATAGCATAATGTCCTATTATTACAGGAATATTTACGATTGTACCTCGATTGTCCCTAAATTGCTATATTTTATTGTACTTCTTGTTACGCGAAAAACCAAATATTGCAATAAAATTTCTTTCAGTTTTGAAGGCAAGCAAAAAGCAAATCGTTAAGATTTTTTTCTCAGCTCCTTTATCAGATATGGCTATAAAACTGTTATTACAACATTGTTTCTTCCTTCGAAAGTACAAAACAAAAATTTATTTTTTATTTCGATTCTTTGAATAATTCGAAAATGTCTTGTCCCATGGCCGACAGTTAATCTCAGGATTGGCAAGTCTGAAACAAAAAAATACAAAAGCATTTTAAAGGGGAAGGTTTCTCACACAACAATTTACCACCGTTAATGAAAAATCGATGACAAAAATGGCGGATGTTTAAAATAAATTGTGAAAAAATTTAACGGTTTATTTTCATTTCAAACATGCGCCATTTTTTTTGTTAGTCAATTGTTCATTAACGGTGGTAAATTGTTGTGTAAGAAACCCTCCTCTTTAAAATGCTTTTTTTATTTTTTTGTTTCACACTTGCCAATCCTGAGATTAACTGTTGGCCATGAAAAAAGAGATTTTCGACTTTGGCGTCTTCTATAAATTATTCAAAGAATCAAAATAAAGAATAATAATATTTTTTTTCTACTTTCGAAGGATGAAACAATGTTGTAAAATCAGGTTTATCGCTACATTTGATAAAGGAGCTGAGAAAAAAAAATCTTGAAAATTTGCTTTTTTTTTGGTCTTCTAAAGTAGACTAATATCTTAAATAATTCGATAATTAAAAATAAAATAAAACATACAAATAACACAACTACGATTACAATTGAATTTTGCCAAAAATTGGATATCAAGATTATGTGAAACGCGAGGGAAATCGTTTTATGAACGTTTTTTCTCGTTGACTTGAATTTCTGAAAAAAAAAAAACCAAAAATTTTACATGGTGTCCATTTTGCCCCCCAATTTGTTTTTGTCGTCGCGCAATCTTATCGAAAAAACGATATTTTTAGATGAGAAGCAAAGAATTTATTTTCGGAGGGTCATGGCGAAGGGATATTATTTTATGCGATATAATGGATAAACAATCGACTCTGGTAATTCTTATTTCACTGTCATCTTTGTAATTAAAAATCGTATTTCCTCAATTTTTCAGAACGAAGAATCAGCGATTTTATTGGGCTGTGGATTATTATATTTCAGTGTCGCTCTGTTGTTTTTGTGGAATCGTAAAATTGCTCGACTTTATTTATTCTTTCCTTTTTTTTCGTCTCCTCAATTCTCCGTCTTTCATCGACGTGGCTCAGCCCCCTCTTTCTCTCTCTCAGGGAATTATCCTGATCCTGTTATTAGGATCAAATTCCTCGGACTCTCTCGCGATTCAAATGTCCCGTTGATCGTTAACGTTTGCTCTCTTCCCCTCTACGCACTCTTTATTTCTCACATTTGCGTGGAAATGTCGTTTTTTTTTTCAATTTTTTCGTTTTTTTTTCGAATTCGCGGTAACATAGATTGGTCTGAATGGGTCTATATCGTCCGGTTTTACAGTAATTGTATATCCATGCATTTGCGGGATCCCTTGTTGCGAACAGACCAGCGTGTAGTGTATTATATACAAGCACAAATGCGCTTCGCAAATCCGACCACTCACAAACGCACATACATATATATATTAGGGTGGGTCAAATAAAATGACTAATTTTTTTTCTCGATATAATGAAAAATGTATTGTTTGGCATCTCAAAAAAACCCTCTGCAAGTATTAGCCCGTCATATTTAAATCAAGAGGTCCCCCATGGCAAATTTTTATTCCCCATTTAAATAACATAGGAATTTTTTTTTTTTTAACTTTGGAATTTTATTAGACTTCAACCGTTGACGTCGGCAGAGTTTTTTTAGAGCATTTTTGTAGAACATTTGATGCTCTACAAAAAAGCTCTCTAGTGTCATATCGATAAAACTAATCGTTAAAACACAAGGGAGCTTTTTTGTAGAGCTTCAAATGTTCTACAAAAATGTGCTAAAAAACTCTCCTAACCTCAACAGTTAGATTCTAATAAAATTCCAAAGTTGAAAAAAAATTTCCTATGTTATTTAAATGGGAAATAAAAAATTGCGATGAGGGACCTCTTAATTTAAATATGAAGGGCTAATACTTGCATAGGTTTTTTTTTTAGATGCCAAACAATACATTTTTCCTTATATCGAGGGAAAAAAACATTAGTCAATTTATTTGAACCACCCTAATATATATATGGTCGCACACAATCTCGCGGGCTCGCGCATAAGTACGGCTATACGTATTTTAATCTCGGATTAATTCCGTAGCCGCCGCGCCCGTTTTGTGCTCTCTGTCTCTCTCACTCGCTCCCGATCTATCCATCTATCTATCCTTCTTCCTCCAACCCTCTTTCTCTCTCTCTCTCTCTCTCTCTCTCTCTCTCTCTCGGTACAAACGCTCGAAGGATTAGGGATTGAGCCGAGATCCTGATTCTTTTGCGCAACACGATATAGGCTTAGCCGCCCGAGAGAGAGAGCGACTGAATGAGGGAAATCTGCGAGAGGGGACACACACGTGTACACAAATATACATATATTCATAATACATAGATTGCATTTTGTCTATTACATATGCGCACTCGGCCTCTGTCAATTGATTACGTTTTATTCCCATCCAGAAGCGACGATTCTTTAAACTGTTTAAGGATGTTGAGTCCCAAATCGCAAATGATGAGAAAATTCTAAAGATTTGGTATGTTTTTGGATGAATTATTTAAGAGGTCGTGTAAAAATTTCACGACGATTAGGAAACTCGTTATCGAACAATTAACATTAACAAATTAAATTAAATTAAATGTAGTCTTATGGAAACTGATATAACTTTGCGATAAGTTTTTTTTTGACCCCTCAATTTTTTAATATCTACACTATGTTGAAAGCAACGGGAACAAAACGAAGTTTATTGATAAATATTTTTTTTATTTGTTTAAAAAATTGTTCTTAACAAAGTGTTAATATTTTAATAACGAGCTTCCTACACTGAAAAAAAAATTTGTGTGAATCAACAAAACGTTTTGTCAAATACGTTCAACTAGATATTTATTTGGTCTAACTAAATATTTAGTTTTTTGAACAATTCTGCGCTTCGGTTGACTAAAATATTATTCAGGCAAAAAAATGTTGAATTGTACTAACTAAATTATCTAGTTGAACGTATTTGACAAAAGATTTTGTTGATTCAACCATCTTTTTTTTCAGTGTAATCGTCGTGAAATTTTTACACGACCTCTTAAATACTTCATTCAAGAACATACCAAATTTTCAGAATTTTCTCATCATTTTTCATTTTAACCCTTAAGGAGGTTGAAGCAATGATGATAGAATTCTGAAAATTTAATATGTTTTTACATGAAATATTCGGGAGGTCGTGTAAAAATTTCACGATGATTAAGAAGCTATTTATTGAACAATTAACATTAAAAGATTTCATAGGGACTCAACATCCTTAATGAAAAAAATGTAGATTTATAGATCTTAATACGCGATTGATTTGATCCATCAAGATCTATCCTACTCGAAAAAAAGCTTTGCGGTATAGATAGAGTTTCTCCACTTGCGAATGCTGCTATTTTGTAGGAATTTAAGAGAAGGCCTCACTTTGACCATTTATTTTAAACGCATGGGAAAAGAAATAGGATTTCTTTTTAGATGGTTTATTTGACACGACTGAAGTATGAAATAAAAAAACTTTGCATCATCATTTTGCTAGAATATGGCGACGACGAGAGCTTATATTTGAAGTCGCCTTTTTTTTTAAATTCCTCGACAAAAGGACGGATTTCTAGCAAAATATAAGACCTGGAACGAAAAACTACAATTTCAATTATGTTTCTGTTTTTACATTCTTATGTCATTAATTGAAATTTTTACTGCTCCAAATTACAAAATTACATGATTGCTCAACTTTACTTAACTTAGAGGTAAACATTTTTTTTTTACCAAAATTCATATTTTAAGAATTCATATTTTTGAAAAAAACACCTTTCTGAAAATTTCAGGACCTCTTAAGATCAGTATAAGGTATTATAAAAAAAATTGAACCAACAGTTTAATGTTGATCGTGGATTTTCCCGATTTTTAAGAAGTCGAACTTCTCCAAAAACATTATTTTTCAAAATTTTTTTTGGAAATATTTTTTTTTCTTAGCCCTAAGTATACTCTTTAAAACGAAGCCAGAATGATTTTATCGTAACTATAATAGTTTTCGAGATATTTAAAAAATAAACTTGAAAAATTGAAAAGATAGTGAAATTTTGAATGCTGCATAACTTTCGAAAAAAGATTTTAATTTTCTTTTGCAGAACTTCGTTTTATGATAGAAGAAAACTTCTGATCAAATTTCATCGAAATTGAAAGGGGTCGATTCCAACTATTGATCGATTTGACATGGAATGACCCAGATACTATTGATTGTGGAAGCAAGTAAGAGTTTTTTTTTAAATCAAATTTTGTACAAATGGTGCAGTTTTGAACAAAATAATCGATTTTTGACCAAGAAATAGGTAGAAAATTGTTTCTAAAAAAAAAAAATTACATCGAATCAAAAAACGGCGAAGTAATTGCATACAAAATGTGATTGCGAAGCTACTCTCAAAATTTCAAACCAATCCATGCAACGGTATTCGTGTGATCCTCCCAGTTTGAAAAAAGTGGTTTCGAAAAAAAAGCATTCAAAGTTTTTGTGAAAAATCGAAAATTGGTGTTTACATTTTTTTCTTACTACAAAACCAACTGGATGTTGTTCTTAGGATCCTAAAGTATTGTTTAAACAAAATAAATCTATTTTCCAAAATCTGAGAGTAATTTTACCCCTCAATATTCGGCAGATCTTTCACTGCCTCTCTCTTTCTTGATGGACGAAAGGTTCGAGATTAAAAAACAAAATACTCAGCCAAAATTGCGTGAGATTAAAAAAAAAGATAATTACTTGGTCGCAAACAATCCAATATTTCCATAAATTGAAAGCTTCCACGAAAATCCACATGACCCAATTTCCGCGGACGATAATCGATATGATTGTTGACAATCATTTGATTACGCAAAGTATTCGATAATGAATCTCGACGATTAATCAAGATCGTTGACGAGAGATTCGTCGCTGTGGTTGTATAATTATAATTATTGTTCAGCAAGTTGCGGACGTTGAGCTGAACAAAAAAATCAACGAATTCTTCAATAAGAAATTAAACAAATTTAGACAATGCTTGGTTAATCATTTTTCTAAACGATGGTAAAATTTTGACAAATTATTTGGCGATTTTTTAATTTTAAATAAGTTTTCGATTTTTTGATCGTATTATAAAAAAATTTATTTCAATTTAAAAAAATATAAATATAATTATAAAATAATTATAAATTAATTTTAAAAATGTGGTAATGATACTCATCCTTCTATAAAATACTTCTTTGAATCTTTCAATATCGTTCGCAATAATAGAAAAAAAATGTGAATACAAAATCTGAGGTCCTCCTTTCACAATCGTTTCAATTTCGCGGCGATTGTGAAACGCGAATGCGTCTGTATACGGGGAAATCTCCAAAACGATTTAGGCTTTGGCCCCGTAAACGCGTGTAGGATACCAGGACTCTTTGGCGAACTTCTAAGGATAAGCGAATCCTTGCGTCAGCAGGAAAGCATAAAAGGAGTCGAATCGAGAGGCTCCACCACGGGATTCGCCGCGTGTCTCCCTCTCGCCCCTCGTGACTAAACACACGGATACGCGTTTGTATATTATATACACGATCCTTGAACGCTCCGGCCAGGACCTTTGGGGAAAACGACTCCAGTGGACTATCCAGTTTGGTATTTGGGTTGATTTCCAGTGGTTTCTCGTATCAGGACTATACCAGCGTCGAGGAGTACAACTCGACGAGAGACTTTGATTCGCGACACCGTACAGAAATTTCACGGCTAATACTCGCAACACCCTCTTGGCCAAGGATCAAATTGCCCGAGCGAATCCCGAAGATTGTGGGCGTTCGCATATCCCAAAAGCTCGTCGAAGGACTCACAGTGCGATAAAATACAAATGCGAAGGGTCAGCGTCGCAATCTCATAGGTGAAGCCACGGTTGTCCTAGATTTCGGCGGAGTTTAGGGGGTTCACGTATCAGGATAGTAGAAAGTGATCCAGGGAGAGGCACGCACGAAAGGACCATGGTTCCTGGTTCGTTGGTTCCATCGCGATCCTGCGGGAATCCTTCGTCGTCTCAGAGACGAAAAAAATGGCGAATCGTCCTTGGACGATGGAGGTAAGTACAATTCACTCGAAGGACAATGGATGGGTCACAATTGCCTCTCTTTGGATTCAAATTTAGCGCCCCTTGTTCGTACCCTAGAGAAGGTTTGTCGGCTTGTTTATTGGGTAAAAGTTGGATGATGATCGTTCGGGAAACGGGAAGATCAGAGGGAAGTTCCGGAGGATCCGTCAAGTGTCGCGTGCATGACCTACCCCAATGTCGACGGAACATCACTATTTCGTCCTCGATCCTTCTGCGCGCCTGTTATTCGACCGTGCTTATATCCCCTCTAAATCGCCCGAGGCCGTCGTTGAGCCTCGTCAGGCTCTCCAAACGCCACCCCGTTTGCGCACGCATTAGCCACCCTGATCCGGCAATCCAATATACACGCACACAACCGCAATAAACGTGTTGGGGTAGTAGCGATGGTGTCCTTTTGGTTGGGGTTGGTAAAAGAGAATTGGGGTAGATACGTCGCGATGGAGATCGAAGGGTTGTCGTGGAGGCGCCAAGCAGAGGGAGGCAAAGTTGTTAGAATCCAGGTAGAGGGTGGTTCCGGGATAGGCCCGGGGTTAGAACGAATCCCCATGGGAATGTGGGTAAGGCTTACCGTGTGACCTCTCCGTCCCAGGAGAGCATAATCCGCGGCGATGGACGAAAAGAGAGAGAAGAGAGCTTTCATCTCTCTCTTTCTGTCTCTTCTACCCCCGTTCGTGCTTGCATGTACACGGACCGGAAGTGTGAAAGGGCACCCAATGACTAGGCACATCTTCAGCCGCGAGAATAGGAACGAATCCTGCGCTCCAGGATTCCTTCAATTTGTGGACTTCTCGACCCTTTTCTCGCCTGTTACAAACGACGAGAGAAGGAAAAGGATTGTGCCGAAAAGTGTGGAGAGAGAGAGAGAGAGCAGCACCGGGGGGTAGGACTCGAGTGAATGGGGAAGAAAAAGGGTTGCCCACGAGAGAGGGTTGTTTACCCCGGAACTAGGAGAACATACCGCAATTGTGCTGGTACAGAATTCACATAACAGTTTCTTTTTCTTTATTTTTTGGTGAATTTTTGTCACAAAAGCTTTTTAAGGCTCGTGTCGACAAATTAACAGCTCTATTTTATGTCGAACAGATCTGCACACCTAGCGCAAAAGTCTACTGAAAAAGGTCTACCGAATAACAAATCTACCGTATTGTAGTCTCTTGAAAAAAATCTCAAAAAATCGCAGGGATCGATTTAAAAAAAATGTTTTTAATCAAAATTCATTGAAATTTTAATTGTTTGAGAAAAATATTGGCAGATTCGTTTTCAGGGGGAAAAAATACATCGATATAAGTTTTTGAAGAAAATAATGACAAACAAAAAATTTTCACATATTGACAACAATTGGATTGGTTTACTTAAATCGGTGTAATTTTTTTTCTAGACCGAATTTTGGCTCCGGGTTGAGCTTATTCGCTTTGTAATCGATAAAGCTTCAAAATGCCGCTTGAATCATCCGATTCCGATGATTTTTCGATTTTTGGCACATTTTTTAAGTTTGACCATCGTTTTTTACAATTTTTTGCATACATACCCCTTTCTATTTTTTTCGGCGATTTTCAAACTGCTCTCATTTCAATAAAAATTTAGTTATCGAGATAAACCAAACGGCATTTTCTAAGTTTAGTGACAACCTTTGCGTACGAAAAAGAAATTTTGGAATCGGTCAAACCGAAGTAAAGATATGAGCACTTGAAATTTCGCTATTTTGAGGTTTTTGAAAATGGGGCAAAAATTGCGAAAACATGTTTTTAATGAAAATTCATGAGAATTTTTATTTTTTGAAAAACTATTGGTAGATTCGTGTTCAGGAGGAAAAAATACATCGATATAAGGTTTTTTTAAAAATAATTAAAAAAAAAAATTTCGCATTCTGACAAAAATTTGATTGGTTCACTTAAATTGCTGTAATTTTTTTCCTCGATAACATTTCGGCTCCGGGGTGAGCCTATTCGCTTTGTAATCGTTAAAGCTTCAAAATGCCGCTTGAATCATCCGATTCCGATGATTTTTCGATTTTTGGCAGATTTTTTAAGTTTGACCATCGTTTTTTACAATTTTTTGCATACATACCCCTTTCTATTTTTTTCGGCGATTTTCAAACTGCTCTCATTTCAATAAAAATTTAGTTATCGAGATAAACCAAACGGCATTCTCTAAGTTTAGTGACAACCTTTGCGTACGAAAAAGAAATTTTGGAATCGGTCAAACCGAAGTAAAGATATGAGCACTTGAAATTTCGCTATTTTGAGGTTTTTGAAAATGGGGCCAAAATTGCGAAAACATGTTTTTAATGAAAATTCATGAGAATTTTTATTTTTTGAAAAACTATTGGTAGATTCGTGTTCAGGAGGAAAAAATACATCGATATAAGGTTTTTTAAAAAGTAATTAAAAAAAAAAAAATTTCGCATTCTGACAAAAATTTGATTGGTTCACTTAAATTGCTGTATTTTTTTTTCTCGATAAAATTTCGGCTCCGGTTTAAGCTCATTCTCTTCGTAATCGTTGAAGCTTCAAAACTCCGTTTGGTTCATACGATTCAGATTATTTTTAGATTTTTCGCAGATTTTTAAAGTTGGACCATCGATTTTTGCAAATTTTTGCATACATACCCCTTTCTATTTTTTTCGGCGATTTTCAAACTGCTCTCATTTCAACAAAAATTTAGTTATCGAGATAAACCAAACGGCATTCTCTAAGTTTAGTGACAACCTTTGCGTACGAAAAAGAAATTTTAGAATCGGTCAAACCGAAGTAAAGATATGAGCACTTGAAATTTCGCTATTTTGAGGTTTTTGAAAATGGGGCCAAAATTGCGAAAATATGTTTTTAATGAAAATTCATGAGAATTTTTATTTTTTGAAAAACTATTGGTAGATTCGTGTTCAGGAGGAAAAAATACATCGATATAAGGTTTTTTAAAAAATAATTTTAAAAAAAAATTTCGCATTCTGACAAAAATTTGATTGGTTCACTTAAATTGCTGTAATTTTTTTCCTCGATAAAATTTCGGCTCCGGGGTGAGCCTATTCGCTTTGTAATCGTTAAAGCTTCAAAATGCCGCTTGAATCATCCGATTCCGATGATTTTTCGATTTTTGGCAGATTTTTTAAGTTTGACCATCGTTTTTTACAATTTTTTGCATACATACCCCTTTCTATTTTTTTCGGCGATTTTCAAACTGCTCTCATTTCAATAAAAATTTAGTTATCGAGATAAACCAAACGGCATTCTCTAAGTTTAGTGACAACCTTTGCGTACGAAAAAGAAATTTTGGAATCTGTCAAACCGAAGTAAAGATATGAGCACTTGAAATTTCGCTATTTTGAGGTTTTTGAAAATGGGGCCAAAATTGCGAAAACATGTTTTTAATGAAAATTGATGAGAATTTTTATTTTTTGAAAAACTATTGGTAGATTCGTGTTCAGGAGGAAAAAATACATCGATATAAGGTTTTTTAAAAAGTAATTAAAAAAAAAAAAATTTCGCATTCTGACAAAAATTTGATTGGTTCACTTAAATTGCTGTATTTTTTTTTCTCGATAAAATTTCGGCTTCGGTTTAAGCTCATTCTCTTCGTAATCGTTGAAGCTTCAAAACTCCGTTTGGTTCATACGATTCAGATTATTTTTAGATTTTTCGCAGATTTTTAAAGTTGGACCATCGATTTTTGCAAATTTTTGCATACATACCCCTTTCTATTTTTTTCGGCGATTTTCAAACTGCTCTCATTTCAACAAAAATTTAGTTATCGAGATAAACCAAACGGCATTCTCTAAGTTTAGTGACAACCTTTGCGTACGAAAAAGAAATTTTAGAATCGTTCAAACCTAAGTGAAGTTATGAGCATTTGAAATTCCGCTATTTCGAGGTTTTTGAAAAGTCACTCAAAAATGAGCAAATGAGCAAATGAGCAAATTATTTTTAAACCATATTTCGATGGAAAATTTACCGCTGATGATTGCAAATAATGCAGATTTTTCGTCGAAATAAAATTAATTCGTGGGAGGAATCGAAAAAAAAAACACTCAAATGTATTTTGAAAATTCATCGAAATTTTCAGCTTTTGAGAAAATTGATGGTAAATTTGTGCTGACACAATCTCCATCAAAGAAACATCTACACAATTCAAAATCTATCGATCAATTCGCACGTCAACAATATCATCAAACATTCTAAGAATCAATAACAATGTTTCATGTTCGGATTTTAATTTCTTTCGACAGAGTCTAGACAATTACAAACTCATCCTTAATGCTTCATCATTGCTTCCTCTCATCTTCATTGAAGATGAGCGGAATGTTCCTCAGAATTTTCGTGTTAGCCACTTGCTCGTTTCCTTCTGCAAGATTCTTTTTTTTACGATTCTTGTGCGTAAACAACTAGCAGGATAGCATGCTTCGGATTCGCCCGTACGACCGTGAAATCTCGCTCCCGTGGGATCCTGTTACGAGATCCTTCGGGATTGGCGCGGCCTGAGAAAACGCGTATATGCGCGCATCGGCACAGAACCAAGAGTGCGTGTGACTCGGTTCTTGGGAGCGAATAGCGCAGCATCAGGACCAACGGCAGTGGCCTCCTGCGCTCCTAGTCGCTGGGGTCCTACAAAAGCCCTTATTTGGGTCACGGGGCATATTTGAACGCGCGGTTCAAAAGTCCAGAGTTCGTTCGGGTTGGCGAACACATCCCTCCCTCTCTCTTAAAATCGACCTGCTTTCGACTCATGCTAGCCTTGCCGCAAAAATAAGCCGGCAGGTATCGAACAAAGGACCTCATTTACATATTTTCGTGGCCCGAATGGTCGGGAAGAGGGTGTTTGCACTCCCCACGAGAGTCGTTGGCGAATCGACGAAGTTATACGCGCACGACGTTGAAGAGACCTGCGCTCTTGGTGCCTCCACCATCACCAACAACGTCCAGGGACTTCAAGCTATGTTGGGCTAAACCGAACGACGTCGTTTCGAGCCTCCTCGGAACGTGCTAGCCTGATATCAGAGACGTCTGGTAGGCCTACAAATTATTAGGCCGCGATCGATCCAACCCCTCGGCATCCCTTACCCAAAACTTGGGGCGGCGTATGGACTTGCCTTTGAGGTAAACAACTTTCTGATGAATGTAAATACGCGGTACATTCGTGATATCCGCTGAAAGGTCGAGCTGATGACGTTTTTGACGGTAAAGCTTTGGCTTCCTAGTAAAATTCTACTTAAACGGTTTTGTATCGCATGTTTCGCCATTAGAAGGACGTGATGCGTAGGTAACTTGAGGTAAATTCTAGAGAGAGAGGAATTGAGGGTCACGAAATGTTGAGAAGCTTGCAAAGGAGGCAACAGAAAGAATAAATTCTACAAGTAACCTCGGATCAACGCGACACTTTGCCAGACTGTTTGCTTCCGTACCAAAAGGACTGCAATGGTTATCCCTCGGGATAAGCTTGATGACGGCTTTACGAGGGTAAAAAAAAGGTAGTGCCTGACCCTTGAGAAACAGGATAACAGCATCTGGCATCAAGGACGAGCTTACAAGAGGCGCTTTAGGATGGAAAAACAAGGAAAGACTCTGGAGGAAGCGTGAAAATCCTGCGGGATATTGGATTCACTCGAATGACGAAACTTCTCGCGTAACAGGCATTCAGCAGTCGTTTGCTCTCTCTATCTTTGTCTCCCTCTCTCACGGAAAACCTTCGGGATTTCTTATCATCCGAGCGGGATGAAAATTTCACTAACTTCCAGTCGAGTCCTGCTAGCCTGATTATCTCCAGCCTTCTTCATCCGAATTCTCCTCCGGGATAATACAAAATTTGCAGCGTATTAGCGAGCGCGATTATCCCTCCTCGTTAAATCTTGACGTGGAATCATCAGCTCACACTTTTATTGTGGGTGAAAGATCTTCGCATCGAACGAACGTTGAAGATATCCTGGAAACTCGCTTCTCGGGAAGCCTGGTAATCAGGACACGCGAAGTGGCTCTTGGATATTTTCCCCAGCATCCCTCGACATTTCGCGCGGATTCTCCATTCATGGGAAAATCCATTGGCAGTCCGGAAAAGCGAAGGATTCGCGGAAGCCAACGCTCTCATAGTCCTTCGTCGCTCGCCTGTTATCCTGAGACTCGGGACTCCGAAAAGCCCCCGAATGGATCCACGATGATGTGTTCCAAAGGGTTGCAATGGTGTTTGCAGGGGGGAAAGTTGGACTATTCCAGACTGTAGCGATTGATTGGTTCAAAGCCACAATTCGAGAGAATCGATCGTCGTTTGTGATACGTTATGACGGAGTTTCAACGAATCGAAGGGAGGCGTGTAACGCAACTGGAAAATGGAATCACGGAGGATTATTAAAAGAATGAAGGATTACCAGGGACGTTATTTTTTTGTAACAGTCCTGTTCATTTTTGTTTTCCATGCAATCAGTAGCTCGTTATCCATTTTTTAGGGTTCTGTACCTTAAGAGGGAAAAAACAAAACCCTTATACAATGACTCTTGCAAACTGTGTAACGTAGGAACAATTTTCAAAATAATATATCGTGCGAGGTATTATTTGAAAGAGGTACCTCTAAGGATTCTAAAAATATTTTTTTAACAATTTTTGGTAGAGTGACTTTAATGATCTATAAAGTTTGCCAGAAATTGCCGTTCTCCCCTGATTAGGTTTCCAAAGTCAGGAATTAGATTTTAATAGGGTTAGTAGATATTGAGTCATAGATTCCAAGAAAACTACTGGTTTTTCATTTAATACTTGCTGGAAATTTTTTTGTTTAATTGCAAACAGTTTCTTAAGTAATACATCTCGTGAGGTGTCTTTTGACAGACCTCCCTCTAAGGATTCCATTTTTTATAATTTTTTAAATAATTGTTGTTCCAGTGGTCTCAATGACATAGTTCAAAATTTGCTAGAAATGATCACCCCTTCTGATGTTTTAAGTTTCTCAAACTTAAATTTTGATTTTAATAGGATCAGTACATATTGAGTCATCGATTACTGAAAATCCTCCGATTTTTTCGACACTAATAATTGCTGGAATAAAAAAATTTATTTATTTAATTTTTTATTGAAATAAAAACATTAAAAAAATATACGAACACTGAGAAAAAAGTTCAGTTAAAACAAGTAAATACATTCAGTTGAAATTTTTTTTGTTGATTCAATATTCATTTGTTTGAAATAATGAAACTATAATGAATTCAACAAATGAATTTGGTTAACCATAAGATATGAGGTGAACGAAATTATTTGGTCAATTTCCAGATACAGTCTAGTCCAATTTACACGTTACTGAGTTGCTGTACAGAAGAATTTCGTTGATTTCTAGTATATTTTAACTAAATAAATTTAGCTGTAACAAAAAAACAATTCGTACTTTCAATCATACAATTTATTTGGTACAAAGATATTTATTTGATTGTGCTAAAACTTTGCCCATTCAAGCAACGATTCAACCGATTTAACTAAAACTTACACTGTATCTTGGTTGAATTACCAAAATGATCTCGTTGAACGTCCGGAAACAAATATTTGATTGAGTCAAACAAATTTTTGCATTTTCAACAAAAAAAAAAAAAAAATCTCAGTGAAGCCCTAATTCCGTCAGCCTGACTCTTTCTTGACCAGTTTCTCAAAACTAAACTCGCCAGATCGCATTATTCCATCACGAAGCCACGGCATCTCTTCTCGTTACAGTAATATTTTTCGAGAATCCAAATCTCCGTACCAGCAACGGCCATCAGGATCAGCAGGGCGAAGGATTCGCCTTCTATCTCGTATCCGTGGAACGAGATGTAAAGCTTCGTTCGGGGATGAGCCGCTTAGCCCCTAAACCTTGTGTGCTCCAAAGCTCCCCTACTGCTCTCTCTCTATCTTCTCTCCCTTCTATCTCAGTATTTTGCCCATTGCTTTTGTATCTAATATCCGAACAGGCACACACACACACACAGACTATGAGAAGGGAGATAACTCTCGGGTGACTCGAATCGCGTGCGAGTTAGCCGATTCCGCCGACTCATACGTACAGATTTACCGTCTGCGAATCGTGTGTGTACAGGGAAAAGGTATCCGAGGAGGATAGCGCACACAGACGCGTTTGCTCGGGGGTTGTTGGGGGACCCTGTGCTCGGGGATTATCCTGACTCTGTATGGACGTGGGATTATCCGTGAAGAGGATACCCGGGGGCAGAGTTATCCATGTTTGGGTCTGTGTGTGTGTTGGTGTGACGCAAGTACGCCGTTTCTCGGAGTAGCCAAAGCCTTTGGAGGCGGGTTGGGCTCATGGTCGTTGTAACCCGCTCCAGGGTTGCGAAATTTTTGAAATGAAAAAGTAATGCATTAATCATTACTTTTTCAATGGCTAATGGAAATAATTTCCATTAACCAATAAAATTGAATGGCTAATGGAAATGATTAATGGAAATTATTTTCATTAACTATTAACATTAAATGGTTAATGGTGATAATTTTCATTCAGCATTAACTCTTATATATTAATGGAAAAATTTCCATCAATCATTAACATTTAATGGTTAATGGAAATAACTCCCATTAACCATTAACTTGTAATGGTTAATGGAAATAACTTTCATTAACTATTAATGGTGAACGGTTAATGGAAATTATTTTCATTAACCATTAACATTAAATGGTTCATGGAAATTATTTTCATTGACTATTAACATTGAATGGTTAACGGAAATTATTTTCATTAATTATGAACATTAAATTGTTAATGGAGATAATTTTCATTAAACATTAACTCTCATGTATTGATGAAAATAATTTCCATTAACCATTAACATTTAATGGTTAATCGACATAACTCCCATTAACCATTAACATTTAATGGTTAATCGAAATAACTCCCATTAACCATTAACATGTAATGGTTAATGGAAATTATTTCAATTAATCAATAAGAGTCAATGGTTATTGAAAACGGTAAATGCATTAAAAAAAGTAATGCATTATTTACGACCCTGCTCCTGACCCATCTGACTCTCTTCAAGCCCACTCTATGCCCTTCACATAAACCCTCACCTCCACAGTTTTGGTTGCATACGAACAACGTGGACGTAATGTGTGTTTACATGCGCGTATGTATGTTCTGCGCACACAATGCTGTTGCACGGTGCACGTTTTCATGCAACGGCAGACAGGTTGACCGGGATTCACTTCAACCCTCCTCCACTTTCCTCAGCTTCTTCCCCAGATTCGTTCATAAACCAAACGGCGTAATCCTCCTGCTTCAACCTCGCGGTTCCTGTGATTTACGCCCTTTTCATTATCCACGATACATGCATGTGGAATATGTGGGCTTTTCATTTGCCCCTGAGTCCAGTGTGTGGCGGATTGTTTTTGAACATGGAGCGTCCATGCATTCCCGCGTTTGCGTGTATTTGGGGAGCGCGGCTCCGGCGAACGCGACGAGGGATGATCGCACTGGGGTGGACTTGGATTGTCTCTGTGTGAGTCTGGGTTTGTGTGCGAGTTGTGCTTCCGCGTATGCGAGAAGGATTAATCCAGGATTATTGGTCGTGTGTGAGCCGAGAGAACCCAGCGATGCAGAGCCAGGACCCGACGTCCAAATCCCAAATCCAACGCACACAACTCAGCTAATACTAACTCCGTGACACCCTCGTCCCCTCCACTGTACTCACCCTCACCCTCTCTGTCTTCATCCCGCAGTTGATCGCTCCCATAAAGGGTGACTCGCAAAATAACGGAACGCACTTCGAATTTTCCATAATCTATTCGCGAATTTAGATAATCCAACCTGGGGAATGAACTCCTATGGGATTCTAATTCTGCTCGCTCAACGAAAACTCTTTGTTTTCCGGGAACAGAAAATATTTCTGGATTTCCAGCGCAAAATTTTCCCTATTATGGAGAAATTGATTATGTTAAGATTGTGTAATTTGCGTTTATACGGAGTAAATGTCTGGATAATGGGAAAAGTTCAAAGTTCTTTGGAACAAATCCAATCAATCGATGGTCATCGATTTTGAATATCTTTTGTTTTGAATAGCGACGCGGTGAAACTCGAGCATAGAAAACTTGTGAAGAAAGTCGTCGTTACAACATATGATTGAAAAACGAAAATCGATTTTTAAAAAAAAGGTTACCAACGCCTTTAAAGTTTGAAGTATCGCGCTGCATCGAAGCCTATTTACGACTGTTGGAAAATGCAGCTCGTTCAATTTTAGGACTACGTCAATGAAACTTTCAGGAAACATAGCTAAAAGGTGGTACTATCGAATAAAAATATTTCAGGAAAATGGATCAATCGAATCGAGAGGGTAGTGCCGTTGAGTTGCAAGAAGCGATATTGGTCGCGTGTTAAATCGCCAGCGGGATACATCTTCGGGGCAGCTTTATGCTCTACGTGTGTGAAATCGAGGAGATCCGGTTTAACCGTGGCTTTGTAGCATAAGACGTAAATCAACGGGTTTGGGAGAGCATGCAAGGCAGAGAGAGAGAAAGAGAGAGAAATTCTGTGCGAAAGGGAGAGAGAGGGAGAGCACATAAGAGCAGTGGCCGGCGCGCATGCCGGACGTTTATCCCGAAATTTCCAGTGGCGTCCAATTAGGGTTTCCAGGATCAGCCGTTGCAAAGTCACACAGAAACTCCCGGCTGGAGTTTCATATACCACTCCGCTTCTCGCGCTGGTAGCAAGGGGCGGAAGGGTGCAGGGTCGTAATCTAGTGTGCAAGTAGGGGGTGGGTTTAGGGTAGGTTGGGATAAAAGATGGTCCCCGAGCGTCCGTTGGGTCATCCAACATTTATCGCATAGACAAGTTTCGGCGTTGTAGGCGAAAACTCGATGCACACAGATAGAGAGTATTATCCAACAATGTTCCTACATCCCATCAGCTATATATATATAAGAGACTGATTCGAAAAAAGCGACTATTTTTTCTTTTTCGAAATAACGTACTAAGTACTTTCGAAGAGGTGAAATAAGATGCCTGTTAAAAGCGGAGCTCTTAATATAAATATTTAGATATGTCTCATCGCAAATTTCTATTTCCCATTTAAATCATGGAAAAAAAAATTCAGACTTTGAAATTTTATACTTTGGCTTGAAGTCAATGTACCGAATCGAACCATACGTATTTTGTAGGGAATTTAATGCTCTACAAAAAAGGCCTCTCATTATTTTTCGATAAACTCACTCCTTCAAAAGTTATTCACGGTCTAATATATATGTATATCAGACTGTGAATATGGGTGAACGCACTAACCAACGGTCATTTCTTTGAAAATTAGGTAATTTATGTTAATGCAATTTAAACTTTTGTTTCAAGAAAGATTTTGCAATATTTAGTAATAAGTTTCAACATTTTGCCGGAAACTAAAAGAAAAAAGTGAAATTTACTCTATATTTAACTTTAACCTTGAATAACTTTTGAAGGAATGAGTTTATCGAAAAATCATGAGAGATCGTTTTGGTAGAGCGTTCAATTTTCTATAAAAACATGTATCGTTCATTTCGGTACATTGACGTGAAGCCGAGATATAAAATTTCAAAGTTTGAACTTTTTTTTCCCGTGTTACTTAAATGGGAAACGGAAATTTGCGATGAGACATATCTAAATATTTATATTAAGAGCTCTGCTTTCAACGGGTATGTTTTTTCACCTCCCTCAAAGTATTTAATATGTTGTTTGGAAAAACAAAAATAGTCGCTTTTTTGAATCAGTCTAATATATATGTATATATATTTCCGTTGTAAACGCTGGATGGCGAGCCAGGGTTCAACTTCGTTTAACGGGTTCGATCGGCTATGGTAGAATGAGCTCCCGTGGATAACACAGCAGCAGGAGGATCGTTAGCGAGAGAGCAATGCGGAGATAGACCGGGATGGAAGGAACAGAAGGATATCTCGTCCTTGCGATATACCTCCCTCCGATCCTGAGCTTCTCGCTCGGATTTACCGGTATATGTCCACGTGTACAGTGCACATATGAGACGGTACACACACAAAGCGCGAAGCACACACGGCGTGTGCATGTTCACAGGTCGCCTAGCCGCATAGCCCTGGGATCCGTATTTAATCCGGATTAGTTCCCGAGGGTCACAATATCCTCCTCTCACGGCTTACCCGCATCCCTCATCCCTTTCATCCCGCGCAGCGTTCCCCGTTTCGGTACTTCCACCTCTTTCCCTTGGTCTCGCGGACAAAAAAGCACATGTATATTTATTATATATCATATATAATATATAAAGACACTGACAGAAAGGGAGGTCGAATACGAGGGAGACAAACGAAATAACAAGCAATATTGAATCCCGCGATTGAGGCGATATTTTGGTCAAGAATTTTGAAAAAAATCAATTTTCCTTTGCATATTCTTAAAGTTTAGACCTTTGAGAATATATCTTCGAAAGGAATTCATAAATCTGAAATTTGTAAATTTAGAAATGAAATGAAAAAGGAATGAAGAATAATGCACTTTTTTTTGCACATCAACCAAAACGGTATTTGAATATTTTCATACCTGGCTCTAAAACGAGCCACAAATTGCAGGATCAATCGCACTGACGTGAGAAAAAAAATGTTTGAATGAACAAAATCTGCAGTCAAATACGTTCAACTAGATATTTATTTGGTCTAACTAAATAATTAGTTTTTTTGAACAATTCGGCGCTTTGGTTGACTTGAATATTATTCAGGCAAGAAAATGTTGGATTGTATTAACTAAATATCTAGTTGAACGTATTTGACTGCAGATTTTGTTCACTCAAACATTTTTTTCTCAGTGCAGAAACGGCAAAAAACGGGACTTGTTGACGTTCCTCATTTTGTTTTTCGATGAATTCTTTTTCGTCATTCCCTCTGACTAAAATATGTATCTACATTTTTGAGACTTCCGTTTCTAATTTCATTCTATCTGGGATGTTCAGAAAATTTATAAAATCAACGAATTTTGCAGCTTTTCGTCAGATAAGTCTGAATTCTAATCTTTGAACGGGAATTCATAATTTGTTCTCGCTTTCTGTTTCAGAAGAACATTTGGATGTCCGTCCGGCGAAAAGATCCTCAGGTGAATCCAAGGTAATGACTTCTTCCATGATAAGCTTATTAAGGATGACTCAAAATTCGTCGAGCTAGTTCTCACGGTATAGTCGAGTCAATGGACTTAAGGCGATACTTTGGTCAAGAATTTTGAAAAAATCAATTTTCTTTTGCATATTTTTAAAGTTTAGACCTTTGAGGATATATCCTCAAAAGGAAATTTTTTAACTCCAATTATTTACGGAGTTAGCTATTTTAGTAGCTATTTTAGTGACGCAGCAACTTTATACTACTTTTCTCTATACGGTCGACATCTTTCTCAAAATTTCACGATCTTTTAAGATCAGTGCAAGGTATCGTATAAAAAAAAATGGAGTCAAGAATTTAATGTTGATCGTGGATTTTCACGATTTTTAAAAATTCAAAATTCTCCAAATTCATCATTTTTCATGTTTTTTTTCAGAATATTTTTTTTTCGGAATATTTAACTATAATAGTTTCCGAGATATTTAAAAAATAAACTTGAAAAATTGGTGAAATGTTAAATTTTGCGTAACTTTCGAAAAAATTTTTTTTTATTTTTTTCCTTCGGTAGAACTTTGTTTTATGATAAAAGAAAGCTTCTGACCAAATTGCATCGAAATTGAAATCGATCCAAACTATTGGTCGATTTGACATGGAATCCCAGGTATAAAAATACATAGACCAGTCCCAAATTTAATGCAACCGCGAATCCGCAGTCCCTCAAATTTATTTATTATAACAATTTTGGGGGTAAGCACAAATCCTGGGATTTTTCGATCGGTATACATTAGATTGATTCAAAAAAGCGACTATTTTTTGTTTTTCGAAGAAACGCATTAAATACTTTCGGGAAGGTGAAAAAAGATGCCTGTTAAAATTAGAGCTCTTAATAAAAAGATTTAGAGGTCCCTCTTCGCATATTTTTATTTTCCATTTAAACAACACGGGAAAGAAAAATTTCAAACTTTGACATTTTATATCTCAGCTTCGAGTCAATGCACAAAAATGAACGACACATAATATTGTAGAGAATTGAACGCTCTACAAAAAAGATTTCTTATGATTTTTCAATAAACTCACTCCTTCAAAAGTTATTCACGTTCTAATATTTATGTATATTGGACTGTGAATATGGGTGAACTTATGTTGGTAATTTCTTTAAAAAATAAGAAATTTATGTTAATGCAATTTAAACTTTTGTTTCAGGAAAGATTTTACGATATTTAGTAATAAGTTTCAACATTTTGCCGCAAATTAAAAAAAAAGTGAAATTTACTCTAGATTTAAATTTAACTTTGAATAACTTTTGAAGGAGTGAATTTATCGAAAAATCATAAGAAATCTTTTTTGTAGAGCGTTTAATTCTCTACAAAATATGTGTCATTCATTTCGATGCATTGACTCGAAGCCGAGATATAAAATGTCAAAGTTTGAAATTTTTCTTTCCCGTGTTATTTAAATGGGAAATAAAAATATGCGAAGAGGGACCTCCAAATCTTTTTATTAAGAGCTCTTATTTTAACAGGCATCTTTTTTCACCTTCCCGAAAGTATTTAATGCGTTTCGTCGAAAAACAAAAAATAGTCGCTTTTTTTTAATCAGTCTAGTATACATATTTTTCTTATTCAAAAATCATTATTACTCTGGATCATTGTCCTTTGCTAATCCATTAAGGCACGATCACGAGAATCGCATAATAAAATTCATCCAGCGGATATGGAGTGAGTTATACATGTGTAAAGGTTATATAATACCCGGGGCGAAGGGTGTGTGGCAAAGAGTACGAAAAAGGGTCATGAAGAATGGAATTATATATAGTAATAGGACACAAGAGGGGAGAAACCGGCGAGAAACGGCGCAAGAAGTCGATTCTCGCCGCGGGTCGACGCAGGATTCTTTCTTCGTTTCGTTCTGTCGTTGTGGATTTGTAAATCGCATTCTCAATATATGAATGTGTGTGTGTGTGTGTTGGCATTGTGTAACGACGATTAGCCGCACGAAGCCAAAAAGGAGACGCAAGGATGTGGTTCACGCAGAGGCGAAAGTGGAAGAAGGGATGGAAAAATTGTGGAGTAAAAGTAGGGACGAGGCGACACGTGTGAATTCACGAAGAGAGTCCTCGGGAGTTGGATGAGGGTGCGAAAGAATTTTTTTACATCAAAGGTCCTGCACACTTTGCACCAAGGACTCCCCTAGGGCAGATTCTTTTCAAAAGTGCGTGGAAAGAGGAGCGGAAAGGAAGATGCTGCTCTCCGGATAGAGGAATAGAAACCAGAGGCTCCGGGATTAAGATTGTTTTTTTCAATGGAAATCCGGTATGGGGTTGATCCTCCTACCGGAGGATTTTAGTTTAGCTATGCAGGTTTACTCTGTTGATTCTTCTCACGCGACACAATCGGTGAGGCAATTATGATCAAAGATTCGATTTTATCGCTCTGAGACTGAGAAGGATCAATCAAAGTATCATTCCGAGCTCTTAAGGGAGTTCATCTGCATCAACGAATTAACAAACGAATGTTGATTAAGAAATGTGGATGGAATTATCAGTATTTGGAAAGTGACCACTCAAAAATTGAAGTTTCAAAATTATTTCCCAAATAGGGGACTTTAGGGATTCCGGGGTCTTTTTTCGTTGATGTACATTAAATTTGCAATCATTGACAGTTTTGGAAGAAAATTACAGAATTGATAAAAAAAGATTGAAGAAATGTTTGGAGGACTTTGCAAAATCGATCACGTACTATTGAGATTCAGAATAAATCAATTTGTTGAGATTCAAATTTGTTAAGCCAATAATTTAATCTGGTTGAAAGAAAAAACCGTTGTGATGAAACTGAATGCAGACTTACAAAAGATAAAAAATTGAATAATAATATTTAAATCAAATTAAATAATTAAAATTGAAATTGAATAAATTATTGAATAAAAATAATATGTCTTTTGAATTACATTCAATCGTATTGTATCATTCAAATTACCTAAAAATGTGGCGACTGGAATTTTAAAATTACAAATGTAACGCTGAAGCTGTTAACCTTTCCCTTTTCAATCTTTGGAGGAGTGATAAATCACATTCAACAAAGAAACGACAAATTAATATTTTATATTAATAAATTAATAATAGAATAATTTTGTTTCCTTCCGCAATAATTTTTTTCCTGGCTTATTCGCTATCAGATGAACCTGGGTCATTCCATGTCAAATCAACCAATAGTTGGAATCGACCCATTTCAATTTCGATGAAATTTTGGTCGGAAGTTTTCTTTTATCGTAAAACAAAGTTCTACAAAAGGAAAAAAAAATTTAAAAAAAATTTCAAAAGTTATACAAAATTGAAAATTTTACAATTTTTAAAAGTTTCAAGTTGATTTTTTAAATATCTTGAAAACTATTATAGTTACCAAAAAATCGTTCTGAGTATATCTTAAAGAGTATACTTGAAACTACGAAAAAAAATATTCCGAAAAAAAATTCAAAAATGATGAATTTGGAGAATTTTTAATTTTCGGCAATCGTGAAAAACTACAATGAACATTGAATTTTGGATTCTTTTTTTTTTTATATAATACCTTGTACTGATCTTAAAAGATTCTGAAATTTTCAGAACTGCGTTTTTTTTTTCAAAAATATGAATTTTTGAATGTTGGTAAGTTTTGTTTTACCTCTAAGTCAAGTAAAGTTGAGCACTCATGTAATTTTATAATTTTGAGCATTAAAAATTACATGATTGCTCAACTTTACTTAACTTGGAGGTAAAAAAAAAATTTCTTTACAAAAATTCCAAAATTCATATTTTTGAAACAAAAAAAAACATCTTTCTGAAACTTTCAGGATCTTTTAAGATCAGTACAAGGTATCATATAAAAAAAATTAAACCAAAAAATTTAAAGTTGATCGTAGATTTTCACGATTTTTTAAAAATTCAAAATTCTCCAAATTCATCATTTTCCAAATTTTTTTCAGCATATTTTTTTTCGTAGTCCCAAGTATACTCTTCAAGAAGAACCTAGAACGATTTTTTCGTAACTATAATGGTTTTCGAAACACTTGAAAAATAACCTTGAAAAATTAAAAAAAAATTGTGGAATTTTCAATTTAAAAATAAAAAAAAATCCCTTTGGTAGAACATTGTTTTATGATAAAATAAGACTTCCGAGCAAATTTCATCGAAATTGAAAAGGGTCGAGTCCAACTATTGGTCGATTTTACATGGAATGACCCACCTCCTTGATCCGTTTGGACAAATCGACTCACCGGTTACGGTGGAGCTCTTGCTGAGATCGAAACCCTCGTGTTTCGGGCTTGAATTGACTTCCTGCTTGGTATGTTGACCGTGAGCGTTGAACGGTGGCGCCTGTGGATTCGTCACCAGGGGTGGCTGCGACTGTTGATGGGACGAATGAATCGACGAGGGTTGGGGTGTGCTTCTCTGCTGATGATGCTGCGACTGGTGCGAATGATGGGACGGTGGAGTTCTCGGCAATGATGTTACGCTGCTCGGTCTCGATGGTGGCGACGCTTTGTGAGTCAACGCCAGTGCTTGGCTCTGAAACAACGAGATTTCCATTTTATTGCTCCTTTTTTCGTTTGATTTTGATTTTGATCGCGGGGAATCAACGTTGAACGGACTAATCGAGGCTGCGAATAAAAAATGTATCGCGTGATCATGTTTTGTGGCTCCTCCATCAAAAATTTCGTAGCCCTCTCGCCAATATAATCTGTTGTCTCTCTCTTTCCCCTGTCTTTCGCTCATTCTCGCTTGCTACAAAGTTTCGAGGGTTCTCCTGCACGTGTGTCTCATTAGCTCGGGCTACTGGTCGCGAACCGGGTAGTCTCTGCCCGACGATGCTCTTCTCCGGCTCTTTAGTCCGCCTTCCTTGGCCAAGGCCTGTCGATCCTCGAACACACCAAAATGCGTGCCCAAACGGCCAAACAATTTCGAGCCTCTCGCTCACTGATTCATTGCCCTCGAAACACTAACGAATTGCGAGATAACCCTCCTCGTTTTACCCCTCTCGTCCCTCCCCTTCGGAACTGAATTAACCGTACGAAAAAAAAAAATGAATTTCGCCAAGACAACGAACGGAGGCAAATCCTGGGATGATAAACAAAAAAGTCCAATGGACTCGAGGCAGTTTTTGACACACAAATTTCCCTGTCGTGAGCCGATTGCAGTGATCGGCAGTATCGATTTTTTCGTCAGCGATATTGATTTTATTAATCATTTTTTCGAAAAATTCATAATTAGTCAAACATTAATAATTGGTGACAATATATTTCCAATGTTTCAAAAAAAAATTATAGTAATTAGTGACAAAATATTTTTAATTTTTCCAAAAAAATTAGTAATTAGTGACGAAATATTTCCAATTTTTCCAAAAAAATTAGTAACTAGCGAAAAAAAATTAGCAAGTTTTTTTTCTAAATATAGTAATTGGTAAAAGGAAGGTGTCGCTAATTAATTTAAAAAAAAAACAGTCATTTGTAGAAAAGTATTGTGTACATTGAGTCATGGTTATAAGTTCAAACAACTCTATTAAGTTGTTAAAGCTGTTTTATTTTTTATAATAACTAGATCATTTGAATATTTCACACAATAGTATTTGTTGTCTCGAATATCATACGATATCACATAAGCTATTATTAATATGAATATTTAATCAGTACCTATTAAAAAATGCATTAGTAATTTTTTATTTATTTATTACTCTTTCCAAAATTAATACAACATTTCTCCACAAATTATTGATTCTTTTGGTTATTTACCAATATCTTTCTCGTTAATTACTAATTCTTGGAAAAAATTAGTAATATGTTACCGCTAATTACTAATGTTAAAAAAAGTAGTCATTTTTTTGCTAATAATTAATTTTCCGAAAAAATTGGATTTGATTTCTTAATTTCTGATGGCCAGAAAAAATCATTTGGATTAAGTTGGCTATGGAAAATGAAAATTGGAGATACCAGATAACTTTTCGTGAGTTGTATATTTATTTCTTGAAAGGCCCGAGCAAAATCATTTTGAAGAGGCAACTATTTTTTTCAATTTTTTGTAAGGTATCCCATGGAGTACCATTTGTCAATTCGCCAACAATTTTAGATTGTAAGTCTTGATTTTTTGTTCAGGGAAAAAGTGATTTTCGCAAATTAAACAATTAATTATTTTTTTTTCACCACCTTGTCATTCGATTTCGTGTGCGAATCGACACACGTTATCCAATATTTAATGTACGTTCGCGATTTTTTTTTGTCAGAATTGTACCGATAAGTTTGCCAGTCATTCGATTCTCGGGTCAATTTTGCCCGCCATAATTTGCTGCAAAGTTACGGAAGTATGACTGCGATAGTATTGAAATAAAAAATGCATACATTCTCTAATGGGTTTTTGAAGTTTCTCCAATTTTTTTGACTTTTTTGAAAAACATTTTTGTCAAGCAGAGCGGCGATACATAAAAAAAAATACCCTGCGAATACAATTAATTGATTAATTCTTTGAGAGATTCATTTTACAATTAGCTGCATGACCGCCATTTTTAAATGCCTCAAAATACATTTTTTCCCCTCCCAAAAGCTCGAACCGTGTAGAAAAACACGAGCTCAACTGTGATTTGGAATTAATTGATAATTTTTATCGCGCTGCATCCTTGAAACGAGTCGATATTTTCGCCACTCGGTCCCTTAAGTATTACGTCTGTGTTTAAACGGGAAAGATGTCGTGCGAGGTCTTCGATGTGAGAGAATAGACTCCGGATGATCTAACCGTCGGAGCGATATATCGGGGAGCGACGGTGCGTGCAAAAGAAGCTTCGGCGGTGAAACCTCCCCGCGATCCCCCCTCTTCCAGGTCAACATTTGCCTTGATCGCAGAGCGTACCCCTCCGCTCGCTGTCTCTCTTTTTCCGTCTCTCTCTCGAGAAAGAGAGAGACGCTCTCTTCGACACGATGAAATCTGAGCACGTGCTCAATTCGCATCGAGAAACCGCGAGAAAGAGAGAGATTGACCGTTGCCTCATGGACGTGTGGAAGAGTATCGTGAAAGAGGGCGCCCGAGCAATGAGCATAATATAACGCGCGCGCACACACACACACACACACACACACACACACAAATGGGTGTCGATGTGTGAACGAGTGGCAAATGAGAGAGCGAGAGACGAGAGCCAAGACATAAGTGCGGCGACTTAGATTTGTGTATATGAGTGAACTTAACACTAACGGCTAAGCCGTGTCCGCGGTGTCAACTAGGGTCAACTGGGCCCAGAATGCGACAATCCCTTCTCCGACATCACGAACACCAGAAGTGCGATTACCAACACACTACGCCACATGCATCGTCCCCATGATTAATAACCGAGACTCGTGCGATAATACAACCACAGAGTTACGTATACGCGTCAAACGTGTTGAATTTTGGAAATTATTTTGTCATTTGATTCGATAATCTGATTTTTCACAGAAGGAACTTTGTTTCAACGGATTCTTTCTTTTAAGGTGTTACTCTGGTTCAGAAAACCAAAAAAAGCTAATTTTTAAGATTTTTTGTCTCAGCTCCTTCATCAGATATGGCTATAAAATTGTTATTAAAACGTTGTTTCATGCGTCGAAAGTACAAAACGAAAATTGATTTTTTATTTTCATTCTTTGAATAATTTATAGAAGCCACTTCCGTTAATCTCAGGATTGGCAAGTCTGAAACAAAAAAATAAAATAGCATTTTAAAGAGGATGGTTTCTTACACAACAATTTAGCACGGTTAATGAAAAATCGATTTAAAAAAATGGCGGATGTTTGAAATGAAAATGAAAAGATGAATTTTTCACGATTTATTTAAAACATCCGCCATTTTTTTTTGTCGATTTTTTCATTAACGGTGGTAAATTGTTGTGTAAGAAACCTTCCTCTTAAAAATACTTTTTTATTTTTTTGTTTCAGACTTGTCAATCCTGAGATTAACTATTGGCCATGAGACAAGACATTTTCGACTTTGAGGCCTTCTATAAATTATTCAAAGAGTGAAAATAAAAAATCAATTTTTGTTTTGTACTTTCGACGGATGAAACAATGTTGCAATAACAGTTTTATAGTCATATCTGATAGAGGAGCTAAGAATTTTTTTAATTTGCTTCTTTTGGCCTTCTAAAGTAGACTAGTACTTTATCTCTTATCCCTCGAAGTATCCCAAATCGACGAATAATCGTGATGTTGAAATTTGCATTCTTTCAGTGCAACGAAAATAGTTTGTTTTTCAATCAACTTCATTTTTCCTAAGAATTTTCAAAAGGAAAAATCCTTGAAATGTATTTCAGGGTCTATAATGAAAAATTTATTTTTTGAAAATAATTCTTGTTGCATTACAGTGATGTAAACTTCAAAATCATGAATATTAGAAAAAGATTATTGCACTTTCCTGATATTATTTAATTTTATATTTTGAAGTAAGAAACAAGATCAGTTGACATTGAATTTGCAAAGAATTTCTTCGGGCGTTCAAATTGTCTATAATTTTGAAATCTCAACATCATGAATATTAGAAAAAAACTATTGGACTTTCCTGTTTTTATTTCATTTTAAATTTTGAAGCGGGAAACAAGGATAGTTGTTATTGAATTTGGAAAGAATTCCTTCGGGCGTTCAAATTTTCTATAATTTTGAAATTTCAACATCATGAATATTAGAAAAAACTATTGAACTTTCCTGTTTTTATTTCATATTAAATTTTGAAGCGGGAAACAAGGACAGTTGCTGTTGAATTTGGAAAGAATTCCTTCGGGCGTTCAAATTTTCTATAATTTAGAATTTTTTATAAAATGTTAGGGAGTCCCTTTACTTTTGTGAATTCGTAACTATCAAACTTAATTTTTCTGTATCAATACGCTAAGTCAGAAGAATAGTTGCCATTAAATCTGAAACGAATTAATTTAGGGCTCCAAATTTTAGAAATTTTTCAAAAGCTGCCTTGTAAGTCCTTAAATTTTTCTATTAATGAAACAACCATTGTAATAATTATTCAAATAATTATCGTAATATTTTAGTAATAGTAATTAGTTTCAGTTACTAATTTTAGTAATTTTACGGTTATCGATGCAAAATTCTTTGCACAAGTACTCCGAGTAACAAGAATAATTGCAAATTGGAAAGCGTCGCAGGTTTTGCTAAAAAAATTTAATTGCCAAATGTAAAAATAATTTCGGCAAATCATTGAACATTAATAATTTTGAAGAATGGTGTAAATAACAATTTTTACTGTCAAAAAAAAAATAATAACCAGGAAAAAAAGATCCTTAAATTCACGTTTGCAATTGCATGATTTCCCCATGAAATTCGAATGAAACCGAGAAGTCAATTTAAAATTATTCTCCAAACATCTTAGTTTTCAATGAAGACATTTTCACAATGATATTGCGACAAAACTACATCCTCAGTCGATTAGTCCTTTTTTTTTTGTTTATCGCACAACGATCCACATCCCGGGGCGCAGATGTCAGTTTTGACGGACATTTTCTTTTTTATCTTCTCCTTCCGTTTGCATGTGTCCCCCAAAATGAATTTCTGGCTTAAGCTGCGAGGGACGTTTATCGAAACGTTGAAATCGCTCGGCCCGGAGTGAGAGACGGGATTTCGCGTTTTTTCGCTTGCCAGGACTGTAACCGCGGAGTGGAGAGAAGTGATGTAGAGGAGGGAAAAGGGTTTGTAGCACGAAGCACGGAGCAAAGGAGGCAAACAGCAGCAGCGGTGGCGGCAGCAGCAGAAGCAGAAGCAGCAACGAGGGCTACTGTTTCGGGAGCTGCGCGCTGCCTCGGAGGTATGCACACGCAAAAAACACGTCAGACCGCTGAAGAGCCCAAAGGCCTCGGCGAGAAAGCACGAGGGATAGAGTGCGATGGAGTTGAGGAAGCGAAGGGGAGAAAAAAAGGGATCTGGAAGGATGAAGGGAGAGAGAGAGAGAGAGAGCCATCGAGAAAGAGGAGGAGGCGGAGGAGGTCGATCCTGATCGCACTCTTCTTTTTCTCATCCACGTCTCTCCAGCGTTTCTTCTCTCTTCCTCCGATCCCGTGTCCGGTCCCGTCGAGCTCACCGCGAAACGGGCCAGCGAAATCCAAGAGGAGAGACCGAAAATCGAAGCAAAAAGAGGGAGAGAGAGAGGAGAGAAGGAGGGAAGGAGGGAACGATGATGTCCCGTGGCTTTGCGACGGATGAGGATGGAGGGATATTCCCTCTCTGAATCCTGGCATTCCATGACTGGATATATGCACACGTGCGTGTCTGCGTCTGCGAGAGTAAATCCCAAACCAGAAGCGTGTAGAATCCCGAATGGCGGATGTCGACCCACAAAATGGCGTAACTCGGGCACTCGAGACTCTGCGGGGAAGTCATTCTTACTGGCGGTTCGATCTGGACTCCGAATGTGATATATACGTGCATTTAGTATAGATGTATGCTTGTCATGATGTACGTGTTACACATACCATTTGGTAGGCTGAATAGTGGGACGAGGACAGACGATAAGGGCCTCGTTTCAACGCGCAAGGAGGACGCTTTCACACAGACAGAAATTCACATCCACTAAACTCGAATACGAGCACAGCCCTGAGGCAACAGCCGCTGATCCACGCACACATATAAATATAGACACACACACACACACATACACACGGAACATTGCCGGGACGTAAGAAGGGGCAACAGGTGGATGGGGTTATCCAGCTTATCCAACTATAACGCCCGAAGTGATACCAGCACGTGAACACTGGCTATGTAGACCCTTATATTATGTATAACGACGACGTTTCTTTACAGTACGATTGCCTCTCCCTACTTTTTCTTTTATTTTCAACCTTTTTTTTAACGTACTACCGGGTACGACGTAGAATTCGTCGGGGAATGCCCTTCTGTATTCAACCGATTTCGTAGGTTGAAACAGAAAGTAAGAAAAGCCTTGTACTATCCCGAGTTTTTGGCTTTTGAACCGACGAATTTGTCACAATTGCTTTCCCTCAACGCAACGCATTTTGAAGTGTTTTTGGGCAGTTTTTCGAACAACATCTCATTTTCAAAGTATTTTCTTACTTTGAAAATGAGATTTATCTTCGCCTCAATGAAGTTGTGCCTGAAGTCGATTTTTTGCTTTTTTTTTTTTAGAAAAATTCAGCGAAATTATATTGCGAAGAAAATGTTGCTTGATCTACGTGCGATGATCTATCAGTTATCTAAGATGAAGCAAACAGTGGTGAGAATTAAAAAAATATTAAAAGTTAAATAATCGTGGAAGTTTTGGTACTAAAAACAAAATCTATCCATTTTTGTTAGCCAATTTTTTTCGAAAAATTAATAATTAGCAAAAAAATATTACTAATTTTTTCCAAGAATTAGTAATTACCGAGAAAGGTAAAATTACTAATGCATTTTTTAATAGGTACTGATTAAATATTCGTTTTAATAATAACTTATGTGATATCGTATGACATTCGATACAATAAATATTAAATACTAATGTGTGAAATATTCAAAAGATCTAGTTCTTATAAAAAAATAAAACAACTTTTTTAATAGAGTTGTTTGAGCTTATAACCATGACTCGATCCGTACACACAAGTACGTGAGTATACACAATACTTTTCTACAAATTACTGTTTTTTTTCATTAATTAGTAATATCTTCCTTACCAATTATATAATATATATTTAAAAAAAACTTGGTAATATTTCTTCGCTAATTACTTGTTTTTTAGGAAAATGAGTAATATTTTTTTTACTAATTATTAATTTTTCGAGAAATGATTAATATAATCAAAATCGTTGACGAAAAAATCGGTACTGCCGATCACTGCTAATAATTCGTTCAAAAAAGAATTGCAAAGGATCCACGTTTAACAAAAACTCTTCTTTCATTACCAATCCTTATTCAAGAATCAATGCCTCAAATGTCTCACAAATTCGTTAAAGTATTATCGTTTTATTCATTTTTTCGCACAGCTGATGCGAGGATTTATTCTAGCAGTTTATTTTATTAACAACTTCGATAACCAGATAAGTAAACTGCGTTTAATGCATAATTGTCCGCTTTGACGGATGGAATAGATGTAATTTTTAGTTAGATTTTTAAAATTGATGGGGCTAAGGTCCTGTCCATTATTAAGTCAAACAATAATTTTCGACCGCTTCGGATCAGGAGTAGGCCAAAATTTATTTGAACATATACATTTTGTATGACTCTATGAACTGATCTGAGCGAGTTGGTGAAGGATCAAGAAGATTATCCTAATTTCACGGCGCTGTCTCCTGATCCTGATCCAAGGATGTTGATCTTCGATTGTAATCTCAAGTAATCCCCTCTAATCAAGCAAGATAAAAACCAAAGGATGTAGTGGCATCAGAATTTTGAAATTCCCAAAAACGCATTTTTGCCAAATTCGAACATTAACGGCGTTTCCGTTTCTGCAGGATGTTTCTTTTGAGGAAAAGGTACGAGGACCTCCGTCAAAAAATAAACTTCCTTTTCCAACGTACTCAAGTCAACGACCAGCTTTTATTTCGTACGATTTTTAGACCGTTTTAGGCGAGAATGAAAATGTTTTCGATGCTCGGTAACCTTTTGCTCCAACTCGCTCGTTCGCCAATTGGAATCACGCGGCAGCTGTCGTTTACATGTGTAACATTAAGGATCTTCCTATTCGTGATTTTTTCGTATATTAAACTCGGATCAGATCTAGATTCGCCAACGAGCCGCTCCATCATTCGATCCAACGATTTTCATCAAATTTTGAAAAATTCATCAGTTGAAGGGACTTTGATTATCACAGATTTCTCGTCTTTCACGAAGAATCGGAAAAATAGTGGCTAATTCGAAGGTCGATCAATTAAAAAAAAAAACGTTGATAAAATCATGTCCGCAGTGATCTATCTCCAACGTCTCGTTGCGATCATTTAAATCGCTTACGTAAGGCAAAACGAAGACTAGGGATTTAGTTGTGTATACGCTGAAGAGCCTCCATCTCTTTTTTTATGTGCCATGAATATATAAAACACCGTCGTCGGAATATTTGGCAATTGGCTTCACGGTCCTTATCATTGCGTCATTCAGAACGGACCTTCAATTAAATTGATAGTCTATCACGCTCCAAGGACTCATTTTTGCATCATTCCTTCCCCAATTGTCCATTGGAAAAAAATGTACTCAAAATCCGGCAGAGTTTTGGTCTTCGCGCCGTTGTTTTTTGAAAATTCAACTAATTGGCGTTAGATTTGAGTGTGGGATTGTTGAATAAATTTCCTCGATGTAAATTCACTTTGGGCCTGATACAGAGAAACCATCGCGCTCAAACGCTCGAATATACGGCACAGGTTTGACGTATATGGGCCGGATAGATGGATAACAATTATTTCGAACTCGCTGGGGTGGTCAAATAGCGTGACCATGCGTGCTTGTAACCGTCGTCGTCGTCGTCGTCGTCGTCGTCGTCGTCCTCATCGTCGTCGTCTTCTTCTCGTTGACGTTGTCGAAGACTCGTGTGTTTGTGTGCACACGTGGTCATTGCGCGAGTTCTCTTTGCATGCGTTATAAATATATGAACCACTCGACTCATCGTTTTCCTCCGTGACGAGGAAAAAGGGTATTCAGGGGGAAAAAGCCACTGTAAGAATTTAAGGATGTTGAGTCCCTATGAAATCTTTTAATGTTAATTGTTCAATAAATAGCTTCTTAATCGTCGTGAAATTTTTACACGACCTCCTGAATACTTCAGGTAAAAACTCATTAAATTTTCAGAATTCTATCATCATTACTTCAACCTCCTTAAGGGTCAAAATGAAAAATGATGAGAAAATTTTGAAAATTTGGTATGTTTTTGTATGAAGTACTTAAGTGGTCGTGTAAAAATTTCACGACGATTAGGAAGCTCGTTATTAAAATATTAACATTTTGTTAAGAACAATTCTTTAAACAAATAAAAAAAATATTCATCAATAAACTTCGTTTTGTTTCCGTTGCTTTCATTATAGTGTTGATTTCAAAAAATTGAGAGGTCAAAAAAAAATTATCGCAAAGTTATATCAGTTTCCATCAGACTACATTTAATTTAATTTAATTTATTAATGTTAATTGTTCGATAACGAGCTTCCTAATCGTCGTGAAATTTTTACACGACCTCTTAAATAATTCATCCAAAAACATACCAAATTTTCAGAATTTTCTCATCATTTGCGATTTGGGACTCAACATCCTTAAAAAAAAAATTTCTTTCTGCATTTCTTCAAAGTACATGTTTTGAAAATCATGTATCTCAAATTTTGAATTAAAATTCTGAAAATGGACTGAGTTATAGTCACTTTAGTGAGAGCAGGTCAAAAGCCTTAAGCTGGTATTCTGGTCTAGACATTTTGAGCGTTTTGTCGAGCTCGATGAAAAAACAAAAAACATTTTTACCATTTTTTTACAACATATTTATCAATAGTTTGAAAATAAACAAAAAAAATCGAGAAAAGCAAATGGAAATTAAATAAGCTATGAGCAGGTAAAGTTGGGGCTCAAAAAAAGGGTCGTGCTGATTGACACGACTGCAGAATTTCTAGTCATCCGATACAAATTTTAAAAAAAGATTCTTAATTAGTAAGAATGTCGTTATAACCCCTAATTCAGAGAAAATGGAAAACAAAAATTTTGCAAAATGGCGGTTGTCTGGATAAAAAAAGTGGTAGGGGCGATAAAGAGTTATACATTGAAGATTGGTAAAAAATTTGAAGCAAATTGGTTAAGTAGAACTTGAGATATCGTGTCAGCCCCGCTGAAAAAAGTAGTTTAAAAAAAACGTCTATAGTCCAATTTGCTGCGCCACTAAAATAGCTATAACTCCGTAGATTATTGAAACTAAAAAATTTCCCTTTGAGGATATATTCTTAAAGGTCTAAACTTTAAGAATACGCAAAAAAAATTATTTTTCCAAAAATTCTAGTCGAGAATACACCCTTGAACGCTTTTTTCTCAAAATTACTTTTCTCGATGCTGTTCCAGTAAATACTCGAAAACTTGTGAGCCAATTTTCAATTTTTCTTTTTTTTTTTAAATATTTGTAATCGTAAAAGCTGAGCCTGCACGTAGTCGATTGAAAAAACTGTCATAATTACTATTTATAAAACCTGCTTGAATAAAAAAAGGGCGTGAAAAATAAAATAATAATATTTTTTCAATTTTATTTTTACTAAAATTTTATATTTATTTTAATTGTTTTTTTTTTTATATTTTTTATTTTTCTATTTTATTTTTAATAAAATGAAAATATTTTTTTACTTTATTTTTCCCTTACATTTTAATACATTTTAATGCATTTTTCTCGAATTATCTACAAAATGGCAATGAAAAAAATTTAATTCATTACCATTTTGTAGATAAGTGGAGAAAAATGTTTCGAATATAACAAAAAATTTATTGAAAAAAGATATTCATATGTTTTTGAATATTTTCAGATAACCTTCACCCCAACCTTCTCTAAAATATCAATGCAACACTAGAAAGGACATTTCTTTAATCGTTCATGTCTCTTTTGATTTTTAACATTTTTCAATAACAATTACCATGAAATTGATCGAATAACTCAGTAAAATAAAAATAATGTGCCCCTCTAATTCTTAGTTATGTTTGTGAAAAACAATTCTCGAATATTGTCAATCATCCCTTACGTTCTCCCTCAATTTACGTATGGAGCAAAAAAATTGGCAACATCCTAGAATGTCTAAAATTTTCGAAACGGTGAGACGGAGGAAGGACGAGGATGAAAATCCTGTATTCTCTCCAGAAAAAAAAGAAAACATTATCCCCTTGTAGTCGAGGCTAATTGGATCAAAGAATAATCCAGGTGATTACAACTCAAACTTTTAACTCCAAGCAAGAGGCACCGTTTCCCCTTTTCATCCCCTGTCACACAAAATCATCCCTCTCTCTCTTTATGCCTGAAAAAATCGTTTCACGTTCTCGGAAATATACTTTCTTCAATGTATCCCTCTCATCGAGATAAAAGAAATGCAAATCCGAGGCGCGCTGTAAAAAGCTAAATCTCGCTTCATCGATATCCCAATCGCTCTCTACTTCCGGTTTAATGACCCGCTGCTCGCGACCGAAATTCTTCAGAATTCTTTCTACGAGAGAGGCCGAAGAGAAGCCTTTTTTGATCGACGCGATGAAGAGAAGAATGGAGGCGAGAAAAAACACAAGAGGGAAGGAACAAAACCGCGAGTTCGGACGAAGAATCTCTCTCTCTCTCGGGATTTCGTCGCGCGTTATTGCATCGCGAACGAAGTGCAACACACCTATATGAAAAAAATGCACGCACACACAAACACAAGTTAAGGCCCGTGAACAGTGTCCATACACGGTTGTATGGTTGATGGTTTCTGTTGGTCTCTGGGATTGCCTTTGCTATGGCTTTAACCCGTTCGCCTGGGCCACCGCCTCTCTTTTCTCTCTCTCTCTCCCTCTCTCTCTCTCTCGGTTTGTGGGCCTGTAAAGCCCGTTGAAAACGCGCCGGGCGTCGCGTTTGCTCGTGGTCTCCTCATCGTCGTCGTCGCCGTCGTCGTCACAGGAAGAAGGCAGGGGCACATCCGTATCGTGGTCAGAATCCGTGACCCCCCACGTGCACATAGATAGGAAATATATATATATATATATATAAATATATATATATATATATATGTGTGTGTGTGTATATCGACACACACATGAGCAGGGCCTTCACAAATGGCAGGCAATCGCGAAATAACGAACACGCATAAACGCGGGGTGAGGAGAGAAAACAAGTGACGAGAGAATGCCCGGAAAATATTACCCAGTGGAATGGTTTTTTTTTACAGAGATCGATTGACCGTTGTCAAAAGGGCGATTTTGCGGGCAAAGCCCGCCTCGAAGTTACGCCATTTTGATTTTTAACACGCGAAAGTGTAAAAAGGGTTCGCATTCATATCTTTTTCATCCCTCTCAACCCTCTTCCCCAACTCACCCGATCGCGCCCTGTTTCCCTTTACAAACACGCGGATTTCGTTTTTATCATTTTATTATTATTATTATTATTATTATTTTTTCATTTTTAGTCTCGTTCATTTTTGTACGCAAAAATCCTCGCGGTTTTTAATCAAGGATTATCCTGCCGGTTTCCTTCTACGTTTTGGCTCAACGATCCGCATTGCTTTCGCCCGTGTTTGTGCGCTTTGGACGCTCGGCTTTCCGCTGCAATATGCGGAATTTTCGGAAACATTTCGCCGCGGATTTTCCAATCCCACAACAGAGCGATTCATCCTACGTGGAAAACTATCAGTGTGTATATTTTTTTTTTTTAATATATATATAGGGCATTGAACGTCAAATCACGCGGTCATCGGTCTGAACCCCTCGGATTTTGATGTCCAATGAATTGTGGGTTTCGTTTGGCCCAAAACATGACCTAAAATTTTTAGAAATTTTTATTTCATTTTTTAGGAGTTGTCCGAGGTGAAAAATCGTTATATTGAGGAAAAACATAAAGAGGGGCCTAAAATCAATGAAATTTTCTTTACAGAAACTAGGGCCCAACACAGATATTTTCGTCATATTTCGATAATGGGCCAAAAATAATAACTATTTTTTTTGTATTTTAATTTTCTTTTTTTATAATTTTTTATTTTCATTGTTTCTTGTAGTGAGAATAACAACAACAAAAATATTTTTCTAGTGAAACTTGATTTTTTTTTGATTCAAGAGTGAAACGACTACATTTTTCTAAAATTGACCTAAAATAAGACGGATGATTCAAACACAATTAAAAAATTGAAATTAAAAAAAAAAATAGTAATTATTTTTGGCCCATTATCGAACTACGACCAAAATATCCGTTTTGAGCCCTAGTTGCTGTGACAAAATTTCATTAATTTAAAAAATATGTTTTCCCTCTTTATGTTTTCCCTCAACTTATTGATTTTTTAGCTCGGGCGGCCCCTAAAAAATGAAATAAAAATTTCTAAAAATTTGAGGTCATATATCGGGGCCAAACGAAACCCACAATTCATTGGACGTGGAATACCCCATCTATATTCGACCAGGGGGATGGAGGGACGAATTCGGCGACGGATCGGGATATATTTTTTTTCAGCCTTTTTCCAAGGATTATTTTGTTTTTCACGGAATACGAGATCGGGAATAATATGGAAGAATTTTTGGAGCATTGAAAATGCGTGCAACCCACATTACATTTCACTAGGGGGATGAAAAATGATTTTTCAGAGAGTGGCGAAATTTAATTTCATCATTTTATGTGACGAATTTTTGGAAAGGTATAGTGAAATGCCAAAAAGATTTTTTTTGACCACTTGTAGATTTATTAATGTAATATAGGGTGTTGTTTTTTTCCATAAATTTGTTATGAAGAGAGATCGTCATAAAAAAAGAGAGTGAACGAATAAATGAGTGTAAGCTCTTATTTTATTATTTCATTTTCGAGCCTCGGATAAAAATCAGCGAATTAGCTGCGGGCCACGGTCTCGGGAATTCACGGTTTCGTTTTGCAGGGTGCGTAAATTTAGGAAGGGTGCTGGCCAATTGGCTGTGTAATGTTGCGGGATAAAAAGGGACTCGGATTCTCTCCCTCTCTCTCTCTCTCTCTCCTTCGCTCTCATATCCTCTATCTATACATATACATGTACTCTAGTAACACTGTTTATAGATTGTACAACCCCACGATAGTGTTTCGTCTCTCTCACCCTTTCTCTTCCATTCTCAAATCAACACACCCCTTTAACCGAAAATACCACTTCGTATACCAGCTTCATCCTGATCTCACGTATATAACCACATGGGAGTGACCGGGGCGATTCGACACAGCTTTTACATCCCCATTTCTGTGTTTTCCCTCCATCAATTAGTTTGATTTTCATAATCATTTCGAAAACCAAAGATCGCCTACAATTGCTGTATTCAAACTGGGGTATTCGAAAATTAAGGGATGATTAAATTTTTACATGTTTTCTTTTCACAAATATTTTATTTAGAACATAAAAGGATACATGAGAAGTCAGTAGATAGATTTATTATTGAAATAGGGAATTCAATTCTGTTTGAAAATTAAGACGGTATTTTGGTCTAGAATTTTGAAAAAATCAATTTTTTTTGCATATTCTTATATTTTAGACCTTTAAGAATATATCCTCGGAAGAAAATTTTTTAATTTCAATAATTTACGGAGTTATAGCTATTTTAGTGATGCAGCAGTCTTTTTCCAAAACTACTTTTCTCAACAGAGCTGACATAATATCTCAACTTCTACTGAACCAATTTATCTCAAATTTTTCACCAATCATCAATATACAACTCTCCATCGCCCCTTCTACTTTTGTGTCGAAATTATTTATTTTACTATTGTAAAAAAATTGAAAACTATGAAAAACCGTCGAAAAACGCCCTTTTTGTTCAGATAGCCGCCATTTTGCAATTTTTTTTCCGTTTTCTCTGAGGTGGGGTTTATAATGACATTCTTACTAATTGAGAATGTTTTTTTTAAATTTTATTTCGGATGACTAGAAGGGTTGCAATCGTGTCAACCAGCACACCCCCTTTTTTACCCCCAACTTTACCAGCTTCTAACTTAATTAATTTTCTTTTTTTTTTCTCAAAATTTTATGTTTCTTGTCAAAATATTAATAAATATGTTGTAAAAAACGAATGGCAAATTAATGTTAACAAATGTAAAGTTGAATATGGCGAAAATAATTATTTTTTAACAGTCAATAAATAATTTTTACACAAATAAACTATTTATTAACGACTAACAAATGTTGTCACAGTTAAGCAATATTTTAGTAAAAGTGCCAACTAAATATAAATATTTCTTTGCTACAAATAAACTGTTTTCTCAGTGTATTTTTCAATAATAGTTTATCGGTTCTTATACTTTTTCTGAATTAATTTCAGATTTCATCATCATTAAACAACCGAGATATCGTCAGTGTGTCAAATAACGCCCTTCATTAAACAGCCCCAGTCTTCCCCGCACAAACATGCATGTATTATCTGACTACCGGTGGATTATTTTGCCGCTTTTATGATCGTGATTAAATAAAATTAATTTAATGAATACTTATTGCCATTGTTATATTTTCATTGTATTACCAAAAAAATCATCGCATATTACTTTTTTTTCGTAGAAAACCATTTTCCTGCTGTTTTATTTTTCGTCAAAATGACTGCGTTTTTCACCCCTCGAGCAATGGCACCCCTTACGCTTTTAATCCCTTGGCGATGAAAAAAAAAAAATTCGCGAAATAGTTTGCGCGTTCGAAAATCGAGTTGAGTGCGATCGTCGTTAATTGGGGCAGGCAAAAATTCGATGCATAATTAAAGTCGGAATCGTCATTCAGAGAGAAGGAGATATAAATGGGGGGAGTCGAGGAGGCGTGAAAGGATGGAAACGGATTATTGTAAAGTGTATAATTTCAAGATGATAGAAGCTGAGCTCTCTACGTTTGCAGCCCCGCTCGGTTTACTGTCCTCGGATTTTTATCTCGGTGCAATAAACATGCCAGATATAAAGGATTGTGCACGGGGGAGTACACACTTGTTACGCTCGTTTCTCTCCGCTTTTATCCGTGTTTTCACCGTTTTTCACGCCTCGTTTTTTCCCCCCATCGTCAAAAATCATATTGCTCGATGATAACGCGGGCAATGATGGTCACTGACTCAAGAACTGGTTTAATCGCATTCTCGATTGAGTTACGTCAATCTGTGCGCCTCCGACAGAGTCTGGCATTTGTTTTTTTGGGTAAAAAGGGAGATGGACATTTTTGGATTGAGAAATTTGGCCTTCCTTTACCTGGACCTGATCGGTTTTCGTGTTAGCGGCCACCCAAGCTTCGGCAAAAGTCTCCATCGCGCTCTGAAAATCCATTCCCACCCCTCAGGCCGAGGAGCCCTCTTAATTGTTGCCCGTTGTCGATCCGATTACCAGCATCGCCATTTTCGCGCTTTTTACTCTCTCTCTCTCTATTTCTAATTTCAACACTTCACAATGCCTGCAAAAGCACTGAATATCGTTGGCGCTTATTCGAGGCTCAATAGTGTTCAATTTTGTTCTCCTTCACAAATTAATTGATCAATCCTGATTAAATTTCTCTCCATCCTTTTTCTCGTTATTCTCATCGGGGAAAATCCTTCCCCGTGACATCCTCGACGTCTCGTCGATGAAAAAAGCTCGATCAGCCGCGACAACGACTCAGCGCGCCGCGAGCGAAATTGGCGGGAAAACTTTTGAAATTCAAACGCTGGCGCGCGTTTCCTCGCGACTCTTTCGCTAGCCTCGACGTTTCTTCGAGCATCACGAGAATCCTCCTCCGTCTATGTTTCACTCATCATCGTCACCGGAAATACCAATCACTAATCAACGGTTTTCAATAATTACTAAACAACAGAAACAACGACAAAACAATTCCTCGTCTCTCACGGATAACACTCCACAACGCGATTTCACAGTCGTCTTTTTTTTTCAAAGAAATTTTCAGCGAAATTTTCAAATTCCTTTCATTCAATCAATTATTCGAAAAAAAATTATGTTCTCAATTAATTTCAGACGTTTCTCATTTTTTGTTTACAACTTTTGTCACGGAAAATCGGAACGTTCTCTCAATGATATTGCAATGATATTGCATATTTTTCCTGCGAACTTTTAAATTTTCTTCTTCTTCTTCTTCTTATGTGCAATGGAATTTTTTTTTTAATGGGAAAAAAACACGAACACACACAACAAAACACGTGTGAGCGCGCGATACGCAGACGGCGGCGCTCGGCCCGCGACTGTGTGTGCCCGAGCGTCGCGGCGCTCGTTCTGCCCCTCCAACCGCCCTTCCCCGACTATTCATCCAACAAATCCCCCACCAAATCCTGTTGGCGCTTTCTCCACCGCTCTCTCTCTCTCTCCATCCCTCCCCCCTCCCCCCTTTGTGTAGACAACCTCAATGGAACGTGTCCTTGCTGTCCATCCGCAGTTTCATCCCTCGACTTCCTCCCTCTGCCCCTTTTGCCACCCCTAAACGCCTCGCGACTCTCTTCATCCCTCTTTTTCAGATGGCAACTTTATTCATGCTCTCTCTCTCTCTCTGTGGATTCTTGAATTCTTGTATTTTTATTCCTGATACACACCCCCACATTGAAAGGGAGAAAAAACACCGAAAAGGGTCTCGATTCATCCCTTAGCAGGAATAAGCAACCCCATCGTGTCTTCTCACTCACTTTTCCAACGATCATCAGTCCTGTATCAAACGCTTTTTTCTCCTCCTCCTCTTCCTCTCATCGGGAAATTCTCCCTCCCTCCGGACTCGCGGAATCCAACCCCTATTCGCTCCCTCCGCATATTCCGTGACCGATAACGGGAGAGGTGTCCTTTCACCCCCCGCAGTCTCCAATCTTGTCCATAGCTAGAATGATGAACATGGAGATGGAAAACGACGGGGTGTGTCCTTTACTCCCTGAGATAAGGCGCTGCGACCTCCGAAAGGTGAGAAGGTGAAATTGCGAGAGGGATGAAGCGGGACTTCGCCAACCCTGGCGCAAGTTACTGACACACGCGGATTTATGGGCACTCGTCGAATTCTCGTATATCGAAAGCTTAGATCCTATTTCAGAGGCTTCGAGATTCGTTTATTATGCTTCTCGAGCTTTTTGCTACTTCGTAGAGCAAAGGCTGTTTCGATTACATAAAAATTCGAGTTTTTCATTCCAAAACATTCAAAACACTCAAAAATTTTGAGAAATCAGATTTGGAAAAAAAATTAAAGGAAAAGCTTAAACAAGCTCGAGAAATCCGACGAAACTTGGAATTGGTGAGTGGAAAGGAGAAAGGAGGAAAATCGGGCCACTCAGAATTTCCAAATTGCTTCCTTATCATTTTTGTTCATATTCAAATATTTTTTATATGAGAAAGCCGAGTTTAAAAAAGCTACTTTCTTGTAAAGTCAGGAGAAGAGTAAACAAATGATAAGGGAGCAAATTCTAATTTGCACGATTTTATTAGTAGAACGATGATAACACAGCCACATGAAATTAAAAAAAAATTTCGACCTGGGGGTCTGACTATGTATATACTGTATGTTTTTGGGGTCGCTGAATCCGAATCCGAGGTTGGTTTAAACCCAGCACGTCAGGGTTTGGCTATAACCACAAAAAATAACACTCCAAAATCAAGATTATTTTTGAAATATTTTGAAAACAATTATAGCTACGAAAAATAATTCTGGGTTCGTCTTGAATAGTATACTTGTGGCTATGAAAGAATAAAAAAATATTCCGAATTTTTTTTTGAGAAATCATGAATTTGGAGGATTTTGAATTTTTTAAAATCGTGCAAATCTACGATCAACATTAAATTTTTGGTTCAATTTTTTTTATATAATACCTTGTACTGATCTTAAAAGATCCTGAAATTTTCAGAAAGGTGTTTCTGTGTTTTCAAAAATATGAATTGCTGAATTTTTAAAAATCGTGTAAATCCACGATCAACATTAAATTTTTTGTTAAATTTTTTTTATATAATACCTTGGAGTGATCTTTAAAGATCCTGGAATCTTCAGGATCTTTTAATTTTTGAAACAAAAAAACACCATCTTGAACATTTCACGATCTTTTAAGATCAGTCCAAGGTATTATATAATAGAAATTTAAGCAAAAATTTAATGTTGATCGTGGATTTACACGATTTTTTAAAATTAAAAAATTAATGGTTTTGAAAAAACAAAAAACACTTTTCTGAAAACTTCAGGATCTTCTAAGATCAGTACAAGGTAATATATTTTAAAAAAAAATTATAAAAATTCAAAATTCTCCACATTTGTCATTTTTCAAATTTTTTTTTCGGAATATTTTTTTTTAGTAGCCACAAGTATACTCATCAAGACGAACCCAGAACGATTTTTTCGTAACTATAATAGTTTTCGAGATATTTAAAAAACAACTTAATTTTGGAGTGTTTTCGAGGTTATAGCTAAACCCTGACGTGCTGGGGTTAAACCAACCTCGTATTCGGATTCAGCGATCCCAAAAACATATAGTGTACATAGTCGGACCCCCAGGCCGATTTTTTTTTCTTTTTGTATGGTTGTGTAATGACACTGAAAAAAAATAATGTTTGAATCAACAAAATCTGCAGTCAAATACGTTCAACTAGATATTTATTTGGTCTAACTAAATAATTAGTTTTTTGAACAATTCTGCGCTTCGGTTGACTCAAATATTATTCAGGCGAAAAAATGTTGAATTGTACTAACTAAATATCTAGTTGAACGTATTTGACTGCAGATTTTGTTGATTCAAACATTCTTTTTTCTCAGTGTACAGATTAATCGGATCATCGTAATTTATAATTGATTTTCGATTCTCAATCACCATATCATGAAAAATTGCATTCGATCGAATCGGAATTAACATTAAATTTTGCGACGAAGTGGTCCAGTTTTCATTCTGATAATTTATTGTCACGATAAAATTAAAATTGATATCATCATTTATAATAACTCGATTTCGATAGTCATCGTTCCCCAACATTTTAATCGATTATCGTGGCGAGTTTGGCGGACGTCGAAATTTTTTTATCCTCATTCGGACTTGGAAATTTTGAATATTCTTTTTCCCGAAAAATGCGCAGCGATTTCACTCAAGCGCATTCTCTCGTCCACTATCAGTCTGTTCCGGTTTCCGGCGAATGGTCCACGATAATATACACACTCTTTTACACGCTGATTATTGCAGCGCTGTATTTTACTAACCATTAATACGGAAAGAGCCTCGGCTTTTCAGTTCGTTCGAATCTTCTTACGCCTTTTTTCTACTCACATGTACCCGCGATGATGTTCCCAGCTGCTTGTTTAAATGAGTTCCTGGAACGTGACGAGTTGTCTGAGCATAATATAGATAATCGCTGAAACGCTCGCCGATAAAGACGAGGAAACTCATAGTCGAGCTTACACAGCTAAAACATTTTTTTCAAATGACTTTTCGATCACTCTTCTAAAATGGAAGGAGAATATTTATTTCTGAGGAATGAAAAAAAACGTATAACTCGGAATTTCCACATTTTTTTTTTAATTCCATTTAGCTATTTAAAATGGATAGCTTTATGAATTTTGGCTTTTTCATAGCTCTGTTCGAGTTTTTCTCAATGTTGGCGATTTTTCAATATTTTTTAGACAGAATTTTACGTAGAATTTTTTTTTTAATTTCAAAAATTGAATAGTCCATAAAATTACAATTTCCTTACCAGTTGTAATTTCGATTTTTTTTTCATTCATCCTTTTACCACAATGTCTATTCTTTTCTTACGGGGTAAAACTCGTCGGTTTTATTCTTTCAGACGTTCCCATGCTCCCACGAGATTTTGCCATTGCCATTGCAAAAAAAGGGCTGTAAGACGTATCCGACGGATTCAACGTTTCACACTCGACAAATCCGATTGCATACACGTCGCATTTCCTTTGGGCGAACGAATAAGCCGATAGAAGCCACAGCTTTTTCGTTCACTCTCTTCTCAAGCACATCGCAATTATCGTCAAAGACGATTCCTTTAAATTATTCTCAAAATTTTTCCTCATTCTGTAATCTTCATTTTCATTCTTATCTGAAATTTAGTGACATTCATCACAATCTTTGTAATCTTAAAGATTCTATTTCCTCATTCAATCGATATTCCAACTCATTAAAACAGGTAAAATATGATTTGTCTCAATCTTATCGTGTGAAAAATGGTAATTCGACAAAAGTCGCGAATTTTCAACATTACAATTTTCCGCTAATCGAAAGCTCGAATGGTTTTCCATCGTCTCGATAAACAGAGGTCATCCTCGGGGGAGCTTTTTCGGGGACTGTTTCTCCGTCTTCTCATTTCTGCTTCATCCCTTCCAACGAGCTTTTCGGGAATGATCCTTCTCAGGATAGTTCGGGAGTGGACAATTCCGCGTGGAGAAGAAGACGATGGTCGTTGGTGGGAAATACATCTCACGCGCAGATCCCGTAAGACGCGGGAAGTAACGATTGCATCCGGAGAGCCGGCGCAGCGGATGCAACGCGAGCGAAGAAAACGGGGGATTGGCCGCGACTGCGGAAAAGCTCCCGAAGAGGGGAGAGGGATTTCTCTGCATCGCGAGAAGAGAGGTGGGGGGGGGAGATGTGTGGAGGGGATTTGGGATGCAATCTGTGTGTAAAGCAGCGTCAGGGAAAGTCGAAGCTCCGTGCGAGGTTACATCAGCGAGCTTTTGGCTCCTGAAATATCGAGAAAGAGAGGGAGAGGGTAGTTTGAGGGTTTTCGCGGAGAACGTTGGAGGAGGTTATTCGAGAGCTTGCGCTTGTGCACATTGGTTATCCCGGTAAATGCAACTGTATGCGCCAATACACCCTGAAGACCATATTATAGACATTTTCCAACGTGAGCTTGCAGAGAACTAGACACGATAAATAGAAAGAGAGAGAGAGAGAGAGAGAGAGAGAGAAGGATGAGAATAGGGTTGGATAGGAAGAGGAAGATTGGTGGAGGGAGAAATCGCGGTAGAAACGAGAGTTGAGCCAGAAATGGGAAGCCGAAAGCTCCACGAAGCTTCTTCGGGGCGTGACGTCGAGGCGTTTCCCGGGTGAGTTTACAGGCGGAGCTTTCATGGAACGCCTTCGAACCTTTTTTATTTTTCCCACCGAAAGCTTTTTTTTTCAACCTTCACGAGAGAGAGAGGTTGGTTCGTGTAAAATTCTTCTACCTTTCAAACCCCTCGGAGCTTTTCCACTCCTTCACGTGTAGAGCTTTTTATTTCCATTCGTTTTTCCTTCCAGTCTCCTTACCCCTTTGATTTTTTGCTCCTAGGAGCTTTACTCCTTCTTGTTCGGGATCCATCGAGTCTTTGGTCCTCCGTACCTCGATGTTACCACTGGAATTTCCGGAAAGCTCGATATCAGACTCCTCACGTGACATCGACGTTTTTTCCTCGGAAAAAAGTGGAAATTATCGCATGGTGGGCTATGTTTCATTCTTAGGGGTTATTTCGTTCCTTTTGCTTCCTTGTAAAGGAAGCTTTGTTCTCGTGAATATTTTTATTTCGAGATTTTCATGTCGGTATGTTCAAAATGTCCCAAAAAATTCAAAAAATGCTTAAAATGGATATATCTGAAGAACGGTTTAGGCGATCAACTTGAAATTTGGTATACGAGTAGACCACGTGTGTCCCTGTGCTTGGTACAAATTTTTTTGAAATTGCAAAATAATTGTCAATTTGGCGGGACTTTTAATTTTTTGCAAAATGTTAGTGGGTCGTCTAACTTTCGTAATTTTGTAGTTATAGTCGTAAAATTTTATATAGAGATACACTTTATAATAGGGACGATTGGGATTGATTTTGGAAAAAATCGCTTAAGAGGTTCGGTTGAAAAAAAAAATTAATTTTTCGCCAAAAATTTGTAAGTTCTCTAACTTTTGTAATTTTGCATCTATCGAGCTGAATTTTTTCGTGACGATACATTCAATGATAATGAAAAATAATACTGAATTTCATAAACATCGCTCGAGAGGTTCGATTGAAATTTTGAAATTTTCAAAAAAATTTTGTTAACGCTCCGACATTCGCATTTTTAGTAGTATCGAGCTAAAATTTTTTGCGCGAATACACTCGATGACAAGAATGGTTAGGGTTGAATTTGGTGAAAAACGTTCGAGAGGTTCATTTTGAAATTTGTTTTAAAATTTTCGAAAAATACTTGTTAACAGTAAGTTTCCTAATTTAGCAGCTAGTTCACTTGTTTAGCACCAAAACTAGACGACGAAAACAATTAATGATGTAATTGAATAAAATTGCTAAAAAATCGTGCAAATTTGAAATTTGCACACAGCTTCTTCACTTACTTTCACCGTTCATGAAGCTTCCTTTATGAGGAAGCCATGATAATCAACATACATGTCATAAAGATGGTCAAGGAGGTCCTCATAAAGTGGACTTGACGAACGACGGAAAAAAATGAGGAATCAAGCAAATTTCAAACTTGCATGATTTTTTCGGTTGTTATCGAGATTCTGCGCAGCCCTGGATTCCAGCAACCCCCAAGCAACCCTTCCTCAGAGTTTTGTGAAGAAATTCTGCGCAAATCTCTCGGAATGACGAAAATCGTGATTTTTTTCGATTTTTTTTATTTTCATCCCCATCTCAGCCCAGGTGGCATCCGGTTATACGGGTTTTCATCGCGAGAATGTTCGTGTGGGATTTTCCACCGCCCATATCCTCCACGAGATTCGCTGCCCCACCACAATGGACCAACGAATCGCGTGGGAGAGATCTACCTTTCTCTCTCCGTCTCTCTTCGTTAGATTCCCACACCAACCCCCCAGGTTTTCCAACCCTCCTGCCCACCCTCTAACCCTATATATTCCAGTGGCGTATCTCTCGTGTGTCCGGAAAATTTCTTCCAGGACGATGCGGCGGGGATCGTTGGAATTTGGAGCGCGAGAAGGGAGTCTCGCAGAGAGGACGAGATAGCGAGAAGGGAGTGAGGATTCAGAGAGGTATACATGTATAGATACCTTCAGAAGGGAGTTAGGGTAACGTATGCCCGCAGCTAATTTGCCGGGGCTTCCGAGAAAATTACGAGCATCCCGCCTGATGCATCCGAATATCCTCGTCTGCCTTTCTCTCTCTCTCTCTCTCTCTCTCTCTCTCTCTCTATCCCTCTGTCCCTCTTTCCCTTTGTCTCTCTCGCTCTTTGTCTCTCGAATCGAATTGCCTGGTTGCAGGTGCCTTCACGAAATGCAACGTATTATACGAGGCTCAGAGACGATGGTAGGATACTCTGCATGTAAAGGGAAATTCACGAAGGATCGTGTAGGTTGGTACAATTTGGAACACTTGAGCATTTTAGGTTGACACTTGTCACGCCCTGATGCGAATTCATGAATCGGAAATTTGTGAATTTTGATATGAAAAAGTTAGTTCATTATAAACTGATTAGGGCACTTATGAACCTTAGAACTTTTTTTTGTTCATGAACCAAAAGGGCAGTTTAATATTTTCATACAAAAAGCTCTAAAATGAGCCACAAATTATAGGATTGATCAGAAACGGCGATAAACGTCACGTTGGCTTTCCTCATTTTGTTTTTCAATTAATTATTTTTCGTCGTTCGCTCTGACTAAAATATGTATCTACATTTTTGAGACTTCCTTTTCCAATTTCTTTCCATCTGGGAAGCTTAGAAAATTTATAAAATCAACAATTTTGCAGCTTTTGCCAGATAACTTCGAATTCTAATCTTTGAACGGGGATTCATAGTTTGTTCTCGCTTTCTGTTTCAGAAGAACATTTGGATGTCCGTCCTGTGAAAAAATCCTCAGGTGAATCCAAGGTAATTGACTTTTTCCATATATAATATGCTTATTAAGAATGATTCAAAATTCGTCAAGCTCGTTCTCGCGGTATAATCGAGTCAATGGACTTAAGGCGGTATTCTGGTCTAGAATGAAAAAAATCATTTTTTTTCCATATTCTTAAAGTTTAGACCTTTAAGAATATACCCTCGAAAAGAAATTTTTTAATTTCAATAATTAACGGAGTTATAGCCATTTTAGTTACGCAGCAATTAAGTCGGTCACACTCAAAACTATTTTTCTCAATACGCGGCTGACATGATATCTCAAGTTCTACTCAACCGATTTACTTCAAATTATTCACCAATCTTCAATGCATAACTCTCTATCGCCCCTACTACTTTTGTACAAAAAATTTTTTTCGTTACTATTGTAAAAAAATTAAAAACTATGAAAAAGAGTCGAAAAATGCCTTTTTTGTTCAAAACGCCACCATTTTGGGAATTTTCTTTTCCGTTTTCTCTGAGGTAAGGACGTTAACGACATTCTTACTAACTAAGAATCATTTTTTAAATTTTGTATCGGATGATTAGAAAGGCTCGGGTCAGCCAGCACACCCCTTTTTTTTAGCCCCAACTTTTAACTTGTGTAATTTTCATTTTTTTTCTCGATTTTTTTTGTTTATTGTCAAAATATCAATAAATATGTCGTAAACAAAATAATGACTCTAGACCAGAATGCCGCCTTAAAATAAACTGTATTATTTTACCAGAAATTCGGTGTTAAAAATTTTTCCAACCATAAATAGAAACTCTTTCATCTAGATCTGCCCTGGGTAACACTAGTTTCTCTTTCATTATATTTATAAACCATTCTTTAAGTTTCGGTAATCGATTAATTTGCTTACTCTAAGAACTAATTCAAAGGTTAGTTCGCAAGATCTAACTTTGAAGATTGCTTACTGACTAAAAAGATAGTTAACACAACTATTGTACAAGTTAATAAACAATAATCAACATGAAAGTTAGTCTGCGCGAAACGATTCGAGGGATAATTAATTATCGTGAAAATTGACCGCATTGATCGGTCGCGGCGCCTGATAGTATGCAACCACAACTACTCGCGCGCGCAACCCGTTGCATCTCTGCAGGATCCGTCTCGAGCCTCTTCTCGCCAATTCTATCGCTCAAAAACATTTCATCCCCACCTCGATCGATTTGCTCGACGTTACCACAAACGTGTCCGTAAAGTACTATCGCTTGTGAATTTTCAGGCTCGATTATTCATCGTTATGATACATTTTTTTCGGTAAATTCGCGAAACGACGATAAAGAGGAAGGAAAAGAAATTGGCAAACATCCTCGTGCTCTCGCGCCACTCGACATTAAGTCATATTCGTATGCGAATGGTATTTCCTTTTTCTCCCGTAACATCATATAAATATGCAATAACGTGACGTGTAAGCCTCGGAAAGAGGGTAATATAATGTTGAGCCTCGGGGGTGTGAGCGGAGTCGCGCACAATCTGTGGTTTCGTAGACATGTGCGCGCCTTCGAGCGAAGGTGCAACCGGTTTTCTCTGCTCTCTCTCTCTCTATCTCTCTACGATACAAATTGAAAACCATTTAGCGAATCTCCCCGTCGTACCGAGTGTTAATAAATTCAGGTTTACGATCGGGGAAAGGGACGATCGTCTTCGACAGACGGAACGAAGGTAAGGGGTGGAGAAAATAGGAGCCTCGAGTTACATGAATATGCCATAACCGCGTTACTCGTTTTTCTAGCTCCCCTAAGCGTCTTTTTCGCTTAAAACACCCCCTGAACACAAAATCCATACGCCCGGCGATTGCAACCCTCCGTTCTCTTTCACTTTCACTGCGTCCTCCACCATCGTAATCGCCGGATGAAGATAACCCTCTACACTCTGGTCCATTGATTCGAGGAAAAATCGTCACTCTTATACAGGGTTGCGAAATTTTTAATGAAAAAGTAATGCATTGACCATTACTTTTTTAATGGCTAATGAAATTAATTTCCATTAACCATTTAAATTTAATAGTTAATGGAAATATTTTCATTAACTATTAAAATTTAACGGTTAATGGAAATTATTTTCATTGACCATTAAAATTTAATGGTTAATGAACATTATTTTCATTGACCATTAAAATTTAATGCTTAATGGAAATTATTTTCATTAACCATTAAAATTTAATGAAAATGCAATTGCATAGAAAAAATTTCCCTAACGCATCGCAATGTAATGTGTAATTGACAAAAATTTTATTGCAATTTTGGGATTGGAAAAATATAAATGAATAAATTATTGCAATTTTGCATTACATTTTATTGACTTAGGACTTAGATTTTCAGGTACCTTAAATTCTAAAAAGCATCTATATTATAATTATAAAAAGCATTTATATTATTATAGAAATGTAATGTGTAATGGACAAAACTTTGATTGCCGTTTTGAGAATGGAAAAATATAGATGAATAAATTATTGCAATTTTGCATTACATTTTATTGACTTAGGACTTAGATTTTCACCGTGAATTCTAAAAAGCATCTATATTATAATTCTAAAAATCTAAGTCCTAATTCAATAAAATGTAATGCAAAACTGCAATAATTTATTCATCTATATTTTCCATTCCCAAAATTGCAATCAAAGTTTTGTCCATTACACATTACATTGCAGTGGGTAATGGAATTTTTCTCTATTACACACTACATTGTAATTGGCAGGGTTGCAAATAATGCATTACTTTTTTGAAAGCAATTGCATTTTCATTAACCATTAACATTTAATGGTTAATGGAAATAATTTCTATTAACCATTGGATTTTAATGGTTAATGGAAATAATTTCCATTAATGGTTAATGGTTAATAAAAATTATTTCTAATAACCATTAAACGTTAATGGTTAGTGAAAATGCAAACGCACTAAAAAAAGTAATGCATTATTTGCAACCCTGCTCTTATATTAATTTATTATTATTGATGTTTTTAATTAATTTTACCCCATTGAGCTTGCATTTCTATCGAGAAATGATTCATATTTTCGGTCATTGTTGATAAATTTCCATGATTTGAAAATGGATCGGTGAAAGTTCAGAGTCCAACGTCTGCGAATGTTTCCTTTGTGAAGGGTTGATATACTGCAAAATTACTTTATTCCTTTTTGCACGGATACGTCTACGTAATTTCTCGTTCTCTCACATGAACGTTACTAAATTCTAACTCGATAACGTGCGTTGAAACTCTCGGTGCTTTCGTAGGTAATCCTCGAGTCGTCCCGCGATTTTGCCTTTGAGGGTGAGACGGTAACGAAATGGACGAGGTTGGGGGTTGGGGGGGGGGGGGGCGAAACCGAGCAGAGACAAAGCTACACATGCGAAAACGTCTGCGAGCTTCGGTCAAAGTATAGTGGAGGATATATAGAGAGGATACAGACGAAATGCCGAGTCGGTTGAGAAAACCGGGCTTGATGTGTCTCAGTTTCATGAACGGTGGGAATTATTCATGCGGGGCTTTGCACGTTCAAGCTCATCCGCTTTCGACAATTTCGAATGTTCAATGCTCGAGATACACTGCGGCGAATGATAAGTAGCGCTGAAATGTATATGTTTTTCGCAAAGATATGAATATGAAGAATGTTGACGTTCACAGGAAACGGATTTCACATTTTTGCAGCTCTTTTGTTTGGATGCAATTAGGATTGTGGGGAGATGTCAGCGATGAGGTTATAAGGGTCATATTAATTGAAAATGATCTAGAAATGATCTGCTCACTCCTCGCCCTATTGTAGATCCTTTCTTGCCAAAAACAAAATTATTGATCTTTGATGAAAAATTTTTAGCCACTATTGAATCGACTTTGGAATACTTCATAGTTTTGCTCCGTTTCGTTTTTATGAGGAATCTTTCTTTTGCTATAATTCGTGCGATTTTTTGGAGTATCTTTTCGATTGTTGTATTGATTATTTATAATGCATTAACTTAATTTATTCGTGATCAAATTTTCGATGGCCTTTACGTAGATCGATCTGACTGAAATGCTCACGCTTGTACGTGAAACCGTTTCAAGTCATTCATCCCCTTCGCGCCGGAGGGTTCGACGCAGTCGTTGAGCTGAAAGGCAAATATGAAGGTTTTGAAATTTGGATTAGGACTCACTGTCGTCGCCGACCCTATTTAGTCTTGCCGAAAATTCGACGTACGTGTATCACAAACCCACGTGTCTTCAACGGATTTCGTATTGCCGAAACGTATTAAACATCGTTTCTCTCGAAATTCGAGCATAGAAATGAATTCGAGGGGTCGGGCGAAGCCTCAAATTCATCTCGTCAGTTTAGCGATGAGGACAACATCAAGTTGCTCAGATGGGATTATCGGTCTTGCAAAAAATCATCACGATTTTGGGGCTTCAATTATGTAAAAATGATCATGTGAATTAGCTAAATATTAAGTCACTTATGGAATTGAAAATCGACGCAAAAATAGAAAATAGAAAATAGAAAAGTGAAAAACGTTTTTTTTACTTAATTTGAATGTCAAATACTTTTTTGTTTTTGACCCCATTCTGAGAAACCTCAGAATCGCGAAATTTCAAACGCTCATAACTTTTGATCGGTTTGACCAATTCAGAAATTTCTTGTTCGTACTTAAGCCTTGTCACTGAACTTAGAGATTGCCGTTGGGTCCATTCTGATACATAATTTTTTGTAGAAATGACGGCAGTTTAAAAATGCCCGAATAAAACGGAAATGGGAATGCCTTCAAAAATTTGCAAAAGTCGATGGTCGAAATTTAAAAATCTGCAAAAAATCGAAAAATCATCAGAATCAGATAAACAAAGCGGCGTTTTGAACCTTTAACGATTACAAAGAGAATCAGCGTAGTCTAGAGCCAAAATTTTGAGAAGAAAAAAATTACACCTATTTTAGTGGACAGATTCAATTTTGGCCAAAATGTAAAAAAAAAAATTTCTTCAATTCTTTTTTTCAAACCTAATATCGATGTATTTTGTCTCCCTGAACACGAATCTACAAATTGTTTTCTCAAAAAATCCAAATTTGTATGAATTTTCATCAAAAATATTTTTGCTTAATTTTAGTCCCGTTCTGAGAAATCTCAAAATCGCGAATTCCAATGCCTATAACTTATTTAGACGAAAAAGTCACTATTTCCGTGACAGATAAGTCAATATTCTCTACTATTTTTGACTCTCTGAAACGCTGGCAACGTCGATACAACCTCTATACACTGAGAAAAAAGTTCAGTTAAAACAACTTAATCCATTTAGTTGAAAAAAATTTAGTTGAATCAATATTAATTTGTTTGAAATAATGAAACTATAATTAATTCAACGAATGGATTTGGTTAACCATAAGATATGAGGTGAACGAAATTATTAGGTCAATTTCCAGATACAGCTTAGTCCAATTTACACGTTACTGAGTTGCTGTCGGAAATATTTCGTTGGTTTCTAGTATATTTTAACTAAATAAATTTAGCTGTCACAAAAAAACAATTCGTATTTCCAATCACACGATTTATTTGATACGAAGATATTTATTTGATTGAATTGAAACTTTGCCCATTCAAGCAACGATTTGATGGATTTAACTAAAACTTCCACTGTATCTTTGTTGAATTACCAAAATGATATCGTTGAACGTCCGGAAACAAATATTTGGTTGAGTCAAACAAATTTTTGCATTTTCAACAAAAAAAATTTCTCAGTGTACAAAATAGCATTCTTTTCACCAGTAAAACTAGAAAATTTTGATGACTTGATTTTCGCAAATTTTTCAAAATTCGATAAAAATATGCGACTTTGTGATACGCGAAAAAAACCTATAATTGGTATCCTCAGAGTTAAACGAATTTAGAGTTCAGCCCTCGAGAGTTCAACCCAATTCTCGTGGAGTCTAACGATAAGTGGTCCTATAGATTTCTCAGCTTAACGTTTAGCTAATCGCTCTAAGAAAATTGTGAAAACTACCCTTACCACAAAATTACGAATTCGAGGTCTGAAGAGATTTATCAATTCGCTGAACAATTATTAAAGGCGCGATTGTGTGAACTCGAGTGTGTGGGACGGGAATTCGAGAATGGGAGCAAAGTGTGAATATCTCAGGGGAGTGTTGCCGGCAGATTAATTGCGAGTGTATGCCCGGCAATTGGCCCGGATCGGTGGTTCCTCGTAGATAAGTGGTGTCCTCGTCCCCTTCGGTGAGCTAAGTGCAACGAATGGCCACTGGAATCGCACACACCACCTTAAGACGTAACGAGAGGAAGTCTGGGGTACCTCGAATTTCGTTCCTCGCTCTTCTTCCCTTGTAATCGCTTACTTTTCTCTCCTCCTCTCTCTCCCTCTCTTTCTCCAGCATTTTCTCTCGTCTTATATACAGCGTACTATAATACAAGCTGCGCCCGGGCCGCATAATAATTCAGAAATTTGCATGTACGCGGGCTAACTCCTCAAGTAGGTTATCTATGCTGGAAGTTTCTCTCTTCTTGATATATAACGCATTCTCTCCCTTCTTTGCATCTCTCTCTCTCTCTCTCTACCGGTGAAAGACGAGGAGTATACTCTCCTGACGATTCTGCAGGAGCCGCGCTTTTCCTACGTGCCCTTAAGAACGCCCTTCTCTTCCTCCTCCGCGTTCTCTTCTCGGCGCTTTATTCTCACCAGCCCACACTAAAGGGGGTACTTCTAGTCAGTTGAACATACAGCATAACAGACACGAGATCCTGCGGTAACTTGCATAACACTCCGACACTTTCGTCTCTCCCGGAAGTGCATCGTGCACTGGAAATACTCCTGGTATAACGCGACCATAACTCCTTGGTTATAGTCTTATCAGAAGGTCTGGTTTCTGCATTATTATCATTGCAAATTTAAATGGCTCTGGACATCCCGAGAAATAATGTTGGGGCTGATGTCCGGTGACGACGTTTGACAGGATGGTCCTGCAGATGTCTCCCCGATTGGCAAGCTTCACTATTAAGTTTTATTATCGATAATCGATATTCAATCATCTTCCGATCAATTCAAACTCCCTCATTCATCCTCTCAAAGGACATCAATTTTTTCATCGGACTCAGAGACTCGGATTTCAGCATTCTCTTTGGCTTTTCCGGCATGACTTTCGACTTGCCGTTGCCACGAGATACTCATAGAAAGAATACTTCTTGGCATCATCGTATGCACATAGATATCCAAGTTCAACTCTTTCGTTCGCCGGAGAAGCGAGCGCGAAAAGCTTTTCCCTTGGTAATTGGCCTAATTGTCCGTGCAATATCAGACAGCAATTAAGCTCCTCGTGGCTAATTAAGTTCCCAGAGAGATAGAGAGCGAGTAGACGACAACGACGATGTCGATGGTTATATCAGACATCGGGGATGGTCCTCTCCTATACTCGCCAACCCCCTCAGAGAGAGCCTCTTCTCACTCTCTCTTCGTTTTCTCATCCCTTGACTAAGGCTCGGGCGCGCAGGACGACAAAGCTCTTGGCTAACTGAATTTTCTTGAGCGCTGTACAGAGGAGGCACGCGTCCATCAAAGATCATGTTCTCCACGATACAAGGCCTCTTGGATGCCGAAGATGACGAGGATACTCACCCAGGACGCAAGATGCCTTTCGTACTCGTACGAGAAGGACATCTCGACACCCCTTTTGTCCTCGAGGGGCGTTGAGATGTCGCAGGAAGATGGTCGCCGTCTTTGTGTGTGTGTGCCTGAAGGGGGAGGTATTTTGGTACGTATCCCTTGCGAAGACTTTGGTCACGAGAGGGTGAAACTCTCGACGATGCTAGTCCCGACTTCAATGTTGAAAATCGAGCTGCCTCAACGTACCTCCGGGATATTGGAACCGAGATGCGCTCCTTGCGTTGTCATATCGAACAATAAGGGTACCTGATGCCTCTTCTCCCTCTCTGTGTGTACTACGATCCAGATATGCCTCCTCACTCCCTACTTCTCTCTATATGCATGTATATAGATATATACGCATCCAAACGCATCTAGCCTCTCATATAATATACCCGGCTGTACACGCGATAAGTAATTCACTTACTTCCACCATCCCCCGAACGCGATATTGAGTTAACCCTTGGTTCTGTGCTCCGCTGTATAACCGCGCGTGTGGGCGACTACTCACTTTCTGTGTCTCCATTTGGCCACGGAAAACATGATTTTGCCGTTGCCAACCCCAATCGAGCCTTCCTCCCTACCTTTCTCTGCCTCTCTGTTTCAATCTCGATGGTTTTGGACATTTTTGCCTCTTTTCACCGTGAAAATCTCCCTCCCTCTCGTTCGCGTCAATATTAAAACGTTTCGCGAGCTACTCTCGAATATTTCGTCGCGAGATACCGTCACACGTGTGTGTGTGTGTGTGTACGAAAGCCCAGGTCACATTGACTCTCGCGAGCGTTTGTGCCCCTCGTGAACTTTGCGCTCGTTGAAAAAGTCGAGGGTCAAGCTGATGGTACAGTTTGTCGGAGGGTTTTCATTCGTCCGGCATCCCTTCGTCGCTTATACGATGAAACGGCAAATAGATTTCACGTAACCTTCCATGTGCCCACCCTTTTGATCAAGTTATCTCATGATAATTGTATTTTACAAGACCTTTTTTCGTGACTCCATTGTCAATATCGATGTTAATTGGTATCACCCCAATTAGCATGCAGTTTTGGAACTCGGTAGCCATAGATAGTTTATCAGCGAAAGCATACGACCAAAAAGCAGGACCTTTAATTGTATACCAGTCAGTTTCCTTAGCCTAAGCCTACTAGTCAGTTTCCTTAGCCTAAGCCTACTAGTCAGTTTCCTTAGCCTAAGCCTACTAGTCAGTTTCCTTAGCCTAAGCCTGTTGCATAAATACAGTCTTTTCGCCTTCAAAAGGAATAGAACAAAAAATTCTTCTTTTACCCTCATATTCCTGTCCATTTGTAAATCGACTTTGCCTAATCGGTGACCCTGGCAGATGGTCCTTTTTTCTAAGTCAATCGACCAATAACAGCACGAATGAACTGGGGACAATGGATTCGACATATTTCGATTCCATCAACTTTTGACTACAGGATTTGTCTATGTTCGCCTGTTAAGGGTTGAAGTTGAAGGAAGTGTTGAAGGAATACGCGCCCTAGGGTGGTATTGCGGATAGGCAAAGTAAGTATCAATCTCTCGAGAAGCTGCGGGTAAGGGAAGAAGATAAAGAGAGACTGTGAAACGCTAGCGGGGAATTTGCACCGCATCCAAGAGGGTTTTCTCGAAACTGCGGAGAAACGTGGCTACCCTTGGGTAAGGCCACTTAGGGCAAGAGCACATCGGACTTGCCCTCTCTTCCGCTCCTCACTTTGGCAGAGCTTACGGTCCACCCTCAAAGTGGCCATTACGAGAGGAACTCGTCGATGGCCACCGCCATACTTCATTCAATTCCCACACATACAGCATATCATCCACCGGCGATGGTGCCTGTTACCAACGAGGTTTCGAAAATCGGTATAGTGATCAATACGCAATATACCGACCATTGATGACTAATGCTTCTATATATGCTTCTATAATTTCATCTTCCATCAATGTCGCTGCAGCGTATCTCTCTCGCTCTCTTTCACACATCTTCAACGTCTTCTTCTCACTGCCTCTGCCTAACTTTTCTCTGTATCCACAGAAGCCCCGCTCTCGGTCAGACCGGACAATTTACCTGGACGTTTACCACACTTACCTTCAACTTGTCCAATTAGAGGTGTATCGACTCCGCGCTCGTCCTCTGTACAGAAGAGCGACCATCGATAATAATCTATCCACTTGGTGCTTTTGGACTGACTATTCGAGACTCTGTGGTTTCTCAACGACTTCCGTCGATGAAAACAACGTAATATAAATAGTTCTTCGAAATATTTCGCAAAAAAGTTGCGCTCTCATCGTTAACCAACATTGGCATGAAATTTGAATTTGCATTTTATTCAAACGTATCGAAATTTATAAGTGCATCGAGTTAACCCAGTCATCTTCACTTGTTATATCTATCAAACGGGCTCATTGAACTTTGTCCAAAATCGTCCTAACTTCTGGCCCTTTTGTTCGTCAGTGATCGATATATTGGCAGAATAAAACGTTTCTGGCATAAACTCGCATATTAGACGTGAAACTATACGATATTAGTGTAACTTGGAACATGCAGCGTTGAGCTCTACGCCAAGTTTCCATTTTCCATGCTGGTAAACGTCAAGTTTCAGAACTGGGAAACGATCTTCTGATTTTCGCAAAGAGACGACAGAGGGTGATAGAGGGAGGGCGATTGTAGCTGAAATAGCTTTTGATTGATGGTCGGTCGTTCAAAACTTATAAAAATTAAGGAATACATTCGAAGCATCCTATTTTTTTCGGGCTCAAGCGCAAAATCTTCATTCCAAATCACATACACCCCCGCTCAAAAGTTTGGATACACCTGTCGATATTTCTTGCAGCACTAAAAGTTGCATAACTCCGTCAAAAAAAAAATGATAATCTAATTTTTTTTAAATCGTTTTGACGGAAAGGAATTTGGCTTTGTTTTTCTTATTTTTAATTTTTTTAACGATTTTTTTTCAACCTGGTGTACATCTTTGAAAGTGACCGTTTTTCGGCATTTTTTCGACCATCGCAAATCGGGCGCATAACTTGAAGAATTTTTTTTTTTAATTTTTTAATCTACGGTACATATGAAAGGATTAGAAGCCGCTATATTTTTATTCTCTAAAGATTTTCGCACGATTTTTTCTCGAAATGTTGTTTCATTTTTGGCTAAAAAAGGCAAATTTTGAAAGATGCAACGTAACTCAAAGACTATAGCGTTTAAAAGAAAATGTCAAGTATGAAAAAAGTAGCGTAGGTATACACGGAATTGCCTGGAATTATTTCAGAACTTTCCCATGAAATTTTTTTTTTTTTTACCATTCTCGCTCCAGCGAAAAATTCCATCTTTTTGAAATTTCCGTACTTCGTGATAAAATAAAAATCTAAAAAAATTCAGCAACATTTAGCATGCTCTAAGCAACAACTATCAATAATAATATTGCCCAAAAGTCATTAACAAATTGTTTAAAGAATTGCTTAAACAATGTATTGAACAATGATGGACAATGATTAATAATTATTATTGATCATTGTTGTTTATAGCATGCCAAATATTGCTGATTTTTTTTCATATTTTTATTTCATCATGCAGTACGGAAATTTCAAACAGATGAAATTTTTCACTGGAGCAAAAATAGTAAAAAACAAAAATTTTATGGAAAAATTCTGAAATAATTCCAGGCGATTCCGTGTATACCTACGCTACTTTTTTCATATTTGACATTTTCTCTTAAACTCTATAGTCTTTGAGTTACGTTGCGTCTTTCAAAAGGTGTCTTTTTTAACCAAAAGTAAAATAACTTTTGCGAGAAATATCGTACGAAAATCTTTAGCGAATGAAAATGGAGTGGCTTCTAACCCTTTCACATGTACCATAGATATATAAAAGACAGAAAAAATGTCCTTAAGTTATGCGCGCGATTTGCGATGGTCGAAAAAATGCCGAAAAACGGTCACTTTCAAGAGAGCATACCAGGTCGAAAAAAAATCACAAAAAAAACTAAAAATAGGGGAAACAAAGCTGAATTCCTCCCCGTCAAAACGCTTTAAAGAAAATTCGATTATCATTTTTTTCACGGAGTTATGCGATTTTTAGTGCGGCAAGAAATATCATTCGACAGGTGTATCCAAACTTTTGAGCGGGGGTGTATATACGATCAAATGACAGCGAAATTCATGTGAAATAATGAAAACAACCGAACGGTGATATTTCACGACGGAAGAGTGATCGAAATGGGAAACGACGAAAATACGAAGAAATATAGGAAAGGAGTCGAGGCGACTACTACCGACGTTTAAAGAATTAAAGTATCTAATGTGAAAGAAAAGTTGGTGGATGGCGGCTTTTCGAAGCTCGCGGAGGGTGGATATTGTTGGGTGGTAGCGGTTTGAAAAGCGAAGCATTGTCTGCTCGTAAGCCTGGCATTCAGTGGCCTCTTCTCTCTTCTCTATATCTTTCCTTTTTCTCTGTGTCTTTTCCACTCGAGCTGCATTCTCTCTCTCTTACTCGCGAGTATAAATTGCGAAAGAAAAGGATCTTCTTCTCTGGTCTTGGTGGCCGTTCCACGAGAAGAGAAAGAGAGGGATTGGAGAGAGACTAGGCGAAATGGGACTATGAGAAAGAGCACGAAAGAGATGAAATGAGAGAAAAAAGGGATCCCCCTCTCTCTCTCGCTCTCTCTCTCTTTTAAGGGGCAGAAGGGATCGAGAGACAAGAAGAAATAAGAAATTAAGAGAGAGTCTTAGGGAGAATAAAGCTAAGAATTAAGACGGCTGCGGATGGAGAGAGAGAGAGAGAGAGAGAGAGAGGAAGAGAGGAGAGAAAGGTAGGGAATGTGGTACAGAAAATGCGGGGGGCAAGCCGAATGAGAGAATTGAGAAACCTCTACACCAGGGAGCAGCACCAAGCACAGCAGCTCGCCTCGCGTCGGGGCTTAAGTCCTTCGGGGGATTCTTACTCGCGCGTCATTTAACAAAACAATTAGAAGTTAACCCCTTTTCCTTCTATATTCTACGGTGCTTTCTTTCGAATCGCCATCGACCCATTCCTCTCTCCCTCTCCCTTTCTTCCTCGTTCTATTTGTCTCTCTCTTTTTTCGTCTTTCCTTCTCTCTTTTACTCTGATTCTCCCGAAACGCAAAGAGAAACTTCAAAGCCATACAATCCGAAACACCCGGCAGCCATTTCGGCTTGCACAGAATCATACTGCAAAATATATTTTATAGTAGACGGAGGAAAATGCACCCAGATTGAGCGAAAAACGACAAGAAGAAATACCGGGTGAGAATCTCCTCGAAATAATGGAGAAAACAATGCACCGCGTACAATGGACTTATATTTGTAATAACTCATCACAAAAGTGAAGTACGAAATCGCTTTGTAAATTTGTATGACCCTCTGATTGGCCATCGGTTCAAGGAAAATGCGCCGAATAATGATTTTACGTCGTATCAATTATGAGCAATTATTTTTAATTCGGCAAAGAATTTTTTTCCAACAATGAATTTCGTGATCATTTGCGTTGAATTATATTTTTATCTTTGCTTGCTCCTACGATAAGATAAATTATTTGCTATATTTATAGTGTTTTAAAGAAACTCTGATTTTTATAATAATCAAAATTACTTTATAATACTCGAAATTTCGTCTATCCAAATTAAAGGCTCTCCTAGAATTTTATTCTGATTGACTCGAGACTTTGGGACAATGTTCTAGAAATATTGTACTATTTAGATGAAAAAAAAATTTAAAAAATGGTTTTTTTGAAATTCTTAAACTCATCTGACCCCTTAAGGTGGGATCCTGGTCTAGGCACATGCATTTTGAGCGTTTAAATAAAAAGCGTTAAAAAAAACAAAAAAGAATTTTACCATTCTTTTTTTTACAAAACATTTCTTAATATTTTGACAATATGCAAACAAATTTTCGAGAAAGGCAAATGAAAATTAAATAAGTTATAAGCTGGTAAAGTTGGGGGTAAAAAAAGGGGCTGACAGGATTGCAATCTTTCTAGTCATCTGGTACAAAATAAAATAAAAGATTCTTAATTAGTAAGAATGTAATGTAATTAGCAATGAGTATCTCAGAGAAAGCAAAAAAAAAGCAAAATGGCGGCTGTCTGAACAAAAAAGGCGTTTTGGAACTCTTTTTTCATAGTTTTTAACTTTTTTACGGTAGTAAAAATAATAATTTTAATACGAGAGTTATAGATTGAAGATTGGTAAAAAAATTTGAAGTAAATTGGTTTAGTAGAACTTGAGAAAAGTAGTTTTGAGGAAAACGTCTACAGTCCAATTTGCTCCGACGTGACGGGCGTAGTTGCTGCATCACTAAAATGGCTATAACTCCGTAAATTATTGGAATTAAAAAAATTCCTTTCAAGGACAGATTCTTAAATGTCTAAACTTTAAGAATATGCAAAAAAAATGATTTTTTCGAAATTCTAGACAAGAATACCCCCTTAAAGTTACGCTCCGACGTGACAGGCATATAGTTGCTGCGTTACTAAAATAGCTATAACTCAGTAAATTATTGGAATTAAAAAATTTCTTTTCGAGGATTTATTCTTAAAGGTTTGAGCGTTAAGAATAGGAAAACAAAGATTTTTTCGAAATTCTAGACGAAAATACCCCCTTAAAGTTACCCTCCGACGTAACAGGCATAGTCACTGCGTTACTAAAATAACTATAACTCGGTACATTATTGGAATAAAAAAATTATATTCTTAAATATCTAATCTTTAAGAATATGCAAAAAAATGATTTTTTCGAAATTCTAGACCACAATACCCTCTTAAAGTTACGCTCTGATGTGTCAGGCATAGTTGCTGCGTTACGAAAATAGCTATAACTCGGTAAATTATTGGAATTAAAAAATTTTCTTTCGAGTATATATTCTTAAAGGTCTGAACATGAAGAATATTTAGAAAAATGACTTTTGCAAAATTCTAGACCAGAATACCGCCTTAAATGGTTTTGGCACAATTTTGGTCCTTGTAGAGAGCTCTAGCTGTTACAATTTAAAAAAAAATTGCGTCTGATCTCAAATTCGATCGCATCATCGAGAATCTATCTTCGCCACAATTTCAATGTTACAACGATGAGGAAAGTCCAAAATCTTGAAGGAAGACAAATCTTGAGGAAGCGGTGTGCAATTTTCAATTTGTGGGATTAAAATCAAGCGTTTATGCGTCTGGTTCTCTTCGTTTCTTCATTGGAGCAATTAAAAGCGCACGGTGAAGGAATTAACGGAAATTGTACGCGTCAAATTTGGCTTGAAAAGTAAGAGAGAGGTGCTTTCTTGTTTCGGCGTTCACAAAAAACCGTCAAACACATTTGGCTGAGTCCTCGAGAGCGTACCTCACGTTGAACGTATCTTTCCCGTATAATTTTATACACCCATCGCGATTCCTTTTTTTCTTTCTTCTCGTCATGTTTACGCTCTTCCCGCTCGCGTGTACTTCTTTTTCGCCAAATATCTCCGCGCCTTCTGGCACAGCTTCGAGTCGCATCAACCATGCGAATAGACGTCTATATATATTTTTTTTTACTCTTCTTCTTCACTGAGATAAATAAAATCGTGCGGAGCAAAGAACCGTGATACCGCAGGTATTTTCCAGCGAGTTTCCCCGTTTCTTACTCGTTTATTTTATCTTTTCCTTTTTTTTCAAGAGCTCTCTCGTTTCTCTCGGTTTTACCTCCAGCGAGCGTATATGGCAAGTCCCTTTGCTTCTTCCTATCCCATATAACGCAAGAAGCAACCCCTGCGCGCCTCCAACCACCCCTTCCGCGTTACGACGCTCCGGAAAGGAAATGAATATACGAGACTTTTCTTTCGAGGACTTTCTTCTTTTTTTTACGGTGAGAGAGGGGCGGGGAAGAGAAAGAGCGCAGGGGGGGGGGCAGGAGAGAAAAAAGCGTGATACGTATAAACGCGAATCCTCAGTGCGATCAAGTGAGACGGCGAGTCGCAAAAGGGGTTGGAAAAATTGTGCGAAGCTCGAGGAAAACCAGGAGGGAAAAAGATTTTCCACCAATTATCGATGCCGCGAGAGCGCGACATCTTTTGATCTCGCGCAAAGAGAGTATCTCTCGGAGAGGGCGGTCGAGTGTCTGTTGATTTTTTAAAAACTCTACTCTCTTATTTTCATCGCCGGGGTAAATATAGGAGAAAAAAAGGAACACGATAGAACCGTAAACGGGAGATTTATCCTTCTTTCCCTCATTCATTTTCCTCGTCTGATGCTCCCTTTGCCAAAGGGATGTTTCTCAGGAAAAAGTGGCGGAATAAAAATATCGCGGGGTTTCGCGTTTCTTCTTTACCTGACGATGCCGTGAAAAGAGTTTTCCGAGTACACGGGGTCCTCAAAAGAACCCTCGTGCTTTATTAATCGGGGCAATTCGGAACACGGTGCAATTTTGTACGATGCAGGGAAAGCGAATGAGATGCTTGTTGAAAGCAGAGTTGTGAAAATAGTAATGTAAAAGTTAATGCATTATCCATTACTTTAAACAATGTGTATTGGATAGGTTCGCCATTACAAATTACAAAAGTAACTTGTAATAAATGAATGTTACATTACAAATAAAAAAGTAATGTGTAATGGATGCGTGTTCCATTACAAATACAAAAAGTAATGTGTAATGGATGCGTGTTCCAGTACAAATAAAAAAAGTAATGTGTAATGGATGCATGTCCCATTACAAATATAAAAAAATAACGTGTAATGAATGAGTGCTCCATTACAATTTACTATTGAAAAAAAAAAAGTAATTTGTAGTGCAATTTTTACATTTACCACTACGATAGTAAAGTTAACAAAAACTTGATGCACACAAATTATTTTAATTGAAAAATTAATAGACTTACCTTTGAGCAAAATAGTACCTGCTACAAATTATCGTAGAAACTTGCTTTTCTTCCATCTCAATTTATTTCGAGCGAAATAAAATAATGAAACAGCAAGGTGCAAGTTTCTAATGCGAGCACAGCAATTTTTCTATTTCTAATAGAATATTCTCCACTACAAATTACTTTTTTTCAATTGTAATTTGTAATGGAGCATTCATCCATTACACATTACTTTTTTATTTGTAATGGTAGATGCATCCACTATTCATAATTTTTTTATTTGTAATGGCACATGCATCCATGACATATTACTTTTTTTATTTGTAAAGGCCCAGGCATCAATTACACATTACTTTGTTTTATTTTTAATGGCACATGCATCCATTACACATTAGTTTTTAATTTGTAATGGTACACTTGTCCATTTCACATTATTCAGTATAATGGGTAATGAATACCGTAATGCATTATCAAAATAATGCATTATTTACAACTCTGGTTGGAAGTGGCTGAATTTTTAGAGTCGATCAAAAGTCCATCAACGATGGTCCGCTATGAAATTATTTGTACATTCTGTATCTACATTGTCAAGGGTCAGACTACGATCCTCGGGTATTCCAAATTGTACCTACTTACCCTGTAACTTTGGCGACTTTATTCCTCATCCTCTCTTCATTTTATAATACTCCAAGCGCTCTTGTCTGCGCGCATTATTCGCAGATTCATTTGATTTCACACGAGAGACTTTCAATAATGTGGTGGCTCATTATATGTAGAATTTTCGTTTGAAAGAACGAGCACTTTCACGAGACATTGATGTATATAAATCGAGGCCGGTTCCCGGTAATTTCTTATGGTTACTTGATTGAAAAAATATAAAATCTGCTTGAAAGATCGTCTCGAGGCGCTGATTTAAGAAGAAAGACGCGGTGAAACGGGATTTCCTTTTTTTTATATATCAAAAGTACGATTATAAGAGGCTCGGAGGAGCCTCGGTTATGGTATATAGAATAAGAATAAGGAAACGACGGGAACGAAATATTGGAGTGAGGAGCAAGAGAGATTCATCAAGATCTCCGATTCATAAAAGACTTCTAATCCTGATAGTCGTATCTCTCTCTCTCTCTCTCTCTCTCTCTCTCTCTCTCTCTCTCTCTCTCTCTCCCTTTCTCTCTCTTTCTTGTACTTTGACTACACTGTGTACTCGGATGGGTCTTCGGCCATTGTCATGGTAATTATCGGGCTACCCCTTGTAACAACCCCTAACTCCCTCTTTCTCTCCATCTCTTTTTATCATCCCGTGCTTCGACGCCCTTTTTCCTCGAGGTCTTTAAAGAAAATTCACGTTATTTTTCATCCTGTCTTCCCGGGTGTTTCGAACAAAAGCGTGAAAAAGAAGATCCTCCCAAGAAAACGATCTCCGCGCTGAACTCGCGAGAAACTTTATCGTCAGGGATCAAACATTATTTTTCCGCGAAAATCTTGACCTCCAATTACGACTTTATTCATACATTGCGGAATATCGATTACCGTCAGTATCAAACATTTTTCCATTGCAAATTTTCTAAAATTATTCTTTGGATTTACCACCACCCTTTTTTGCATTTCAGGATAATACAAGAATTCGAATGAAAAAATCGGGTTACATTTTTTTTCGATTGACCATCGTAAATTCGAGTGTTCGGTGGCTCGATGGGTTTTAGTTAAATTTTGATGCAATTTCGATGGAGACGAAAAAAAAAAATCCGCAACCCCTATGAAAACTCTGCGTCGACCGTGTTTGTCGAATTTTCGTAGTCGGGCCGGATGAGTTTGACAAAAACCGATCGACCGAGCGAGTGCATATAACAGTGGCAAAGAGCTTTGAGCGCATACATCCATTCTCTCTTTCAACCCCTTTCGCGTCCCCCGCGTTTCGCGGCGACACGCGCTAGAGGGTTGATTCTCGCTCGCGAGACTCCGATGAAATCCTGGACGTTGGCTTTTTAGCCGTTTCATCCCCCTCTCCGGACCACGGTACTGGTATCTACTATGTATGGGGCATTCCACGTCAAATCACGCGGTCATCGGCCTGAACCATTCCACATCAAAATCCGAGGGGGTCAAGCCGATGACCGCGTGATTTGACGTGGAACGCCCCATATACATGTATATTTTGGTTGCGGAAGAGTTTGCGTATGTCCGCTACTCACGGTTTACGCTAGAAACATCAGCTGCATATCGACGAGAGTTTATAGCGTGACTCTCTTCGGCACACATATAACGCGGCTCTGCCAGATTAATTTCGTTAGTAATGTTGGCCCAACACTCGAGATCGTCCAGCGGTCAAACACCCTCGATGGCTATTAACAGTTTAAAGCTTATATTATACGAACGCCAACGTTGAGCAAAGTCAGCCTCCCTCTCCCTCTCCCCCTCTCGTAATCTATAAATTAATGCAAAACTATCCGTCTCGTCAATGAGTAAACTTTGCTCAACTATAATTAACAAAATCACTCACAAAAATCGATAAATCGATGCATTGCCGTTAAATGGGGCTACTCTGTTCGTGTTTCGGAAGTTTTTTGATCGTAACTTGTTTTTAACATCCAACATTATTTTTTTTGCTGCAACAGAACAATGTATCCTTTGGCTATCAAATGTATAACAATGTCAAGCCTCACCAGCTCCCCATAACTTTTTTTTGTCAAGTGTCAAAGTAACCTCGAGTGTGGGACTACTTTGACGAGGCATTGAAATGCAACTTATGCCAAAGATCCTAAGCGTAAATGCAACTTTGATATAATTTTGATAAAAAACAATAATATTTTACACATAATACACGAAATTAAATGAAAAACAACGATTTTTAACATTCAATTTTTCATTTTTATTGAAGAAATATTTTACATGAAAATACCAAATACTAAGGGTGCTATTATATGCACATAATCAGTCTTATAATTAGTCTTTGGAATTAAAATTGACTTGAGCAACATCACAATCAACTTTAGTAATATTATAGTAGATTTGAACGACAAAAGAAAAAAAAAGATACAAAGACCCGAATTTTAAGATCTTCAGGTCTATCTTAAGATCGATCTTACGATCAAACTTTCCGTTGAGCTCAAGCTGGAACTTAAGATCGAACTTAAGTTCCAATTTAAGATGAATCTCAAGATTGAACTTAAGAGTCATTATAAGTTCATACTTAAGGTCAAACTATAGTGCGAGCTTTAGACGGCCCGAAGTTTAAACTTAAATAACTCAATTATGTTGACAACTAATATCAAAAAACACGGTCGAAGGAGGCGATGAAAGAAGTTTGATCAAACTTGAGTTCAAGCTCAAGATGGATCTTAAGATCAAACTTCCAACCAAGATTAAGTTTGAACTTAAGATCGATCTGAAGTTCGCACTAAAGTTTAAACTTAAGTATGAACTTATAATGACACTTAAGTTAAGATTAAGATTAACTTAAGTTAAGATTAAGATTAACTTAAGTTAAGATTAAGATTTAAGTTAAGTTAAGATTAAGATTTAACTTAAAATACATCTTAAATTGGAACTTAAGTTCGATCCTAAGTTCCAACTTGAGTTCAATGGAAAGTTTCATCTTAAGTTTGATCTCAAGATACATCTTATCTTATAGGAACTTAAAAATCGGTCCAACGTAGCCCCAAAAACCAACAAAATTACCCCCAAAGTCAAGGTAGCCCCATTTTACGGTATATTTTCACAACAATAGGAACAAATCTCCCAACCTTTATTTTTTGCAGTCAGCAAGGGCGACTTCAAGGGTTGGTTGCGCGGGAAACACAATTTCTATGAAACTCTTCCTCCCCGATAAATTCGTGAAATCTTCGCATCACGATCTCCACTTTTCCGAACGGAAAAATGTATCTGGCGGATCAACAATTAGGCACGATTTTTTTTCAAGAGCCCAAGGATTCCATCCCTTATATTCGTTATTGACTGATGATGATGATGTAGCTCGAAGAAGAAAGGAGATCGGGAGAGTCGAGGAGAGATCACGATTTCTCGGGGCCCGCGATTGGGGCGGAGAGAGGAATGAAAATAAAAATGTGCGCCCTCTCACTCGTGTATCCACTGATAAAGATGGTCTTGGAGGGCGGGAAAGAGAGAGAGAGTTCATCTATATATATGTATAAGAAAGACGGGGATCGTTTCTCGTTGCCGCGTAAAATAGGAGGGATTAGTTTTCCACGGGAGCGCCGTTGGGGCTTAAGGCATTGATGAGGTTTTTAAATGGGTTCTTCTTTGATGGCGGGGCGAGTGTGCCCTCTTCTTATTCTTGAGGGGGGCCCAGCCGGTGAGTTCTCTCGCTCCCGGAAGACCGCTACCGACCCCCTAACCGCCCCTTCTTCCCGCCCCACGCATCTTTTTGCAAGGGTAAAAAGGAACGATATTTACCGGGGGGATTAAAAAATCGAGAGAAAAATTAAGTGTTACGGGAGAGGACTCTCGGAGGCTCTCTCTCTCTCGATTTTTTTTCTCCTTCTCTCTTGCAATATCCAATGCCCTCGCAGCCTCGACCCCGTAACTATATATACACACCGTTCCCATACCGACTTAATTCGATGTAATCCCACGCTAAGATTTTCAACCCCTCTGCGCGAGACCGAAAGACTTCATCTTTCGCGACGACCCCGTTGAGGGTTTTTTTTTTTTTTTTTAAATCCTTCCACGCTCCTCGTTCCAGACATTTGAACACACATCGAATCACGTTTTTGCGCTCAATCTCGCGGGAATAATCGAAGAAATACCGTTTTCCGAATGTATAACGATGCAAAAATAAAAATTCTGCATTAAATTGATTGCTTCGATTCCAACGCTCTCCGATGCAATAACTTTAATTTTTGACATGTTGGTACTCGCGGAGTTATTTATTATCGATAATGAAGCTTGATTACACATAACCACGATGAAGTGGAAATATATATGTAGGTTTGTGTTGACGATACAAATACTTAGATGGCGTGGCTGGGGCTTGAAAGAGAGAGAGAGAGAGAGAGAGAGAGAGAGAGAGACAGACAGAGGGAGAAAGAGAGGGTGAGACAGAGAAAAAGGGGGATGGTTCTCGGACTCTTCCTCTCTGTCTCGTTCGGCGTTACCCGCCATTCGATGTTATTAGTAAATTAACTGACATCAAAGAAAATTCTAGCGATGGTCACTTACTTCGACTAATGGAATAGCCTCAGCCGCGACCTTTTTGGAGACGCGACGACTTTGCTCACGTTCGGTCCACGTCGTTGATATTGGCATTTCGCCGGTGAAGGAAGGTGGAAAAAGGTATTCGAATCGACGATACCGCCGGAGTTCTCTGGTCGACTCTTGTATTCTTAAGGGGTTGCACCCAGATGCCCGAACAAACGAAGCTTTTTGGATTTTTTTTTTCCAATTACCAAACAATGAATCAAAATTCAGTTTTCAGATTCGATTCTACGTGTATTAAGGCGTGCAAAAATATTTTTTATTTTGATTTAGGCAGAAAATGGCGTCGTTGCTTCCGTATACTTAAAGGTTTCCCTTAGAACCTTTTGAAATTTTGGAAAGGTCAAGGTCTAATTCTAAATATTGTCAGCTGATTTCGAACTGATTCCATGAAAACACTTGAATTTTCATGAGAACGTAGCGGAATAAAGGAAAAAAATGATTTCATAAAAATTCTACGTAACTGGAACGATTTTTACACCCTGTCGTGGTTTGCTCTTACTCTCAATGATTTGGTCTTATTTTACCGAAAAATCGTACGATACTTTCTTTTTTTCCTCTCTCACGTCGCGCCCGCGCGGACACGACGGACTAAATTTTCTCGCGTTAAGCCCTCCGCGTGTAATCCCACCCTTAATATTCAAAAACGTGATCGTCCTGCCAAGTGTTCGAAGCTGGAGCGAGAGAGTTAGGGGCCAAGAAGCAGAGAGAGAGAGAGAGAGAGAGAGAGGGAGAGAGCGAGAGAGAGAGAGAGAGGTAGAGAGAGAGAGAGAGAGAGAGAGAGAGAGAGAGAGAGATAGGTTTTCTCTGCTCGAGTCCGAGAGATCCCCGGGCTTTTCATATGCTAATTGGCATTCGTCATTTTCTTACGGCAAGCGACTTAAGTGAGCTTAAGGTAACTCCTTCGGAGATATGGACGAAAGAAGCGAAGAGAAACGTTCACTCGACCCAGAGCCCCGTGTCACCCATTTTCTTTTTACCTTTATCAGGAAATTACAGATTTTCCGTTTACACACAAATGGAGCGCCTATCTCTGGGGAAGGAAAATTTTCAATTATTATTGAAAATAATTATCCGAAGGAAAATCGATATTTATAAACATTATATACACTGTCGGTCAAAAGTTTGGAAATACTCGTCCCAATTCCACTCCGCACAAAAAGTTTCACTGCTCTTTTAAAAATAAAGATATTTTGATCCGCCAAGCGGAGTTTTAAAGGGGACATATTCAGCTTCATTTCGCTTTTCCCAAAAAAATTTTGCGATTTTTTTTGAACCTTTTTTTGTACATCCTCTGAAACATGGTTATTTTTCGGCTTTTTTTAGTATCGTAATTTTGGCGCAGGACTTATGGAAGTTTTTTTTTCGACTATTTTTTGCATGAAAAACTTGTGGCGCGGAGTATTAGCTTCAATTTCGTTTTTAATAAAGTTCCGGACGATTATTCAATTTTTTCTGCAAAAAACGACCATATTTATAAAATCTAGCGTAACTCTAAAACGTCTGGGTTTTCGCGAAATCACTAAGAGGATGAAAAGTTGCGGACAATTATTCTGGATTTAATGAAACTTTTTCAGATTTTTTTTCAAATTTTTTTTAAAATAATTTTTTCTGTAAACGAGATATTTTTTAATCTTAAACAATCGGGTCTCTTACCTTATCTACACGGTTTTTTTTATCGAAAAACCTAATCTAGATGGCTTTTTCAACGAAAAACCCGTGTAAAGGGACTCGATTGTTTTAGTTAAAAAATGTCTCGTTGACAGGAAAAATTTTCGAAAAAAAAAGTTGACAAAAAATTCAAAAAAAATTGCATTGAATCCAGAATGATTGTATGCAACTTTTTACCCTTCTAGTGATTTCACGAAAACCCAGTAGTTTTAGAGTTATGCTACATTTTATAGATACGGTCGTTTTTCATGAAAAATTTAATATTTTTGCGAAAAAAAATCGTACGAAACTTTTTAAAAAACGAAATTGAAGCTAATACTCCCCGCTATAAGTTTTTCATGCGAAAAACAGTCGAACAAAATTTGCATGGCTCGTGCGCCAAAATTACAATGCCAAAAAAAAAGCTGAAAAACGACCATATGTTTCAAAAGGCGTACTGGGTTGAAAAAAAATCGCAAAAAATTTTTAGGGAAAGGGAAATGAAGCTGAATATGTCCGCTTTAAAACGCCGCTTGGCGAATCAAAATATCTTCATTTTTTGAAGAGCAGTGAAACTTTTTGTGCGGCGTGGAATTGGGGCCAGTGTTTTCAAACTTTTGGCCGGCAGTGTACTTTATTTAACTTTACCATTATTTATCACTTAACCATTCACGGTTACATTCCTAACTGTCAAGTCAAAAATAGCTGTTTCAAAAAAATCAAGGATCAAACTTCATGTAAGGTTTGGGTAAGATCGAGTAATTACATTAAATTTAAAACAAATTCGCTTCATTCGTTCTTGTATCAGCATTATTACATTGAAAGGACTATATAATTACTACAAATTACTCATCAATCATTACTAATAAACAATTATCAAAATTATGAACAAAATGACAGCGAGTAAAAGCTGGATTTAAATGGAAATTCAAGGCTTGAAATTCAAGAATAATGTAAATTAATTATCATTATCATAATTATTATGTATTTTCATGTATCTGGATTTTTGTTTTGGGGAATTTTGGTCAGATTATTTTTGTGAATGATATTTTTTTCGGATATTTTGAGCGAACACCTTGTTTTACATCTTTTATCGCCGTTACAATTCGATCGTGATGATTTTGTTGAAATTTATGTCAATATATGTTTGGTAAATTTACAAAATCGTTACGAAATCATGTGTAAACGAGTGTTGAAACGACGAGGCCGTTTGAAAGTCTGGTGAACCCATTTTTCCGCACCTGACGCGATGAGCAATTCGACTCCCATTAAACACGGAGCACATGGTTAGTTGGATCCGAGAACGTTTTTTTTTTATCTTCCTTTCTTCTTCAACTACATATTTTTTATCATCGTGATATCTCGAGCGCCGTATCTGCGGTATGATAACGTATATATATATATATACACTCGGTGTTGAGCCCACCTCCACCTCGTCGTCGAGGCACGAACCAATGCCTGGGCCTCGATTTGTACGTGGTGTAAAACAGACTCGGGATAATCACGTCGAGCGGAGGTTGTGCGAACGTGCGGTGCTTCGAGAAAAAACAGAGGTTAACGCAAATCTTCAACGTTTACCGATAGTTAAAATGTGTCAGGAGAATAAAAATTATTCGGGAAAAAGCGCCGGAAGTTCACTGTGAATCCTTTGGATTGTCCTAATTCGTGAATGTGTGACGTAAGTACGAATCAATGTGAATGAGAAATCAAAACGAAACGAAGGAACGTTGATGAGCATATAATTAAGCGCGATTAATCCATCGACGATAGCGAAGGTGCACGAGGAGTGATCGTCACAGCAACGATTATCGATCGCACCGACACGATGATATAAATTTTCAACGAAGAATCACCTTACGAATGACTCAACAGACCGATAGATAACACCCGACGACTGTGGTCCGTGTACGACAATCAACGAGGTATACAAACAGTGTCTCATCGCATTTTCTGCGAAGTCTGAATTTAATTGCTTCCTTCCTCGGTTCTATCAAGCTAATACAGGGCAATCGCGTGTCAGAGCCTTTTTTTTCTTACTTCAACGCTTTTCCGCTTTTTTCTTGAAGCCTGAACGAAAGGAATGGCTATTGGGCCTCGGGAAGTCATGAGATCGGAGGTCGATGGTGGCCTCTCGGGTCCGGCCAATCCAATACCGAGCGAGTCACTTGATTGCGGCTGCAGACAATTTCCATGTCCGAAATTGGCCAAATTTGCGACTCGACGTCTGTTCGTTTTTCTTCTCTGCTGGATCGGAATCGTACAGTCGGCTGCGCATTCTTATCTCTATATAACTAGTCCAACGATCGCGCGAAGATACAAATTGGATCCAATTCTAATGGGTTGGTATTTTGCAAAAATTGACCCCGTTACTTTTTTGTATTCCATTAAATTTGATGGGATTCGAGTCCATTTGCGTTCTGTAGCGATTGGATAAGGAATTTGGTGAAATTTGACTCATGAATCTTTTTTTTTTAAATACTAGAATGGATTCTCATAGTTGCCGAATTGACACCCTCCGTTCTGGGATTTGCGGTGGCTTACTGGGGCGACAGAATACACAGAACTGCGTGGACAGGAGCTCTTGTTCTCTTGCAAAGCGCCTCTTTTCTCGTTCTCATCATTCCTCACTTTACCCATAGTACGAGGCTGATCGAGGAAATTGAGAACGTTACTCACGTGTCGATTTACGCTGGTTAGTAAAATAGTCGGGGGATCTGCATTAGTTTGGGGCCAAAAAAAACAAGCCCATTTTCGATACTTTCCTCCACTGAAAGAATTGCAATAACGAGCTCTGGATTTCACACACGATTGATAAATAGTCTAGCCAAGTTTGAGTTTTTCTTTATATTGAACAATATTTATTAACCATGAAGTTATTATTTGAACGAAGTACAACGTCACTTGATGATAGCGTTTTCTTTATAATTTCAAGCTGACGCAGACCCTTCAAGTTTTCTCCTTGTCCGTCCTTTTCCGGGGACCACGTTGACCCAGATTCTTATCGGTAGTGCGTTATCAGCAAGTTTATTGATCAATTTTTCTCATCCAGTGACCATAGTGCGAGCGTCAAGTGGCTTCATTCTCTCGCGATAAAAACATTAACGTTTGGATTTTTTTCCAGATGACAACCCGGAAAAATGTTCATCCGGATTGGCCAGACTGATCCTCGAGAATGACGAATTTTGCTACACAATGCTCGTTCTTCTAATCGGTGTTCAGATATTGACTGGAGTCGCTAACGTGGCTTATTACGCTCTGGGTATTTCTTATCTCGACGACAATACGAAAAAGAGAAACGTCGGTGCTCTCGTTGGAGTCATCATTGCCGTTAAAATAATTGGACTGCTAGCTGGATGCATTCTCGCATGGGGATGTCTCAAGCTCGATTCGAACGATCTGCAAATAGTCACGTCCTATCAGGAGCAAATAGGAGCTTGGTGGCTGGGATGGCCAATAATAGCCCTTTTTCTCCTGATTCCAGGAATTTTTGTATCCTGGTTACCGAGGAGACTTCCTTCGGAGGTATCCACAGATCCTTCGATAAAGATTAACCATAAAAGATACCATTAAAAAGGATGTTCAAATCGAAATACTGTTTGGCAGGTGGTGGAACAAGCCGCAGCCTCGATTCTCGATCTCGCAGGACGCACGAGTCCTGCGAGCATCGATGTATCGGAATCTCGAAGGGTCGGCGATACCGGCTACTGTTCCTCGCTTCTGCGTCTCTTCAGCAACAAAATTCTCGTTTGCAACGTTGTCGCTGCTGTTTTTGCCACCACAGCGTTGATAAACTTTGTGACTTACGAAAATATCATTCTGGAGTCGCGTTATCATATACCAAGACCAACTGGAATGTTATTGGGACTCGGTGATCCGTTTTGGTCGAGATTGATAGCAAGTTAGTTCAAACAAAATTATTCAATCTGAATGACCATAATTTCATCATTGAATAACAGATGATATTCGTTGAATGATAAATTCGGAAATTATCTTTCAGATACCCTGAAGCCAATAATCATCGGTCTGATCATCATTATATCGGGAATGATAATCTCAAAGGCTAGACCACGTGCAAGATCACTCACGATCTACAACGTTGTCGTTCTCGTTGTCGCAGCGACGATTATATTTTCCCTGGGTTTTGCGATCTGTGAAAAACCACCGATCGTTGGTGAAACGGGAGGATCGTGAGTCTGCCGAATGTCACCAAGAGAATTAGCGAAATATGGGTTATCAAATCTATATATTTTTATTCCACAGACTAGATTTGCTCAAGTATTGCAACAGGAACTGTCACTGTTCGAGAGACGCTGATTTTAGGCCGGTATGCGACACCGCAGGTACTCGCACATTTTACAGTCCCTGTCACGCTGGATGTAAGATCATCGAGAGCGTTGACAGTGTCAGGATCTACGGTGAATGCGATTGTATCGATGGTATCACGAGTCGAGCCAATGAAGGTCCATGTGGCTCGACTACCTGTCAAATCGGTTGGTTGGTCTTCGAGGTCAGTGCAATAATTATCGAATCAGCGATTCCATCCTACCGTTCCTCCCAGGCACTCATTCCATCGTTTCTATTAAAATCAAAGGTCGGAACGTTAGTCGCCTATTCATTGGCAGCCTCGAGTATCGTCGGTAGTCTCTTGATGACCCTTCGGTCCGTTTACATCCAGGACAAGGCACTGGCCATCAGTTTTTGGCTCACCTTCATCTCGCTCTTCGTCTACGTACCCGGCAAATTGGCTTATCAGAAAATCGCTGACGCAACCTGCAAATACTGGGGCAGAAGTTCCGTCTGTCATTTACACGAGTCCGACAGACTCGGCGATTACATGTCATATCTAACGTCGTTTCTTCTGACCATTGCCGCCGGGTTTTACATTGTACTCTGGTTCTTTTGCGGTAAATTACGATTGTACGGAAATCCGAAGTTGGAATCACCGCGTGACACGGAATTGCGAGAAGCACCGAGAAATCGGGTGACTCCACTGTTGGAGGAAAATACCGCTGCCTCGAACATTCCTGACGGTAAGTCTCCAGAAGGTACCTGATCAATGGTTCTGCAGGAGAATATTCCGCTGACCCTGTTTTGAGTCTCTTATTGACACCTTTTCTCTTTTCTTCGGGGGGTTTCGTTATCCAAGATGTAACCGTGAACAACGCCGAGCCAACTGTCGTGATCGAATCGTCAAGCCTCGATCATGGAGAGCAAAAAGTTGTCGAGGACAGTCATCAACGCTCGGGTCAGCTCAAATACGGACCCCTGGGACCGGGCGATCGTAGGACTGACGGGACGACGTCAAACCCGCGGGATAACGAGACTCTAGGATCGAAAGCTCGACTAGACGATACGGACGACGAACTCGACACGTCGAGCGACGAGGAGGGTGGCAAACGTAGGAAGAGAAAAATCTTAAATTCCAGTCCGCGTATCGCTTACAAACCTCTGGAGCTTGATTCGGATGTTGAGAGTGATTTGAGTAGCGTTGGTCCGCGATCGAGAAGACGCATTCCCAGTGGTGTCTTCGACGATCTCTCCCGGGAGAATCTCCCGAACGTATCATCACCAGCCCACAAGAGGCCCTTCCCGAATCCCGATGATTACGAGAATCCCGCGAGACGAATTGATCAGCCGACAGTCAAGAGCCTGGAGAATCTCCGTGGCAATGGAACACAGGGTGGTTTTTCGCGAACAAACAGTTTTGAGTTTGCCACTAGTCAACGAGCCGAAGGTGGACCCTCAAAGAGTCACGAGGGTGACTTCAATGAGGTTGGAATACCGGTTATGCAGCCCCTGCTGGAAGCTTCGTTGTTGACGTCTCACGGTGATTCGGGAGTTGGGAAAGATGGGCATCATGAGATTCGGGTATTGATGCCGAGGCATCAGAAAGCCGCGAGTCAAGAGCGGCTCGAGAAGATAAGGTCATTGCTGGACTCGGTGGGAGGGGACGAGAAACGACGAAATCGTTTGGGTAACGATGTCCTGAAGGAGGCTGAGGAACATCCGGATGTCCCACCGCCAATCTACGGACGACCACCATCGCGAGGACAAACGTCCTCGGGTTTCGGCAGTTTGCCCGATGTTGGAGACAACGTTGTGTCATTGGCGGCTGGAGGCTCCAGAGTCACGAGTAACCAAGTGTCGCGAACAAATTCACCGAAAAATGGGACCATCAAGGGTGGCCCACTCTCGACTGCCTTGTAGATTTAGCCTAGCCACAAAGCTTCGTCACAAAAGAAAAGAATAATTCGACGGCAGTATGGAAGAACGTGCTATCTCAAATTGTGCTAGAAGAACGTGCTATCGCAAATTGTGCTAGAAGAACGTGCTATCTCAAATTGTGAGAGAAGAAGGTGGTATCGCCAATTGATCACAATTAGAGATACCACCTTCTTCTCTCATAATTTGAGATAGCACGTTCTTCTAGCACAATTTGAGATAGCACGTTCTTCTAGCACAATTTGAGATAGCACGTTTTTCTAGCACAATTTGAGATTGACGTGCTATCGCAAATTGTGGTAGAAGAACGTGCTATCTCAATTTGAGATAGCACGTTTTTCTAGTACAATTTGAGATAGCACGTTCTTCTAGCACAATCTGAGATAGCACGTTCTTCCATACTGCCGTCGAATTGAACAAATCAACATTTTTGCTGTCAACGAGCATCATCAGAGTACAACATTTCCATACTAATTTTAGCGTAAGCAGGTACGTTTATGTGTATGTCTGTTTCTTTTTTTTTTGTATATTTATTCAAATAAATCTTATTTTATATATCTAGAAACACTTGTGCACTTTTTTTTTAAATCATCGATTCGTCCCGCTGTTGTTTATCTTGATTTATTGTTTGTCTAGCAAACGAGTCTTATCGTACATCTCGCTAATTCGATATTGCATTATGCATATGCATAGAGCTTCTATAAATATCTATAAGAATTTTCTTAAGGTACTTGAAAAGTCTTTATTCTTCACGCCGACACATTCTCTCTGTCTCTCTCTCTCTCTCTCTCTCTCTCTCTCTCTTCTTTCTTGGATCACACTGACTCCCTTCTTCTTCTTCTTCTCTTCCTTAGTTTAGCGTCATCTCTCAAATTCTTTTTGGAACTGACTTCGTCCCGGGACGAACATTAAAAACGATAAAGAAGGTCCGAGAAGATTGAACAAGAATGATTTTCACACTACGTAACGATGGTCTCGCCGGGCTCGTCGGCAATTTGCTCGAGCTCGATTTCCTCGTCGAATATCTTGACGTCCTTCACGTAGTACCAAACGCCTACGTCGCAGAGCGTGCCAATCGTTACGAAACCTTGAAGGTGCAATTAAAATGAAATTCGTCAATGAAGAGAGTCAATTGAGCTCGGGGCTGCCTTTTGGATTGACAATTGCAAATAAGGGCTGTTTTACGTATGAGTGATTGGGAAAAATCGATAAATTTACGACTCACTTGCTGCGGTGAAATTCAGGAGATACCTCAGTGCGACCCCATTGTAGAGCCAACAGTTTCCGGTTCCACTGCAAGTCTTACCCCACACGATGCAGGTATTATCTGGGAAGAAGGCAAAAATTCATGTTCGGCGGAAATTCATTTTCAATGACGACGTGTTCATGCTTAAATATATTTTATAATCACCGAGAATAAATCCGAAGAGTATGGGCGATGGTATGAAAGCGAAGAGACTCATGATCGTGAGACCAAAGCCCATTGCCACGGTCTTGTCCTTCTCGTCGACGCATCTGACCGATACGAGAAAATTCGACGCTCTGCCTGTCGCACCGCTGAACTTCAGAAGACAAACGACAGCGAGAAATACGTAAAATTTGTGCATACAATCGACGGGACACGAGCCAGGAATGGCGGTACCGAGATTAGGATCCGACGATCTAACGTTGTAGTCCGTGGTCGAGTCGAATGGAAAATCTGTGACGAGAGACGTCCAATTGTCACTGGCAACGTAAGCCAATGCTTGTGATCTCTGTGATCTTACGCAATTGCAATCGGTATAAATCTTGTTGCCGTGTTTGTCGACCTGCGGATTTTTGAAAATCGAGAAACATTGACAAGTTGGAAAGAAACGGCGGAATCATTGTTTACGCTCTTGATAAGCCTTGGGGATTGTCACAATTTTTTTTAACTTTTCTATTCCTAACGTTTTATCATGATCTCTTTTCTTCGTCGATAAACAAATGGCACGAGGTGAACGAACCTTTAGGCTGCTGCAACCAGCGTGACAAGCCGATATAAACGTTTGACCCTCTTCCGAGCAGACAGGATTGTAAGTGACGTAATCGCAGTGACACGGCTCGTTACAGGTGAGACGCGTTTTTAGGGCCCCGTCCGATTGTACCGCCATTTGATTGTCATTCGCCGAACAACCGAGAAAAGCGTAGGATATCATTCCCATGACCGATACAGCGCCAACCATTACGTTCCAAGCCGCTAGATATCGAGCTTTTGGCTTGTACTTCGATATCACCAGGCCCGAGAGAAGTATCCCGAATGCACTGAAAATAAGGCCCACCGTGCCGGTTATCAGAGACGAAACGGAAGCCGATTGCTTGTACTGCGTTTCGATGTATTTCGGCATGAAGATCCAGTATGGCATGTAACCCATGAAGTAGAAGACGGTCGCGAGATTATTGCACATCAGTGTCGTGTTGGTCAAGAGTCTCTTGAAGGTGCTCATCATGTCTCTGAATGACGCCGGCAACTCCGGCTCGTGGGTACCATTTTTCATGCTCGCTGCTGATTTATTTCGCTCCAGGGCTATCATTTTACGAGCTGCTGCACGCGGTAGCGTCTTCGGGAATAGGGCTATCACACTGGCGAATAGGAACAGCAAAATCGCCAGGATTATCCAGCCTAACCACCAAGCTCCGAGCCACCTGTTAGCGGAATAAAGCACTTGTCAAGGCGGTATTTCAATCTAGAATTTTGAAAAAAATGAAGCGCGGAAAATTTATAAAATCAACGAATCTTGCAACTTTTTTCAGATAGCTCTGAATTCTAATCTTTTAACAGGGATTCATGATTTGTTCTCGCTTTCTGTTTCAGAACGACATTTAGATGTCCGTCCGGTGACCCGATCCTGTGGTGAATCCAAGGTAATGACTTCTTTCATGATAAGCTAATTAAGGATGATTCAAAATTCGTAAAGCTAGTTCTCGCAATAATTTACTGAATTATAACTATTTTAGTGACACAGCAACTACGCTCGTCACGTCAGAGCGTAACTTTAAAGGAGTATTCTGGTCTAGAATTTTGGAAAAATATTTTTTTTTTTTGCATAATCTTAAAGTTTAGATCTTTAAGGATATATCCTGGAAAGTAAATTTTGTAATTCCTATAATTTACGGATTTATAACTATTTTCGTGAGACAGCAACTACGCTCGTCACGTCACAGCGTAACTTTAAGGGCGTATTCTGGTCTAGAATTTTGGAAAAGTCATTTTTTTTTTTGATATTCTTAAAGTTTAGATCCTTAAGAAGATATCCTCGAAAGAAAATGTAGAAATTCCAATATGTAATTTACGAAGTTAAAGCTATTTTAGTGACGCAGCAACTACACCCGTCACGTCGGACTAAATCGTACTATATATGGACGTTTTTCTCAAAACTACTTCTCTCAACACGGCTGACATGATATCTCAAGTTGTACTCAACCGATTAACTTTAAATTTTTCACCAATCTTCAATGTATAACTCTTTATCGTCCCTACCACAAAATTTTTTTTTTTTATGTCAAATTTTTTTTTTACTCTTGTAAAAAAATTAAAAACTATGCAAAAAAAGAGTCGAAAAACACCTTCTTTGTTCAAACAGTCGCGATTTTGTGAAATTTTTTTTTTCCATTTTCTCTGCGATAGCGGCTATAACGACATTCTTACTAATTAAGAATCTTTTTTTTTAAATTTTGAATCGGATGACCAGTCGGATGCAGTCTCATCAGCGAGCACACCTCTTTTTTTAGCCTCAACTTTACCGAGCTCATAACTTATTCAATTTTCATTTTTTTTCACGATTTTTTTTTGTATTTTATCAAAATATTAATAAATATGTTGTAAAAAAAGAGTGGTAACAATATTTTTTGTTTTTTTTGTCGAGCTCGACAAAATGCTTAAAATGTATGTCTCAAGACCAGAATGCCGTCTTAAAGTACACTGTACTATTTTGCTAGAAATTCGGTGTTTAAAATTTTTTCTACCATAAATAGAAACTCGTTGATCTAGATCTGCCCTTTATAACACCAATTTTTCTTTCAATATATCTATAAACCTGCATTCCTTAAATTTCGATAAACCATTAATTTACCTTCTGTAAGATCTAATTCAAAGGTTAGTTCGCAAGAATTAACTTTAAAGATAGTTCTTGCTAAGTAACTAAAAAGCTAGTTGGCAGAAATAATGTACAAGTTAATAAACAATAATCAAATTGAAAGTTAGTCTGTACGAAATGATTCGAGAGATATTAATTAATATTAATTAATATTAATTAATATTAACATTAATATTAATTAATTAATATTAATTAATTTTCGTACAAATTGACCGCATTGATCGGGCACGGCGCCTGACAGTATGCAACCGCGACTACTCGCGTGCGCATCTCGCTGCATCTTGGCAGGGTCCGTTTCTTAAAGAGAATCCTTATTTTAAATTTTGAATCGGTTGGCTAGAAGGGTTGCAATCTTGTCTGCCTCCATACCCCTTTTCTTAGCCCTAACTTTACCAGCTTATAACTTGTTTAATTTTATTTTTTTCACGAAATTTTTTTTGCTTAGTGTCAAAATATTTATCAAAATGTTGTAAAGAAACAAAGAATGGTAAAAATGTATTTTTTTTATCGAGCTCGACAAAGCGCGCAAAATGTATGTCTCCCGCCTTAAAAATGAGAAAACTAAGATTCTTTGGTACATTAGCGATTATTCATGTGTCAGTAGATAATAGCTAGGATAAAAAAAATACTTGCCTGGGATCCTGCATGTTTATCGTTGGTGTCAGTGTCGGACTGATGTAGAATTTGAGGGCGAACGAGGCGAGTCCGTAACCAATCGCCGGTCCCAGCATACGAAGAAAGTACGAGACACTAATGAGCATCGGTGTTTTTGATTTTTGTATATTGTCGTCCATGTACGAAGTCCCGAGGGTGTAATAGAGGGAACCACCGACGCCTGAGACCAATTGTGCTATGAAGAGCAATACCTGAGGAGCGAAATTGCCCTCCTCACCCTCGTTGCAATCTTTGCCGTGATTCTCAATGCCACGACAGAGAAACTTTCGTTGTTTGTCGAAGATTCTCGTGCTTGAATTTCCACTCATGTTTGTCGCCGGTGTCGAGCCGTATTCCCTCGTCAGGAGAAGCGCATCCTCGCCGGGTCCGTAGAGAAAATGTGGCAGCATCGTTAGACAGCAAAATAGCACAACCTGCGACGATCGTTTGGATAATTTTTTTTTTTTCGAAATATTGTTTTCATTCATATTCCCAAAATTTATTTTTATTCAAATATGTGATTCGATCGATTGATCCGATCGATCGATCGATTGGTTCGATCGTTGGTCCGAACGTTGATCACGTATTCCTTATCGAGCTACGATTTATTGGTTTTCTCGGGTCTGGGAAAAATACTGAGTTTAGTGTCTTAGTGAAATTTATCAAATTGCGTTATCTCTCTATCTTGTGTGTCTGTGTCGTGAGTCTTGATGTATTATTGTCCTCGTTAATCTCTATTTGAACGATCAAATGCATCGATAAGCGATTAACGCCCGAATGTTCAGTCGTGAGATCGATATTAATTTCGAACTTGAGCTCCAACTTTAATTCTAAGGGTCTGCGAAACCCAAGTCCCACCAGCTGAATTTTCCAAATTTTTCAATGAAAATTTTATGGTTCAGTACTTCCTGTACTTGAAGTACTGTACTTGAAAATTTCAAGTACTTTTCTGTACTTGAAGTACTTTTTTCAAGTACAAGTATCAAGTACTTTTGAATGTGTCTTGGTGATGGTTGCATGTGCAAAGCCTTTGAATATGGGTCATTCCATGTCAAATCGACCAATATTTGGAATCGACCCCTTTCAATTTCGATGAAATTTGGTCAGAAGTTTTCTTTTATCATAAAACAAAGTTCTAACAAAGGAAAAAAATTAAATTTTTTTTTCGAAAATTCAAAATTTCGCCATTTTTTCAAGTTTATTTTTTAAATATTTCGAATACTATTATAGTTACGAAAAAATCGTTTTGGGTTCGTCTTAAAGAGTATACTTGGGGCTACGAAAAAAAAATATATATTCCGAAATAAATTTTTGAAAAATTATGAAATTGGAGAATTTTGGTAAAACTTTTTTTTTACCTCTAAGTTAAGTGAAGTTGATCAATCATATAATTTTGACTGCTCAAAATTACAAAATTACATGATTGCTCAACTTAAAAAAATGCATTTTTCGGAAACAAAAAAAAACATATTTCTGAAAATTTCAGGATCTTTTCAAATCAGTACAAGGTATTATATTGAAAAAATTGAACAAAAAATTCGATGTTAATTGTGGATTTTCACGATTTAAAAAAATTCAAAATTCTCCGAGTTCATCATTTTTAAAAAATTTTTGTCGGAATATTTTTTTTTCCGTAGCCCCAAGTATACTTTTCAAGATGAAACAAACGATTCTTCATAACTATCATCATGACTTTCAGATAACTTTTGAAAAAAAAATGTAATTTTTTTTCCTTGGTAGAACTTGGTCTTATAATAAAACAAAAATTTTGACCAAATTTCATCGAAATTGAAAGTGGTCGATTCCAACTCTTGGTCGATTTGAGATGGAATGACCCAAGTACCAGAATTTACGAGACGTACCCGAAAACTTGAAAAGTACTTGAGATTGGTACTTGATTTTTTCAAGTACTTCAAGTACCACCGGTACTTGATACTTCAAGTACCTACGGTACTTTGTACTTGATACTTGAAGTACTCTCAAGTACTTTGCCCAACTCTGCTCAAAACATTAACGAATAACTTTGACGCCTCTATTCTCGAGATCTACGACCTTCTCTCTATATTTGCCTCATGAACATTATGACGCGAATCTTACGATGAATGAAGCTCTCTCTTTCCTCTTCTTCTTCTTCTTCTCTCGCTCTCTCGAGCTTAGAAGGAACTTTTGCGACCTAGCTTTAGCCGGAGGATAGACGTATACGTGGCACAGTCTACGCGACATTCAGTGAGCGTCGTTTATTTTGCCACTTCAATCACGAACTGCGAGAAGACATCGCGAGTAACTCCTATTACGTCGACTATCATTCGAACAGCTGTCTTCTCGCTCGCTAACTTCTTCTATTATTGGGTATCATCGTTGTCATTCGTAACATTAGACCTCACCGAAACTACGGGACTGAGTATTGGACCAAATTCGTCAGGAACTCGTCAACATTCCGCGGAAATTCTCTCGACGATCAAAAAATTAGGAACCATCGATTGCGATTGGCGGATCTCAATGCTCGATTAATCAATTGGGAAATAGACTCACGGAGTAAATTCCAACGGCTATCCATCTTGGTCTGTGGCCTCTTCCCGCGTAATAAGACAGAACGACCGAGACGAAAAGTTGCGATATGTCGTTGCCAACGGTGATGAGACCTGAAAAATCGTTGATTTCCCATAAATCTTCTCAGCGCGGTCATTCGACATCGAAAACTTGACCAAAACCGTCGATTTTCCAAAAAAAACATTGATAATTGTATTCAGGATTCATGATTTATTATAAAAATGTTAGAAGACTTCATGAAACATGATGATGACAAATTCGCAATTGATTCTTTGTGGAAATCATTTCCCACCACTTTTACGTCTGAATCTTCCCGTGAGAGAGGAAAACCTTCGCACTTACCGGTTGTTTTCGATGGTATCTTGAACCTCTTCTCGATCGTCGTGATCGTGCCATTGAAATACGCGTAACTAGCCGAAAATATGCAACCTAGCACGCCATAGAGAAAAACGTAGGCTTTTTTGTTGGCGAAGCGTTGTAAATTCGGTCCCTTGAAGCACCATATGCCGCACGATGTTTCGTCGGTGATCGGTAAACACTTGAAAACATCGTTGATGTCGCGTCCTGCGAGCGGCGTCGTCGGTGTCACCGGCGGCGTCGACGGTACTTTCAACAATTTAACGCTCTCAGGACCATTTTTCTCGTGATTAATCACATTGCTCGTCGAATTCTCCGTGTCCTTCATGATTCCGTTTTCAATTCGTTTATTCATACGCGCGGTTTGTCAAATCTTCGAAGGTCCACCAAATGATCGACCACCCCGCACTAGTCCTCCCTCTCTCGAATCACGAAAAGACACTCTCACGATTGGTCCTCACCATGAAAAGATCCTTCAATCGATGACGACCGTGTCGCTTAGATCGACAGAAGATCCCTTTTTCTTGACACTAGCGGCGTTCGATGCTGCCCGAAAGTTTCCCAGGATCTATCGCATTCACGACGACGATCCTTGACATTTTTCCTCGCTTCTCAGACGACACCGCGTGATTTGAAATTCATGACCTTCACCCTAACAACGAGGCCACCCCGACTCTGATGCGACAATCAGAGGCACAAAATCATAGCGCGGTCCGCCACAAATGGCTCGATCTGGTGGAAGACTTTTGGGCCTTTTTCCCCTCGATCGATCGGTGATCGACGGGGCACGCGCACCACTTGATCGAGAGGGCAACGCGCGAGGAAGCGCGGGATGTCCTCTCTCGCGGTCTCTCACTCCCGTTCAAGATTTGAAAGCTCAAGTGACCTCAGAGAGAACGAAGAGGAAGAAGAAGCGGATGATTGCGAATGTACAGAGACCCCTTGGGCCTCTTTCTCTTTCTCCCTCTCTCCCTCTACTTCTTTAACTCGTGCGGGGGCGCTTTTAATGTTGGCCCCAATGAATTAGCGCGTCCGCGAACGCTCGATATTCTTTCACAACTGAGGTTCACAGTCGCGTCTTTCAAGAGGAGTATTAAGATCGTGCGTGAATCTTTTGGGTACTGGATTCCCTCCTTTTTCTCCTTTGCCTCCCACTAACATCCCACCCTTGTCGTCCACGTGAAGAGAGCCCGAAGACGGTGTCTCTCATACGATGGCTTCTCGTCTGCTCGCCGTGTATTCGTGAATTACGAGCGAGAAAGGTAGATAAGACCGCGAGCAAGATGGATATCTCTCTATCCATATATCTGTGTATAAATAGATATATATAGATATGGGGCATTCCACGTCAAATCGACCACTTTTGACCCCGACCCCTTTCGATCGGGCTGTAACTTTTTTATCTTTTTCTACTCTATCAAAAACATTTTTCAGAATTTTTTCAAATTTTTTTACCAAACCGATGAAAAGTTATAATTTTTCAAAAAAATTGGTTTTTTATTTTTCAAATATCTATAAGTTTTTCAAAAATTGACTTATCGGGACGTTTGTTTTCAAAATTTTTATTTTTAAATGTAGTTTTCAGAAAAAAATTAGAAAAAAATTATTCAGACGGATCTTCAAGGTTTTTTTTTATTTTCGGAAAAAAACAAAAATTTCTCGATGATTGCCATTTTAAATATGTTTTCTTTTATTTTATAGAAAATTTGACATTTTCTGCAAATTGTCTGAAATTTTCAGAGTGCGGACTTTTTGTTTTCTATTTTTTTTTTTCATTTGAATTTTTGTTTTTAACTCAGTTTATTTCTCATAATACCACTCTGGGGATTTTCGAAGATGTTAAGAGAATTCCAAAGTTAGAAATAATAATAATAATAAATGAAATTCAAAGTGGTAATCATTTCCACCACAAATTAAACATCATTTAAAAAATTTTCAAAGCCTGTTATTTGTCCAAAAATGAACCTAATAACAATTTTTTTTCCTTTTCTTTGTTTTTAAATGTAATTTTAAAAGAAATATCTTAACAAGTTATTCAGATCTTCTATTTTTTTCTTACTTTTTTAAAAAACATGGAAATTTTTTCTATGATTACCACTTCAATATCATTTGTTATTTTTTTTCAAACCTTGAGGTTCTTTCAACATCCTCAAAAATCCCCAAAGTGGTATTATGAGAAATAAGCTGAGTTGCAAAAAAAAATTTTTTTTCAATTGAAAAAAAAAAAAAAGAAAACAAAAAGTCCGCACTCTAAAAATTTCAGAGAATATGCAGAAAATGTCAAAGTTTCTATTTAAAAATAACAAAAAGAATTAAAAACGGCAATCATCGAGACATTTTCGTTTTTTTTCCGAAAATTAAAAAAAAAAACGTTGATGATCGGTTTGAATTTTTTTTATATATTTGTTTCTGAAAACTACATTTAAAAACAAAAAATTTGGAAAAATTCTGGAAAAATTTGGAAAAATTCTGAAAAATGTTTTTGATAGAGTAGAAGAAGGTAAAAAAGTTTCAGCCAAATCGAAAGGGGTCGAGGTGAAAATTGGTCGATTTGACATGGAATGACCAATATATATGAGAGATACACGGGCTTGAAAAGCAGCAAGAGACACACGCACGCACGAGCAATGACTTGGTTCATTTTGCGTCAGTGCGCAATGAGAATCCGTCCTAGATGGTGTTGAGTATATATCTCATCGAGTTTTTTCGTATACGTATATAGATATTTACGGACCTACACACTCGCGAATCCACCTCACGTCCTCCTCCTAACGAGAATCGAGCTCTCGTGTGCCCTCGTCGACGTCGTTGATTATCTTCCTGTCCTCTTCACAATTTCTTCCTCCCTCTCTCTCTTTTTCTTTGCCCTCCCTCCCCCACACTCCTTCACCTATCTTCCGAGCTTCTACATCTGAAAAAAACACCGCCGTCCAAAGAAACATATTTTTCTAGCAATCCCCGAATCGATGTCATAAATCATCACCTGTAAATTCTCATTTTGAGAGTTGTGAAAGAAGTAGGTCATGAGTCTCTTCTATATTGATTATTATTGTGTTTTTTTTTGTAAACAATCGGAGAGAAATTTTTAGGCATAAAAGTGATGGCGAAAAAAGGGTGAATTTATTATTCACTGGCTCCGTGTGGATTGTCTCAAGCCCCAACATTTTCTGCACAGATTCAAGCCCCAAAATCAGGCTCATTTTATCAAGTATACATTCACCTTATTTTCATAGCCATTTTTGTTGAAAAATCTGAAAAATTAACAAAGATACAGATATTATCTTAACGACAAAAAAAAATGTCCTTTCCACTGTCCCGTTGATATTTTGGTGAAGGATTACGTGAAAATAAAAATTAAAAAACATCAATATCTATACAAATGTAGCTATCGTTATGCGCACCCGTTTTTTCTTTAATCATTCAAAAGATAACAGTGAATTGATTTTTTTTCATTTTGTAGGCTCTTTTTTATTCAAAAAGATTTTACGAATAGTAATTATCAAAATTTTCGAAATTGGCGACGTACATTTAGAGAAAAACTCGTTCAAAGTTTTCGACCTGCTCTCACTAAAGTGACTGTGACTCAGTCAATTCTCAACATTTCAACCTTAAGTTTTACCTACATGTTTTCGAAAATATATATACTTTGAAGAAAAACAAAATCCCTGCAACTTATATTCATACTCCAGTCTAATTAATTTCTTTTGCGAGTCGATTCAATCTTCTATTTTGACAGAGAAGCAAAATATTGGAGAACATTTTCCATTTTTTTGGCGTGACATCTCACCCGAGACGTATATCTGATGCTATAATTTGGTCACCTTATTTTTCAAACTTGTAATCTGGATTGGCTCATTGGTTTCGTTGGCTGGAACTGGCTCGGCCGATCTTAAAGACAAGCGCGTTTGCGTTACTTTCATGTACACGAGAATGAGAAGGCACAGACGAAGGAGGGAAGAGGCAAAGGAAGAAACATTTGAATCGCAAGCTCGCCGCGGTAAACGCGCGTCCTAGAGAGCTTCATAGGCTTAGACCGCGGCGAGAACTCAAGCCTAGATACGGACACGCATGTAAGGCGCATAAGGCTCTATGCTCTATCCACCACATTGTGAGCCCATTATGATTTAATAGAGAGGCCCACGAGAGCGCGACGGTAACGGGGATCCGGAGAGCGGGAGGTCGAAATATAAGGTGGATAAGACGCTGGCGCACGTACCCGCCCGCGCGATTTCTCTCTCGGACATACTAAACTCTTCCGTGCCCCACTGTAAAAACGTACGCGTGGTACGTAAACTTTGGACATATATACACTAGGGTGAATCGAAAAAATTAAAAACCGTTGGGTACCCTCAAAAATCAAAGATATCGTTGAATAAAAGGTCTCCGTGCAACGGTTCGATTTTTTGACAATATGTAGAGGGCGCGCGGGACGTTCAAAAACGCAATTTTTAGCGACGGAAACAGATCGGTCAAAAAGTTCTGATTTTTTTATATAAGGTGCCCACATATGTACTCTTTCAAACCCATATTTATTGGACATTAACAAATGGTTCATATCTTCGAAAAAAAAACTGTGAAAATCAATATTTTCACTATTTTTCAATTAATGATATTGATTTTTGTTTTCTAAAACGTTTTTGTACGAACTTGGTATCAGTATTGCTTACAATGCGAAAATTGCCAAAGAATACATGTTTAAAAAAAATATATATATATGCAAATTAAAAAAAAAAAAAGATTTATTTTTTGATAGAGTGAATGTAACGCTAAAAATGGCATTTTTGAACGTCCCGCGTGCCTTCTAAATATTGTCAAAAATCGAACCGTTGCACGGAGACCTTTATTCCAACGATATCTTTGATTTTTTAGGGTAGCCAAAAGTTTTTAATTTTTTCGATGCACCCTAATATACACTACCGACGAAAAGTTTCCGGACAAAACTTCAAAAAAGGTCTGGAACGTTTTTTATGCCATCTCGCCGGAAGTCATCGTAAACTAATTTAACAAACGGCATTTTAAAGGGGAAGAATTCGGTTTCCAGTTTTTTAAATTATTTTTACAATTTGTTTTTATATTTGGACTCTATTTGAAAAACAACTGTTTTTCGCCTTTTTCCCCTCTCTTCAAATGCACCCATCTTCTAGAGGAATTTTTTAAAATACACTTTTACGATTGGATTCATAAATGGGAGAGTTTGAGCTTCAATTTCCTTTTTTTTTTAACGTTGAGCGATTATTTTTTTCCAAAGTTATTATGTTTTTTATGAAAAAAGAGGAAATTCGAAAAATCCGGTATAACACGAAAACAAAGAGGATTCATGAAAAACTTCAGGATAGCAAAAAAGTTACCTCTGTTTTCGTTGAGTTCAGAGGAATTTTTTCAGATTTTTTTTCTAAAATTTTTTTAGGAAAAAAAATCTGAAAATTGGAGAAAAAAATTTGGGAAAAAATGTGACAAAAAATGCCAAGATGTTGAAAATGGTAAAATAAAGTAATTTCCCCTCTTGAAATGTTATCAATAATCCCATAATTCTTAAGTTGAATCATCTGTGGTCCGACCCAGAAATTGAGAAAAAAAAATTTTGAAAATAATCTGAAAAAAACACAACTTTTTGCTATTCTGAAGTTTTTCATGAATCCTCTTTGTTTTCGTGCTGTACGGGATTTCTTCACAAAAAAAAGAATAACGTTGGAAAAAAAATCGCTCAAAGTTAAAAAAAAAAGGAAATTGAAGCTCAAACGTTTCCCTTTATGAATTCAATCGTAAAGATGCATAAAAAACAAAATTCTCTAGAAGATGTGTGCACCTGAAGAGAGCGAAAAAAGGCGAAAAACTGTTGTTTTCAAAATAGAGTCCAAATCTAAAAACAAATTGTAAAAATAATTTAAAAAACGGGAATTGAAGCCAAATTCGTCCCTTTCAAAATGCCATTTGTTGACTTCCGGCGAAATGGCATCAAAAAACGTCCTCAGTAGGCCTTAAAAGCTGATATTATTGTCAAAAGATGCACTATCCCGGAAAAGCTTTGAAATCCAAAGTTCCCAAAATCCAAAATCCTGGTTCTTCGTCACTCTTCGATCCTCTTCTATGAAAAAATTCCAGAAAATTGTAACTTTTGTAAAAATTTATCATTAGCACGATTTTTCCATTTGCCTCGACTGAATAAATTTGATAGAACGTGATTAGTACTCTCCGTTTATTTATGAGCATGACTTGCAGGAAAATTCAAATTTACACATTAAGATGCTCGTGGCTGTCTTCTTTTTGTTTCTGCCATGCCGCAGAGATCTTTCGACTTCTCGTCGACTTGATTGTCAACTCTAATGCGAGATGTAAAACAAACCGCAATTCCATGTGTTTCTCTCTCCCTCGCTCCTTCTTTCTGATAAGAGTCGCAAATTCACGCAAACAGGCAAAACGTCTGATTTGACGATAGAAACAAAAAGGAAAGCGTGAATTCGACGGAACAAAATTTGATCGATGGGAATCAACGAATGATCTATAATAAATAATCTATAATAATAATAATAATAATAATAATAATAATAATAATAATAATAATAACAATCTATAATAATCTGATCTATAATCAAATAATCTAATGAGATCTCTATCTTCGAATAGTGAAATAAATTTTCACTTCGATTAATTGAGACTATTAAATCGCAAAAATATCTATGGAAAAGTTCAGTTTTTTTCCCAATTCAATATTACCTTTATCAAATCAATGTAATGTTTATATATCAATCGCCGCGATAGCAGACGCAGATTTACTCGATTTTTCGACGTCTTTCACTCATTTTTACTTGATGTCGAAATGTCTCTGTGATAACACGCGTGAGAGTCCACCAGATAAGATTTTCATGATTATTATAGGCTTTATTTTCATCGAACGAAATTTTCGTGTGATAATCTTTCACAATCAGCCTCAAATCACTACGAATCTTATAGATCAACAATACATACAAATGGGAAATATTTTGGTAAATTAGATCTTTTTTTCTGAAAAATATTACTTTTGATATGTGCATAGATAACAACTTGGAGCTGTAATGTTTCTTTTTTTTCGGGCCTCATCGCTCTTGCGTTAGATTTATGGAGAACAATCTCGGATTCAATGTGTGATATGAATTACACGGCCTCTGTGAGATTCCGTACGATTCCGTTTGAAACGATTAAATACGTGGCGCCAAATGTTGGGAAGGGGGAAAAATAAATATTGCTCGGAGACGGAAAAAAAAAGATTTTTATGATGATTTATTGGACATTAAGATCGCTCGATTGATTGTACGGCGTGACGCCCTTACCGGTGACAATATTTGCGCAATCTTGATGAGAACACGCGCGAGAAAACTCGACGTGTTTATGATACACCTGACAGAAGAGATTCGCGACTTACGATCGTCATTTTTGAAATTAAAAAAAAAAAAAAATTAAAATTGAAATGTGGAAAAACTACCGCGACCCATTGGGAGGATCTAGAAAGATGAATTTCATTTTATTTTAAAAGCTTTTATTTAGTTTCACCTGTCCTTAAAAGCTTTTTATTATTCAGTTTCACCTGTGTCTGTCTGTAATTAAATCTTGCAAGTTAAATTTGACCCACTTCCCGGTTTCCGATTGAGTTAAAATTTGTCATGCATGTGTAAATCGGATGACTATGCAATATTGTTTTGCAACAAAAAATGTTTTGCATAATTTTTTGCAAAAAAAATGTTTCGCAAAATTGTGTGCAAAAAAATTGTTTTGCTAAATTTTGTTTACAAAAAGGTTTTAAGCAATTGATTTACAACATTTCTCTCCAAAAATTTGGCGCAACAGTCTTTTTCCAAAAAAAAATCTGAAAACATTTTTTTGCATAAATTTTGCAGAAAAATGTTGCAAAATAATTTTTGTGCAAAAAACTTTGCGGAACATTTTTTTTGCAAAAAATTATGCGAAACTAGATATAAATTACGAAACTAGTTATTTAACATCATAAATACTAAAAAGTAAAAAATAAACAAACGGAAAAAAAAAATTTCAAACAAGCTTTTATTAGTTGTTAATAAAAGATAAATAAAAAGTTAAAAATAAAGCTATTCCAATTGAAAACTTATTTCCAATCGGAATAGCTTTATTTTCTACTTTTCAGTTATTTTTTATTAACAATTAATAAAAGCTTGTTTGTAAAAAAATTTTTTTTTACGTTTGTTTTTGCTTCCTCATAGAGGAAGCTTTTTTATTCTATTTTTATTCAATCTTTTTATCAGGTCCATAAAAATGTTACCCGTGAAATTATTTTTTTAAAAATATACTTTGATATTTATCTCTGGTAAAAGTATCAATTCTATCGCCATGTTTTGTGATATCAAAGAAACCTCAAATTGTGACTAAATAATGTCGTGACAAATTTTGTTCTAACGAAAATTATGTTTAATCAAGAAATTTCTAATGAAACCAATCATTTATCTCGCACATGCGTCGATGAAACCGAAGAACACATTGAATATACCTGAATCTTTGTATGAAACATCGAAATGATAAATTTATAAATGGAATATCGATCTCTTGATCGGGAGATCTTGCGATTAGGGCAAACGTCCGCAGCATTTTTTATCGCACAGTGTCGCTTTTTGTCTTGGAAATTTTGCAAGGTGACGAATCGACAAATAACACAGATAGGAGGAGATGCGAAACATCGGAATTTTCAATAAAATAAGAGACATCAATTGTGCAATCACACTCTAAAGATCTGGAATCGCTTTTTTCGAAATTCAAATCAATATCAGGAATCAAAGACTCTCAGAGACTATTGAATTCAATTTAAAAAAAGTGAATTTATGAAAACCTGTAGGCCGAAAAGACTCCGGAAAATTACTTGAAACTTCAAAAAAGGTCAACTTCAAAGGTCAAAAAAGGAAACTTCAAATCGCTCAAAGTTTTTAAAGAAAGGAAATTGAAGCTCAAACTTTCCCCTTTATGAATCCAAACGTAAAATTGTATTTTTGAAAAATCCTCTAGAAGATAAGTGCACCTGAGGAGAGGGGGAAATGGTGAAAAACAGCTGTTTCCAAAATAGAGTCCAAATCTAAAAACAATTTGTAAAAACAATGAAAAAATCAGGAATCGAAACTGAATTCTTCCCCTTTAAAATGCTGCTTGTTAAATTAGTTTACGTTGACTATCTGCGAAACACGGCATAAAAAAACGTTCTAGACCTTTTTTGAAGTTTTCCCCGGAAACTTTTCACCGGTAGTGATTCAAAAAAATTCATAAGAAGGAAAACGAAAAGTAGTCATGGGGTCTTTTTGACCCCGTGTGACCACGGAAGATTAACATCATTCCGATCATGATTAAATTTTCTCAAGCTTTCAGATGTAGTTTTTGTCCCTCAGTTCCTTTTTCTGGGATTCTCCACCAGAATATCCCGTTTAAATGTCCACGATATTCTTGCTAAAATCCATCCTCGCGAATCTTTGCACGTGCCATGAGAAATTCGTTCGTGCACGCATAAACACACGCACACGATTGGAAGTAGGAAAAAATTGAACGGTATTGCTGGTTCAACCCACTCTCTCGTGTGTACGGGAGAGAGAGAGAGAGAGAGAGAGAGAGAGAGAAGAAGCACGATAGCTTTAAATTGCGACATTCAGTGAACGTCGACAAGGCCGGACGAGCGAGATTATCATCGTCGTGAACATTATTATGCGAATGCTGTCTCCCGTTCTATAATAATCGGTTTTCTAGGCAAAGAAACGCAAAAGATTCGCATTCGCGGATAGAAAAGTCGAGCTTTTCCATCTTTCGCCTTCCCAACGTCGATTCTCCGCAATTTTCCCATCAGCTGATCGATCATTATCGATCGCATCCTCTCTCCCATTGATCCGGAGGGTCTTGGTCCTCGTTCCAACTTCTTTGAGACTCGAATCTTTCGCGATTCAGCGAATGCTCTATCAGGACTGTACCGAGTCTTATTGTTAGAAGACGCTGATGAGCTCTGTATGAAAGATGGGTCAGGGTCATGCACAAATGTGCTCGCGGTACACACAACGACAAAACAAACGCATCATCGGTGATGTCTTCGAATCGTTCTTCGTACCGGTGCAAAGTATGATCCATTTTTTTTTATCGACGATTTAATCTTCCACCCCCACAAACAAAGTCCTCGCACGTACGAGACGATTAAAAAGAACGAACGGGTCGTACGATGCAATTTCTAAATTTCGATGATTGCATCTTCTTTGGATGAACGTGAACGTCTGAACGGATTCGAAAAGAATTTCTGTCCGATAATGTTATCGAAGTTCAGGACGGACTTGAAAAAATAAGAGACCTCCTTTTTTTTCTCTCGAGGTTTATATAAAGACACTGGGGCTCATAATCCTCGGTAATTCCACGTGGCCTCGATGGCTCTTCTTGCTTGGGATAGAGAAAACTCGATCGATATGGAAAAAGCTCGAGAGGACGGAGTGGGGGTCATTTTGCTTGACGCCAGTGTGGGCGAGGGTTAGACAGAGAGAGAGAGAGACAGAGAGAGCTTCGAGTAGAAAAGCGAAGAGCTTCTTTGCTTTGCCAGAGCCCGCGCGCTTGGAAAGCCGAATTCATTAGTCGGGAGATCTACGAGGCTTAAAAATTAAAAGGCTCTCAAACAAAAACTCTCGAGCCTGTGTTCGTACCTTTTTTCCGTCTTTCTCTCTCTCTCTATCTCTCTCTCTCTCTCTATCCCTCTCTCTCTCATCATTACAATATAGACTTTTCCATTTATCATTTTTATCATCATGGGATTTTTTTTCTAGTCTGTTTGTGAAAAAATCGTCGCTCCCATTGCTCGGCGACTTAAGGGGTGAGAGGCAGTCAGAGTCGTGAAAAAAACAAGCATTTTCAATAATTTGTTTTTATAGTAATTAAGTTTGTTCTACAAAAGTGGTTACACAGACTTTTTGTGTTATATTTCAACTTGACTTGTACAAATGTTCAAAGAAAAATATTGATTATTTATAAAAATATTGCCATCTTTGTCCCCCTTCGGCATGTAGTGCTTTGCGGTGACCATTATAAAATTTTACTGGATCATCTGAAATCAACCCAAAAAAAATCATTAGTCTAATAATCTAGTCCTTAATCCAAGCTTTTTTTTCAATAATTAACAAAATGGCGGCTTCCAACAGATAACTTTCGATTTTCGACCAAAAACGAAAATCGAAAGATAGCCGCCATTTTGTTAATTTTTGAAAGAAAGCATCGATTAAGGACTAGATTTATTATTAAAGGAATGATTTTTTTTTGTTTTTTTATTTCAGATGATCCAGTAAAATGGTATGATGGTCACTGCAAAGCACTACATGCCGAAGGGGGTCTGATAAAGAACGCGATATTTTTATAAACAATCAATATTTTTCTTTGAAAATTTGTACAAGTGAAGTTGAAATATAACATAAAAAGTCTGTGTAACCACTTTTGCAAAACGAACTTAATTACTATTTTTAAAAAATTATTGAAAATGCTCGTTTTTTCACGCCGCTGACTGCAATCCCTTTAATCCCGTCTTTTCCCTACCAATTCTCGATTCTTGCGCCATTTTTCTCGTTATCCCAACGCGTTATCTCCGTAGACCATCAATGGAATATCACGAGACAACTTTTGACGACTATTTTTGTGAGTGCAATAAATCTCGTCGCCTTTCTCATCATCTTGTGTTTTAACGATTTTAATTTAATTTTAAGATTTTAAAAAGAGACAAAAGAAACATAATATTTGTCCGCAGCTTACAAACAAGGCCATTCTATTGGTAAACAATCTTGTTCTTTTATTTACAAACTTTGTCGATAATTTTTATCGCATCAACGTCTCGATCCAAATACCGACGATCGCTCTGCGATAATGCCGGCTCCTTTTTGATAATCAGTCTACCGCAATTTTTCATTTTACTCTCACATTTTACGCTTCTCTCTTTACCTGTCTCTCTCATCTCCGTTAAGTCAGCGGAAAAAATTCTCCAAACGAATTGACGGAGGTGAGAGAGAGTCTCACTGTCTCTCTCCATGCTTCCTCTATCTCGTACAGTGAATTTATATACTTTTGTGCGAATATAATTCTCAGGACACGGAGAAATCCAGCCTCTCCCGCCGAAAAGACGAAATATGCGGATCAATGATTCGTGGTCCCGTCGGTTCCGGATGATCTATCGATCCTTCGTGATATTCCGTTTGTCTCGATTTGACGATTCTCCGCAATCACTTCTCTGACGAACTCGGTACGTTTGTCGTCCTTAAGACCATAGAGATCGAGATCGCGAACGAGATAGCACAGAAGAGCGTCGAGAATCGCCGAACACAGAATAAAGACTGAAATTGACAATTGGAAAATAATAACGATGATAACAAAAAAATGTTAAGAATAATAATGATAATCGTATTCGTACAAAGCATTCTCCAACAATCCACCTATTTTGCCTCTGTTTTTCCCCGTAAAAGGGTTTAACCGGATAAGAATGGTGAATCAGTCCCGAGCGCATTTTTTGTCGCCGATTTTTCCCAAAGTTCCTAACATGAAAAAACAATTTTGTACAAAATTAGAGCTTTCTATATAGATGCCGAGGGGTCTTCTTGCTAAAAAAAATGTTTTTTTCGATTTTTGCAATTTTTAAATCTTAATAAATCTTACAAAATTCTAAGAAATCGGAAACATGTCAATGTTAATGCAATCATTTTTTTCTTTTTTTTTAAATGCTAAACTATTTTTAATCATCGAATCCTTTCAAAACATTATTTTGCAGCGAAGATATTTTTCTACTATTATGACAAAAATTTACATGATTTTACTCTTTATTCCCTACACTAAAAAAAAAGTCCCAAAATTTGACCTGCAACACATTGAAAAAAAAAACGACAAAATTTTGCATTTTTCATTGAAAATCCATATATCAATCATTCTTTCGGTGTAATAAATGGGTGCTCATAATTGAAAAATAGGAAGCAGTATTCTTTGGTGTTGAAGAGATCAATGCTATGATCAACAGGGTTAGCGATGAAGATGAATAGGTTGCAATATAGATAGTAAGGGTGAATAAACTAAAATTAGCAATAAAATCGTATTGTTTACATCTATTTGTTATGTCTCAGAACTACTCCAGCCATGATCAGCCATTCATTAAGCCCAAAGAATGAGTTATGTATTGATTTCCAATGAAAAATAAGAATTTTTATCGTTGTTTTTTTCAACGTGTTGGAGGTCGAATTTTGAGACTTTTTTTTAAATGTAGGGAATGAAGAGTAATATCATGTGAATTTTTGTCGTGATAAAAGAAAAAAAATTCTTCGCTACAAAATAACGTTTTTAAAGGAAGATTCGATGATCAAAAATAGAGTTTAGTATTAAAAAAAAAGAAAAAAATGTTCCCATTAACATTTATATGTTTCTGATTTTTCAGAATTTTTTAGAATTTTTTGGGCGCATCTTTGTATTTAAAAACTGCAAAAATCGAAAAAAACTTTTTTTTTGCAAGAAGATCCCTCAACATCGATGTAGAAAGCTGTAATTTTGGACAAAATTGATTTTTTAGTTTAGAAAGTATGGAAAAAATTGACGCCACAAAATTCGCTGCGGGCCGATTCACCAAAATCTTATCCGGCTAAACCCTTTCTCCAAAGTTTCGCTGTGCTGCTTGAACATTGTGCCTTCTAATTTGGCTGGATTCATGGAGAATGCTGTGAGCTTCGATTTGAATTAAGGCGGTGAACTCAGCGTCAAAACGGCGATTTTTAATAATAATTTATAATTCTTGTGAAATGCCTACAAATATGATGTATCGTCCACCTTTTGAGGTACCAAATGAGCAATGTTTTGGGTCTAGTTAGAACTCTTAAGGTGCACCGATTTCCCGAAAAACCTAGTTTTGAGTTTTTACACTCCGCGTGTGATTCAGAATAAACCGTTCGACGCATTTTACCCTACGACGTCTCATTTTCTTCGTGACACTTTTCCCCACAAGATAAACGCGGCATATTTTTTTTAACCCTTTATTTCAGAGTTGCAGGCCTGTTTTGAAATTATCAGCCTATTTTGAACTTTCCAGGCAATGTCCTGGGTCACAATTTGGACTTCAATCAAAATGTGCTGCGTTCATCCCGTGGGAAAAAAGCGTTACGCAGAAAAATGAGACGTTGTAGAACAAAATCCGTCCAGCGGTTCTTTCTCAAGCACGCGCAAAGTGTAAAAACTCAAAACTAGGTTTTTCAGGAAACCGGTGCACCTTAATTCCAACTAGTCCCAAAAATTGTTCATTTGGTACCTCAAATGGTGAACGATACATCATATTTGTAGGCATTTTACAATAGTTATAAATTATTACTGGAAATTGTCGTTTTGACGCCGACTCGATCCCCTTAAATGAACCTTACCTGCGGCAACGTAATTAACGAGATAACGGAATTTCGTTTTGTCGTAGTACCAACAATTGCCACGCTCGCCGCAAGAATAGTCCCATATTAAGCACGTTGAGTCAATGAGAGCTCCGAATAATATTGGTCCCGGTATGAGCGCGAATAACGACAAGAACGTTAGTGTAACGCCCTGGGCAAAGCTCTTGTCCCTCTTGTCGACGCAACGATAATTCACGAGGATATTGCCGATCTTTCCGGACGACGTGATCACGTGAATGATCGTGTTCAGCACGGAAAAGATTATGTAGGCCCTCGCACAATCGACCGGACACGGTCCGGCTTTCACAAAATCCGTATCTTCGGTCGATCCAAGATTTTTCATTATCTCGTCGTCATCGTCGAATTGCGAATTCGTTCCTGCAACGCAGCTGCAATTGCCGTAATCCTTGCTGTCGATTATTATCGTACAACCCGCATGACAGGCCGAATAATACGTCGTCGAAGATGCTACGTGACAAACAGGCGCGTACTTGACACCCTCGCAGGAACATTCACTGTTGCACGAAGTCGTGAAGTTCACACTGATAATTTATCAGAAATCGTGGATATTAGAGAATCGCCCTTGTCTTCTTTTCCCCATTGATTTTGAGCATGTCTACCAATTTTCGTTTTTTCAGGGATTCGGAAATTAAAGAAACCTATTTCTTTATCTAATAGACGTTATAAATTTTCCTAGATCCAATATATTTTTTATCTAATAGATCTAATAAAAAAAAATGCACTACAGCTAAAAAGTTTGGAAATACTCGCCCCGATTCCGCGCTTCACAAACAGTTTCACTGCTCCTTTGAAAATAAAGATATTTGTAATCAGCAAGCGGCGTTTGAAAGGGGACATAGTCAGCTTCATTTCTCTATTTCCAAAAAAAAATGTAGATTTTTTTTTAACTCCGTAGGTCCTTTGAAACATGGTCGTTCTTCGGCTTTTTTTGGCGTTGAACTTTTGACGCATGACCCATGAGATTTTTTTAAAACTAAGAACTTGTGGGACGGAGTATAAGCTTCAATTTCGTTTTTTAAAGAGTTTCGTACGATTTTTTTCGAAAAAATATTCACATTTTCGCAAAATACGATCATATTTATAAAATGAAGCGTAACTCCAAAACTGCTGGATTTTCGTAAAATCACTAAGATGGTAAAAAGTTGCATACAATTATTCTGTATTTAATGACATTTTTCCCAGAATTTTTTTTCAGATTTTTTTTCAAAATTTGTTCCTGTTATCGAGATATTTTTTATCTTAAACAATCGGGTCTCTCATCTCATCGACACGGGTTTTTCGATAAAAGATCCGCGTAGATGAGCTTTCTCAATCAAAAAGCCGTGTAGATGAGGTAAAAGTCCTGATTGTTTAAGATAAAGAATATCTCGTTGACAGGAAAAATTTTCGAAAAAAAAATGTTGAAAAAAATTCTGAAAAAATTTCATTAAATCCAAAATGATGGTATGCAACTTTTTACCCTCTTAGTAATTTCAGGAAAAACCCAGTAGTTTTAGAGTTAGGCTACATTTTATAAATATGGTCGTTTTTCGCGAAAAAATTGCATATTTTTGCGAAAAAATATCGTACGAAAATTTAAAAAAAAACGAAATTGAAGCTTATGCTCCGCTCCACAAGTTTTTCATGGAAAAAACAGTTAGAAACATTTTATGCGTCATGTGCCAAAATTTCAATGCCAAAAAAAGCCAAAAAACGACCATTCTTCAAAGGGCGTACTGGGTTAAAAAAATATATATATCGTGGAAGAAGTGAAATGAAACTGAATACGTCCCGTTTGAAATGCCGCTTGTTAAAAAGAAATATCTTTATTATTGAAATAGCAGTGAAATTGTTTATCGATAATTGTAAAACTGGAAAACCCTTCACAAGGTTTTTAAAAATTTTAATACAAAATTTTGAAATTGAAATAAATTCACAATTCCGTCAAATTTATAATTGTACTGAATAGAGAATTTTAATAATCCAGAATAATCGAGCAATCATGAGTCGTTCGTAGTTGTCTTGTAAAAATGATTCAATCCTTCTAATGATAACATTTTTTTTTAATCGTTACCTGTTGGACTCGACGTCGATGCCCTCAATTCGTGGTCCATCGCATCCCACGAATGTGAACGAAACAACGACCGTGAAATAACAAATAGCGACGAATACGTTCCACGATAAGAGTTTCGATGCTGCGGGCTTGAATTTGCTTATCAAAAAGCCCGATATTAAAAAACCTAATACGGTTCCGATCAAGGAAACTGTGCCTGGAATAAAAATAATCAAATTGTCATCAATACTGATAGTAAATTTCCTAAATTTTCAAACTCATGGCAAGGATAGACAAAAGAAAATTTCAAAAAAACCATCGTCAATCCTTGTAGAGCATCAATTCAAGTTTTCGAAACCTCCCTCCTAATTTCTGTTGCTGAGATATCAATGATCAAACACAAAAGGATCTTTTTTCATTAAAAGTCTGATATCTCAGCGAAAAATGGTCAGCATGCAATGATTTAGGTGTAAAAAATTCTTTTTTTAGACCTCGATACGACCATTTTTCACTGAGATACATTTTTAAAAACCACTAAAAATTTAGGAATTTTTTTTTATCCCTTAATTTTTTCCAGTAGTGTAGTCCCATCGTAATTCACCTAAATAGAAAAAGTTATGATTTTTACCAGTTACGGCGATGCCACTTGCATTGGGAATGGAGAATTGTACCTCCAAATACTTGGTCAGGTACGTGAGATACGGTATCACACCTAAAATTGAGCATGTACCACCGAGACCGTTGCACAGAATGATCTTGTTCGACAATACTCTCTTGAGAGTCGCCGGAAATTCTTTCAGTGTCGGCTTGTATTGCTCCTCGATTGAACCTAATTTCGGCACTTCCGTCATCGTTCCTCTCCTTATCGACGAGTGAAAATTTATATTCAACTTCAGCGGCTCCTCGCCCAGTTCCTGCTAAGTTTTCCAAAGTTCATCGATCAATCGAGTGAGCAATGGATCGATCGAATTATGGGCTATTCTACAATGACCTTGTCATGCCGATTTTATATACGAAGGTATACTTGTACCCTTTTTTCGTCCTTCGGCACGGATTGATGTAATTCCCTGGGGAACATGGCGATGAGACAAGTGAATACGGCCAATAGTGTACCGAGGATGATCCATCCGAGCCACCAAGCTCCCAACCATCGTGGATCATCCTGACTTATGACCGGATGAAGAGCCGGATCGATGTAGAGATTCAGACAAGCGTAACCGAGAACGAAACCGATCGCTGGTCCAACTGTACGAAGAGAAAAAGTGCACCCTGCGAAGAATTTTGACATAGATTCATTCCCTGAATTGATCCCAGCAATTGTCCCATTCAACGTCCATAATCATTCCTCCAGTCAATTATTTCTTGGCATTGTTAAGCAGCGACGATAAATGAGTCTCTCAAGAAAGGGAGTGAAATCAAAGTGGAACAGAAGCTACGTGTCTAGAAATCGTTATCGATAAAACTTGATACGAATATGTTTGATCAACAACGTGGAATTTGTTTTCAGTGATTTTTCTCTCTTCGCCAGACGTTTGTTTGCTGAGTACTATTTTTTTTGTCTCTTCAAGCTAAGGTACATTGACACTGCACTATCAGTAATTATCGTCACAATTGATAAAATCGTAGATTGTCTTACCGAGCAAAAGAGGCGTGTCTTTCTTCTTGGTATTGTCGTCGAGATAAACCTGTCCCAGGCCAAAGTAAAGAGTGGTACCGATGCCGAGAATAAATTGCGAGAAAAATATCAGGAGCCTAGGGAGAATACTCGCGTCTGTGATGTCCTCGGTGTCGCAGTCATCGGTCTCGGTATCACCGGGACAAAGGGACAGATCGTTTTGAACGTTGTTCCTCGTCACGTTTAGAAATGAACGATCGAGATACTCCTGTGTAAGAGCCAACGCGTCACTTCCTGGACCATAAATTGCGTGTGGCAATGCCAAAACGAAGCACGACAGGGCGCTGAGTCCAACTCCGGTGGCGAGCCATCTTGGTCGATGACCAGAACCACCGTAGAATATCAGAATCAGAGAGAGAATCTGCGATATCTCGTTACCAGAGAGAATCAAGCCTGAACATTTTAATCAACACTTCAGACACTTTTCATCTTGCTTTCCTTAATTAAAAAATCGTCACTTAAGGCGGTATTCTGGTCTAGGGACATACATTTGGTGTGTTTTGTCGAGATCGATAAAAAAAAAAATTGTTTACCATTCTTTTTTCCAACATATTTATTATTTGCGATGCTGAAATTCCTCACGGATCATGTATAAAAGAGCAAAAAATCATTTAGGGAGGCTTGAACATTTGAAAAATTGACGGAAAAATAAAAATCTCGTCGTTTTCGTTCCAACTATTATTCATCATGTATATTGACGATATACCGAAGACAATGCCGTTTTATTTCGCTCTCTTCGATTTTTCGTTTCCTTATGCTGAACCTCTAAATGCATTAAAATAGTGTTTCCTCCTATTTCTCGGAGGAATTTCATATTTATTAATGCATATTCGTGATCAGCGGTCAATTTTCCATCGATATAGCCCCTGAGATGTGAATAAAAATCAATAGAACAAAAAAATGATTTTTCGGCGCGATGAAGCCTGTCCATTTGCCCATCTACTTTCGCTGGTCCTTGACCCCAGCTGAAGGTCAAAATTTTGTTTTGTCCTAGAGAGGTTTAAAACCAATGTTTTGGATCGGAAATTTCCCGGGCAACACGAATATGCTATTTGCGATCATAAAATTCCTTACGGATCATGCATAAAAGGTTGAAGGTCTAAACTTTAACAATATGAAAATATTGACTTTTTCAAAATTCTAGACTAGAATACCACCTTCATTAAAAAATCCTCACTTGAAATATCTCGCAAATTCGATTTAGTATTTTTGTCTCTTTATCAGGGTTCCTTCCCAAAAAAGAAAAAAATTGAATACTTATAAGATCATTCTCGAGTCCGTCCGTCTGCCACAAAACAGTTTTTCTCGGAAACTACGCAACATAGAAATTTTTAGCCAATGATGAGAGGAAAAGTTATTTTAGATTGAAATAGTGGGTCAGTCTGGTTAAAAAAAAAGTTTTAATTAATATATCGTATCAGGTATCATTTGACAGAGCTACAGCTGAGAATTCTACAATTTTTTTTTTAATTTTTGGTCCAGTGGTCTTGATGATATAATTCAAAATTAACTAGCGATGACCGTTCCCCTACCTGATTTCTAGGTTTGGTAGAATTAGTAGACATTGAGTCCTGGAAACCGCTGGTCTTTTTCGACATTTGCTGAAGAATAAATATTGTTAACTAAAAAATTTCAACAAAAATAAAAAAAACTTGAACTATTTACACAAATTGATTAGCCGATCCATAATTTCCGATCGCTCCATTCATGATGAGAATTTTGATTTATTTTTCATTGTCCAAATCATGGACGCAACTATAAATTAATTAATGACTAATAATGCAAAATTTTCTAGATTAGAGTACGATCCTCAAATTTCAAAGCTTCCCGCCTCGTCGTTTCCTATCATAGAAACCTAACCTAACTCAATTTTTTAGAAGAATGTTTCCAATATATTTTCCATTCGTGTCCCAAATCGATTTGCCCATCACCAATAAAAACAATCGACGAAAATTGATGGACAATCGCATCCGAGATTCAACATTGCACTTTTGTACCGGATCATATACTAATAAAAATTAATATCGAATTTCCAGTGGCGTTCTCGGTAATCGGATTCCCATTGAAAAACCGCAAACAGATGGCGCGATATTCGAATCCAAGGCAGACTCAATCCCGGGGACTTCTTGTGGTGAGTCCAACACATCCAAATTACAAGTTTTATTATTTTTACGATTTTCGAAAATTTTGCAAAACAAACCGTAACTTTGATCGAACAATTTGAACAATGTTCACCGAATTCGCAAAATATTTCGCATGCAAATCTGTGTCATCGTGACGAGGAGACTACAATCTGATTCCCTAGACAACGGTGATTACGTACGAATCACGATGATCTCGTGATTACCGCGATATATTTTCAACGATTAGCGTAAGAATAATTGCGAAACGTCGCGGAAATCTCGCGAGGCCATTAAATTACACAATTGTGCGAATAATCGCGTCACAACCAATAAGAAACAGGACGCATATACGTAAGATGTAAATGAGGTGAGTGCATTTTAGTCGTCGCAGGTTTTGGTTTGAAATGACGTATCAAGCTCGTAACATCGGTAATTCGAAACAGCTGATTTCAACAATTGATTAATCCAAATTTTTTGTAATAGTCGATTTTGCTTGCACGACCAATTTAATCGTGGAAGTAACTTTGTTGATCAGAAATGTGCAGGAGCTAAAACGTCGTCATCGATTTCGATTATTAAGGATAACGAAGTCTTAAATTGATCAAGTCTTAATTATCATCGATCTAGACTTGATCTGGACTATTTTCCATTGCACAGTTTCTTCCTATGAAGGAGCCAATTTAATTGTGCAAATAAAATATTAGATATGGAGGGTTAAGGACCCTTTCAATCCTGATCGCATTGATTAATCTCCCTGATCGTTATTAAAATTCTCACCGGTGGTGCGACTCGGTATTTTGAATCGTTTTTCCAATGTCGTGAGAGTAACGACGATGTAGATGAACGCCATTGCCTGAACCATACCGAGTAATCCATAAACCACCAGAAACGACTTTGCGGTCGCTTTCGAGCTCAACCATTTTGGATAAATGCCGCATAATCCGCAGCCATCCGTCTGTTTCATCCCTTGCTCGGAATCAGGGGCTGCAAATTAACCATTTTTTCCTTAAATCCAATTTTTTCCCTCTCTCAATGTGCTTTTTGGCAGGGCACACGTGTAATTGTACTTTATTTGATTGGTGAACGTGTCGAAGGGAAATCCTCTTAAATGAGTTTTGAATTGAACTTTTGTATGTCTACGGTCGAATCCGTCAGACGTTCATAACGAGAGGAACATTGAAGTTAGCGATTGAGCGAGAATTCCTCGTAAAGCTTCAGCTGAAGGTTGTTCATCACAGATTTTGATATGACACAATTACGATAAGCAAAAGCGCATAAGCGAGAAAGCATTGTCATTGAGCAATTTTTCAAAATCTTTCTTCGATCCATGATTCCGTCGTCACGTTTTTTTTATTTCTTTGCTTATTATTCAATTCCACAAAAACTGAAATTTGGAAAATTTTTATGATGGTGACGAATTGCGATGATTGAAATAATCATTCAATTCAGTTACATAATTTGTTTTAGTTGACCATAAAATTTGATCGCTCAGTTAAAGCGATTTTCAAATTTTGCCAAAATATTCCTGTCATCAATTCTGAGAATACACGAATTAAAATCAATTTCATGAAATTACATCGACACAGATTTTGATAATTTCATTGATTTCATCGATTTTTTCCCAGATCAATGATCGATTGGTGCAGATTACGCGGTATTGTTTTTTCTAGTTCATTTCTTCTCTGTTCAATTCCACAAAGACCAAAATTCGAAAAAACATGATGATGACGATTTCTGATGATTAAAATGATCATTTGATCGATCACTTGTCTACTGTGGGTATTGATATCGTTATTTGGACCAGTAGCTCAGTCCTGCGAGGGTCTTGAAAAAGTATTATAAAAATACAAATTGAAATAATCATTCAATTCAATTAAACAATTTGTTTTCGTTAACCATAAAATTTGATTCCTTAGTTAACTTTCAATTTCTGCCAAAATATTCCTGTTATAAATTCTAAGAATACACGAACTAAAATCAATTTTATGAAATTTCATCGACACAGATTTTGATAATTTCATTGATATTATCGATTTTTTCCCAGATCAATGATCGATCGATGCAGATTTCGCGGTATTGTTTTTTCTAGTTCATTTCTTCTCTGTTCAATTCCACAAAGACCCAAATTCGAAGAAACTTGATAATGACGATTTTTGATAATTAAAATGATCATTCGATCGATCATGTGTCTATTATGGGCATTGATATCGTTATTTGGACCAGTAGCTCAATCCTCCAAATTGCTTGAAAAAGTATTATAAAAATACAAATTGAAATAATCATTAAATTCAATTAAACAATTTGTTTTCGTTAACCATAAAATTTGATCCCTTAGTTCATTTTCGATTTTTGCCAAAATATTCCTGTTATACGTTCTGAGAACACACGAACTAAAATCAATTTATAAAGTTTCATCGACACAGATTTTGGTAAATTTCATTGATTTTATCGATTTTTTCCCAGATCAATTATCGATCGATGCAGATTACGCGGTATTATTTTTTTTAGTTCATTTCTTCTCTGTTCAATTCCAACAAAATTCGAAGAAACATGATAATGACGATTTCTGATAATTAAAATGATCATTCGATCGATCACGTATCTATTATGGGCATTAATATCGTTATTTGGACCAGTAGCACAGTCCTGCGAGGGTCTTGAAAAAGTATTATAAAAATACACCGTCAATTATAGACGATTGTCAGCCACACGACTAGTCCACAGTGAAAAATCATGATAACAAGATTGCTTCCGTGCTTCGCGTAACAGTATTCACGCTATACAAACGTATGTCACACACTCACAAATGCGCATATATAGTTATATATGTATGTAAAGCACTCCTATAAATGTCTACGAAGAAAACGAGACCGAAGTCGACGCGACTATTCGGTAAATTCAAGACTCGACGTCGTCGACTCGCGATCTTGAACTAGAGAATCTCGCAGATCCTCCATTTTTCATTTTTCGATTTTTTTTTAAATTTTTCCCTTGCTTGTAAACCCGTGCAATAATGTAAAAAATAATTTCATTACCGATCAACCCAGCTTGGGAATGTGTTTGGATTACGAAAAGCTTGATAAGTCACGAATAAGCTTGTGGAATAATGGCACGAAACGACGATTGTCACTATTCCGGCATACTTTAAATGCCAAAACTGCACGTGGACAAAAAAAAATCCGATTGATGATGAAATTTTATTGAAATCGAAATAACGAGAAAAAAAAGTTGAAGAGATGTGAAAGGACTAAAAACTGCACTGAAAATACACTTTATTTATAGTGAAGAAATATATTTACTTTGGTTTATTTAAATATTCCTTAAATGTTATAAAATTTGTTAGTTGTTGAAAAATATTCGTGTTCTCATGACAAAATTTTATTTGTATTAAAATAATTTATTAACTGTTAAAAAGTATTTATTTGATTTACTTTGTAAAAAAAAAAATTATTTATAAATATTTAATATTTATTTATTTCAATGAAATTATCAAAATCTGTGTCGATGAAATTTCATAAAATTGATTTTAGTTTGTGTATTCTCAGAATTTATTACAGAAATATTTTGGAAAAAAATGAAAATCTCTTTAACTGAGTGACCAAATTTTATGGTTAACAAAAACAAATTATTTAAATGAATTGAATGATAGAAATTGTTTTCTCAGTGTGTTTATTGATAGATAAATGAATTTTATAATCCCGATGGAAAAAGCTTAAAAATCGTACATTTGATGGTGAAAATAATTCATTAATCGTCGCTTTTTTTTGTTAAATCGTGCGAATCGAAAGATAAATCGAGAATCACGTAATCCTCGATCGGATCGACGGAACTTTGTTTCATTGTTGTCGAAAAAAAGGAGACTTCAGTACGCGTTTCATTGCCGAATTAGAGAAATAACAAAAAAACGTTCCTCACATCCGTTTTGCTCGATCAATATGTGGGCGTGATTGAACGGGCATGATCGATCAAGATCGCAATCGGTTGATTACTTCCGGTAATATTGACGCGCACCTCGTCATGACATCCCAACGTCCCATTTTTCTAATCCAATTTTCTCGGTTTTCATAATTCAAAAAAAAAAATTGAATTTCCCTTGCGCGTGTTCTTATCTGAATCTATTTCTGCTTTTAAAAATTGCAGCAATCACAATTTGCGACGACTGATAATTTACAGTGACGTTGATGATTTTATTTTTACCAAAAAGATTTTCCTCGTACGTTTTGAAAAGTTATTCACGAATCAAAAAGATCGATACGACTTGTGCGCTTTTTTTTTATCAATAATTATTTTAAATTAGTAATAATTCGTAATATAAATAATCCAAGCTAAAAAATTTGAAAAATAATCCAAATTCAAAAAAATGGGATATCCTTTGAGGTAAATGAGTGCACAAATGATTTATAACGGGTGGGAGTTTTTTTTTTAAACGATGATCGTTGATGAGAAATATGAAAACAAAATCATCGAACCTTTTTTGAGTTTGGACTCGATACGTTCAAATGTTCGATGTTCGAATTGTCCACATTGATACGGAGTGAGAAAAAGGAATAAAGAATTTTAATCCTCCTTTCTCTCGTTTATTCGAGGGTCAGTAAAGTGACGATTATCACAATAACACCGGTATTCCAAAGCCGAAGTTTTATCCTTCGACCGTCGAGAAGTAGTTTTCACGGCCGAGATCGAGAATTGTGCCGATCTCTCGTGTGTATAATCGCGGTATAACTGAGTGTGAAGGATGACAGTGGTAATGGTCCCCTACTATGTCCATTTGAATCGAGTGATAAAGTCAATTCAAAGTTCTGCCCGTTTGCTTGCCGCTTTTTCAACTACCCAAAGCATCCAATGACTCCAATCCGAACGAGAAACCCGCGCGATCGGTGCTGACATCTTTCTCCGTCCCGGAACTTTAGTCGACGACTCTGAAGATACACAAAATTATCGTCAAGAGGTCACGGTAATTTCTTCACCGCCGACTGATTTCCTTATCTCATCCGATCGATAATTCCGTTAATAATGGGGCATTGAATAATCGGTAACTTGAGCGCCACGATAAAGATGATTTTGTAATTTGAAATTTTTTAAAATTTGAATTTCAAAGCAGAATTATGAATTCCTGATATTTCGGTATTTCGAGGGTTTTGAAGAACTGACCAGAAATAGATTGAATATTAAAATAGAGATTCGACGGCGAGAATTGCTATCCAAAAAATTAATAATGCTGCAGTATTTTTGATGAAAATTCAAAAAAACATTGAGTTTTTAAGAAAATCGTTTGTAGATTTGTCTTCAGATAAGAAAAATACATCAATGTAAGGTTTAAAAAAAAATTAATTAAATTTTTTTTTTGCTTTTTGGTAAATGGCTTCAATTTTGGCCAATTGGTCAGCCAATTCCGATTCTGATTTTTTTTCAATTTTTTGCAGATTTTTAAAGATCGACCATCGATTTTCACAAATTTTTGAAGACGATTTTCAAAGATTTCTACAAAAATTAAATTATCGGAATGAACCAAATGCCATTCTCTAAGTTTAGTCACAAACTTTGCGTACGAAAATGAAATTTTAGAATCGATCGAACCAACGTAAAGTTATGAGCACTTGAAATTTCGCTATTTTGAGGTTTCTGAAAATGGGGCAAAAATCGAACAAACATGTTTTTTATGAAAATTCATGAAAATTTCAATTTTTTGAGAAAAGTATTGGTGAATTTGTGTTCAGGGGGAAAAAATACGTCGATATAAGGCGTTCAAAAAATTAATAAAAATTTTTTTTTTGCATTTTGGCAAAAATTGAATTGATTTACTAAAATGGCTGTAATTTATTTGCTAAACAGAATTTCGGCTTCTACATGTGCTCATTCTCTTCGTGATCGTTGAAGCTTTAAAACCCCGCTTGATTCATCCGATTCAGAGCATTTTTCAATTTTTGGCAGATCTTTAAAAGTCGACCATCGATTTTTGTAAGATTTTCCCATTTTTTTCAGCAATTTTCAAAGTGCTCTCATTTCTGCCATTCTCTAAGTTTAGTCACATCCTTCGCGTAGGAAATAGTAATTTCTGAATCGGTCGAACAATAGTGAAGTTATGAATTGAAATTTCGTTATTTCGAAATTAAAATGAAATTTGAAATTTCGTTGTTTTGAGGTTTCTGAAAAATCTTGGACAAAACAATTTTTTTTCTTCAAATACTTTCATACTATATTTCATAGGAAATTTATCGCTGATTTAAAATAAAGCAATCTTTTTGTTGAAAAAAAAAATTATACAAGAGCAAGAGCCAAAGAAAAATCCTTAAAAATGTTTTTTTATGATAATTCATAAAAAATGTTTTTTTATGATAATTCATGAAAAATTTGATTTTTTAGGAAAATCATTGGTGAATTTGTAATCAGGTAAAAAAATACATACATATGAGGTTTAAAAAAATAAATTAAAATAATTATAGAGTTAGAGACCATTCTTCAGGCTTTAACAAGCAACTAAGCGAGTGGATTTGATGGTATGCGAATATTTATAGAGCTCAAAAATCAGGAAGGAGATGCTTCATTAGTTACAATTTTCTCGTGAATTATCGAAAGAGGCTGATCTTCCTAATTCTCGTTGTACGTTCTTGTCAGGCGTGATTCCACGTGAATTATCTTGAGAATTGATGGCGAAATAAAAATAAAAGCCCAAAAGTTGTTGCTGGAAAATAGTAAAAAATTCTTAAGGTTCACTATTCGAAAAAAATGCCAATACTCGTGATTTCTCTTAGAGATAATATATTTGTTTGGTGTTTTTTTTTGTTTCCGTTGTTTTTTTCTTTCTTTCCTCCATTTAATATACCTCGGTATAATATCATTACTGAAGATAACGAGCGATATATTACAATCGGCGTTGATCCCCTTCGACGCCTTTACAGACTGTCAAGATGAAAAATTATCAATTGTCGACGTCAAATTCACAACCGTGTGAGCGGCGAATTGAAAACAATTATTTATTCTCTCTGGCAAGCGAGCGAAAAATTCGCCGATATTTTTTTTCGCTACCGCTCCTCTAGTTCCACTTTTTTTAACCGACGTCTTTCAACTTTTCTCACATGCGTTTAAGTACATTGTTGTTGTTTTTCTTCAAGAATAAACGAGAGTAGATAGTCGTAAATTATTAATAATAGCAATAATAAAAGTCAATAATAATAGGATAATAATAATAATAATAATAATAATAATAATCGTAATAATGATAATAATAAAATGGCAATAATAATAAAATAATAATCGTAATAAGTGGCAATAATGATAATAATGTTAATTTATTTAACTAGTAACCCTATTTATACGATCGAATATAATATTATATTTATATACGTATAATTATCATTATCTAGACTTAATCGTTGAACTTTGTCGATTCAACGTCGCGTTAATCCTCCCATTCTCTCTTTCTCTCTCTCTCTCTCATAATCTTTATACAAGTAACTAGTGATTTTGACGATTCTTAATTTTCAGTTTTTTTTTTCTCCATGTTTTTTCGGTTTTTTTTCTTTCTCATTTTCTCCCTCACTCTCGACACTTTTTTTCCTCACTTATGAAATATCAAAGTGAAGGACTAACGAACAAAGTAACTTCCTTACTTGAGTCACTAAGATTTTAAGACTAGACAGCCTCATTCCATTAACTCTCCGAGACCTCTCTTGTCTGTTTCACTCTCACTCTCTCACTGTCTCGTCGTTTTTGTATTTTATTTTATAATTTTTTTTTCTGCGATTCACATTTTCTTTATTTTGTATTTTTATTACTTTTTCGTTTTTCTCATTTTCCTCTCTTACTTTCTCTCGTTTGTCCTCGCTTTACACACGCTCTCCTTTTCTCGAGGACTCCTTTATCAATCTTTCCTGCATTTTGTTTCTTTCTCGTTTTCTTCTTTTCGTTCTCTCTCTGTATTAGCGAATCGCGGAAAACGCGTTTTCACTGACTAGCATCTAACCGACGAATGCGTTAAGGCCGCGAATCGAGTGGAACTTGTTTTTTTTGTATCTTTTTTTTTTACCACCAAAGGCACCAAAGGACGATTATAATTGAAGAATTGACGATTTTTTCCACATCTATTACGTATACTCGAGAAGAATCCGAAATTCCGACGACAAACGTTCGTCGAAATGGGAGAGTAATTTTTTTTTAACCCATCATCAGCACAATTCACTCGTGACTATGTACATTTTTTTTTTTATATAACTCTCCCCTCTGATTCGCTCGTTTCGTAATTAATCATCGATCGCGGTGTCTCTGTGCCATTGAGAAAAATATATTTACTTTTTTTTTCAAGGCCACGTTCAGGAAGAGACAGAAGGCAAAAGACACTTTTTGTGAACGCTCGCGACAAAGGCAATCACGGTTAGAATTTTGAAGAAAGAGAGCAACGACGAATGAGGCGGGCAAAATGGGAGGGGGAAGGAAAATAGACGAGATTATTATCTCGATTGGTGTGTCATTAGTGGAGCGTGTGTGCGAATCGCTGAACAAACGTTTCATCGATGGGAAGGGGTGAGAAGAGAAGCTTGAATCTATACAGTTGGAATTTCGTAAGGCTTGATAATGAGGATTCGTTTTTGTCTCGTAATGAGATTCCCTTGAGTTTTTAAATACGAGAAAATTCATGTATCTTACACGAGAGACGAGATTGTCGACTCCATCAACATCTCTTTTTTCTCCCTCTTTCTCTCCCGATTCCAACTGCGATACAATAACTATTGTTTTACTATTTATAACTAGATTTATTATTTATACATGCATATATATATATATATATTGGGCGTTCCGTCCCAAATCGGACAGTTTGAAACACTTTTCCTTATTTCCTCAATTTTTTTTTGGTACCCATCGAAAGACCTTTCCTGTTAAATTTTGGGATTTTTTTTATTACCCGTTCAAAAGATATTGAATTCACAAAAAAAAACGCTCTTTTTTTGGTATTTTGGTCATAACTTCTTTAATAATGGTCCAAATTAAAAATTTTTTTTTCAAAATTTTTGTTTTTTATGGCCTACTCAGAAAAACATACAACAAAAATATTCGACGAGTTTTTGAATGAGTTTTTTAAGTTTTAAACCTTAAATCGCGTTTTTAAAAGTGAGTGATTTTTTATTTTTTTTTTTCAATTTTTCGTTTCAAACATCTATCTATTCAACAATTTTTAAGACTAGTCCGATCGTGGGATTTCAATAACTACTATTTTTTTTCGATTTTTGAAAATAAAATTTTTTTTTCTCATAAATTATAATGAATACCAATTTTTAATACTGTATGGTATTTTTTCGATCATTTTGAAATAATTTTGACACTTTTTCATTGTTAACAGATTTTCAAAATTAATAATTAATCGATGAGCAAATAACAACAATTCAAGAATTGTATGAATGGTTTACCGAATATTGCTGTCAAATTTTCACCTGCGAAACATTATTTAGATGTAAAAGAAAGATTTTATTCGCGATACAATACTGCGAAGTCAATCACAGGGAGACACAAAAATTTCATTCAATTATTCCAATGAGCAACGGAAACGTATTGACAAAGGAATATTCTGATTCAGGAAATAATCATATATGTAAGGTTTTCAAAAAAATACGTGAATAAATAAAAACTGTTGTTATCGTTGTTCATAAACAGACTTAACGATTAATTATTAATTTTAAGAACCTGTTAACAATAAAGACGTGTCAAAATAAATTTTAAATATTGAACAAAATACTATACAGTAACAAAAAATGGTATTCATAGTTTATAAAACAAAAAATTTCAATTTTTTAAAATCGAAAAAAAGTAGTTATGGAAATCCCACGATCGGACTAGTCTTAAAAATTGTTAAATAGATAGATGTTTAAAGCAAAAAAATTAAAAAAAGTAAAAAATGACAGTCACTTTTAAAAACGCGATATAAAGTTTAAAACTCAAAAAACTCGTTCAAAAACTCGTCGTTTTTGTTGTATTTTTTTCTGAAAAGGCCATAAAAAACTAAAATTTTGAAAAAAAACTTTTAATCTGTATCATTATCAAAGAAGTTATGACCAAAATACCAAAAAAGAGTGGTTTTTTTTCGTTAATTTAATATCTTTTGAACGGGTAATCAAAAAATCTCAAAATTTAACAGGAAGGGTCTTTCGATGGATACTAAAAAATATTAAAAAATTGCGGAAAAAAAAAAGTTTTTCAAACTCTCCGATTTAGGATGGAACGCCCCATACATACCTAGACGTTTAGCTGTCTCTCGATTCGCCCCCCCCCCCCCCCCCCCCCCCATAGTCGTTGAAACAACGCGTCGTGCACAAAAATTTTCAACGACAATGTAATACGTCAAGTTTTACAACATCAGCTCAATACCGTCAATATAAATAGTATAACACTAGTATCTCTCTTTGGAGGTCGATTGGCTGGCTGCATCGGCTTTGCCAATTTTGGCTCCTAACATTATATAATTGGTGGGATTTTTGGGGACGAGTGAACGGGCTAAGGAAGATATTATATAGATTTTTCTGTGACAGTATCGCGTCTGTTGAAGGTGGTACGAAAAAGGCACCTTATTTTCCGATTTTTCTGATCATTGAGATTTTTTGTCATTTTCTCATAAATATTTTTTCCTTTTAATCTAGAACGAGCGGAAATTTATAAATTTCATTTCAATTTAAATTCAGCCTCTACATTTGGGAATTTCAAAATCCAAACATGACAATGACAAAGTAATTTCCTTTTTAGAAATTGAGTATCCGCAACGCAGATATCTCGAATATGTTAAATTATTTTGTTCCAAAGAAAAAAATGACCTGGATCATCGCTTGTGCCAGATCACATTTCTTCAAGAACGAAAATAGAAAAATCTCAATGACGTACGAAACCAGGAAATAACGTTTTTGAAAAAAAGAAAGTGACATTTTGACAGATTCGAGGGATTTTTCAGGATCGATAACGATCATGAGGATTCTATTGTACGAAATAAAAAATTCGTATCATCTCGCGATTATTGCCAGTCACTTAGCGTTTTTTTTTTAACGAAAAAAAAATACACTAGACGAGCAGATCATCGCTTTTTCTTGCCTGCTTTCGAAACACTATAAATTAATTCTGCTCGAGTGTGCGTGATATTTTTTTGTTTCGAGTTTTTCTTTCTCATCGCTCATTTCGCAACCGCGGTCGAGTTTTTCATTCTCGCTCATTCGTCAAAGTTTCTTCTCTTTATCGTGGGCGAAAAAAGAAAACAAAAAAAAAGAACTTTCCCGCGCATCAATTTACTGCAATCTAGCTTCTTGGGGTGTCGTTTGATAAGGCAATCCTGGAAAAGCCGCTCCCGCCGTTGATCCTTGCAAAGCTCCTGCTCCTTGCAATGTCGCGTATGTGTAAGGAGTTACATAGCTCGCCGCAGCCGCGTTCGCTGTAACACAATTACAATAATTATCACTCAAAGATCATCAAAATCGTCCTTGATACGAATTTCGACCCATTCAAGCCAATTTATTTCTTATGCCGAGAGTGAAATCAACGATTGAACACGAGAAAGGGAAAAGAGCGTGAATTTTTTATTGCTGCGTCACGCAATCAGTGAATTCTACGATTTTATTGAATAAAATATGTCTTCCAGTGAAATTGATCTATCGGACCAAAAATAAAGGCTTCATTTTGTGGCGCCAATTTTTTCCAAAGTTCCTAACCTAAAAAAACAATTTTGTGCAAACTTACAGTTTTCTGTATCGATACCGAGGAGTTTTCTTGCTAAAAAAAAGTGTTTTTTCGATTTTTACATTTTTTAAATACCAAGAGGAGACCAAAAAAATCTTGAAAAATTCTGAAAGATCACAAACATGTCAATGTTAATGGAATTTTTGTTTCTTTTCCTTAATGTCAAACTTTATTTTTTATCATCGAATCTCCATTTAAAAACATTATTTTGCAGTGAAGCGATTTTTTGACTATTGTGACAAAAATTGACATGATTTTACTCTTCATTCCGTACATTAAAAAAAAATCATAAAATTCGACCTGCAACGCATTGAAAAAAAAAAAAACGACAATTTCTCATTTTTCATTGGAAATCCATAAATAAATCATTCTTTCGGTTTAATAAATGGGTGCTCATGGCTAGAAAATAGAAAACAGGACTCTTCGATGTTGAAGAGATTTTTCGAGACACCGATAAAGATTAATATGTTGCAATATAGATAGTAGGGATGAATAAACTAAAATTAACAACCGTATTATTTACATCTATTTGTCATGTCTCACAACTACTCGAGCCATGATCACCCATTAATTAAACCCAAAGAATGATTTATGTATGGATTTCCAACGAAAAATGTTGTCGTTTTTATTTTTTTTCAATGTGTTGCAGGTCGAATTCGGGGAATTTTTTTTTTTTTTAATGTAGGAAATGAAGAGTAAAATCATTTTAATTTTTGTCATAACAGCAGAAAAATCTCTTCGCTACAAAATAATCATTTTAAAGAAAAATTCGATGGTTAAAAATAGAATTTTACATTAAAAAAAAAAAAGAAAAAAAAATTCCATCAACATTGACATGTTCCTGATTTATCAGAATTTTTCAAGATTTTTAGGCTGCCTCTTGTTATTGCAAAAACACTGCAAAAATCGAAAAAACACTTTTTCTAGCGGGAAGACCCCTTCGGCATCGATGTAGAAACCTGTAATTTTTCATAAAATTGTTTTTTTTTTTTAGGTTAGGAACCTTGGAAAAAATCAGCGCCACAAAATTCGCTGGAGGCCGATTCACCATTCTTATCTGGCTAAACCCTTAATTCAAGTCCAATAGACCTTCTGTCTCATAAAAACAGATTCTCTTCTTTCACTTCCAAAATCTTCTCCTTCAAAATAACGATAAATTTCTCTTCTCGCTATTCCATCGTCGAACCTCTACAATTTAAATATTAAAAAAAAAAAAAAAAAAAACCAATAAATATCCTATAAACCAAAAGCCAAAAGCGACAGATCCTTGACCATCATAAGCGGTAAATCCGCCCGCCAATGCCCCACCACCACCATCACCATCATCAACGTCATCATCCTGATCATCATCATCATCATCATCGTCATCATCATTGATCATCATTGTTCATCGTTGTGAATCATCTCTGATCGAAGCACGGTAACGTAGTCGCGTGCATTTTTTTTTTCGTGTGCTAAACGTGTGAGCGTTAAAACATGCAAACGTCGCTGACCTATTCTCACAAAAAACTGCCCTTACTATCGTTCGCCATTTACAGGAAAAGAAAACAAAAAAACCAAATTTTCCCAATGCAATAACGTGTGTGTGTGTGACGTTTCACAAATTAACATTAACGAAGGGAAAGAACGCGTGTCAAACGCGTGCGTGTGAAATTATTTTCTTAACGTGCTGCAAGTCCCATTTAAAGCATTTTCCCGTTGAATGAGAAACGTGTTTTTTGTTCTAATTTTTTTCTAGATTCGTGTTTCGGTTCTATTTCCGGTTTTTTTTTTTTTTTAAATCGCTACCATTGCCACGCAGCATTGACGGCAGATAGAATGTCAGTGGGGTTTTGTCCATTCTATGGTGTCCCATCAGACCCGGACTTCCGGCACTGTTCCCATTAAGCTGATGCGGCTGTTGGTGCTGTTGCTGTTGATGCTGCTGATGCTGTGTCTGCTGTTGTTGCTGCTGATGTTGATGGTGGAGGCGATTGGCGAGATCGTTGCTGTCGATCGCGTTCTTGTGGACACTTTTGTAACACATACCGGCGGCCGCTGCGCTTGTGTAAGGCGAATATGCGTCGGTGAAATTGTAAGAGGTGCCGGGATAAGTGGCTGCCGCGGCAGCGGCATTCTGATACTCGTAGAATTGCGAAGCCGCGGCTACCGCAGCCGCGTGACTCAATTGCGTCGTTGGTAGCTGCAACAATTGTCCGCCAGGCGCAGCCGCAGTCAGATAAGGCGATTGGTACATGTAGCCCGGTGGTACTCTGAAAAAATTAGAGATAAGCCTTGTCAGTTGTGCGAGATTTTTCCATCGATCTTTCTTTCGGGGATGCCAGGGAGAGGTTCTTTCTTTTTTCTTCGTCACAGTCGAAGTGGGGAAATCAAGAAATATTGATCTCCCGAGAGAAATTGATGTCATAACTGAAACGCACGATTGTACGAAGCCGGAAATTGGTCCTTCGAAGGACATTGATTGAAATTTAGACTTTACTGTCCTTTAGAAGGACAATGCATGATTTACAATATTTTAGGACTCTCAAAAATCGATGGCATTGTAGTTTTTGACTATCAATCCAATCACTGACTTCGTACTCCCCCATTCGCGGTCTCGCACGACGAAAAATGGTTTCAATAATGTCCAATCCGTTTGGAAGACTCTGTTCTTTCATCTTGATACGTTCGCCAACGAAAAAAAAAAAAATCAAAAGAAAAACTAATTCACGAAGAAAATGAGTTTAGATTTATTTTTCATAGTCGGTGGCGAGAATGTGATTTACCGATCATTTTTCGTGCGTGCATATTCTCTCGGGTATTGTGAATGGATTATAAAAGAGAGAAGAGAAAATAAAACGTCAGTAGTATGATAATAAACAGCTACCAAATAACAAAGCACGCAAAACACCAAACGACAACTCGTGAGCCGAGAAAACGACCTTGGGTCGTGCGTCAGTTTTGCCTCAATTAATTTTTCATTCTCGATATTGCAAGATCGTGAGATATTTTCACTGGATGGGGGAATGATCTTTCATTTTCAATGAAACTTCGGTTGTGCCTCGAAAAATAAATTACACGGATCCCCAACATTGACGTTCAAAAACAACCCTCGTACCAGGACGAGATTGATGGAAGAATAATAAATTTTTTTCGGGGCTTTGCGAATTCGATACGAACGCTCGAGTGTTCTTCGAGGCGCAACCGGAAGTTGGCTCTTCGGGGAGTCTGAGAGGGACGACAGGAACGTGAGAAGAGCTCTTTTTTTTTTTGGCTTTGTTGCACGGATACAGGGGTCCGTATCCTTGCACCCTTAAATCACTATTATTACTATGTGTGATATTACAATTTCAAAAGAGAGAAAAAAAAATTCAAAAATTAAAGTGGAAAAGAAAAATCTCAAACGTCTTCTGCCAAAGAGGTGTCGCCAAAAAACAGCAAACCAAAGAAAACGTGTAGTAGGTTCAGCATATCCTATTTATGATATATTTATAAATATAAGTATATGTATATGTGTAATATATATTATACATATATTTATAGATATATTTCTTTTCGAAAAATACATATAAATATAATATGTACTAAATCGGCACACGGCACACGAATTATCTAACACCAACGTTAGTACCTGGATCGCACGCTAACGATCATTCTAAATTATCTCAATATTCGTTTCCTAATTAGATTCTTGAAAAAAAAAAAAACAGACCCCCTCCATCTCAGAGCGAGGACTCGATTTGCTTTGACGAAAGTTTCGACGCATCGGGGCCTCAATTTTTCAAAATTAGTCTATTTCGCGCGAATCGTCAGAGTCGGACAGAAGTGCTTCCTGGACAGCCCTGAACTTTTCAACCGATCGATAATGCCCGGCGTTATGTCCGAAGCTCCTGGGTATATATTGCCCGTCTCAGGGACGAAGGGCCAAGGGGGAATCGATAATACATAGTCCTGTCTCTGAATGACCGCAAAGAGAAACCGATTGGTGGATTCTTCTGGCCGAAACGATTTCGTGCTCTTGTGGTACGAAAAAAAAATACACTCACACACACAAAAAAAAAGTTTGCAAATGGGAGAATCGATCGTGACGTTCTGTGCAAAAATTGCGAGAACTCCCGGGAAATCCGCAATTAAAGTCAAAAGCGTGCGAGCCGAATTGTGACGCTTAAGGGGGGTTGATAATCAAGATAATTTCGTCGATGGACGTAACCGATGAATTAGTTTTTTTTTCTTCAATAAACAATTGAACGTGATAAGAGTAGCAAGTCATGGAGGGAAATTGTTCTTTTATTTCCATTGTATCAATGGGTGAAATTATAACGTGTGTCTCCTGACGTGAGACTTCCGGAGAGCGTCGCTCGTGCGTTTCGGGGACGAAACCGGAAGTGCCGGTCTCTTCCACAATTTTGTATTGTTTTCTCGCTCTACCGATGTTTCAATACAATATAATACGCGTTGTATTTTAGTGAGTCAATTATAGAAGCGATAAGCATTTTTCCATGTGTGTCTGTTTGTGTATACGTGTCCCTCTCTCTCTCTCTCTCTCTCACTGCGTCGAGAATTTTTTTTTTCATAAAAATAATCTGTCTCTCGCATCTCTCGGTGGAGGTCCGTGCATTATGGATGGCTCGCGTGTCTCTTCCTGGCCTCGTGTGAGTCGAGAAAGAATAAAAAGAGCGAGACACCCCCAACCTGGATCGCCTCCCTTCATTCCTCCTTTTTTTCCTCTTAAAAATGAGACCCTTCGTTTTTCAACCCACGTCCGATAAGCCGTTTTCCCATAATCGAACTCCCATCGATCGTCGACGGTATTGGCGACCCAAATTTCTAGACTGGAATCGTTTATAACGAATGGACAATCAAAATTGTGGCTCCCGAGCTCTTTGTGCTACGATTTCGCTTTGTTCCCAACCACTTGTGACTTAATTGTGTCAGACGTGTGATAAATTGCGCGAGATGTAACCGAGCGATGGTCAGAATCGCGAAAGCACGATCAATGTTACTACCCCGACCATCATCATGCACAATCGTATGTCACGCGGACGCTTGACAGACCCTTTTAACGAGATACGCGAATCCATAAACATCGCAAAAGCTTCGTGATCTAATTCTTCCTTTTTTTCCGCATTCCCGCCCCGGCATTGTTGCAACAATCGTCCCGAGAGTGATGTCCGGGTGCAATTTGTGTAATTGCAAAAATCGATCGGTCCATTATTCTCGCAATGCGCTGTGGAAATGCCCTTTTTTGTAACTGGCCGATAGGTATCGAGTCTCGATCGATTCCACGGTGACTTGAATCCGTTTCTACAAATTTCTTGTTTGTTTGCACAATCATAGATCCTCTCGAATGCGAAAGGGGTGGTTTCAAACGACTCTACGACCCCCGAAATCGTCTTCCAAAAAGTTAGGGGGTGAAGATTCTGCTTCTCGTTTCAGTAGATTTTCTTTAATCATCAGAAGTGTCCGGTGATCGTTGAATTATGAGAAGAATCGTGGCTTCGAGTCCCTCCACCGAAAAGGGTAGTTTCGCACCCTCCTTCGCAAAAGGCGACGTCTGGAATCGTTTTACCGTCACGAAGCTTTTTCTATACATAGCTGCATATTTGTGCATATGCCTCGGCTTTTTGCTTCCATAGTTCCTGCACAGTCCTTGTCCTCTTTAGGCCTTTCGTGACGGAAGCGAGCAAACCACCCTCGATTTCCGACGCAAAGTGGCCAAAGGGCCGATTACGATCTCTCGACTCGTTCATCCCCTGCGGTTATATTACGAGCCGTAAATATACGTGTAGCATGCGGATATCTTTGCCTTATGAAGGCTACAACACGTGGAATAGCGCTCGATAGTAGACACGTACGTGGTTTCACTGCTAATCGACACAATGTCGGGAAAAGGTCTATCGCAACCTTTTCCTCTGAGACATCCGTCATTTTTTTCACAAAGAGCAAAAATTCGCCACTTGGGGGGTTGTTGGAGAATTCTCAAAATTTGTCAACCCTCTCGGAGAGCTCGATACTCCCTTAAATCGCCTCCTCCGTATTTTTCAAGCTGGACATTGCGATCTAAGCGAGAGATGCGATTTTTTCACGTCTTACAGCAAACAATTGTTGATTAGGGATGATTTTCGCGCGGGTGAGTTCACCCCGTGCATCGAAGATAATTGGAGAGAAGTTACAAAACAGGAGGTGGCAACTGGGAATTGTTGGCGCCGGCGCTACGGATAATCCAATGCGGATGATCCTCCAATCCGTGAAAAGCTTCACCGCGTCCAATGAGAATCTGCGCTCGGGGGTTGTTTTGGGGTGGTTTCTACCGGCGGAGTCGCGCGCGCCGTTTGTCCTCAAAACCACCCCTCGCTTCCTCACCCTGCTTCTCCTGTACAATCGTGAGGGGATGACCCGAGGATTTTTTTCTTTTCACCCGGATTTTCATTCGTCCCAACCCCTATTTTTCACGTCCTCGTGACCTCGCTTCCAACGATTACGTGCACTGCAGCGTGGGAATCTTTTTTTTATATCATCAATAGACGTTCGATTGAATTGCCTGATGAGAGATGCAGGGAAGACTCAAATTAGTGGGAAGAGTCCTTTTGTCATTGAACAATCTTTGGTCATCTTCGTGGCTCTCTTTAAATTAATGGGGGTTGCGAAGAATTCCGAATTCAGAAGAAAAATCGTCCGCGAACGTACAAATTGGTTGAGACTTGAGACAAAGTGGGAGACAAAAATGAAGACACGCAAAAAGCTTCGAATATTAGTGAGATATTGGACTCGACAATATCCATCAACGTCTTGGGGATCCCTTATTATAATTAGCCACTTAAAAGCCGGAAGCGGCCGACTCTGAGGCCAAGTCTGAAGGCTCACGGAATTTTCGGACGAAGGGGTTTTCGACGCAATTTGCGGAGTGCGCTCCAAAAGTCTCGGAGTCGAAATATCGCGATAGCTTCACCGGTTCGCGCTTTTATACGAATGTCTCTTAGCAGAAGAACCGAGGAGGTTTCCGCGGGATTTCAGCGATATCTCGGCAGTTATACCGAGATTCCAGAGGCTCTTACGCAGTTTGGCGATATAATGGCGAAGAGAAAAGCTCGAACGAGATACTTGAGCGACGACGACAGGTGAATAAGCACGAGTCCGTCTCGCTTCAACGCTCTCTTCCACCATCTCTCTGTGTCTTCCTTGTATTTGGTTTTTTTCTCTTTTCTGCACAGTTTCTCATTTGGTCCCTCGACGAAACGAAAATAGAAAGCTCTCTCGGTCCTTTGTGGAGAAGGGGAGAAGGAGCAGCGAGAGCAAAAGGATAAGTCGCGCGTCTTCGCGACGAGAAACGCGACGTGAATAAGAGAGAGGGAAAACCGTAAAACCGCTAAAGCTGCACTGTCTCGTCGAGACGTCGCGGGGGAGTTAAAGATGACAACTTTGAAGAGCGAGAATGAGCGAAGGGTTAAAAGTCGTTGAATTGCCCACGTGCTGACGATACGACGATATTCCGCGGCTCGTTACACGCGTTTCTCTCAACAGACCCCAAAGGCTTGGACTCTGCGTCTTGCAAACAACTATGCGCTTTCGAGCTATCAAAAATCGATAATTAATCAAATAAAAAAATGATTTCCAGAGAAAAAACAAAAAGAAGAATTGGAGTAAGCCAAACATCCCAGCAATCGGACAATAAATTTCAAACCTTGCGGTCCATTTCGAAAAAGCTCATCATCAAAGATCTGAGGTCAAAAAAACAAAACCAAGAAGAAACTAACGACGAACAAGTCCAAGACGAGAGAATTTAGAGTCTTGACTCAAATGTGACCAGCATTTTGGAAAAAAGATGAGGGACCAGAAAAAAGCGAAGACGAAGAGGAAGAAGATGAAGATGACGAAGAAGAGTATCGAGAAGAATGAGAGATAAGAATTTGGAGTCTTGACTCAAATGTGTCGAGCATTTTGGAAAAAAGTGTCATCTTGCCATTGAGGGACCAGAAAAAAGCGAAAACGAGGAGAAGGAAGACGAAGAAGAAGATGAAGAGGACGAAGAAGAGTATCAAGAAAATGAGGGATGAGAATTTGGAGTCTTGACTCAAATGTGTCGAGCATTTTGGAAAAAAGTGTCATTTTGTCATCGAGGGACCAGAAAAAAGCGAAGACGAAGAGGAAGAAGAAGAAGAAGAAGAAGAAGATGGAGAAGATAAAGAAGAGTATCGAGAAGAATGAGAGATAAGAATTTGGAGTCTTGACTCAAATGTGACGAGCATTTTGGAAAAAAGTATCATCTTGCCATTGAGAGACCAGATAAAAGCGAAGACGAAGAGGAAAAAAAGAAGGCGAAGAAGACGAAGAGGACGAAGAAGAGTATCAAGAAAATGTGGGATGAGAGAATTTGGAGTCTTGACTCAAATGTGTCGAGCATTTTGGAAAAAAGTGTCATCTTGCCATTGAGGGGCCAGAAAAAAGTGAAAACGAGGAGGAGAAAGACGAAGAAGAAGACGAAGAAGAAGAGTATCGAGAAGAATGAGAGATAAGAATTTGGAGTCTTGACTCAAATGTGTCGAGCATTTTGGAAAAAAGTGTCATCTTGCCATTGAGGGACTAGAAAAAAGCGAAGACGAAGAGGAGGAAGAAGAAGAAGATGAAGAAGACGAAGAAATAAGAATTTGTAGTCTTGACTCAAATGTGACGAGCATTTTAGAAAAAAGTGTCATCATCTTGCCGTTGAGGGACCAGAAAAAAGCGAAGACGAGAAGGAAGAAGAAGAAGATGAAGAAGAGTATCACGAAGAATGAGAGATAAGACATACGAGGCGAAGAGTGTGCGCAAGCGACCGAGAGGTTGACACCGAGGGACAGGTGGATCTAAATAAAGACTGGACCAAAGCCAGACTCCAATACAAGATGGCCGGGGCAAGAAGAGCGTGCGTCGTCGTGTGTGCAGAAAGTCCTCGAGAGGGAGCTTGCGACATCGGTGGTAGCAGCGATATGAGTGAAAGAGCGCATGTAGAGAGAGAGAGAGGGCCAGAGGGCCGAAGGGGAAATGAGGGGAAATAAAAAGAGAGAGAGAGAGAGAGAGAGAGAGAGAGAGAGAGAGAGAGAGATGTACAGAAAGAGCAAACTGAGGCCATCATCCGCGAGTCTCCGGCGCGCTGGTGTTGAATTACATTTGAGTGTCCGCCCACGAGCGTCCGACGCATACACAAGATCTTCGTCTTCTTCGTCGCCGCGAAAGAAGAGAGGATTTGGCCCGTGACGTTTGCTCATCTCGGTCTCTCGTGACTCTTTGCTCCCTCCAGCATCGAAATCCTACGAAACATCATCACCATTTTCTCTCCTCTTCTCTTTCCGTTCTCGCTCTGATTCGTCATAAACTTTCACTCGACGCTCGACAATCATTTGGCGTATCAAAAACACCAGCCCCGATCCCGATAAAATCATTTTTGATGGCAAAAAACAATTTTCGATTAAAGCGAATTTCGTGAATCCAACAAAAATTCCCAATTCCGGGGGTCGAATGAATCATTGTTTTTCTTTTACGTTGTCGGACTTTATGCGGCTCATTTTTCGAGTGATCGATAACGTTGGACTTTGGAGTCCTACCAAGATTTGTTTTTTTTTTTTTTTTTTTTTAATCAAACAGTCGCGAAGATTTGTGGACTCTTGGACAAGAATTTCGCGACGCGCGATCGAGGCGCTCACGTCGTGTGTTAATGAGACTCAAAATCACCACTTACAACACCAAAAATTCAAAAAAAAAAAAAGTCAAAAAACGAGAAAAAGTAGAGCAAGATTAAAGTAAAGAAAAAAAACCACAACACCAATAGCGACATCAAGTGTACAGTGTAAAGCCCTTGTACTACACACGCAAGAGAGGTTAACGATAATTCGCTAATTGTCTTCCGTTTTTTTTCGCTAATCGAAAACGAGAGAGACTCACGAAATACCGCGTTCCAATGGACAAGAATCGTTGATATTTTTTTTTTAAGGAAAGAAATTATTTTTATGGTGCCTCGGGTGACTTTAATGTATTAGACTACTTTGGAAGGCCAAACAAAAATTTTTAAGATTCATTTGCTCAGCTCCTTTATCAGATATGACTATAAAACTGTTTCTACAACATTGTTTCATCCTTCGAAAATAAAAATAAAATTATTTATTTGTTGTAAAAATAGTTTTATAGCCATATCGGATAAAGGAGCTGAGAAAAAAAAATTTAATTTTCTTTTTTTGGCCTCCTAAAGTAGACCTTAATGTACTGGAAATTTAGGGACCGCGATAGAAGGCAACGTCTTCAAGACTAGAACTTGTGATCGATGAAAAAATCGATCGGGCGACAGACGGGGGCTCTCGCGATTAAATTTTAATGCCTCATCCTCCTTTCTCGTGCTGGAAATCGCAGGTGCACGTATTTGTTTATACATTAGGGTCGTCGTTATTTGGGGTCAAAATTAACTTTACCCTTTCCGCCCCCTAAATCGGTTCGAAATACGTAAAAAGTAACGCTTTAAAAAAAACATTTTGTTTAAATTATTTAAAAAAAAATTATAATTATTATAGTGATGTTATTCAACATTTTGAGGGTAGGGGTTTTGGAAATTTTTTCCATGTAGCCACATGCTTGTAAACTAATTTCTGAAAATTTCAAGATTTTAGAAACATATTTAGGCCGACAGTAAAATAGTGACTGCAAACGCAGAAAAACCCCATGTATTTTAAGTGGAAAACTTCAACCCCCGTGGTCAAGGGTTAAACATTTTTTTAAAAATCCAAAAAAAATTACAGCGTTACTTTTTAGGTATTTCGAACCGATTTAGGGGGCGGAAAGGGTAAAATTAATTTGGACCCCAAATAACGACCGCCCTATTATACATATATGTATTGAGACGAAATGTCCGTCGGGGTCACCTGCATACGATTCGAGAACTCGGGAATCTCGACGTGCGCTCGTCTACTCTATTTCCGTCGAAATTCCCCCGTACTAATTAAGCTCAAATCCCCGCAGCAACATCAGTCAAACTATCGCTCGGCCCGCATCATCAATCCCGTCACCAATAAGGCAATCTCGAAAAAAAAGTTAGAAAAAAAACCGATAAAAAAGACATTTTTTCCCAATATGGTTTTAAGCTTGAATGGAAAATGCACGCTGGTTTTAAGCTTGAATGGAAAATGCACGTCTTTACATAATTGTTTGTTTGGCAATAGTTTGCTAATAATTCAAGCTGCAATTCGCACGCGTGTTTGTCAACAATATCGTTATTTATTTATGAGATTCTTGGAAGATATTTCAGCCATTTTAATCCCTTCGAATTCCTGTAAAATTCAAGATGTAATCGGTTAATAATTTATTCCTTTTTTTTCAATTTAAACCATAATTTTTTATCAACAATTATCATGATTTTTTAAATTTAGAATCATTAGTTGGATCGTGTAAAGTCATACATTTTTATTGAGAAAATTCATGAAGTATTTTTTGGGAAAATTGCAAATGTTTGTTATTTTAAATCGTGGATTTTATATTAAAAAATCTTTAAATTTATTTTTAAAACAATTGGCATACGGTTTTTCATACTTGCAATATTAAAATTATTACCAAATATTTTGAGTTCTAAAAATTTTCTTAAGGCGGTATCTTGGTCTAAAGACATATATTTTGAGCGTTTTGCCGAGCTCGATAAAAAAAAATATGTATATATTCTTTTTTTTACAACATATTTATTAATATTTTAAGGATAAACAAAAAAATTTCGGGATAAAAAATGAAAATTAAATAAGTTATACGCTGATAAATGTTGGGCCTAAAAAAGGGGGTTTGATGGCTGACATAATTGCAACCTTTCTAATCATCCGAAACGAAATTTAAAAAAAAGATTCTTAATTAGTAAGAATGTCATTATGGCCCGTACCTCAGAGAAAATGGAAAACAAAAATTTCGCAAAATGGCCACTGTCTGAACAAAAAAAGGTGTTTTTTGACTCTTTCATAGTTTTTAATTTTGTTACAATAGTAAAAAAAAAAAATTTCGACACAAAAGTGATAGGGGCGATAAAGAGTCATACATTGAAGATTGGTAAAAAATTTGAAGTAAATCGGTTCAGTAGAACTTGCGATATCATGTCAACCGTGTTGAGAAAAGTTATTTAAAAAAGAACACGTTTAAAGTTTTTGCTCAGACGTGACTGGTCGTCAATAAAATAACTACAACCCCATGAATTATTGGAATTTGCAAAATTTTCTTTTGAGTAGATATTCTTAAGGGTCTAAACTTTAAGAAAATGCAAAAAAAAAAGATTTTTTCAAATTTCTAGACCAGCCTACTCCCTTAGTTTACAGAACATCAAAAAATAAAATGGCTGAAGTACCCTGGAACAGAGTTGTGAAAATAGTAATGTAAAAGTAATGCATTACCCATTACTTTAAAAAATGTGATTGGATGAGTATTCTATTACAAATTACGAAAGTAATGTGTAATGGATGGGTGTTCCATTACAAATAAAATAAAAGTAATGTGTAATGGATGCATGCCCCATTACAAATAAAAAAAAGTAATGTGTAATGGATACATGTGCCATTACAAGTAAAAAAAAGTAATGTGTAATGGATGCGTGTTCCATTACAAATAAAAAAAGTAATGTATAATGTATGCACGTTCCATTATAAATTACAATTTAAAAAAAAAAGTAATTTGCAGTGGAAAATAGAAAAATTTTAATACAAATAGAAAAATTGCCGTGCTCGTAATAGAAACTTGCACATCGCTGCCTCATTATTTTATTTCGCTCACTAAAAGTTCATCCACAATTATCACAAATGATCCATAAAGTAAAAAAAAAAAAATAACATGCACATTATTTAGGAATTCAATAAAGCGACAAATTTTGTATCAGTAACTTGTAATTTTTATTAGATTGCTTATAATTATGGGTAACAGCGTGTACAAGCAAGTTCAATATAAAGTTGGATAGTTTTTAGGGTTGAGTACATTTTCGTACTTGATATTTAACGATGAACTGTCTGTTTTTTTGTTTCTATTTTTTAACTTAATGGACCATTTCTGATATGTAATTCGGATGAACTTTTAGTGAGCGAAATAAAATAATGAGACAGCAATGTGCAAGTTTCTAATCCGAGCACGCAATTTTTCTATTTGTAATGGAACATTCTCCACTGCAAATTACTTTTTTATTTGTAATGGGACATGCATCCATTACACATTACTTTTTTTATTTGTAATGGCACATGCATCCATAACACATTAATTTTTTAAAGTGTAATGGAACATCCATTCATTACACATTACTTTTTTTATTTGTAATGGGGCATGCATCTATTACACATTACTTTTGTACTTTGTAATGGTACACTTATCCATTTCGCATTATGCAGTGTAATCCGTAATAAATACAGTAATGCATTATCAAAGTAATGCATTATTTACAACTCTGCCCTGGAATATCTTGGTTGTAAATATATTTGTGTGAGTGTGCCCCTATGTGTATTAGTGTGTATTTTTGTGACGAGCCACGCATAGAGCCAAAGTGGGTCAAGTTCGCAGGACAATTTTCTTTTCATATATTCGTACTCACGATATATGCGTTATTGATTGAAGTCACTCACGCGATAACCGTGTCACCCACTGAACATCATCATTAACATATTAATATTAATATTAATATTATTATTATTATCATCGATTGATTGATTAATGTGATTATTGTGAATTGCTCCAAATGCCGGATTAAGAGAAAATTTAAAGAAAATAAAAAAATTAAAACACCAACCCAACCAACCGCAGAGTGTGGCGTGTAAAAAATATCACAATACCAACGAGTATGTGAACGAGAGAAAAAAAAACCACAAGAGATAACAAGAAAAAAAATAATAACAAATCGGTAAACAAACAAGTCATAAAAAAAGTAAAAAAAAAACATCTCAACCGCAAATCCAATTCTCAAATTCTCATAATGTCATCATCAAAGAAAGTAAGAAACAACGAGAGAAAGTTTTAAAAAAAAATGAAAAAAACAGAGACACGTCAAAAAAGTTGAAACAAAGAAAAAAAACACAACCCATCAAAATTCGATCCTCGGAGAGATCTTTGGCAATTATTATTTGTATACTGATATAGACTATAAAATAGGAAAAAAATATATATATACGTAAATAATTCGTTGATAGGTACTCATGGTTTTGTTTTGTTCGTATACGTGTGCGTGTGCCGTCATCTCTCTTTTCTTGCCCCCTCATTTCTGTTCTTTCCTCTCCGATCTCGTTCGCTCTCGCTCTTTCTCTATCGCTCTCTCAATCATTTCCACTCTCTCTCTCCCTCTCTCTCTCTCTCTCTCGCACTCTCTTTCGCGCGCGCTCGTTCTCTCTCACTCCCTCAACCCCTCTCTAGTTCGCCCTCTCATGTCTTATTTTCTTTTTTTGGACCCGCGATCGAATCTTTTCGTCGTCTCTTTACTTTTCGGGCTTCGGTCTACGTCCTTTTTTTTACTTTTTTAAAATTTTTTTTTTCTTTAATATGAGAGGAAGAAGAAGAAGAAGAAGCAGAAGAAGAAGAAGATGAAGAGGGTCTCTCATCGTTCAACCCCACCATCTCAAACTCAATCCACCCGCTGCATCGAGCTTGCGCTCGGGCGCGCTCATCGGGATGCTGAAATGTCATTTTAACATTCTCTTTTAGCGACAAAAGAATAGAAAGACGATTATAAATAAGGAGGGCAAAAAAAATCGAAATATATGTATCCCGGCACTCGTTGCGATAAAATTTGCAAATTCTCACTCGCTTTTTTTTCATTTGAGAAAATGTTTCAGTCTTCTTTGAACTTTTGAATATCTAAAATCATACGCAAATCAGAGTGACTATATTTTGAACCTTTTTTAGACTTATTTTTCGCCCATCCAGATTCTTCGCGAGAATTTGTTTTTTCTTAAAAAAATATTTTTCCAAATTGGGTAAGACATTGGGATTGAAATATCGCCACTCCGATTTGGATTTTTTGGATTTTTCGTGCGAAGCACTTTGATTTTTTTTTTTTCATTTTTTTGAGAAAAATATGGTCGGCAGAACCTCGTGGAAAATAGAATCGAAGTGTATATGGCCTCCGACCTCGACTATTTATTATATGCAATATTGTTTCTGAGCAGTATAATACTGGAGAGAGAGAGAGAGATAGAGTGAAGGACAAAAAAAATTATTTTATATATTTTGTGAGTATTGAAAAACATGGCGTTGGAAACTTACCCATACTGGCTGGGCAGAACTGTGGGATATCCGGCACGAATACCGGCAGCGAACGGGAATGCTGAAAAAACAAACAAAAAAATGCAATATACCTTTCCATATATATATATATATTAGGGTGAATCGAAAAAATTAAAAACTGTTGGCTACCCTCAAAAATCAAAGATATCGATGAAATAAAGGTCTTTGTGCAACGGTTCGATTTTTTGAATTTTTTTTAGAGGGCGCGCGGGACGTTCAAAAACGCAATTTTTAGCGTTAAATTTACTATATCACTAATAAATGAAAACAGATCATTCAAAAAATTCTAAATTTTTTATATAAGGTGTCCAGATATGTACTCTTTCAAACCCATATTTACTGAACATTAACGAATGGTTCATATACTATTCGAAAAAAAATCTCTGAAAATCAATATTTTCACTATTTTTCAATTCATTATATCATTACATATTGATTTTTATCTTCTAACACGTTTTTGTATTTCTACCATCGTTTTTCTTGTAAAACTCGGCATCAGTATTGCTTACAATACGAAAATTGCTAAAAACAAAAAATTTTTTTTTGAAATTTTCATATTTAAAAAGATTTATTTTTTAGCCATTTTCGCATTGTGAGTAATACTGATACTTAGTTTTACCCGAAAACAGATGGAAGAAATACAAAAACATTTTAGAAGATAAAATCCAATATTTAATGATATAATGAATTGAAAAATAGTGAAAATATTGATTTTCAGAGATTTTTTCTCGAATATATGAATTATTTGTTAATGCTCGTTAAGTATGGGTTTGAAAGAGTATTGCACTTTAAACTTTGTTTTTTGAATGATCTGTTTCCGTTTATCAGTGATAAGTAAATTTAACGCTGAAAATGGCATTTTTTAACGTCCCGCGCGCCCTCCAAAAAAATTCAAAAAATCGAACCGTTGCACAGAACAGAGACCTTTATTTCAACGATATTTTTTATTTTTGAAGGTAGCAAACAGTTTTTAATTTTTTCGATTCACCATAATATATATTATCCACCTTATTTCACTATGGGCTCAAAGGTTACAGTCCTGAATATCAAATAAAAAATAATTGCTACAAAAAAAATGAAGTACAAAATCAACCTGATACACGAATATCTATTTACAAAAATATCCAAATTCAAAAACAACTCGATAATAATATCCACTAAAAATTACTTATCAATCGATACTTTCGAATAGTGAAAAGGCATGTGATTGCTTGGAGGAAAAGATATTTTCTTCCCAATATAAAATTTCCTTGGAGGGAAAAATGTTTTCTTTCCAAGACAAAATCTGCCCGGAAAAATGCTCCTAAAATATTTAACCTGAAACAAAAAGCTAGATTTAAATCGAAATTTTATTCTTGCAATTCTTACGTGGAGGTTTTTCACGAACAATATTAACTAATGATTATTTGTATGCCATATTTACAGACGGATATTCGTGTATGCGGATATTATTGATGAGATATTTTTGTACATGGATATTTGGTATTAAAAAATTTTGACTTATGGATATTCTTTTACCGAGCTTAAAGCTTCAACAAATTATTTCGCAGGATCTCGTCTTTGTGATAAAAATTTTTGGTTTAAATAAAGTAATCAAAAAAATTCCTCATTTTAAAACTGGATTAATAATTCTTATAAATATTATTCCTAAAATAGAAAAAAAATTCGGGCTGCGCTAAACATGGAAGAAATTATTTTTCTTCTCTCTACGCAGCAACATATTTTTTTCCCGTTCAACTGATCGGCAAAATCCAAGTGCAACGGGACTGCAACGGGCGATGCAAAATAGATATTTTCGTCGTAATATTTTTTTTATCCTCAAGGCTTCTGCAAACACGAGCTGTGTAAAGGCGATGATACAAATTTTTTTATGACGCTCGTGCAGAAGCGACAATCGTAAAGCTCAGTGGAAAATGGCGCACAAGCTTTTCTCGATATTATTGTACAAAGTTTTCCAGGAAGTCCAAGCAAAAATTAGAGAGAAGGAAAGAGAGAGAAGAAAACACGTGTACGACCATTGGATTAGCACAAAAGTGGCTTTGCAAGAGAGTTTAGACGTCTGGCCAGACGTTTCATTATATTTTGGCCATACAGTCGTACGAATGCAATTCGTTCGGTGAGAACGGACGACAAAGGCAACATGAGCAAACATTCAAACGGCCCAAGAGAGAGAAAGAAATTTTTGACGTCAGGAAATGGCAAAACCAAAGAGTGTGTGCGAGTCCGTGCAATTTTAGACTTAGTTAGGGCGACGAAAAATAAGAATAAGAAGGAACGGAGAAGAGGACCGTTGCTGGCGAATGCTTGAGCAAGTTGGCCCGATGCCACAAACCCAAAGTCGAGAACGGCGACTTGCGCCTGAGCTTTTGCAGGTTCGAGAGTACGAGCGACGACTCGAATGACTCAGAAAAAGACGGAAAATCAGAGAGACAACGACGACGAGCGAAGAGCCAATTCGTCGATCATCGAGATACATTTTCCATTCCAAGATTGCCATTTTCACAACGCCCTTGACCTTGTCCACGATGAATTATTCCTCTGGCTCTGTCGAGTTACTAAAAACTCCGGAATGTCCCTGATTCGAGGTACAATGTCACAGGAAAGAGGGTAAAAGAGTTAGCATAGATTGCTACCGAGATTCACGAGAAGTACCATTTTATGATATAATTCTTGACAAAGTTGACATTCAAATTCGATCGATTCTGCCATTCCCAAGAAATTGTAGCGTCTTTGAGAAAGTTGGAGCTCTTCAAACTAGTCAAATCAGTGCTAAAGTTTGAAAATCGTTATTGCAAATATAATTATGACGAAGCAATTTGCATCCTTGATACGTAATTAACTCATGTTCTCCTTCTAGAAAATTGCTCGCTCTTTTTGTGAAGATTTAGGGTTTCGGTTCTTTGAGGAAGATTCCAAAAAAAAGTTTTTATCATTTTCGAACTTTGTGGACTTGATTTTTTTCATTTGGCAGTAATTTGGCCCAGAGCTAAGTTAAATAATTCTAATTAAAATGTGAGAGTTAACTCAATGTCGATAAGGGCGTCTAAAACGGAACAATGAAGGTGCAGGATATCAGGAAAAGTGAATCGAAGGGTGGAAAATTATTGAAACAACGATTTACCTTCCCTTTCGTATCGAATATGCGGAATCGTATGGATAATGACACACATGGCGTGGATATTAAGTGACATTGAGCGCGACACGCAAAGTCACAATAGAACACCTCGTGGGAGGAATATTGTAACGGTGAAAGAAAAAAAAATGTATATCGTTTTGTGGTTGTTTTCCATCCCGCGCCAACACGTGGGCTGACGATGAGGTTCTGTCCGCGGATTCTCTGTTGTCTATCGATTCTGGGGGGGAAATGTATTGGACGTGTTTGTGTATGTCTGACACGAGCCAAGTGATATTAAGGGTTGCCGAGGCAAGCGAGAATGAAAGTAGGTGACAAAAAAAAAGCTCATTGACTATGCGGCAATTCGATGGTCAATGCATTAATGAAAATTTCCTTCAAGGGTTCACCCTCGATCGGAGAACTCTCTTTCCAATTGAAAGCCTAGTTTTTATCATTTCCGGTGGACAATGGAATTAGTAGAACACGATTCTTGGGCCCAAATCATTCTTCTTCCGCAGCAGACTTTCCGCTTCAGGGTTGCGAAATTTTTAATGAAAAAGTAATGCATTTATCATTACTTTTTTAATGGCTAATGGCTAATGGAAATTATTTTCATTAACCATTAACATTGAATGATTAATGGAAATAATTTCCATTAACCATTAAATGTTAATGGTTAATCGAAATAACTCCCAATGACCATTAACATGTAATGATTAATGGATATAACTTCCATTAACCATTAATGCTGAACGGTTAATGGAAATTATTTTCATTAACCATCAAAATTAAATGGTTAATGGAGATAATTTTCATTAAACATTCACTCTTATATATTAATGGAAATGATATCCATTAACCATTAAAATTTAATAGTTCATCGAAATAACTCCCATTAACCATTAACATGTAATAGTTAATGGAAATAACTTCCATTAACCACTAATGCTGAACGGTTAATAGAAATTATTTCGCATTATGGTTAATTGTAATAATTTTCATGAACCAATAACAGTAAATGGTTAATGGATATTATTTTCATTGACCATTCCCATTTAATGGTTAATGGAGACAATTTTCATTGAACGTTAACTCTTATATATTAATGGAAATAATATCCATTAACCATTAACATTTTTTGGTTAATCGAAATAACTCCCATTAACCAGTAACATGTAATGGTTAATGGAAATTATTTCTATTAATCAATAAGAGTTAATGGTTATTGAAAATGTAAATTCATTAAAAAAAAGTAATGCATTATTTGCAGCCCTGTTCCGCTTTCAGGGGCCATTCCTTTCGACGTCTAATTGTCTCAGCATTTCCAGTAATTGCAACATGTTCCGCATCCCTCGAGAGATCTTGCATCGATTCCTGATGAGGATATCGAAAAAACGTCGACCATTTTAGCTCGCCACTTTGTCGAATGTCGAGAGGCCAAAACGGCGGATTTAGAAATAGTTGAGTTGGATGCCGCAAGATATCTGGTGAATGTGTCGATGATACGTCGAAAGAAGGACTCGTCGAGCCAAAATGTTAATGCTCGTTGCTGGCTTTTGAGGAAGTAGAGAAGGAGAAGGGCACGTCGTCGAGGAGATATTTCACTGATTTCCTGGCCACGTTTCAACGACGCAAACTCTGGGTTGATAATCACGCGGAGAATTTGTGTTGCACGAAGCTCGCGCTATAAAGCTCTTCGTGGAAGAGACACCGATTGATGACGTATTATGAGTAGTCTGCGAGAGAAAAATTTGCCCAATGACGTCAAGAAATGGGGACAGAAAAAGCCAGCGGTGGAAAAGAAACATTTAGGAAGAGAACGTGTGTGAAAGAGAAAGAGAGAGAGAGAGAGAGAGAGAGAGAGAGAGAGAGAGAGAGAGAGAGAGAGAGAGAGAGGAAGGCGAAAGGAAAAATCATTATTATTTGTTTGTTTAACGAAGTCGAAACTGTACGACACGCGGCCTATATTGAAGTTACGTGTTGATTTTAACTCTATTCCAAAGCCCAACGTTCTTATGTTTGCTAGCCACCCTCTCATTCGTACTTTGACATCGAACGACGAGACTGGACGAGACTCCCGTGAAAAATTGATGCCAGAGATTGCCAATCGATTTTGCCCTCCTATTTTCGTGGGTTTCTCTCGGTATTTTTTTTACCTTGCTTTTGGCGATCGCAGCGCCACTGTCACGATAATGACACGATCTTCGTGAGTTTGCAAAATTTTAACGCACGCCCGCCGATCAAGGGATAAGGTAGGAGGTTGTTAACTCACTTGCTTGAAGATTGCCTCGAGGCTTCGCCCCCAGTATCGCCAGATTGACGTTGGCTTTACGACCGTCGATTATGGGATTGGGGTCTTTGCAAGCTCTCTCCGCTGCTGGTCTGTCGCCCATAATTACCTGTTAACAAATTACACAATATTATAGCGTTGTTGAACGATCGAGGTATTTTTAGCTAATCGCAGAATCAACAAAGTTGAGGTGAGAATGAAAAATCGTGACCAAAACTACCAGTTTTTTATATCAAAAAATTAATATTTCAATTTATACTATATCACTAATTTATTGTATCACAATTTATGACCTTAATTTTGCTCCCTTGTAAAGGAAACTTTGTTTTTTTTTTGTGAAAAATACAAATAGATCTTTCTTTTAGTGATGATTCACTGTTTTAGATTTTTCTCAGAAATGACAAGTAGAATAAATTTTATAATTTCACAGGCATTTTTTTCTATTTTATTCGAAACGAATTGCTGAACGAGTCCAAGAATTGCATTGTTTATATTTAATTCAAAAAAAATTGCTAAACGAGCTCAAGATTAAAAAAAAATGAATCATTTAAAAAAATACTGGAAAACCCACAAACTATTGGAATTTCCCAGCTATCAAATTCTAACCTTTTAGACAAATATGCCAATTGACAAGGATACTTGGTATCGAATTTACAAAGGTTTTGTAATTTTGGAAATTGCCGAAAAATCGTGAAACAGTTTTTCAGATACAAAATTGCAAATATTTAAAAAAGCTATCGATTCTTCAGAGGTCGTTAGGTATGAAAATCCTGCCCAGTTTCAGGGTTGACGAATCGTCGAGTTCGCTTCAACAAACGTGCGAAAATTTTGATCTCCGGGATAATTTTTGAACGTAAATTTAATTCCGGAATAATTTTTAAACGTAAACAATTGTTTAAATACAAAGTTGCAAATAGCTAAATAAGCTATCAATTCTTCAGAGGTCGTTTGGTATGAAAATCCAGCCCAGTTTCAGGGTTGACGAATCGTCGAATTCACTTCAACAAAACGTGCGAAAAAATTTTAAACGTAATAATTTAAAAGCCGCATTGTGTGCACCGACCGAGAGTAACAGGTTAACGCACAGCGCGCGTGATAAAGAATCGCAGGTCCGATGGTTTCGCCCGCTGGACAGGTGGAGTTTCTCGATGATACGAGAAAGGCATATGGCGAGACTCGAGCTTATATCGAGGTTGTATTATCGCCGGATACACGGCGTTGTATATCTATAATGACGGGGGGTCTCGGTCCTCCCTCCTCGCGCCTTTTTATTAGTACATGCGACGAACGCGTGAGTATTCGACGATTCTCAAGCTCTCAAGAAAAGTGTGTTACTCCATAGCAAAGTTTGCGAGAAACTCGCGTCTCGCTCAACGACACATGATAAAAATGAATTTTTAAAAAACTGCCGACAACAAAAGAGACGTTATCGCGACTCGCACATTTTCGCATAAGTACGAACCGAAAGAACGTCTTGGTTTTTGTTAGTAAGGCGAGCATTGAAAATACTTTTTACGTGGTTTATTCTCGTTCGAAAGATCCCAAACTTTTTGGCAATTTTTCAGGATGCTCAATTGCCAATTGAGCTGAATGTTGAAGCTTGCATCGTTGCACTGCAACGAAAATATATATTTTTTCCTTTCATTTTCAGTGAGATTTGCGTTTTGCTTGTTCATTAAAAATCTCAAATTCTTAAGGTCTATTTTAGTAGGTCTATTTTGTTTTCTCCTCCTTTATCAGATATAAAACTGTCATTGCAACATTGTTTCATCCTTCGAAAGTACAAAACAAAAATTTATTTTTTATATTCATTCTTTGAATAATTTATAGAAGGCGCCAAAGTCGAAAATGTCTTGTCCCATGGCCAACAATTAATCTCAGGATTGGCAGGTCTAAAATAAAACAATTATAAAGCATTTTAAAGAGGAAGGTTTCTTGCACAACAATTTACCACCGTTAATGAATAATCGATTTTCAAAAAAATGGTGGAGGTTTGAAATGAAAATGAAAAATTGAATTTTTCACAATTTATTTCAAACATCCGCCATTTTTTCTTCTTTATCGATTTTTCATAAACGGTGGTAAATTGTTGTGTGAGAAACTTTCGTCTTTAAAATGCTTTTTTATTTTTTTGTTTCAGACTCGCCAATCCTGAAATTAACTGTCGGCCATGGAACAAGACATTTTAGACTTTGGCGCTATCTATAAATTATTCAAAGAATTAAAATAAAAAATAAATTTTTATTTTGTACTTTCGAAAGATGAAACAATGTTGTAATAACAGTTTTACAGTCATATCTGATAACGGAGTTGAGAAAAAAATCTTAAAAATTTGCTTTTTTTGACCTTCTAAAGTAGACCTTAAGGATGTTGAGTCCCAAATCGCAAATGATGAGAAAATTCTGAAAATTTGGTATGTTTTTGGATGAATTATTTAAGAGGTCGTATAAAAGTTTCACGACGATTAGGAAGCTCGTTATCGAACAATTAACATTAACAAATTAAATTTAATTAAATGTAGTCTTATGGAAACTGATATAACTTTGCGATAAGTTTTTTTTACTTCTCAATTTTTTAATATCTACACTATATTGAAAGCAACGGAAACAAAACGAAGTTTATTGATAAATATTTTTTTTATTTGTTTAAAAAATTGTTCTCAACAAAATGTTAATATTTTAATAACGAGCTTCCTAATCGTCGTGAAATTTTTACACGACCTCTTAAATACTTCATACAAAAACATACCAAATTTTCAGAATTTTCTCATCATTTTTCATTTTAACCCTTAAGGAGGTTGAAGTAATGATGATAGAATTTTGAAAATTTAATATGTTCTTACATGAAGTATTCAGGAGGTCGTGTAAAAATTTCACGACGATTAAGAAGCTATTTATTGAACAATTAACATTAAAAGATTTCATAGGGACTCAACATCCTTAAGAGATAGCCCGAAATATATTTTAACGATTTTTCACTCCGAAAGGTTCTCAGGAAAAGTGAATTTGATTGAAAAATAGACTATTACCGTTGCATAGAAATGATGCAAAATTCAGCATCATATTTGAGTTGGAAGGGAGATTTATGGTAAACTGCACATTTTTTGGGGGGGAATTTATGCAAATGGTTAAATTGACTTCGATAAATTCGCTGGAATTTTTATGGGAAGTTGAATTGTTAATTTTAGCTCAATCTCGATGAGTAAAAGCTTAATTAGATCCTCTCAAATGATTTCCTCTCTCTGATTTCCATACGATTAATATTTTCATCGATGATTCCCGTTAACGAGAAAAAAAAATCGCTGTAATAATTGTTGTCATTTTATTTCTACATTAAGCCAAACTCTTCAACCTAAATCCATTTTAGTTGGCACTATTTCTCATTTAAATTGTCCAGAACATTTGTTTGAAATCTCAATATTCGATCAACTTGGTTAAGGACTCGGTTAAAAAAAAGCTTGTCACATCACATTGATTACACCACAAAACTTCAAAAATTGTGCATTTTGCATAGTGCTTCCTCATAAACAAGCTTTCATAAATATGAAAATTGAAGGAAATGATGAACAATTTACAAATTTGCAGGCTTTTTATTCAAAGCTATCGTGTTAACCAATGAAGTATCGTTTTTACTTCCTCAATAAGATAATAACAAGAAAATTGGCGATACTTACAAAACCGTATCCCCTACTTTTGCCAGTCTGTCTGTCGGTTATGACAACGGCCTCCTCGATGTCGCCGTAAACATTGAAGTGTTCCCTGAGACTTTTGTCGGTCGTGTGATACGGCAAACCACCGACGAACAATTTCGTCCAGGTGGTGTCCTTCTGTTGTGGCGTTACGCCCGTTAGAGCTCCTAGAGTCGAAACGAGCTCGTCCGGCCCTGGAGCACCAACGGCGCTCAGACCCGCGGCACCCGGCATCAGCATTCTCAAAATTTTGGCGATTTAGCGGGACGATCGCGTCCTTCTCTCGCGCGGGAAAAATAAGCGGTTGAGAGCTGGAAGGGGAGAATCGGAAAAATAATAAGGAAAGGATCAAACGCAAGGATCACCCGAGGAAACGTTTCTTCGGTATAGGATTCCTGATTTATATTGAGCCACGCTGTCCTTCGCGTACTCGGCAAGGATTATTTATCACAGACTTTTCTGGGGCATTTATGTGAGCTTCTAGGATTGCCTGAAACAAAAATGAAACAAAAAATAACAATTAGCGAATGGTTCGAATCGTTGTCATACAAAGTCTTACTCGAATGGAGGGACCATTTTTTATGTAAGGATGTTAACCCCTTACCTAAAAAAAAAGACTTTCATGAAACTACATTAGGGTTTCTGTTATTTCCCCAGATGGGTTTTTTTTGCTAGCGGCGCCAGAGTTTTTAGTTTTTGCTATCAAAAAAATATCGAACAGAAATAAACGCTTAATTTTCATTTTAGCCCGTGCATAAATCATGATACATTTCCCATTTGAATGACATGAGATTTTTGCACTTTTTGCATATTTTGATAGGAAATTGAACGCTCTACAAAAAAGGTTTCTCAAGTTCTAATAGATTGCTCATAGATGGCGTTAGGGTACAAAACGAAAGAATAAATTTAAAATGTGATTTTATTCAACTTTTTCCGTTTATTTGCATTAATATACCAAGTGAATGGAAAAAAAAAAACAATTTAAGAACTAAAATTTATACAGAAATATGTTAATTTCAAGCCAATCGCTTTTAATCAACAAATTTATGGCGGGAAAAAACAATATAAATAAAAAACGATGAGTTTGGCCATGAACACAACTTTAACCTTGAATAACTTTCGAAGGGATGAATTTATTAAAAAAAAACATAAGAGACCTTTTTTGTAGAGCGTTCAATTTCCTATCAAAATATGCATAGTTCATTATTGTAGCTGCATTTGTTTCAGAGAAAAAGAATTAAATGTAAAAACTGCAAAAATTCCATGTTATTTAAATGGAAAATGTATTTCGCGTTTCGGAAATGTAAGCGTTTATTTCAGTTCGATATTTTTGTTGATACCAAAAACTAACAACTCAGGAGGCGCAAGCAAAAAAAACCCAACTTGGGAAATAACGAACGACCCTACTATCCATGCACATAGCTTTAAAAAAATGCTTGCGAAATTTGACGAATTTTAGGATATTTTTAGAGATATTTAATAAAGAAATTAACACGCATTCTTATGGGATTCGTACAATTTTCAAAAATAAAAAATCATCACAATGCACTTTTTCGATGCTTACAAAAGACAGATTGTGATAAAAATTGGAGGCACCATTCTTGAAATATTAAGCGAAGTACTCGCAAAATTTCAAAGAGACTAGGAGCGTCGTTTTTGCGCAATTAAATGATAAAATATAAAATAGCCAGTACATTACGTCAGCTTGAATATGGATTGACAACGTGGCAACGTCGCTCACGGAGGTTAGGGCGGGAAAATTCAAAAGTATTTTATTCGGATATAATGAAAAAAAAACTCTTGCAACTCAAAATGATAAACTTTTTCATTTCTATCTTTCTTTCTGTAAATATTATATATAGATAAAATGAAAAAACAAAAATAACTATATGCAAGCCTGACAAAAAAGTTTCTTCGCCAATGTTTCGATATGCACAATACGACGCCCGTCAATTTGGAGGTTAGGTGGGTCATGATCGTTTTTTTTTTGTATTTGCGTAATTTTTTCATCACGTTCACATAAAATTTTCACAGTGCTGCCCGATTTATCGTCCTCAAACAGCAATAGCAAATAATCTGTTTGTAAACATTATTTTCATATTTTTATCTTTTTTCAAGTATAAGTCATCGGAAAAAAGTGCACTTTTTTCTAAATCTTTTTCACCAAGGTGTATTTCTTTTTTTTTCACGCGCGTGTTTTTTTCTCCAAAGCTGACGTACAAAAGTTAGTGACGCAGCATAATAAATACGTTTTTTTATTGTATAAGCGTTTTTTTATTAATAAGCGTTTCTTTCAGGTACATTTTCGCACAAACTTAATGTTTGAGACTACTTTTTTTTCCAATTTGCAGCTGGATCTAAATTATGCATATTTTTATCTGTGACTAACTTTTGGTTGAAAGTGTATGGTAGCAACATCCTTAAGAGAAAAAGTCGATGAAAGCTGAGAGATTAAGGAAACTCTCATCGACCGAGCAGATGGTGGATGGGATATTTTTGGGGGATCGAAAGATCAGCCAAGCTCGAGTACAGAGGTGCGCGTACCTCGAATCGTCAGAGGTGGACGACCCTTTGGAGCACAAATTTTGATAAATCTAATTTTCCGCTGTTACAAGCGATTTTTCAAATTTTTCTTGTGCGTCGAGCATCTCGTGACCCTCTTCTAATCGGCGTGGTGACATAGATTTGCGGCGTAAACGCGTGAACGTGTCCAATCGCGTTTGAGAGTACGTTGAACCTCTTACGAGCGATAAAACTGCGTAGTTCTCATCCAGGATCGCGGCAAGACTCTCAGACCCAAACCGCGAAAGTCCCAACAAACGGGGGTACATAAACTGTCGCGGTCCAAATCGACAGGGTCAAAAAAATGACCAACGGGCGACACGGTAAATGTTTCAGAGAAAACTCCGAAGTTCGTGATTTTTCTGGCCGAAGGATGTATAGACGAAGCCCGAGAATTTCGAATGGTCCGAGGAGGGAGCATAGAATTTTCGTACTGGTGCGCGAAGGAAAGAGGCCCCGAAAGTCTCGTGAAACAGGCCCAAACGAGCCCGTAGGGTCCTATCGAGCTTCCCTCTTTCTCTCACTCTTTATTTCTCTCTTCCTCATCCTCTATCCCTCCCTCTGACCCTCTCCCACATTGTATACGCGCGAATGGCCTTGCGAAGGGTGAGGGGTGTCTATATAGGACCCCGGGTTTCTCCCACCATCGTGGTTACTCGCAAAAGACGCAGGAAGAGAGGAAGAGAACGAGCCACGAAGAGAACTGACAGGGCAACGAGAGGCCCAACCAGGCCCAACGGATCAGGCCCCGATGGTTCCTCCTGCTGTTCCCGATCCCTAAACGGCAGCTGCTTCTTACTCCGGCTGGTCTGTTTCACTGCTGTTCTCTCTCTTTCTCTTTTTCACTCTCTCTCTCTCTCTCTCTCTGCTCCTGCTGCAGAACCGGTGCACAACGTTCATAATAATCATATTGTTGTGTATGTGCAATGGGGCCCCCACACCAGAAGTTCCCCCATACGTACGTGTTCCACTGCGCGTTGTGCTTTTACCCGAGAATAAAAGCGGTAAAAACCAGCTTTCATACGTATATGGGGCGTTCCATTCCAAATCGGACAGTTTGAAAAACTTTTTTTTCTTTCATTTCCTCAATTTTTTGATATTTTTTAGTAACCATCAAAAGACCCTTCCTGTTCAATTTTGAGATTTTTTCGATTATCCGTTCGCGAGATATTAAATTTTTTTTTAATCGCTCTTTTTTCGGTTTTTTGGTCATTACTTCTCTAATAATGGCCGAAATTAAGTGTTTTTTTTTTTCAAAATTTTTGCTTTTCCATGGCCTTTTACGGAAAAAAATATTCGACGGGTTTTTGAATAAGTTTTTTGAGTTTTAAACTTTGAATCGTGTTTTCAAAGGTGAGTGCAAATTTTGATTTATTATTTTAAACTTCTATTTATTTAACAATTTTTAAGACTAGTCCGTGAGCCCTCCATAATCACGATTTTTTTTCGATTTTTGAAAATAAAAAAAAATTCTGTAAATTATTATATCAATTTTTGTTATTGTATACAGGGTATAGTCTTTTTTTCATTATTTAAAATTTATTCTGACACTTTTTTTATTGTTAAGAGGTTCTTAATTAATTAATTAATTAAGTAATTAATTAATAATTAATCGTTAAGTCTGTTTATGAACAATAATAACAACATTGGAATAATTGAATGAAATTTTGGTGTCCTTGTGATTGACCTAGCAGTATTGTATCGCAAATGAAATCTTTCTTTTGCATCATAATAGTATTTCTCAGGTGAAAATTTGACAGCAATATTCGGTGGACTAATTGGGTTCGATGCCCACTCATACAATTCCTGAACTGTTGTTATTTGCTCATCGATTAACTATGTATTATGAATTATTGATTTGAAGATCTGTTAACAACAAAAGAGTGTCAAAGATAATTCGAAACTATTTGTAAAATACTATACAGCAACAAAAATTGATATTCATGATAATTTACAGAATTTTTTATTTTTTTTTATTTTCAAAAATCGAAGGACCCACGACCGGACTAGTTGATGAATAAATAAAAGTTTGAAATTAAAAGTTACAAAAAAAAAATATACGCACTTATACTTTTGGAAAAGCGATTCAAAGGTCACGAGTCAAAAAACTTATTAAAAAACACGTCGAATATTTTTTTTGTTTTTTTTTCTCGAAAAGGCCATAAAAAAATAAAAATTTTGAAAAAAACACTTAATTTGGACCATTGGTAAAAAAGTTATGACCAAAAACCTGGAAAAAGCGGTTTTTTTATAAATTTAATCTCTTGTTAACGGGTAATCGAAAAAATCTCAAAATTTAACAAGAAGGGTCTTTTGATGGGTACGAAAAAATATTTAAAAAATTGAAGAAATTAAAAAAAAGTTTTTCAAACTGTCCGATTTGGAATGGAGCGCCCCATGTACAACGCCATAACGTTATGCTGAACTATATCGAACGATGTAGTGGTGATATTACCACGGTTACTGAACACGGGGCCTCCTGAGCACACAAGTTAAGGCCCAAATATTTCTCGGGTACCCCGTCGTATACCTCAATGATTTTCCGCCAAGGCCAACGGGTCCTTGCTCATTCGTCCATTTCTCTGGTGAAAAAAAATTACCCCAGGGAAAATAATCGTTAAGGAAGATCGATTGAACCGAGGGAAAACGTGTACCAGCACCTACTTTAGGAAAAATTACCGCAATAAATGCATTCTGCTCGAGGAACTGTTCCAATTGAAATATAAGGGTAGGTTTTCAGGAGCCCCTTGGATTCGCTTGTTTTTTTTGTTGGTCCTTATCAATGATCTCAGGGTGGAGAACAGCCAATAGGGACCAAGAAAAATGGTACTTGTCCGGGAAAATTTGTCACTTTGACGATGGAAGACCGCCATCATGGGAATGAAGGGTTAAGGGTAGGTTCTCATGCCCCTTTTCGATTGTTTGTGCCAGGTTTTTTTTCCCTAGATTCTTATCAATGACCTTCTCACGAATTGAACGCGAATGTTGGGGTCCCGAAAATACGAGGGTGGTATTTTGGGTCACACCTCGCAAAGGAAGGGTTGTTACGTTTGCTGCGGGATAATATTAACGCTGCGATGATTTACCGCAACGGGAAAATTCAGCGGGAAATTTATAGTGACATGTGGTCCCGTTGTCCGGAAAATTCGGTTGGATTTCCTTTTCATCCCTCTCTCGCAGCTCGCACCCTTAGGAGAGCTCGCACGAGGACAATCGAGGGTTCGCGGGAGGGTGAAAAAAAATGTGCCGGCTGCACGATAATCATTCACCGTGTGGAACATTATAGTTGCGTGTATGACATTAGGATGCTTCGGTTTTGAATTATTTTTCGTTATATTTCCAAGATTTTTCGTTATCACCAAAAATATCCTGGAAATAAGTTTTTCCTGTAAGCTTCATAAGATAGAAACAAAATTTAGCTTTTTACATTTAATTTAAAAAGCTTTTGAAATTTTCTTCCAACGGAAAATTTGATGCGATTCATTTGGGTTGAATAATTAAGATATTGAATAATTAACCTTCCGTGGTCACACGGGGTCAAAACGACCCCACGACTACTTTTTTTTTCTTCTTTATGAATTTTTTTCTATATATAGTCATTCGATTTTTTATAAACTAATTTTTAATTCATCAACTTGAATGTTTGAAGGATGTTCTGTAATTTTTTTAGATTTTTCCGGCCGATAGTTTGGTCACAATACTTGTTCAAAAATGGACAAGGTCAAATCGACCCAGATAAGTGTGACTACGGAGAGGGTTAAGCGTTAAACAGTAATTTTCAAAATCCTGATAAAATTTGAGATTGCAAATGCCACGTAACTTTTTTCACGCCAAATTGAATCAAATTGTTCGAAAGAAAATCTGATTTAAAAAAAACAACAGGTTGCAAGTTTTCTTTTCTGAATGTCCCTGGACTTAATTTTAATTGAAAAAGCTTCTAAAAACAAAAAATTTAAAGAGCCAGCAAATGAAACAGCTGATTCTAGAATGTGCAACACCATCTGCAATTTTAAATGCTATTTGTTATAATTTGAAATGAAATCCCAGTTGAATATTTGGATTATTTAGTGTCATTGGTTTTTGTATATTTTTATTGCTAATATATTTTTCTTATATTTTCATACTTTTGAATAACCGTCACAAATTCTTCGAAGAGCATGCTCCAAATTTTTGAAAATCAATAAAGCAGCCATCCTGATATATATATATATATATACACTTATTGAAATTACGAGAAAGTGTTTAATTTATCTTACAAATAATTGTACAATTATACAGCCCGTGAATGATTCGGTACAGTTCATTCAGGTGTTTACATTATTGAGCTCCAAAGTTTCGAGTGTATCTCGAGAAGAAATTGATCGATCATCGAGTTTGACCGAGAAGTCAAGAGGGGATTATAGTTTGTTTTGGCGTCAATCAGGTGAAACCATCGAGTCACGAAGAAATTCGTGACTCGTCGATTTAATTGAAAATTGGGACGGGTTCTGCTCACGTTTTTTCTAAGAAAATAACGTCAAAAAATTCTGAATTACTTTTAGAACATTTTTTTCCATGATCCAATCATTTATTTATCCATTTATAGTTAACAACAATTTTTTACAATTTTTCTAATTCCAGAGATATTTGATTTAAAAAAATTGCCTTAAAAGACCCAGTGGGTCAGTGGGGAGGGTTAAACTCAATTAGCTCGATCGATGACAATCCCCGGAAAGACAAATTATATTTCGATTGAATGAAAGAGACAAAATTAACAAAATTCGACAAAACTACAAAATAGCGCTTTCGCATTTAATGATTTCGCGTTTCGTTGCGGAGAATCGCGCGAAATCGGGCACCGAGACTCACGGACCACCCCGTTTAGTTTATTAATAAACATGGCGAACGAAAAGCACGTGTTCGCGAAGCTCCTATCGAGAAAGTTGGCCTGCGAAATTCACTGGCACGATAAACTGCTCTTTGTTGCCGTATGTCGAACGATACATCGATATCAATGGAGAATTAAATATTTCCATAAGAAAAGCTTCGACATTCGAAAATAAGAATTTTTGTGATTTTCGTTTCAAAAAGAGTCAGTTTAAAAATACTCAGTTTTTCGAAGAGATAAAATAAAGTTACGCATACAAAAGAGCTTCTATCCATGTACTTGAAGTTTCGAATGTTCAGATGAACGTAAAATCAGAAGAAGTATTTATTTGTGAGTATTTATTTAACGAAAAATCAGAAGAGCTTGCAAGTATATTAAAATTTCAAAAATATTTCAAAAATTATTTCCAAAATATTAACAAAGTCCCAAAACTGTTCTGTAAAAGAAACAATTAATTCGTCGATCATATGATCGTGAATTTTACATCGTTTCAATGCAACGGCAATTGTCAATTTATCAATTAAATTAAAGTCTTCTTTGAAAATTCTTAATTGAATTTCGTAAATATTTATTTTTGTATCTCTATTAAAAAATTATTTTCGATGCATTCCAACGACGCAAACTTCAACATGATTTGATCATTCGTTCATCTGAACGTTCGGAACTTCAAGTCCATTTCTACCCTTGAAAATAAGGATTTTGTGAATATTGTTTACTCTAGATTCGTTCTTAATTAGAATAAATTAAAATTGTTTTCAATAAATCGCCTTCATTGAATGGGATTTTAATTTAAATAGACTTGAACAAAATATAATTATTGAATTTAAATTAAATATAAAATAAAATTCAATGAAAATAAATTTTTACCCCATATCCGTCTTTAATTAAAATAAATGAAAACCATTTTTAATTAATCCCCTTCTGTGAGTCATTTAAAATTCCAAATTCTCAATAAAGACACCAAAATGAATTTTAACAATTTTTTAATTCAAAAATTTATTAGGAGGAATTTATTTTATATGAAAAAACAATTATCGTTGCATTAAAACGATGCTAACTTTAGCATCATTTTGATACACTTTCTCAAGTTAAAATTTGAAGGAAAATAAATTCTAAAGAAAGAATTTCGCTTGAAAAAGCTTGTACCCTTGAAAATAAGGATTTTTTTGACTATTTTTTATCCCATATCCGTCTTTAATTAAAATCAATGAAAACTATTTTTAATTAATCCCCTTCTGTGAGTGAGATTTACGTTTTGTTTGTGTATTTAAAATTCCAAATTCTCAATAAAGACACCAAAATCAATTTTAACAATTTTTTTATTCAAAAATTTATTAGGAGGAATTAATTTTATTTGAATAAATAATTATCGTTGCATTAAAACGATGCAAACTTTAGCATCATTTTGATACAGTTTCTCAAGTTAAAATTTGAAGAAAAATAAATTCTAAAAGAATTTCGCACAAAAAAGCTTGAACCCTTGAAAATAAGGATTTTTTTGAATATTTTAACCCCATATCCGTCTTCAATTAAAATAAATGAAAACTAATTTTAATTAATCCCCTTCTGTGAGTGAGATTTACGTTTTGTTTGTGCATTAAAAATTCAAAACTTTCAATAAAGACACCAAAATGAATTTTAACAATTTTTTAATTCAAAAATTTATTAGGAGGAATTCATTTGATTTGAATAAACAATTATCGCTGCATTAAAACGATGCTAACTTTAGCACCATTTTGATACTTTCTCAAGTTAAAATTTGAAATTTTTTTTTCGGCAAGCGCTCGAGGAAAAGGAAGTTTCGCGCTTTGTGCATCGGTATTGGCGCAAGGAGTACCCGGGGATACCGTAGGGATAAAAATTAACAAAAGGGTCTTGAGGGATAGCCCCGAGGGTCTAAGGCCAGGTGTTGGAAACTCGCAAGGGTGCAACCCTCCCGCAGATATATATATATATATATATGAATATACAACGACGTCAATGGTTATACACCCCTCCGAAAAATCCCCTCCCCGTACAGTTTCTCACTCATCCCTCCCACGAAACAAAATTTTACGACGCAGTGCTACGATCGTCGTGAAATAAAACGAATGTGCGATGACGACACTTTTGAAATAACACGCGCACGCGCAGAAAATAGCCCGCGTATTTCTCCGCATGACCAACAAAAATAATGTTTTACCCGATGAAAATTACCAACGACTGTCTCGTCGTGCAAACAATGTCCCTAAAAATCTTTCGAACGACGATACAATGTTGCAAGGAGTAGCGCGTTACGTTCGAATTTTCCTCAAAGTTGCAAATATTCCTTATTTTTCGAACGTAATGAATCGATCGCTTGTGTATTTCTCCGAAATTGCGGATAAAGATCCTGAAATTTTTACTTATGGATTTCGGAGGTTCAGATGAACGATGATCGAGGAATTAGTTCTTTTAGAGAACAATTTTGAGACTTTGTTAATATTTTGAAAATAATTCTTCAAATATCTTCGAATTTTTGAAATTTTTATTTAGCAAATACTTGCTAGCTCTTCTGATTTTTCGTTAAATAAATACTCGTTTTCATTTTACGTTCATCTGAATAAAAATAATTATTTATGAAATTTAGTTATCGTGATGCGATTTTTTGAACGAATTTCAGACATCATAATTTTTTGAAATCTTGATTTTTCAATTCCCAATTATTCTCTTTTTGTTACTTTTCATTTTATTTCTTTTTTAATTCTATATCAAGCGACAGAATATTCGAATTCTGAGAAATTTTCAGCAGCACTTATGAATTCCAAATTGAGACAAAAAATATTGTATCAAACAATCGATATCCGAGAACATTTCAAGGTCAATTAAGCGGTCGGAAAAAATACTCAGATTGGCCGTAAACGTTTTTTTTGTCAAAATAAATGTGTAAACCAAAGAATTTTCCAAAATTACCTTCTTGTAACACTAATTTCAACCGATATGTTTATTCCCAAATAGAATTATCCTCATTCAAGGCCTTTGCAAGCTTAATTCCTAAGAGCAAAAAATACAGAGTATCGATTTACACAGCGACGCTTTTTAAACAGAACTCGTTTTTTCCCCAAATTTTCTGTTATATCAAGACTGTCATTTTTCCGTCATCATTTTCTCCAGTTTTTTTTCCAGCTATCTTTGATCGGCCTTTCACTGGATCAAATGATTTAGGGACTGCGCTTACCGCGATTTCTCACCCCTCGAAACAGAAACTTGGCAGTAATGTCGGTTAGTCGGAATTAGAGACGCGTTATATTTAGCCGGCAGGCAAAAAAGACTTACACATATACATATACCTATATTAGAGCTGTGTGTATATATATATATATATGTATATAGATGGAAACCGTGCGTCTCGAGACGCGGCGCGAGACGCGCGATATATAAACTACGAAGAGAGCGAGAATGAAAGAGAGCGAGAGAACGTGGGGGTGCAAGAGAGAAAAATTGAGGGAAAGAGAGGTCTCTTTTGGACTCACGGTAATTCCCGCACGCGCGTAAATCACCAGTACTATACCCCAAGGAAACGAAGGAGGGGAAGGAGAGAGGCCAAAAAGAGAGGGAAAAGAGAGAAAAGGAGAGAGGGAGGGAAAGAGCGACAGACCCCGGCATATATAGAAGAAGAGGCCTCTCGAGAAACTTTGGTAAAATATCCTCATAGAGATTCCAGCAAAATATTTTACATTCATTTGCCAATGCACTAAAAATCCTGCCCAAAAGGTTAAATTACAAAATTGATACAAAAAAACACAGAAAAAGAAAATTCACTCACCGAGTTGGTGCGAAACTTTTCTCGCAGTCTTCAAACGAGGTAGATTCGTACGATTAACGCTTGATTTTATAATATACGTCGAAATTATATCATACGTAGATAATATAGATTTTATATGTATCTCGCACGTAGATTCCAGGATAACACTTTTCCCTTTTTTTCAGTATATAATCCACACGTGATTATCTCGCTTTATTCGAGATGAATGAAGGTCACTTGCACAGAGACTCGTAGATCGTTGATCAATATATATATATATTATTTGATATATACTTCTCGTTGTACAAAAGACGAAAAATAAAAAGAACGGAAAAAAAGTAACGCGCAATAGGAATTTCTGCGAACTTGTCGATGAATCCTCGGGAATAAAGAAAGGGAAAAAAAACACCGTCGAGGCTTATCCGTGGAAAACTGTATCGTCGGTCGATACACTTTTAATGTGATTTTCAATAAATTAAATTTCTTTTCTTCTCTATATTCGAGGATTGTCGATTCACGCGCACACATCCGACTCGTACGAAGGTCCACGTGCGAATGCCGATCAAGGTTTGAGGCAACCGCGATGCGCGCTGGTTCGCCGGAACCTCCTGGGCCGACCAATCTCATTGGATATACGAGACTCTCACCCCCTCTCTCCTCCCCCTCCCCTCTCGGCGCCTTAAATCCTCTACCCCCCTTACCGCTGTGCGTATCCCTTTTTCAATGTGTGTTCTCGTGTTTCCTCGTGTCGCGCACCGGGCACAGACGATGCCTTTTCGTTCCTACACTAAACTCACCAGTGCCGTACGAATTTTTTCATCCTCGTGGCACCTCAGTTTGTAATTATGGAAAAACTTTTTCTTTCTTTTGATGGAAATTACGGATGATCGATTCTTTGGAAAGAATCGATTCTGAATCGAATCAAGAAAATCGATTTTCATGAAAAATCGAATACAAAGAATCGATTTCGTAAGAAACGATTTTTAAAAATCGTAAAAGCATTGGATTAATTTTTTTTAAATACAAAATGATGAATCCAAAATAACAAATATAAAGCAGTTTTCATTCTGGCTAAACATAGTTTGATTCTTTTGCACATTTACACTTTTTAATGTAATCTTTAAAATATTATGAATATATTTCACAAATCGGGCTTTTTAAATTTTATTACGTAAGCTTTTATTGTTTTACGATATTTTGTATATTTTTACTTTCGATTATTTTTTTCCTCGGATCATGTTTTCAATATTTTAACTTTGAATTTTTTAAAATCTTTTTCTCACATTTTCACATACTTTTTTTCTTTTAACCTTGACGTTGATGCTGCATTGACTTTCGTCAACCTTTATTTAATGGCCAATCTTTAATAGATAATGAATTTAATTAAAAATCGAATTTTCGATTTTTAAGGTCAAGAATCGATTCAAAAGATCGATTTTTTTAACAAAATAATCGATCTTTTAAAGCATCGAATCGGAATCGAACATCCCTAGCTGGAATGGATGTTATTATCGAATAGTAATTATTTAGTTTAGTGACTTTTCCAAAAATCGATGGGAAATTTTTGTTCCGCCATGTCCTCATTTATCTAGTTATAAATAATGATATTCAGGTGGGAGAAACCGAAATTTTCCATTAACAAATTTTTTAAAAGCGAAAAGCCGTAAAAAGTAATATTAGATTTTTCAAAATTTTCGAAAAATGACTGAGAATCCCCCAACTGAATATCACTTATTATGATGTAATATAAGGGTTCATGGTGAAAAAAAATTCCCGTTGATTTTCAGAAAAGTCACTAAACTAAATAATTACGAAATTTTTTTCCTCATGACCCATTTTTATTTATTTTAATTGAATTATTTTTTCTCATTATTTTCGCGATAAAACTCTTGAATTTTGTAT